>JAGIQG010000033.1:14645474-15245474 GCA_024679065.1 Sphyrna mokarran | reverse complement strand
GATTATATGTTACAGTGATTGTGAAGCCAAAGACAGATCTGTCCACAGATTTGCGTGGACAGCAAAGTTCTATTCTATGTTTGTATGGTGCAGGTTTACACAGTTCGTCAAAGATTGCTAATGTTATTCATTTTTATTTTATGCAAAACAATTACAGCAATTGAAAAATAATGAACACGGTAGTGAAGATTGTAGTAATGATACTATCACTCTTCAAAGGAAAAAGTATCTGCCTAGATTATCCGCAAGATCAAAAGGGCCAACTTTGGCTTAAAGCTCAGAATGTGGTTAACAGAAATTGAATGAGGTCGTGTTTACTCCGTTTAGAATGGAAAACAAAGAGGGAAATACAAATCAGACAATTTCTGTAATAATCAAGAAAGAATTTAAGATATCAAAAATGTAAACCATGATCTGTGTTAATTGAATAATATGAGAAACATTTATGTTCCCATATTTCCTTTAATGTTTTTATGAAAACAAACTAGCACAAAATCAGAGGCTTAATGCCAATAATTAAATGCCAAAACTTCCTAAACCAGAAATAAAGTGCAGACATGAAGTCCCTGTATTCAATACTTATTCAATGAGTCACTCAAGTTTATTACTGTGCCATACTTACGACTACATAAACACAGCATGCAACAAAAATGTGGCACAAATAAGTTCCGAAAGAAAGCGTGTCTGCATTTAATTTTCTCCAATGAAGTACCTGGGATTTGAATAGTCTAGAAGCACCCAGAAATTATTTGAATTGATATTCAGATGTACATGGACTGAAATAACTTGCATAGTGAAATGTGAATAAGTTAGTGTTGCTCAAGTCATTAGAAAGAACATGCTCTTAGTGAGGTGTAGTACTTGATGAATGCAGATCAGAAAACCTATGACACTTGCCTAATCTCCAATTAACATACCCTCTGAGTATCATTTTTCCTTGTTGGGAGCTCAGAACTGGCGGATTTACTCCATAAAAACTGTGCAGATTGCACAAATATTGAATAGCAGGCCTCAATAACCATTAAATCTTAATGTTTCTGATTCTCTAGTAGGTACTTATGAGCTAGAGTTCCAGATGTATTGTTCTCCAATCCTGTTTCTCTTACTTGAGTCTTGCCATTTTTCAATTGGAAGTAAAGCTTTTTTTTTATTATTAACAGAGAGGGTAAGTAACAAGGATAAGTAACACAATTTAATTCAACTCTCCAGAATTATTCAATTTATTTGTTCACAATAAAGCATTGCGTGGAAGGTGTGGAAAGCCTGCAGAGGGATCTGGATAGGTTGAGTGAGTGGGCGAGGACCTGGCAGATGGAGTATAATGCTAGCAAGTGTGAGGTTATCCACTTTGGGATGAATAATGGTAGGAAAGACTACTATTTAAATGGAAAAAAGCTGTAGCATGCAACGATGCAGAGGGACCTGGGGGTCCTTGTGCATGAATCACAAAAACACAGTATGCAGGTGCAGCAAGTGATTAAAAAGGGTGAATGCAATGTTGGCCTTGATAGCTAGGGGGATAGAATATAAAAGTAGGGAGGTTCTGTTGCCGTTGTATAGGGTGCTGGTGAGGCCACAGCTGGAGTACTGTTTGCAGTTTTGGTCTCCGCATTCGAGGAAAGATACATTGGCCTTGGAGAGGGTGCAGAGAAGATTTACTAGGCTGATACTGGAGATGAGGGCATTGGATTATGAGGAGAGACTGAATAGATTAGGTTTGTACTCGTTGGAGTTTAGAAGGCTGAGAGGGGATCTTTAGAGACGTATAAGATAATGAAGGGAATGGATAAGGTAGAGGTTGAGAAACTCTTCCCGCTTAACAAAGATAGCAGGATTAGAGGGCACAGCCTCAAGATTAGAGGGGGCGGTTCAGATCGGAGTTGTGGAAAGGTTTCTTCACGCAGAGAGTGGTGAATCTTTGGAATTCTCTGCCTGATGAGGTGGCGGAGGCTTCCTCACTGAATATGTTCAAGTCAAGAGTGGATAGGTTTTTAATTGACAAGGGAATTAAGGGTTACAGGGAGAAAGCGAGAAAGTAGTACTGAACCACTATAGATCAGCCATGATCTTATTGAATGGCGGGGCAGGCTCGAGGGGCTGTATGGCCTACTCCTGCTCCTATTTCTTATGTTCTTATGTTCATTGCTTCTGGCAGCTTTGTACAGATCCCAACTCTGATCAGTTCTTTAGTCAGAAGGTACATATTTGCAAGCATTCAAATACTACAAAGGCAGGTTGCACAACAAAAAGTTCCAGGATATAGAAACTGCAAAGTTGCTGTCTTTATTAGAGTGCATAAAAGTCTTTAGAAACTTTTTCTCTGTCTTTTTGGAAAATACTCTATTTGTATTCATTATTAATTGTATTAATTGAGGTTTAATACATATAGGTGTACTGATTGGATAGTTACTTCAGTACACACACAGGTACTGATATCTACGCTGAGACTGAGTGAAGTAAGCAGATCTGTAGCTGTAATGTTCTAGGAGCATAAATCTATTCCATGCAAAGACAGGCTTTGGTTCCTTCAGTTTCCAATTGATTATCTAGAGTATAACATTCATTTCCATTTTATTATTATTATTATCGTTTTACATCCCTATCTTCAGATTATTCTGGATTGCAAAAAAAACTCCTGACTCTTTTTCTCTATTGCAAAACCAGTGATTTTCAACTTTTCTACCCAACTACTGTCCTCTTGCTTTCTACAAGCTCAAGGAATTCTGTATGACTAAGGATTAAAGTATCTGTTCAGCTGCCTCTGCCACTTTCTTCCCTTATCCTAAGTGACACAGTCAAACTCGCCTTTAACCCCAAACTTACCTTTCATCTTTGCTAGTATCTTTCTTATCTCCCCATGCTTGCTCTCTATAAAACCCATCTCCTGCTCCCTTGAACCTATTCCTACTAATACTGACCACCCAACTTTCATATAAAGTTCCTATTTTAGGGGAAATTGTCAACAGTTCTCTCTCTTCAAGTACCGTTCCTGCCTTCGTCAAATTTGTTGTCATAACATTTCGTCAGAAAACATTCAAATCCAGTCTTTGCAAAATGCCATCCCATCTCCAACTTTCTTTTCCTCTCCAAAGCCCTTGAATAGGTTACCACATTCCCAAATCTGAATTGATCTTTTCTGGAACTTCATGTTTGAATCCCTCCTATTAGATTTTGCCACAGTACTGAAAATAGCATTATCTAAAATCACTAGAGTAGATTCTACATTTCTGTGACAAAGGTGTGTGTGTTCTCTCCTTGACCTCAATACTCTGGAGCCTTAGACATGGTTGACCACACCACCCCTCCTGAAGGACTTCCACTATTATCTAGCTGAATAGGATTGCACTTAATTGTTTCCATTCTTATCTATACTCAAATTCTCAATGACATTGTCCAAAAACACAGCATTACATTTTCAAGTTCACAGAATCATAGAATACCTACAGAAGAGGCCATTCAGCTTGGCCAATTCACCTAACCCGCATATTTTTTGGGAAGAAATCAGAGCATCCAGAGGAAACACACACAGACACAGGGAGAATGTGCATACTCCACACAGTGACCCAAGTCAGGAATTGAACCTGGTCCACAATGCAGTGAGGTAACAGTGCAAACCACTGTGCCACCATGCCATCTTTTGTCATTGAGAATTGAATATAGATAAGTAGTAGGCAGGAGTTAAAGATAGATTTTTGGCAGACAAGAGAGGGAGGAGAAACCATTGCAGGTAATTCTCTAGCTACAACTGGATAGATAAGAATGGAAACAAGCAAATGCACTTCTATTTATATTTAGCTCCCATTGCAAACTATTTTTTTTATTCATCAACTCCATTCCTCTCCCTGGGAGCTGACTAATACTGTTTGTTACCTTGGTGTCATATTTGATGCAGATATCTGCACTATAGTCAAGACCATTTATTTCCAATTTGTAACATCGCCAAACTTCAGCACTGCCTCAAATCATTTGCTACCATAAGCCTTATCTATGACCTTATTATGTTTTAGACTTGACTGCTTCCATGCTCACCTGGCTGATCTCCCACATTCAACCATCTGTAAACTTGAGGCCATTTAAAGTTCTGCTGCCATTTCTTCTCTCTCTCTTAAGCAGTCCCTCACAGTTGAGGATAATTTGTTAATACACTAAAATGAGTTCTCAGGTTAGCTGTAGCCTCTGTCACAGGTGGGGCAGATTATATTTGGAGGAGCAGGTGTTTGGGTAGCACAGGCTGCCATGCACTCCTTTGCTGTCGGCGCTTGGCTTCAGCTTGCTCTTGGTGATGAAACTCGAAGAGTTCAGCTCCTTCCCAAATGCTTTTCCTCTACTTAGTAGTCATTGGCTAGGGACTCTCAGGTATTGGTAGGGATGTTGCACTCTTTCAAGGAGGCTTTAAGAGTGTTCTTGAGGTGTTTCCTCAGGCCTCCTGAGGGTTGTTTGGGTGTCAAAGTTTTGAATAGAGTGCTTGTTTTGGGAATTTCATGCCAGGCATGCGAACAACATAACCCACCCAGCGGAGCTGATCGTGGGTGATCATTGCTTTGATGATGGGAAAGTTGAGTGACAACACTGTCATTAGTGCACCTAGCCTGGATCTTGCTCAGGCAAGCTGGTAGTACTTCTCCAGGGTTTTGAGGTGTCTGTAATACATAGACCATGTTTCTGAGGACTATGTAAAGGAGGATGTAGATCAGGGTGTAGTTTGGTGTCTGATCTATAGAACTCGTCTTCAAGCACTATTTTTTGAATAATGGAAGGGGGTGGGGGCAGTGCTATATGGAAGCAGCAGATTGGTAGAGGATCTCTGTCTTACAGAAATTTAGTGCAATGCTCTTGTACACGTTGATGGTGTTAATCATGGCTTGGAACTCAGCTTCCGAATGTGCACAGATTCAAGCATCGCACGCTACAATTCAATGACAGAGGATGAGATGACCTTGGATATGGCCTGCAAGCAGCAGAGGTTGAACAGATTCCCGTTTATTCTGCAGTTTAGCTCCATGCCATCTGAGAGCTTGTTGAAGGTGCGATGAGAGCATTGCAGCATGAAAGATCAAGAAGGACATCGATGCAATTACATAATGTTACTTGACTCCATTCTGAATGTGAATTAAGTTTACAACATAGCTTTATCTGACCCCAGTGTGATTGTGAATTGGATCTGCGGCGGAGCTGTTAATCAGGATCATGGCTTGCATGTCATTATAGAGCAGGTGAAGGGAGAATGGTGACAAACTTTTAGAGGCAGCTGAAATGGAGAAGGATGTTGCACCATCTCTCACGTTGACAGTGTTGAAGACCTTTGCGATGTCATGTATGAAGATTGGTGTTGTTCTCTGCATTTCTCTTGTAGTTACCACATGTTGAAGAACATGTCCGTTATGCCTTTCCATGGATGGAATCTTCAGTCACAGGACGATTAAGGAGCACGCTTGCCATAATCTTTCTTGTGGCTGACAGCAGGAAAATATCTTTGTAGATACTGCAATCAGACTTGTCAACTTTCTTGAAGATGGTCACAATTACAGAATCTTGGAAAACCCTGGGGCAGATCCTCCTCCTTCCAGATAAGGGAAATGAAGTCATGTATTTGTGCCAATAGTGATTCTCTGACATGTTTTAGTGCTTTGGCTTCTGATACCTTGTTGTTCTTCAGTTGGCAGATGGTGTTTTCTACTTGTGCTGATATGATGGTGAGCATCATGCTGTGGAATGGAGTTGAAGACACTCATGTTGAAGACAGAATCTCCGTTGAAGAAGTCTTTGAGGTGCTTGTCCAGCAGGCAGTCTGCCTTTCTGTTCTTGGTAAGCATATCTCTGCATTCTTGGTTAACAGTAGAGTGGAGTCTCGGGTGCTTGGGTTGTAGATGGTTTCGACTAATAAAACCTAGTGCATCATAGTTGTCAACTAACTGTTGGACCTCCTGTGCTTTTTCCACCCATTAGCTGATTTTTAGGTCATGGATTTTTTACTGGATATCAGGTTTCAGCCATCTGTGGAGCTGTTTTCTTGCTCCTAACTTTTTCAGATTCAGAAAATCATTGAGTCTCTGGCTTGTCAGCTCTCGATCTCCTAGTTGAACCACTTTCCTCGTCAAGTTACTAACTGTCCCTTCACAGGAATTGACTATGGAGGCCCTCAGGGCAGACAAAGCACTGTATTTATTTTAACAGAAAATGCTGGAAAATCTCAGCAAGTTTGACAGCATCTATACAGAGAGAATAGAGCCAATCTTTTGAATCTGGATGATCCTTCATGGATACTGTGCATCTCTGGGTCATCTGGTTGACAGAGAGGTGCTGGCTTAATACGGCACCATTACTACTGTGCTTGTTGACCTACACTGAACTTCTGGACAAAAAAAGGTCTCCGTTTTAAAATTCTCATCCTTGTTCTCAATCTCTCCATAGGTGTGACCCTCCCAATTGCTGCCATCCTGAGATTAGCTAACAGATCAAGGACCAAACTCTCCACTTATTTATCTTAATTACTGACTCATTCAGCCATGAGAATGACTGATTTTAATTCCATCTACAGAATTTTGTCAGATATTTGGCGACTTTCAACTGTGAAGTGATTTTCGCCCCATTTCTGCTGAATGCATTGAAATTCCATTAAGAACATGCTAGCAGATATTTTTAATTGGTAAACCAAACAATTGCTTTTTGAGTGCACTTGGAATCCTCCAGCCCTTCAATGCTGGCATCCTGTGCTTCACTGATTTCTTTTGAACCACTATGGTGAAGCCATGTCTTCAGCTTTCTAAGCCTTAACTCTGGAATTCCCCACCTAAACTTCTTCATCTCTCTCCTTTAACAGACCCCTTAAAATTCACCAAGGTTTGGTTTTCTCTCCCAATATGTATGCATGTCCTGTTGTCAAATTTTGTCAGATAATGCTTGCATAGAGTCTAAAGTTACTATATAAATGAAATACATTGTTGAATGTGATTATGCAATATAACAGCCACATATGAAAGTGGTTTCATTCAATAACTACACAGATCTACTTCAGACAGGATTTATGGATAGTAAAAAGATAGCAAAAACTTGGGGAACTGAATTCCGGCTCTGAATGAGATCACTTGTTTTAACCTGTCAGAGCCAAAGGTTCAACCATGTGACCATAGTAGCCTTCATGGTTCAACAGAATTGCATAGTGCATATATCCACTAAACACTCAAAAAATCCACTGCTACATTTATACTCATTGCTGTTTAATCTAAGTACATACTAATTCAAATTTTCACTGGATATACTGAGTCAACTAACAAATGGACTTGTGCAACAAATGAGCCTATTATGACACAGAAGCATTCACACTGGAAATTTCTTGCATTCATAGAATCCAAGAATCGCAACAATGCGGAAATAGGCCAATTGGGCCATCGAGTCTGCATTGACACTCAGATAGAGTACTTTAGCCAGGCCCTCTTCCCCACCCTACCCCTGTAACCCCACACATTATATCTATTCTTTGACAAACTATTGTCACTACACCAAATTCTACTTTAACATAATGAAGGAAAAACATTGTACTCTCACTCATGTCCACATTCATGTTCTTAGTAGGAGGTACTGCAGCATAAGTCAGAAAGCTATAGCAAATCTCTAAAGTGGAGAAGGAAGGCATTGAGTCTGCACCAACTCTCCAACAGAACATATTTTCCAGGCCCTATCCCCATAACCTCAAGTATTTACCCTGCTAAAGCCCTAATCTACACATCTTGAGACACTAAGGGGCATTTTTGCATGGCTAATCCACCTAACCTGCACATCTTTGGACTTTGTTCTCACTGAGTACAGTGTTTAAATGTGAGAGAGTAATATCCATTGAGAATATAAGAGGCCAGATACTTACAGTGCTGATTATACGCAGTTAAATTTCATTTAGTTGGCCAAGATTACCCATAGTGAAAATACAATATTTCTTTGGGAAAAAACTCAACTTTTTGATCAGGGAAACGTTGTATCAAAATGTTCAGGAGCATGATAAACGGAAGTGGTTACCAGAATGACAGAAACTTCAAGCTGAAGCTGGCAAATCCTTTCATGAAATAAGTCATGCAGAGTATCTTGTCAGAAGAGAAATTGGCAGCAGCCAATTATATATTTTTGGTCAATAATTGCCTTATTTACATAGTTACAAATGATGGCAGTTACATTTTTCATTTATGATAAGTAGATGTGGATAGCTGTTTAGCAGCACATTTTATAAGCACACTGGCTAGTGTGGACTTTTTATTCTATTGCAGATCTTACTGAAATTGCACTTCAAATATATCTGTGGAATTTACCCAAGGAAAATTTTTTTTTAAGTCGCATCCAAGAAGATCACATTTATAAAATACTGCTAAATCAAGGTGGCCTCAGCCTGTCTGCGCAAAGCAAAATTGAGAATAAAGTTCTACTAAGTCTTCTGATAACCTCTGCAGAACCACAGTTACTGGGTAGAATTTTTCCAAAACATGACTAATTGTAATTTTGGACAAGAAAACTAGCATGTCTGGCATGATCACATCGCAATTTTCCCAATTTTGGCTGGAATGCTACAGCCACTCACGCTGGCACGATTTTGACTGGATGCAAATTCTCTGACTTCACTGCAGCGAGAGCACGGCATGAATGGCCAATAAGATCGCATCCTTAATCTCTTCAATGAGAGGAGAGTGGTGCACTTGTTCTGAGAGGCATGAACATGCCAGTGAATCTGGTTTCAAAGTAATCTCAGATTGAAATTGAGGGCCTCTCTCCCCACACAGACATCAGGCACCCCTCTTCCCTCATTGAAGAGATGTTTACCACTTCCCTCCCCAACACAGACTGCCAGCCTCAGAGCATTGGGGCCCTTTTAAGGGGTCTCCTTTCATGACACAGTCTCTCCCCCCATTCCCTCCCAAAGGAGGCCTAGCCGACTCCCTAAGGTTCCACTATCCTCATTCACCAGCCTCCATGGCATTATGCTCAGTACCCTGGCAGCATCTACCTGGCAATACCAGTATGCCATCTAGCAGTGTCAGATTGGCGCTTCCAAATGAGCAATACCCAACCACCGGGAATTTCAATGCCTGCCACCCCACAGGCATGGTCATCATGCCTGGTATCCATTTATGGGGACTGGTAGTGATTCTTGCTGGGCTACTGCTGTGCCTGAGTGTTGGAAAATCCTGAGAGCGGGAAAAATCTGGGATTTTAAATGGACTCATCATATTTAAGTCCATTTAAATATGGTGATCTGGTCTCCACCTTTTTAAAGTGGCTACAATTTTGTGTTTTAAAGTGGGTATAATTTTGTCTTTTAAAAAGCACTTAGATAGTTACATGGGTAAGGTGCGTATAGAGGGATATGAATCAAATGTGGGAAATTGGGACTAGCTTAGTGGTTTAAAAAAAGGGCAGCATGGACATATAGGGCCAAAGGGCCTGTTTCCATGCTGTAAATCTTTATGACTCTATGAACCAAATTACATTCACAACAGAGATTGGCTTACTGGCAGAAAGCAGACAGTGGGGATAAAGAGGTCTTTTTCAGGATGGCAGCCGATGACTAGTGAGGTGCCTCAGAGGCTGGTGTAGGGACCATAACTTTTCACAGTATACATTAACAATTTGGAGGAAGGAACTGAAGGCACTGTTGCTAATTTTGCAGAAGATACTTAGAGGACAAGGTGGTATTAAGGAAGCAGGAGGGCTGCAAGGACTTGGACAGACTAGGAGAGTGGGGAAAGAAGTATAGATGGAATACAATGTGGAAAAGTGTGAGGTCATGCACTTTGGAAGGAGGAATGACGACATAGCCTATTTTCTAAATGGGCAAGTGCTTTGGAAATCAGAAGCACAGAGAGACTTGGAAGTCATTGTTCAAGATTCTCTTAAGGTTAATGTGCAGATGCAGTTAGAAAGGTAAATGCTATGAAAGCATTCATGTTGAGAGGGTAGAATACAAGAGCAGGGATAGACTTCTAAGATTGTATAAGGCTCTGGTCAGACCCTATTTGCAGTGAGCAGTTTTGGGCCTCATATCTAAGGAAGGATGTCTTGCGGGAGTGGTGAGTGAGAAGATATTGATGTGGTTTGGCACCGGTGCAGAATGCACTGAACTTCTCATCTGCCGGAACATCGCAGGTGAGTTCAGCGCATTCTGCACCAGTGCCAAACTGCATCAATATCTTCCCACCCACCACCTGCTATTATCCAGTCCTGCTCCAACGCATCCTGCGCCAGGAAGGTCACCGCCAGGAAATCATGGCCATTAAATCCTTCACAATAAGCCTGAGCACAATAGGCTAGTGACCTCAATCTGCTATTCATTCTATATTGTGCAGAGAATATACAGTATAGCTTTAGCACTCTACCTTAACAATGATGCTTCGAGTCCACATGAGTCAAACACCCGACTGATCAAGAGATAATATTCAGCCCAAATGACATGAGATTTTATTCATGAAGCCAAATCAAGGTAAATCCACAGAAAACATTTTAATGACTCCTGAAAGGAGTGACATTTAATACAAGTCCTAATTGCCTCATAAGTGGAAAGATACATTTAACATTTCTGGCTGACAAAACATGGGTGAATTTCTGACATTTTTAAAATATTCTCTCTTTAAAGTTTTATAGATTACAACCGATCCTGATAAAATTACTTAACCCCATCAGATAAACGAGACAAGTGAATACTAACAGTATTTTATGAAAATTAATTTATCCCCATTGTGAATGAAAAATAAAAACTTTAATTATTATGTAACTTCATTGGGAAGAAGCTTTATGAAAGAAATCATGGAAAACATTTACATTTTGACACCATGCTCTGACCTTTTATTAAATCGAGAAACAGCTCTGATGAATTACATCAGAGGTCATGCAAACTGTAACTTTAAAGTTGCTCTGTCTTTTTCATTGGCAACAGCAATGACACATTGTGTTGATATATATATTTTTTAAGACATACAATTTTTGCTGTACTGCATCATAATTGTTCTTTGATAAAATATAGAATGTATGAACACTTGAAATGGGGGAGTCAGTGATCGCTGCTGGGACTACAAATGGTTCCTGAAGATAAGATTAATAGATTCTAGACTTTAGATGTATGACGAATTTGAACCCAAGTGACATGGTGGCAGAAGCAGGAGAAGAAGCCATAGGCACACAGGACTCTCCTACTTGACATTGATTCCAGAGAATAGAAGACATTTTTTAACAATTATTTCTGAAACTGTACAAATGAACATTGGAGTATTTTCTGCAACAATTATGCATTTAAATGGAGAATGTGCTGTGCGACTAATGATAGCTTTGCTTACCTGTACAACCAGTTGTTCCTTTTTTCACAGAATAGCCCAGTTCACAATGACAAATGAATGATCCTTTAGTGTTCTCACAGGTGCCACTCAGACATATGTTTGGATTAAGTTCACATTCATTAACGTCTGTGGAGCAAAATTAAAAATAAATTACAGTATCCATAGCATCAGCATAATCTGCAATTGTTAACTGTTTAAATAGTTTCTATATAGCCCTTAAACGATGTATTTCTAAATATTGAATAGTTTTTGACATTGCTTTTAATACATTCTCATGTACTCAGCTTACTTGAATCATAATAGTTGAATATTAGCAAGGAAACTATAACCAAGCCTAACCTAGACAGGTCTTCATATCATCAGAAGCCATAAATCCATCATAGCATAGACATCGATATTCTCCAGGTACATTTGCACATTGCCCTCCATCACAAATGTCAGGATTGTCTTCACATTCATCAATATCTGGAAGAAAAAAATTGGTTTATGCGGTCATTAAAACTTAATCTACATTACAATATATACGAAAGTATTATTTTGTGAAGTATGTTAACAGAGTTATTTGTTAGTACACAATATGGTGGCATATTGTTAATGTCAATGTCGTTATCCAGAGGCCCAGGTCATGGGGGACAGATTTATCCCCCTTCATGGTTGTTGACATAATTTAAATACAATTAACAGAATCTGGAATTGAAAGCTAGTCTCAATATGGATGACATGAAACTATCAATTGTTGTTAAAGAAAACATCTCTGGTTCACTAATATTCTTTCGTGGGGAAAATCCTTACCCAATCTGACCAACATGTGCTCCAGAAATATAGCAACGTCGTTGACTCTTAACTGCTGTCTGAAATAGCCTAGCAAGCAACTCAGTTCAACAGTAACTAGAAAGTCTCGGCAAAGGGGTTCAGAAGACCAGGGAGAGACAGGGGGAAATGTCCCAACTCCAGAAAAGCATGCAGGAACTGCTCCAACTGCAGTCGATGGGGGTTGATGTCAGGGAGGATCTCCAGGAGGTGAACAGCCAGCAAGCCTCGCGGGTCGCCAAGGTCATCTTCTGGTCCAGAGTCCGCTCCGTGGAGCAGGACGAAAAGTGCTCGCGTTTCTTCTTCCAGAAGTTACACAGAGAAACCTCTGTGATCACAGCCTGAAGGCTCAGTAAGGTCATCACAGTTTGACATTGAGAATCTGCAAGTTCTTCTAAGCCGACTGTATGACCTGAAGTCAACAGACTTCACAGCGTCCTAGTCTTTCCTGTCGTCTATCACGCAGGTCTTAGACGACAGCAAGCAGGACAGTCTGGACAGACCGGTATCTCTGGATGAGCTAACGAAGGCCGTTGAGTCCCTTCAGAAGGGTAAAACTCCCAGAAGCGACGGCTTACTGGCTGAGTTTTTCCTCGGTGTTGTGGGACCTGACGGGCCCGGACCTCCTGGAAGTATATGAGTATGCTTCTGGAAGGCAGGATGTCAGTGTCCATGAGGAAAGGCATCATTACCCTCATCTACAAACAGGAGAGGGAAAGGGAAGAAATTTGAAATTGGCGACCCATTTCACTATTGAACGTGGATTATAAAATTCTGGCCAAAGTCATTGCCAACCAAGTTAAATCTGCTCTGGGGTCAGTGATCTATCCTGATCAAACCTATGCTGTATCTGGCAGGAAGATCTCTGATAGCCTTGCACTACTCAGGGATACGATCGCCTACGTGCAGGACAGGCAGGTGGATACCTGCCTCATCAGCCTAGACCAGGAGAAGGCATTTGACAGAATTTCGCACAGCTACACGATGGATGTACTCTCCAAAATGGGCTTTGGGGAGGGAATCTGCAATCAGTAGCGCAGCTCGAGGTCTCAACAGGTCAATGGGTGGGAGTCAGATAGCTTCCAAATCAGGTCTGGAGTCAGACAGGGCTGCTCTCTCTCCTTTTTGTGTGTTGCATTGAACCCTTTGCCGAGGCCCTCAGAAGCGACCCAGGCATCAAAGAGGTGACAATCCCAGGCAGTGAAGGCACGCAGGTCAAAGCCTCCCTGTACATGGATGACATGGCTGTCTTCTGCTCAGACCCTTTGTCTGTTCGTAGACTCCTCTAGGTCTGCAAGCAGTTCGAGCTGGCCTCGAGAGCCAAAGTCAACCAGGGTAACAGCGAGGCCATGTTCTTTGGGAACTGGGCTGACAAATCCTTTGTCCCCTTCACCATCAGGGCAGATTACCTGAAGATGCTGGGGATACGGTTTGGAGCGGCAAGGGCATGCACCAAAAACTGGAACAAGCGCATCGCAAAATCCAGGCAGAAACTGGGCTTGTGGGAGCAACGCTCCCGCTCCATGACAGGAAAAAACCTGGTGATCCAGTGCGAGGTGCTGTCCATGTTATTGTACATGGCGCAGATGTGGCCTATCCCGAGATCCTGCGCTGCAGCAGTGACACAGGTCATCTTTAAGTTTATCTGGAGATCAAAGATGGATCACATCTGGAGGGAGGCTGTGCACAAATCTCCAGAGAATGGAGGGAAGAACGTTCCCAACACTGCCCTCATCCTGATGGCCACCTTTGTATGTGGCTGCATCAAGCTGTACATAGATCCTCGGTACACTAACAGCAAGTGCCACTACTTTTTGAGGTTCTATCTGTCCCGAGTATTGCGGAGGATGGGTCAGGCCACACTGCTGCAGAACGCTCTGAGTAGTTGGACCGTACCGCAGCACCTGTCCTTTGTGGAGAAATGTTTCTGCAAACACACCTTTGACCATATGGCGATTAAGCAGTGATCAGCGCGTAATGTCCTTGGGGCCCTGAGAGAAAAGGAGATGGCTGATCCTGTCGGATAGTTCCCTGAGCAAACTGTCAGTGTCATCTGGCAGAAAGCCACATCACCAGAGCGTACAAACAAGCACCAAGATCTGGCTTGGCTGGTGGTAAGAAAGGCACTCCCCGTCAGATCCTTTATGCACGCTCGAGGTCTCAACAGCAACGCATGCTACCCTCAAAGCGGCTGCGGGGCTGATGAGACGGTTGCACACCTCCTTGTGGAATGTGCCTTTGCAAAGAAGGTCTGGAGTGAGATGCAGTGCTATTTGTCAGTGACGCAGGACTCTGTGCTCTATGGGCTGTTTCCAGGGACGCACACCGAGACGAATATCAACTGCTGCTGGAAGATCATCAACTCGGTGAAGGACGCACTTTGGTCCGCCCGAAACTTGCTGATCTTCTAGTTGAAAGAATTGTCTTCGAGTGTTGCAGACTGGCACATTCCAAAGTCCAGGCCTATGTGCTGAGAGACGTGCTGAAGCTTGGGGCAGCCGCCACAAAGGCACAATGGGGAAAGGCCACACAATAAGGCCTCTTAACAGAGGCAGACCGAGAGCCCGGGAACTGCAGAATACCCTCGATTTGCGTAACCTGAGTAACAACGGCACACAGTAATTTTTGAGCCAAGCATATAGTTTAAGTATTGAAATGGAAAAGCTATAAATTGTATAGAACTGTACAAATGTTTTATTACGCACTCTTTGCCATTTGCAGGCATGTATACTTGCAACAATTTAATTGAGATTTTTATGGATCTGTCCTAATTGAAATGAAATAACTGTAATCTGTATACAACTGTAAAATGTTTTATTCTGACCTGTTGCAATTTATTGACATGTATACTTGCAATGTTCTAATCGATATTTTTATGCATGAAGTATATTTTTGGAAAACAAAACTAGAAATTCTCGGCCTTTTGGCTAAGATGCTAATGAGATCAAGTCTTGGAGGAGGAGCTATACCTATTCCAATCAGCTTAGATCATGTAGATCAAGCCCAAGACAGGAGGTGAGAGCCCTTCTTGTCAGCTTGGATTGGGAATATCTCAACTTTTTGGGACTCTGAATTGGATTTGATTTTATTGGATTGAATTGGAATGAAGAATAAAAAAACAGTAGGGATGGGCAACAAATACTGGCCTTGTCAGTGACACCTACATCCCAGAGAAGAATAAAAAACAGCCCAACAAAGCTGTCATCAATCAAGCCATCAGGTCTTGTCAAAGGCAGTGATTAGAGGGAGGAGGGGGACCGGGGAGAGGGAGACCCCCTTTCATATAGTCTGAAGGCTTGACAGTCACATTTTGAGGAGTGGTAGAGTGGTTACTTTGGACAGGTTTTATCTACTTAGAGTTGAATTCCATCACTGATTATATCTGAAGTAAAAGTTGCTGGCATTGCACATCACAATCATGTGCCTTCCCTTTTTCCTGCTTTTTAGTCAAAGTAAAATAACTGCTTTTCTTGGCATTACAATGCTATTGAACAGAACAATCGGGTCAGTGGGTGATATTTAGTCATTTACAGCCACGTTTATTCTTAGCATAACATATTCTGCTAAATTGATTCACAGTAGCTAACTATTACAAAAAGAGATATCAGGCTTTTTTAAAAAAGTAATTGGATTGTGTAAGCTGAGCCCATAGGACTGTGCTCATTTGATAATGGGGTATTCCTTTTAGTGTCAACATCTGTGAAATAGGAAACTGAAAATTGGCCATTATTTTATCTCCCAACATCTCCTGCTGGAATTGTATGTGCAGATATCAAAAAGAATAGTGTTATGCTTGTCTCTGATGTCCCCATGACAATCACACACAAGACTGGGTAAGGTATTAAGATGTTCAGTGACAAATTTTTGGCAAGTAATCAGGATGGAAAGAGAAAAGTTGCCATAAAACAAAAATAGGAGCAATCTGTACATTAATTTATAGCTTAGTGAACTTTAACACTTTATAGTTATATTACATTTATGTCTGAATATACTTTATATGGAACATCCTGCTACAACATTAACAAACTGAGAATCTAAAAATGGGAATGACACAATTACAAGAGGTGTTGACATAAAAAAATGCCAAGCACTAATCATACTTTTAAAGAAAGAATTATAATGATCAAAAAATGTTTTCGACACAAATTCACCTCAATGATTGGGAGATAACTGTTCTGGTTCAGCAAGATACATCAATCTAATCAGTCATATTAAACTTCTTACTATGATTGACTTCAGTGGGACACAAAGTCATTTTTCATACAGTTAAAAGGCATACCAAATGATTAATAAAAGTTTTCAATAACATTCAATGTAAAATATCAAATATTCTCAACAGATCAATATATTTTGTACAGTAGATTACTCCTAAACTACTTAACAGTCTGTATTTACACCCAACTGATATCTAAACAATTAAGTTTTACCTGTACAAGATCGCTGATCTGGGAGCAAAGCATAGCCACTACGACAGCTGCATTCATAACTGCCTTCAGAATTTGTGCAGTAAGTCTCACATCCTCCATTCACGATTGTGCATTCATCAATGTCTGTAATAAAAACCAAAGATGTAGGAGTTTTACAGTCTAGGACAGATAAAGGATATACTTTCAAATCTGAATTAGTGGCATAATCATTATGACAACAGGCAAGATGAGTAAATAATAAGTTAAAGCTTGCAGCACAAGACAGCAGTACTAACAAGGAGCTTGAAAACAAATGACTTTACAATCCAGAAACAGCATATTTAATGTCAAGAATTGCCAAACTCTATTTGCACCAGATTTAATTATTGAAAGACAATGCCCTGGTATACCCATTCGTTCACAAAGCAACAAAATCTCTTTGGATAGTACGGTAGCATAGTGGTTAGCACTGCTGCTTCATATGTCCAGGGACCTGGATTCGATTCCCAGCTCGGGTCACTGTCTGTGCGGAGTTTGCACATTCTCCTCATGTCTCCTCCGGGTGCTCCAGTTTCCTCCCACAGTCCAAAGACGTGTGGGTTAGGTTGATTGGCCATGCTAAAATTTCCCCTTAGTGTCCTGAGATGCATAGGTTAGAGGGATAAGCAGGTAAAATATGGAGGGATATGGGGATAGGACCTGGGTGGGATTGTGGTCAGTGCAGACTCGATGGGCCGAAGGGCCTCTTTCTGCACCATATAATTTATAATAAAATTAAAATTTAAAAAATATTGAGTACTCCAGAGCTGTGAAGTGAACTTGTACAACACTTTGTTCTTTTTTTAATAGTCAATTAGATTTGAAATTAGTATGTATTTTCCACCTGGTCCTCAGTGGGAAAAAAAGTGATTATTTAATGGTTGTAATGTTTACAAATCATTTGATGGTTGTAATGTTTGTCTTCTACGTGGTATTTTTAGGTGTGCATACATCAGTTTTTCCCCGAACTTGCTCTGACATGCACAGGGCAGGACTTCCATCAGATACACTAATCTTGTGACTATACATCCCCAGCTTAGGGGTAAAAGAATTCTAAAGATTAAAGACCTTCAGACAGGAGTGGATTCCGGGGGTAGAAGTCCTGCCTGGTGAGAGCTACCAGCAAGCAGAGGTTGGCAGCCCTTGTGAACAGCAGAGTCATTAGAGTGATGGAGGTTACTGTCAGCATAGTACCCATGATAGGCCACAGGTTTGTTACTCAGGCTCCACACATGATGAGGTCTTCACACATTGGTATTGATCCAGAAGCCAACAGCAGTGGGATGAGACCCTTGTTATGGATATTACTGCCATGGACAAATTTGGGGTGGAGGCAAAGAGTGGCAGGGTCCTAATCCACTATCTTCATCTCTGATTAAATGCCTGTACTATCAATCTTGTCATGGTGACAGTACAAGATTCCACCTTTTGCATCCTCCTCATAATTTGTTTTCTCATCTAACTTAGCCTTGTTAGCAACAACCAAGCATTAACATAGATTGCCAATAGTTGAGAGCCCACTGTTGATTCTTGTGGCACCCCATCGTTTAGAGTTTGCCACCCTGAAAATGACTTATTTATCCCAACTTGTTTCCTGTTGTTAGCCTATCCTCTATCCATCTAAAATATTACATCCTACATTACAAATTCTTATCTTGTGTACTAACATTTCTGTAGTATCTTATCAAATGGCCTTTATTACTCCATATACACTACATCTACGATTTCCCTTTATCTACTCTGCTTGTTATATCCTCAAAGAACTTTAATAAATTTATCAAACGTAATTTCCCCTTTATAAAACCATGCTGACTTTGCTTATTTGTTATGTGATATTCTAAATATTCGGTTCGTATTTTCTTAATGATGGATTCCAGCATTTTCCCAATGGCTAACTGGCCTACAGTTTCCTGCTTTGCCTCATTTATTGTTCCAAAGATTGGAAAATATATCCAGAATCTCGGGAATTTTACAACGATTACAACCAGCGCACCCACTATCTCTGCATCTACCTTTTAAAAAGCCTTAGGATGCAGGTCATCAGATCCCAAGGACTTGCCAGTATTTAGTCCCATTAGATTGATTGTTTTAAGTTTCTCCTTCTCTTTTGCCACTTAATTTTCTACTATTATCGGACTGGTCTGTGTGTCTTCTACGATAAAAGATAGATACCAAAGTTCCTATTCCACATTATTAAATCTTCAGTCTCACTGATGATCCAATGTTTTAGTTTACAGAGTGACTTGGACAAGTTGCAGAGCTGGGCCGAGAGGTGGCAAATGGAGTTTAATGTGGAAAAGTGTGAGGTAATGCACTTTGGCAGGAACAATAAATGTGTAGAGTATAGGGTAATGGTAGGGCTTTAATAGTGTTGAGGAACAGAAGGATCTTGGTGTATGTGTCAATAGATCCTGAAAGTAGGCAGTCAAGTGGATAAAGTTGTTAAGAAGGCTATGGAGTCTTAGCTTTTATTGGTAGGGGATTGAATTAGGAGCCGCAGCATCATGTTGCACTGTACAAAACTCTAGTGCGGCCGCACTTGGAGTATTGTGTGCAGTTCTGGTCCATATAAGAAAGATGGGAGGCATTGAGAGGGTACAGAGGAGGTTTACAGGATGTTGCCTGGTATGGAGGGCAGGTCTATGAAGAGAGGTTGAAGGATTTGAGGTTGTTTTCGTTAGAAAGGAGGCGGTAAGGGGGATCTATTGAACATATAAGATATTAGAGGTTTGATAGGGTGACAGTGATAGCCTTTTTCTAGGATGGAAAAGCTAGCACGAGGACACACTTTAAATTAAGGGGTATGAGTTATAGGACGGATATCAGAGGTAGGTTCTTTACTCAAAGAGTGATTAGGGAGTGGAATGCCCTGCCTGCAGTGTTGTAGATGCGCCAAGTTGGTGGCGTTTAAGAGGTTATTGATAAGTATATGGAGAGAAGGAATGGTTTAGTTGGAGGGGCATTGCTTTTTATTTTGGTCGGCACAACATCGAAGGCCGAAGGGCCTGTTCTGTGCTGTATTGTTCTATGTTCTATGTTCTATGTTTCCCTTCCCATTTGTTTTTTCCACCTATTTTACATCTTGATCCTCTGAAATACAACTATATTGTTTTAAACATTTATCAATAAAGTGACTGCACTTCCTTTTCCTTTCTTTCTCTCTTTTTAAAATGTCAAATGATGTTGAATTATTAGTTTCTAACCTTGTTCACCTTGCAACCACGTCTCTGCAATGACTATATCATACCTATTTATTTTTATTTGTGCCATCAATTTCTCTATCTTGCTACGAATGCTGCATGCATCTGGTGAGAACTATTTTAAGTGACTTTTTATCATTTTACTCTAGCTAACCCTACTGTCGTACTTCTTTATTTGTACGTTTTGTTACATTCTGGTATCATTACCCTTGCTCAATTGTCTTGTGATTTTTCATTTTAACTTTCTAAAATTCCTCTCACCTGAACTCTCCTCACCTTAACCACACTAAGCAGAGTAACAATCTCTCTAAATCCCTAGTCACTAAATTCTTATCAGAGAATCCTTACAATTTGGAAGGAGGTCATTCCGCCCATTAAATCTGCACTGAATCTCCAACATAGCATCTTACCAGGCCTACTCCCCCACCCTATCCCTGCTATCCCACACATTTATTCTGCTAATCCACCTAATCTACACATCTTTGGACAGCAAGGGACAATTTAGCATGGCTAATCCACTTAACCTGAACATCTTTGGACATGATGAGGAAATCGGAAAGCCACAAACGGTGAGATGATGACAATCGGCTAAGGTTGAAATAGAATTGGGTCCCTGGCAGTGAGACAGTCATAGCACAAGCCACTTGGGCACTGGTCTCAGCTGGCTCAACTGAAGCCTATTGCAAATGAATAGCACCCTCCTTCCTAGTACTGGAGCCAGTGTCCCATGAATTTAAACCTATTTCTCACACACATTCTCTGAGCTATGCATTGAAGTCTATTTATCCCATGCCAACTTGCCCATGGCTCACATAGTACTGAAGAGATTATTTTTGTGGTTCTGCTTTTTAATTTAGACACTATCTGCTCATGCTCCCTTAGACGGCAATGGTACATCTATTAATCATAACAACCAGATATTTCTCCCCCAATACCAAGTCCTCTCGGTCCTAAAGGAAATGTTTTTAACCCCGGCACTGAGCAATCAACAGAGTTGGGACACATGCTTTCAGCTTTAAAGAAAATATCTATCCCCCTATCTGTACATAGAACATTACAGTGCAGTATAGGCCTTCGGTATTCGATGTTGCGCTGACCTGCGAAACCAATTTAAAGCCCATCTAACCTATGCTATTCCAATATCATCCATATGTTTATCCAATGACCATTTAAATATGCTTAATGTTGGCAAATCCACTATTTCTGCAGGCAGGGCATTCCATGCTCTTACTACTCTGAGTAAAGAACCTACCTTTGACATCTGTCCTATATTATCACCCGTCAATTTAAAGCTATGTCCCCTCATGCTAGCCATCTTCATCTGAGGAAAAAGGTTCACACTGTCCACCCTATCTAATCCTCTGATCATTTTATATGCCCCTATTAAGTTACCTCTTAACCTTCTCTCTAACGAAAACAACCTCAAGTCCCTCAGCCTTTCCTCATAAGAACTTCCCACCATACCCGGCAACATCCTGATAAACCTCCTCTGCACCCTTTCCAATGCTTCCACATCCTTCCTATAATGTGGCGACCAGAACTGTGTGCAATACTCCAAGTGCAGCTGCATCAGAGTTTTGTACAGCTGCAACATAACCTCATGGCTCCAAAACGCAATCCTTCTACCAATAAAAACTACCATACCGTACGCCTTCTTAACAACCTTATCAACCTGGGTGCCAATTTTCAGGGAACTATGTACATAGACACCGAGATCTCTTTGCTCAACCACACTACCAAGTAATTTTCCATTAGCCCAGAATTCTGTGTTGCTATTACTCCTTCCAAAGTGAATTACTTCACACTTTTCTGCATTAAACTCCATTTGCCATCACTCAGCCCAGCTCTGCAGCTTATCTATCTCCCTCTGTAGCCTGCAATATCCTTCTCCACTGTCCACAACTCCACTAACTTCAATATCATCCGCAAATTTACTAACCCATCCTACTACTCCCTCATCAGGTCATTTAGAAAAATCACAAACAGCAGCGGCCCCAAAACAGATCCTTGCAGTATATCACTAGTAACTGAACTTCCAGGATAAACATTTCCCATCAACCAGCACCCTCTGTCTTCTTGCAACTAGCCAATTTCTGATCCAAACAATTAAATCACCCTCAATCCCATGCCTCCATATCTTCTGCAATAACCTACCATGGGGAACTTTTTCAAATGCTTTAGTGAAAACCATGCACACCACATCAACTGCTTTACCCTCATCCACTCTTTGGTCACCTTCTCAAAGAACTCAGTGAAGTTTGTGAGGCATGACCTACCTTTCACAAAACCATGCTAACTATCCCCAAACACATTATTCCTTTCTAGATGATTATAAATCCTATCTCTTATAATCCTTTTCATAACTTTGTCCACAACAGAAGTAAGGATCACTGGTCTATAATTACCAAGGTTATCTCTACTTCCCTTCTTGAACAAGGGATAACATCCTCCAGTCATGTGGCATTATTTCTTAGACAATAAAGACCTAAAAATCAAAGCCAAAGATTCTGCAATGTCCTCTCTCACTTCCCAGAGAATCTTAGGATAAATCCCATCCAGCTGAGAGGACTTATCTATCTTCACACTTTCCAGAATTGCTAACAACTCCTCCTTATGAACCTCAATCTCCTCTAATCTAATAGCCTGTATCTCAGTATTCTCCTTGACAACGCTGTCTTTTTCCTGTGTGAATACTGACAAAAAAATCTCTTCAGACTCTATGCATAACTTCCCTCTATTGTCCTTGACTGGCCCTAATCTTACCCTAGATATTCTTTTATCCCTGATATACCTATAGAAAGCTTTAGGGTTTTCCTTGATCCTACCTGCCAAAGACTTCTCATGTTCCCTTCTGGCTCTTCTTAGCTCTCCCTTTAGGTCCTTCCTGGCTAACTCTCAAGCGCCCTAACTGAGCCTTCACGTCTCATTTTGACATAAGTCTCCTAACTGAGACTCCTAATTAAGTCTCCTAACTACGCTCTGAGCCTTCACGTCTCATTTTGACATATGTCTCCTATACAACATTCCATTTCCTTCCTCAACTTGAATGGCCAGTTTACTCATCCTCCTTGCAGGCACATCTCTTGTCCGCAGTGGTGTCAAGAACCTTGGTGCACATGAACAAGCAAAAAGCTTCCTCCAGTGATACCTTCTGGAACTCTATTCCTGTGTCACTCATTGCCAAACCCTCATGTTCTTGGTTCTGTATCAAATCCAAAAGTACTTCAGCTAATGATGTGATTACCTCATGCAACAACATTCATGTTGCTTTCTGCCTTTCCACAGTGTCCTAAGTATGGACTTTGGGTCATCAATTCTAGGCCGAAGTTTCTCAGGCTTCAGAAACTTACTACAGATGTGGTTAATGCAGATCACGTTGGTGCCCACTAGATCCCATATGCACAACACGTGCTTGCCATCTTCATCATACTTTAATTAAGTTTTGAAATATCACTCAAAGATTAACTGCAGTTAAGTGGTTTTATTTGTTAAGCGGTTTTATTTGTTAAGCTATAAATTTAGTACAATACTTACTTCTTCCAAGTGCTACTTAACTTTAAAAAAATTGCATAACTATCTTCCTAAATACTACCTTAGACCTCGGATCTTGTTGACTTTTGCTTCCCTCTCTGATTGCTGCTTGTCTTGTTAAGATCAAACAGCATCTCTTCCCTCTCACCAAATCCTAAATCAAGTATGCTGTAGAAGTTATACTCCATCATGCTGAATCACCTTCAATCCCATGCCTCCGTATCTTCTGCAATAGCTTACCGTGGGGAACTTTATCAAACACTTTACTGAAATCCATGTACAGCACATCAGCTGCTTTGCCCTCATCCACTTTTCTGGTCACCTTCTGGTGATTATCTTTAATCACTACTTGCCTCCTTTCATTAAAGGATTAATGAGACTGGATGAGTTCCTTCAATGGTAGTCTTAATTGAGATTGACATCTTCAGAGGACAAGCAACTATTCAGACAGCTGGCATTTATTGGATCCTATCCTTTCACTTAACCCATATGGGTTATCTCATCCCTACCCCAAAGCTTATAGACTTAATTCATCTGGTAGTTCCAGACGGTAGTAGAAATAGATCAGATAAGAAAGAAATAGTCTGGGTATCTGGGCTCTAGTCTCCTTCCTTTCTCTACTGCATGCTGTAAATAGGCAAGGTGTGGCCAGCAGCAATCCCAGCAAAAATAACATTTAAGTAGCAGTGTTCGTCAGAAAAGCATTCTCTGCTGAAATTCGTCCTGTTTTCAAACATCCCAAGTGTGACATCATTTTAAAGATGGAAAACTGTGGTTGCCACACAACTGAATCCATTGAAAATTAACTGAAAATTTATATCAAATTCCACTTTATGTATAATCTATCAACAGATTGTGGAATGGCATTCCCAGATATCCATATTCAGCTAACTATTACTAAACTAATTATACAACTATAATTAAATGTACTTTATTTAGATTATGAAATGAAATGAAATGGATGATCTCCATCATTAATTCTGTTTCCTCTCAGCCAGTGCTTACTAAAATAATCGAGGATGCCATATGGGATCTCAAATCAATAGCATATTCCCATGCAATGGAATTGGTACTTTTCATGTGCAATGTGCAAACTAATTTCTCCCAAATGATAATGTAAGGTCAGCTCATTGAAATATTTTTGTTCTGGCACTCAACAGCATGTGATTCAAATTTTAGTTCCAGTGACTACTGAATGACTATAGGCTACCTGTGAGTATTTACGTTATTTTCCTGGCAAAGTCAGGCACAAACTGGGGCCTAGCAAGGAAAATATGTCACAGTTTAACAAGGTCTATTCTTTGGCACTGTGCCTAGAGCATTGCTCAGGCGCTTCAGTGCTAAATGGGGAGCAAAGCTACAACCTTATTGATGCTTCATTACCTAAAATAGAAACCCTTTAAAATGAAATCCTACATTATAAACTTTTGATTACTGCTCTATTGGGTTGATCTTTTTTCCAAGCTACAGAACTGAAGCAACCCATCAAAGTTAGAAATCTATAATGATGACCATCGTAAGCCATCCCTACTTATTCTTCTTGACCTGAGTCTTCAACAAAACTGACCATGCCATGCTCCTCCTCCTACAATGCCTTGACTCCATTGTCAAGCTGGGTGGAGCTGCCTTTGCCTTGTTCAATTCTTATCCATTGAACTATAACTAGAGAATCACCTGCAATAGCTTCTTTTCCCATTTTGCTGCATTTCCTGTTCCTTTCTCTCCTTTTCATCTCCATATTGCCCTCCAGTGATATCAGTGAAAACATCAAATTCCACATGTACACTGATAATACTCAGCTCTCTTACCCTCCCTTGATACATTCACCATCTTTTCTCAAAATACATTTTTATTGAGGATTTCTCCCATTTTTTAAAAAAAGAATTGGAGCAGCAAAGTATAAACATCACATTAACGACATTATCCTCATTGATCCTTTCTGTAACCTTCCCAAAAAATTTCCAGCAAGTTAGTTAAACACAATTTTCCTCTAGAAATTCATGCTGGCTCTTCCTAATCAATCCATATTTTTCCACGAGACTACTAATCCTATCCAGAATAATTGTCTCCAGAAACTGACTGGTTTGTAATTGCTGGGCTTATCCTAACATTTGTTTTAAACAAGATATGGAGATACCAGCATTGGATTGGAAGTCTCACAACATCAGGTTAAAATCCAACAGGCTTATTTGGAATCATAATCTTAATCACAAATTAAAGGGGTGACTAACCTGATAAAGGAGCAGCGTTCTGAAAGATTGTGATTCTAAATAAACCTGTTGGATTTTTTAAAAAGAAGTATATATTGTATGTCCTGATACCTTCTTTCTGTGGCTCAGTGTCAATTTTTTGAATAAGATTCTTAAGTATCGTTGGAGGCTTGCAACGTAAAGGTAATACATTCATGCAAGTTATTATCTTCTTTCTTTGATGAACCTTCCCAAGCCAAACATCATAAAATTGAAAATATGTTACTGACAATATTGATACTGGCTAACTACCACAAGATTTGTCATCTAGTGTTACTTCTTTCCTGATATACGAAAGAGATGCCTAACTTGTGCTAAGCATTGCACATGTATTTGCTCTTTACTTTTGTGGGAAGCAAGGATTCAAATCACTGCCCCACCAATGAGCAGCACATCACAATGATGCTTCAATACATTCAACTCTGTGAAAAGTGAATTCCTGTAATTTAGTTAGCTTAGTAATGTAATAATTTTAAAGAGTACTTACCAACACAACCTTGTTTGTCAGGGGTTGCTTGGTATCCAGTATTACAGGCACACTGATACCGTCCAATCATGTTGACACAGCGTCCATTTTTACAAAGACTGTCACTCAACTCGCATTCATTAATATCTATAAAAACAATTCAAATACTTAAATTAAATAGCAAGTTCAAATAATTTTCACAATTCAGAAGTAATTTTATTATAATGTAGAATTATTATGCTATAAATTTAATAATTTTTGGAAATTAAAAGTGTGACTAAGTTTTATTACTTGCTCCAATAAAAAGAAAACAAACTGACAAGAGGAAATGGTAACCATATTGGTGCTGTCAATTTATACTTCTGTTAACTAATGTCAGACCCCTGAGCTAACTGTAACTACAAGCACTAACCCCTGAAACTCTCAAAGAGAGTTCACAGATTGGGACACAGACATGTGCACTCATCCATGCACAGGCACAGCACCTAAGCTGATGGAAAGAATTGTCCTCCTGCATTGTAAACATACACACAAGTTTTGCCAAACACTGTCACAAAATCACTGTTCCTCCTTTCGCCAAATCCATTAAACCAATTTTCCTTGTTCGAATTTGTGCTGATAACTTTGTCTGTCTTTCTACCTCCAAATATGCAAAAATGGATGCTTTAATGAGTTGAAATTATCCTTCAAAGTTAGACCTTTGGTTGGAGTTCTCTTCCTTAGTCACTCATTGTTGCCTACCTATACACGATGTGCCATCTGCAGACACTTCATGGCCTTGTGGACAAACACACTGGAAACTTCCATCTGTATTCTCACAGACACCACCACGGCACAGAAGAGGATTTCGTTCACATTCATTAATATCTGAAATTATAGAAGATTTTTTGAGCTTGACAACATACAAGGTTTGAATAAAAGACTACACCAAACACTAAATCACAAACCGAATTGATGGCACGTAACTTCTCAAAGTTACATGTACATACATTTATATGTACATACATTTATGTGTACATAAATACATATATGTACATACATTTGAAACATTCAGTTTAAGATCTGTCCAGCTTTAATCTCCAGTATGTTTCTTGGAAAGAACTGCCTTATATTGTTACCATTATAAATATATTTTTCTTAAATACTACTCCACAAATGATCTGAAAAATTTCTCCATGACATGAACTTTACTTTTAAAGCAATTATTGTGATTAGTGCCCTGATTTTGATATATTTCCAAGGTTACTATTGACTCCAATTTACATACTACAGTGTTTTCAAGGAAACAATGGGATTATTTGACAATTGAGACAATGGAAAGCATCAAGTGCCAGACAATCGTCCGACAATCTGCAACCTCTGCAACAAGAGAAAATCTAACTTTCTTCTCATGCCATTCAAAGACATTACCATCAATGAAGACAGATGGAGTGTGAAAAGGTGGAATTCTTTGAGAACATTATACGTGCAGTGGACAATGGGGAACCTGCAGATGTGGCGTATCTGGATTTCCAGAAGGCACCAAAGGCTGTTACGTAAGATAAAGGCGCACAGTGTTACAGGTAATTGGTTAATTAACAGAAAGCAAAGAATGGGGATAAATAGGTGTTTTTCAAGTTGGTGATCAGTAACTAGTGGGGTGCCTCATGGATTAGTGTTGGGACCGCAATTGTTTACGATTTACATCGATGATTTGGAGTTGGGACGAAGTGTAGTGTATCAAAATTCGTAGATGACACTAAGATGAGTGGCACAGCAAAGTGTACAGACGATGCTGAAAGTCTGCAAAGGGATATAGATAGTCTAAATGACTATCTATATCCCTTTGCAAGGGTCTGGCAGATGGAGTACAATGTTGGTAAATGTGAGGTCATCCACTTTGGTAGGAATAACAGCAAAATGGACTAATTTAAAATAATAAAAACTTGCAGCATGCTGCTGTGCAGAGGGGCCTGGGTGTCCTTGTGCAGGAATCTCGAGTTGGTTTGCAGGTATAGCAGATACTTAAGAAAGCAAATGGAATTTTGCCCTTCATTGCAAGAGGCATGGAGATTAAAAAATGCGAGGTTATG
This sequence comes from Sphyrna mokarran, assembly GCA_024679065.1. Lineage (NCBI taxonomy): Eukaryota > Metazoa > Chordata > Chondrichthyes > Carcharhiniformes > Carcharhinidae > Sphyrna > Sphyrna mokarran. The sequence continues at coordinate 15,217,392 of JAGIQG010000033.1, read as the reverse complement.
ATGCAGTTTTATAAAGTGCTGGTGAGGCCACACCTGGAGTATTGTATACAGTTTAGTCTCCTTACTTAAGAAAGGATATACTGGCACTAGAGGGGGTGCAGAAGAGATTCACTAGGTTGATTCTGGAGTTGAGAGGGTTGGCTTATGAGGAGTGACTGAGTAAACTGGGGCTATACTCAAATTGGATTCAGAAGAACAAGAGGAGATCTTGTAGAAACATATAAGATTATGAAGAGAATAGATAAGATGGAAGCAAGGAAGTTGTTTCCAGTGGCAGGTGAAACTAGAACGAGGGGACACGGCCTCAAAATAAGGAGAAGCAAATTTAGGACTGAGTTGAGGAGGAATGTTTTTCACACAAATATGTGGAATTCCCTACCCAGTGAAGCAGGGAATGAGCGTACCTCATTGGACGTTTTTAAGACGATAGATAAAGTTTTGAACAGTAAAGCAATTAAAGGTTGTGGTGAGTGGGTGGGTAAGTGGAGCTACCTTGTCTGCCTTTCTATCTCCAAATATGCAAAAATGGACTGCTTTAATGAGTTGAAATTATCCTTCAAAGATAGACCTTGGATTACAGCTCTCTTCCTCCACAAAAAGATCAGCCATGATCTTATTGAATGGCAGAGTAGGCTCAAGGGGCCAGATGGCCTACTCCTGCTCCTAGCTCTTATGTTCTTAATAAGAACATAATAGGAATAGGAGTTGGCTAATTAGCCCTTTGAGACAACTCCACTAGTCACGGAGATCATTGATCTTCTATTTCACATCGTTTTCCTCCATTATCCCTGCATCTCAATGTTTTTAATATATAGAGACCTATCACTCTCAGTCTTGAGCATACTCAATGACTAAGCCTTTATTGCATAGAATTCCAAAGACACACCACCCTCTGGAGTAGAGAAATTCCTTTTGCTCTTCCTTTTATTCCAAGACTGAGTTCCTTGGTTCTAGACACCCCAGTTCTGTCCTTCCTGGACAACTCTGTTGAGCCTTGGAAAAATGATTTGATTTATTATTGTCACATGTTTATAGTGAAAAGTATTATTTCTTGTGCACTATACAGACAAAGCATACCATTCACAGAGAAGGAAAAGAGAGTGCAGAATGTAATGTTACAGTCATAGTTAGGGTGTAGAGAAAGATCAACTTAATGCAAGGTAAGTCCATTCAAAAGTCTGACAGCAGCAGGGAAAAAGCTGTTTTTGAGTCAGTTGGTACATAACTTCAGATTTTTGTATTTTTTTCCCCGAAGGAAGAAGGTGGAAGAGAGAATGTCCAGGGTGTGTGGGGTCCTTAATTATGCTGGCTGATTTGCCGAGGCAGTGGGAAGTTAGGCAGAATCAATGGATGGCAGACATGATGGAATAGGCTACATTCATGACTGTTTGTCATTTCTTGCGGTCTTGAGCACAGCAGGAGCCATACCAAATTGTGATAAAACTAGAAAGAATGCTTTCTATGGTGCATCTGGAAACACTGGTGAGAGTTGCAGCTGACATGCCATATTTCCTTAGTCTTCTGAGAAAGTAGAGGCATTGGTGGGTTTCCATAACTATAGCGTCAGCATGGGGGCTTTTGGAGATTTGGATACCTAAAAGCTTGAAGCTTTCGACCCTTTCTGTTCGTCCCCATTGATGTTGACAGGGGCATGTTCTCCTTTACGCTTCCTGAAGTCAATGACAATGTCAACAAAATGAAGGAAATTGAGTGTATGTATATTGTATATGTTAGAAATAGACTCACTTGGAGGTGAGTTCAGGGAGTGGGGGAGGGAGTGTGCCAGGGTAAGACCAGCTTGATGCAAGGATGCCAACTTGATACTTGGAATATGCCTGGGTGAAGATTATTTCCTGGTTTGCTAGCTATGCACTGGGGCGACCTTTAAAAATAGCACAAGGATTGAGTTACTGGTTTGATGGCGGGCAAATCAGAGGCTGCCTGCCAATGATGCATCATGGAATCTGTGACTGCAGTTTTGTTTTCTAAGTCCTGGATTACATGACGGAAAAGGCTGTCATTGCCACCAGTGGACTCAATGCTGCTTTTCCCGCCCAACATTAGTTTTAGCCGATACTGGAATAAATTTCACTCTATTTATTTGCTTAACTTCTAAATCATTTCCTTCTTCACCATTATAAGTTTTCCTGACTCTGCTTGTAATGGACCCACATTTGATTTTGCTAACCTTTTCCTCTTTACATACTTTGAGAAACTTTTAAGTTTGTTCTTACGTTTCTCACTAGTTTAGTCTATTTCAAGTTCCCCTTTTTAAAGTATGTCCTTGTCCTCCTTTGCAGAATTCTAAATGCCCCTAATTCTCAGGTATAATTTTTTTTGGCAACTCATCCTGCTAACCCCAAGTGAATAAAAGTCCAGTGTTTATAATTATTCCTCATGGGCAATCCTTCCAATCCAGGAATTAATTTGGTGAACTTGCATTGAGCTCCCAGCTGTGGCAAATACATCTTTCCTTAGCTAAGGAGATCAATACTTCAGGTGTGGTCTCACCAAGGCTTTATATTATTGCAGTAAAACATCTTTACACCTGAACTCAAATTCTTCTGCAATAAAGGCCGACATATCATTTGCTTTCTTGCTGTATCAGCATGTTGGCTTTCATTGACACATCAACAAGGATACTCAGTTCCTTTGAAGTTCAACACTTCCCAGCCTCTCATCATTTAAGGAAGATGTGCTTCCTGTTCTTCCTTCCAGATTGGATAACCTCATATTTCTCCACATTGTATTCCACCTGCCAAATGTTTGTCCACTTTTTTAGCCTGTCCACATCCCCTTAAAGTGTCTTTGTAGCCACATCAGAACTTACCTAGTTTTGTGTTATCTGTAAACTTGGAAATATTACCTTTAATCCCTCTAATCTCCAAAAACATATCACTAATATAGTTCAAGACTAGCTATGGCACAAGCACTGATCCTTAGAGTACCCCAATAGTTATAACCCAGCGACATGAAAATGACCCATTTATTCCACTGTATTTCCCCCAATTATATGTGTTCAAATTTGTGTGGAATCTTATTAAACACTTCTTGAAAATCTAAATTTACCATAGTCTCATCTGTTCAGCTAATTACAATCTCAGAAAACTCCATAGGTTTGTTAAACATGATTTTCCTTTCATAAATTAATTGCAATTCTTTCCAATCCTACCATTATTTTCTAAGTGTTCCATTATCACATCCTTCATTATAGATTCTAGTATTTTCCCTACTACTGATGTCAGGTTAACAAGTCTGAAGTTCCCAGTTTTCTCTCTTCCTCATTTTTTCAATAATAGGGTCACATTGGCCACATTCCAATCTGCTGGAACCATTCAAATTGATAGAATTTTGAAAGATAGCCACCAATATTATCTTACCCCTACAGTCACCTCTTTCATCTCTGTAATGTAGATACTTAGATTGACAGAATTTATCTACTTTCCTGTGCTGTTTTGTTCTTTGTTTTAAAAAAATTCGCTCTTTTCTCCCCAAACCATGAGATATTTGTATTTGAATTAGGCAGATAAAGGCTTAATTCAAGTCAGCCTATCGATGTGCTCTGAAAACAGGCTCTTAGAACAGCACAAGACTGATACAAGATGACTTATACACTCAATTTGTGGGTAAACAATTCATATCTCTTAAAATCCACTCAATTTTGGGTATTAGACGAGACCAAAGGCAACGTAGCTTCAGATCTCACTGGTACAATGGCTAACTAGAACAGCTGTACTAGTTAGCCAGCAACACTTCAGGCAACAAAAGGAACATGTGTATATATTACAGTGCTAGAAGCAAAAATTAAATAAAAAGTTTTTTTTAGGCTAAAAACATATACAAATGATTGAGACATTATCCAGCTATACATTATAGCCTCCTGTAGTATTCAGATATATAATGATTAATGATATTGCTGATCTCTAATTTGTAACATACCCATACAGTTCTTCATCATCATAAATCCGCTTTCATAGCCTTCAAAGCATTCACAATCAAAACTTCCAGGCGTGTTAATACAAGTCCCAGGACCACATAGATCAGGGGAGATACGACATTCATTAATATCTATAGGCAAAAAAAGTAAAGGATAAAATGTAATTTTTTAAAAACCATTCATTAGGTACACTATCTTTCAAAGTATGGATAGGTGCAGTAAATATTGTTTTCTGAGAATTCTTGATCAATACATTTGACTTCAACTTTTAAGAACTAAATTTCCTCTTTGTAGTTATATTTAATACAATATAAATCTTAAAATAAATGCATTAGCGAGTGGGACAAAGTAATTTTCCAAGTCTATGCTACCGTGAGCAACATCACTTGTCAGAAAAGAGTGATAGTGAACATTTCACCTCTCGTTTTACAACACGTGCTAGTTGCAGGGGTGTAACTGCTTGCTGCTAGCACTGGTATAAAAAATATACTGAATTTCTTCCTTTATTTTTAACAGATTAATTTTAAATAATGAAGGAAGGAATTTCAAAATATTCTTTAAGGTCTACAAACTAATTTGCCTCAGCTGCAAGTTCTTTGAATCAGGCTGGATAAGCCCAAGAACCATTAGATATATTGCTTGAGGTTGGGAGGAAAGGCAATTGGGAGTGTCTATTGTAATAACAGAGGCATGACTGGGATATAGGGATGTGATTTTCTTCTCTGTACTTGTACCAGTATGGATGGTAACATGCCTTTTGGGCTGAAAATAAGCATGTGCTTCTTATCATACTGGAAGCTTAGGTACCCATTTTGCCTTGAAAAACAGGAGCGGCATCAGTGACTTTCTAAACCTAAACGGTAAATTTTAAATTAACAATAAGGCAAATGTGATGTTAAGGTGTTATGTTGATATCCAAGAAATCTTTTTCCTACCTAAACCCACTCTACAAACTTGCCTATTCCCCGCTTTATCTGAAACCAGAGGAAGGTAAGCAACAAATTTACTCCAAGGAAGTTGATTGGAACTTAAAATATTGTCATTCTTCTTTTCTTTTTAAGTATTGTCACATGTTGTGCAACCTTGCTTAATTAATGTGAGTACTTGTCTGATTTAGGAAGCAAGTGCCTTTATACCTTCCCCCAACATTCAGGGCCTGCCTGAAGAGCTCTATGATTAGACATGTCCTTACAAACTGCTAACCTTGTTCAGCAGGCTTGTCTCTTGGGAGGGAACTGATCAGTAATGTGACGGATACGCTGTAGAGTTAAAATTCCAAATTGTGAGGAAATTGTGAATTCAGAGTTCCCGAGAACTTTTTGAATATTATAATTTTAACCATCAAATAGTCTAATAAAATAAAGTAAACCTAAAGCGATATTCAAAAAATACAGAGGATTTTGCCCATGGCTTGAGTTTGCATTAATTTTTACTTGGTGCAAAAACAATCTTTTGTGAATTAATCCTCCTTTCAACCTGGTCATTATTTCTGGAAGTGATTTGCTAAATAAGTGACATACCTGTACAATTTCTTTCTTCTGAATCAAGGGCGAAGCCACTGTTACATTTGCATCTAAAGCTCCCAATAGTGTTTCTGCACTTCCCATTAGTACAGATACCTGGTATTGTTCTGCATTCATTGATATCTGGAAAAAAATGAATTGTAATTTTTATTTTTAGCTACATTAATTTAAATTGAACAGCAGGCAAAGGTTATATACATAAGGTGGAGTTGGGATTGAAGACAGGTATCGGGAATGGGGGCGGGTGGGGGGGGGGAGGTCAGCGATTAGGAGGTTGGTGATGGGAGGTGGGAAGGAGTTTGTCACAGTATATTAGGAAATCGGTGTTTGCACACTGATGCCACCTGCCCCCCACCCCACCCCAGCACATTGATGCCGGCCTCTCAGGCAGGATTAAGCTCTTCCCCACCACCAGCGTAAATCCCCTGACAGACAGTGTGATGACAGTAAGAAGTCTGACAACACCTGTTTTAAATCCACCAAGATGACACCAAGATTGGTGGAGTAGTGGATGAGGTGGAGGGCTCTTTCAAGCTGCAAAGAGACACTGATAGGATGCAGAGCTGGGCCAAAAAGTGGCAGATGGAGTTTAAACCTGATAAGCATGAGGTGATTAAATTTGATAGGATAAACTTGAATGCAGATTACAGAGTCAATGGCAAGGTTCTGAGGAATGTGGAGGAACAGAGAGTTCTTGGGGTTTATATCCACAGATATCTGAAGGTTGCCACTCAAGTGGATAGAGCCATGAAAGCAGCTTATAGTGTGTCAGCGTTTATTAACAGGGGGTTTGAGTTTAAGAGCCATGGAGTTATGCTGCAACTATACTGGATGTTGGTGAGACCACATTTAAAATATTGTGTTCTATTCTGGTCACCTCACTATAAGGATGTGGAATCATTGGAGAGAGTGCAGAGGAGATTTACCAAGATGGTGCCTGGTTTGGAGGGTAGGTCTTATGAGGAAAGGTTGAGGGGGAGCTGGGGCTTTTCTCTTTGGAGTGGAGGAGGGTGAGAGGCGACTTAATAAGGGTTTATAAGATGATGAGACGGATTGATAGAGTGCAGAGACAATTTCCTTGGGTAAATCGTAGAGTATAGGGCTAATGGTAGGGCTCTTAATAGTGTTGAGGAACAGAAGGATCTTGGTGTATGTGTCAATAGATCCCTGAAAGTAGGCAGTCAAGTGGATAAAGTTGTTAAGAAGGCATATGGAGTCTTAGCTTTTATTGGTAGGGGGATTGAATTTAGGAGCCGCAGCATCATGTTGCAACTGTACAAAACTCTAGTGCGGCCGCACTTGGAGTATTGTGTGCAGTTCTGGTCGCCACATTATAAGAAAGATGTGGAGGCATTGGAGAGGGTACAGAGGAGGTTTACCAGGATGTTGCCTGGTATGGAGGGCAGGTCCTATGAAGAGAGGTTGAAGGATTTGAGGTTGTTTTCGTTAGAAAGGAGGCGGCTAAGAGGGGATCTTATTGAAGCATATAAGATGATTAGAGGTTTAGATAGGGTGGACAGTGATAGCCTTTTTCCTAGGATGGAGAAAGCTAGCACGAGGGGACACAGCTTTAAATTAAGGGGTATGAGTTATAGGACGGATATCAGAGGTAGGTTCTTTACTCAAAGAGTGATTAGGGAGTGGAATGCCCTGCCTGCAGCTGTTGTAGATGCGCCAAGTTTGGTGGCGTTTAAGAGGTTAATTGATAAGTATATGGAAGAGAAGGGGATGGTTTAGTTTGGAGGGGCATTGCTTTTTATTTTGGTCGGCACAACATCGAAGGCCGAAGGGCCTGTTCTGTGCTGTATTGTTCTATGTTCTATGTTAAATGCAGCTATCACTAGGGGGCATAATTATAAGGTTCATGGTGGGAGTTATAGGAGAGATGTCCGAGGTAGATGCTTCATTCAGAGAGTGGTTGGGGTGCGGAATAGAATGCCTGCTGTGATAGTGGAGTCAGACACTTTAGGAACTTTCAAGCAGTTACTGGATAGGGACATGGAACACACAATTACTGTGAGCGGGATAGCTTGATCTTGGGATTGGACATAGCTCAGCACAACATTGAGGGCCGAAGGGTCTGTACTGTGCTGTAATGTTCTTTGTTTCTACGTTTCTATCTATGAGATCAAAGCTGTACACATTACTGCAGATATGGTCTTACCAATACCTTATGCAACTACTGCAAAGAAACCCTACTGATATATTCCATTCTCCTTGAAATAAATAACATTAATTTGCCCTTCTAACCACTTGCTGTATCTGCAATCCAACCTTTTGAGATTTATATATCAGGACACTGGATTCCACTGTAACTCAGACTTCCGCAATCTCTCTCCATTTGTGTAATTTTCTGCTTTTGTAATCTTTCTCCCAAAGTAGAAAACTTCACATTTTCCCACATTATACTCCATTTTCCAAATTTCTACTCACTTAACCTATTTTTGCAGATTCCTTACAGGCGATTCTCCCATTTTTTAGTGAGTGAGCCAGGACATTTAGGGAGCATCAACTTTGTGCCAAAATAGGGACAGAACTACATTATGTATGCTGCCTTTCAGCTGTATTAGTTTTAAATGGCATTATCGGGTCTGAGAATGAAGTCTCCGGGCATACTAACTTCTCCCCTCTCATCATCGCCTGGAGTATTCCAGTCCACTGAGCATTACAATAGCCCCACTTACGGGAAGCAAGCAGCTCAACCCAGCTGGAGTGAAGAAGGTGCAATTGGTGCCCCTGGGCACTGGCACCTTGGCAGTGCCAGCCTACACCCCCTGGAATTGCCCAAGGGGAAGTGCCAATGCTCAGGAGGCACATTGGCAATGCCCAGCAGGCATGGAGTAGTACCAAGGGGGTAAGGTGATCTGTAGGTGTGAGGGATCCCAATGACACACTAGAGTGGAGATCGGCAGGGAGGCCAGCCATTGGTTTGGGGAGGAGGTTTGTGGGGGGGGAGGGGAGGCAATGGCTACAGGTGAGGTGGGCAGTGGGGAAAAAGTTAGGGATGGAGGAGATCAGGTCTGAGAGTTTGGGGGTGGGGGGGCATCAAGGCTGGGCCTATGCATACTTTGAGGGGGTGGGGGGGCAGCAATTCAGCTGGTCAGCAATCGGAAGACTGGCAGACAGGTGCCATTGTGCAAGGACCAATATTAACACTGACAGGTAAGTTCTTGTGCAGTGGCACTTTGCTGCAGGCCTCCTGCGTGGGGAAAGACCCCACCCCCTGGCTTTTTACGTGATTAACACTGAGACACTCAGCAGTGCACAGTGTCTGGGAGATTCTTCTTTAAACTTGCACTGAAAAAAAGTGCGATTTACTCTAGTTTTCAAAAGAATTCAACACTTAATCTTTTGGGAGAATCGCTCCCCTTCCTCCCCCATGTTCTCTTTGCAACTTATTTTTCCTATTTATCATCAGAAAATTTAGCACTCTCAGTTATCTGTAGTCCAAACAATTCTCTATTTATGCTAATATGCTCTCCCACATGTCATTAGCTCTTACCTTGAGTAATAACCTTTGATGTAACACCTTACAAATGCCTTTTGGAAATCAAAGTATAGCACATCCACTGATTCTCTTTTATCCATGCTGTCTACACTTCCTCAAACACCAATTAATTAGACAAATATAGTTTCCATTTTATAAAGCCATTTGACTTTGTAACCTCCTTAATAATAGATTCCAGCATTTCCCTCTGGTAGATGTCAAGCTAACTGGCATTTAACGATTCACTACTTTCTAATCTGATGGGAGCTTTCTAGAACCTAGGGGATTTTGGAAAATGAAAACCAATGCACCTACAATTTTATCAGCCAAAAACATTGTGGGTCTAGTCACAAATACCGGGTTCACAGAATTCAATCTAAATTATCTCAAAATTTTAATTACTTGTTCTAGTCCTATTTTGTAAGATACTTCAGCTAGACACAGCATTATAAGATAGTATTCTTTTTCTTTAAGGCTAATTCTACATTTAATAGGATTCAAAGTTAACTGCAATTATAGGATTGTGGATGTACAATTACATATTCCAAGACAATCACCAGTATCTAAAGCATCACTGTTTGTTTCTCCCCTCTCTATTAGGATTGTGATGGCCATTTTCAATGTTAAGTTTAGATAACCAAATAATTATTAAACTATTGAGAACTTTGATATTACCTACTTCCAGGATTAAGGTAGTCCTTTTTAAGACAGGTGGTTACGTACCAAACAATTACCTGCATATCCCATTTACTTGAGGAAAATTTTTTTTTGAAAAAAAAGTTCATGTGACTTATGCTAAACTACAATACACTATGTTTAGTTCCTGAACCACGTAAAATATATGAATTTGAAGTTGGCTTATCTATACTTTTTTGTAACAATTTACCTTTTAGTAAAGGTTTCCCATTGGGCTCTCCTCTACTAGAAAATCCTGATCCTCGTGGGCAAAGAGCTTTGTAATCACTTGTGCCTTGTTCAGGACATCTTTCGCAATCTGGTCCCCAAGCAGCTCCAACAGAACAGCAGCAAGCATCAATGCGTAAACGGACTGTTAGAGGTTGTGTACATTCATCTTCATCGTATTTTATGTAACAGCGCTCCAAACGAATGTCTGATAAAGCAAATGTCAGTGAAGATTAATATTAAAGTGTAAATTTGAAATATAAAGAAAATTCTAGACGAATAAAACTAATGCTTTAGGTAAATGACCATTCATAAATGCAAATAGTGCCTCCAAGTCAGAAAATTGTGAGTTGAAAGCCCCATACCAGAAGTTAAAAAGTGAAATCAAGGCTAATACTTTTGCCCAGTTCTGAGAAGACTGTTGGGAGGCACCATCTTTCCAGCTTGGACTTGATGTGCTAAGTGGCCTCCTTCTGTGTGCTTTAATGACTCTATAAAGTGATTAAAGCGCTTATATGGATCCGGTCTTACAATAAAACACACTATGCCAAGGCGCAGGGACCTAATTGATGGAGGGCTCCGTGCTGGCCAGTACACAGCAACGATCAGAGCCTGATAGTTCCGAATTTGCTGGCAGATTCAAAGACACCCTGGCACTGGGCAGTGCCAAGAAGGCAGGGCCTGAGAGGCTGTGATCAGATGGGGGCAGAGCCAGACTGTGAGGAGAGATAGGAGGAAAGGAAATGGGAGAAACTTATGGTGGAACTCGGCCAGATGGAGCGGGGGAAGAGGAGTCGAGTGGGCAGAGATTGACGATATCAGGAGTGGGATGGGGATCTGGACTGGCAATGTCGCGGGAGGGGGTTGCGGGGGAGGGAGTGCATGTATAGTGGCCCTCTCAGCAGTCTGATGCTGAGGGGGCCTTCTGTTTTTCTGTCCACTGGGCATTTAGGTTTTTTCCTGGGAAAACTGCGCCTCATATCTTGGAATATGTATTTTAAATTTCTTGCAATCGGCAGCTGCATAAATTAAACAAAGTTTAACAAACAAAATATCTGTCTGGTAAAACATTTCCTGCATTATTTCTTTTCAGCAGTTACAACATTTAGTTAAACAGAGTAAAAGATCTGTCAGTTTAGACATGTTGCAATGTCGACAGACTGCCAAATGCAATTTAATAATCTACCCACTGTACATAATTAGGCAGACTTTCCATTCTGCACATTACTCTTAAATTGACTGTTTCACCAATAGTAGCAAATGGGTGGTTAAAGAACTTCCTGAAAACATATGGACATTGAAAACTTTCAGGTATTATAAGGAAGTAATTGGAAAATACTTATGTTCAAATGCAGTTCAAATGCAAATTAGTGAAACAAAATCTGCATTTTTATTAAACCTAACATACTTCAATTATAGCATCATTCTAAAAAACACTGCACAATTGGAGTCGAGATATGCCACACACCAAAGTTTAAAGTTTCAAAGTTTATTATAGTATCATAAGCAAGCTTACATTAACACTGTAATGAAGTTTCTACCAAAATCCCCTAGTTGCTGCACTCCAGGTACACTGACAGAGAATTTAACACGGCCAATGCACCTAAGTGGCACATCTTTCAGATTGTGAGAAGAAACCTGAGCACCCGGAGGAAATCTATGGAGACACGAGGAGAACGTGCAGACTCTGCACAGACAGTGACCCAGCCAGGAATCGAACCTGGGTCCCTAGTGCTGTAAGGCAGCCACGCTAACCATTGTGCCACCATACCACCCTATAAATGAATAGAGTTGTGATACCAACATATTTGGCTGAAAAATATGGTCTCTGCTTACCAATACATGTGCGTCCACTGCTGTCCAAGGTCATACCATTAGAACAGACACACTTAAATGATCCAGGGGTATTCAGACAGTCAGCATTGGTGCACACCCCAGGGAATACTTGACACTCATTTACATCTTTAAAGAAATAGAAAATAATTTCAAATAAAAATGTTAAGCTTTGCAAAATAAAAACATCAAATAAAATTTGATAAATGTTTTGCATTATGTAAACATAAACATTTAAATCCCAAGTAGATTAAAAAATATAAACTGGCTAAATAGCTAACAACCTGAAATTATTACTAGAATATATTCTGATTTAACTGTATTTGACAAATTATAATATGTCGGTGACCACAAAGTTTCCAAACTCATCAGCAATGTCTGTTTATGGTGGCATATATGGTGAAATATGTTTCTATTTAAGTAAGTTAGATAATTGTTTAAATGCTCTGTGTTCTTTAAGTAATGTAAAAGGCATTGCAAACAGACATTAGCTAGGATTATTCACAAACATACTTGAATCTGTATAAATGTTGTGTTCTGTGAAGAGAACTCCGTTCCCTCAGATCCAGCACTAAAATATTCATCAAACCAGCTAACAAGGGTGATGTTGTTGTTATCTGGCATATTGTCCATCTACACAGCAAGGACAGAATGCCAACTCTTGAAATTTTCTCCTGCCTGCATTGGACCACAAACTCATACGAAACATCAAGTTATTGTATTCATAACTGTCACTAACCCCATCTTCTCTGTATAACTTCCCTCTACATTCTCCAACCTTAAAGCCCCTAATCCTAAACAGCATGATTCCACCTCCTTCCCAAAATTCATAACAAGACTGTCCTGGTAGACACTAGTTTCAACCTGCTCTTGTCCACTGAGCTTTAACTGTATTAAACTCTATCTTTTCCCTCTTATTCAGTCTGTTTCTATCCACATTTGTGATTCTACCAATGATCTATGTCACTTCAACAATGTCCTTTACCTGTCTCCAGAATTCTCCCTTCATTTAGACTCCACGTTCTGGTCTCATATCCTCTCTAGTTCTTTTCATTGAGAACAACCAACTTGATATTGGCCATCTAAATTTCTCTGTTCTCTTCACTCACTAACCTGTCACCCTCCAAATTGGCAATAGTTCATTTTCTCAGATCCAACTTAGCAACGTTATCAAATCTTCTGGAAAGGGTGGTGTTGTTGTTGACATGAAATATTAACTCTTTCTCTCTCTCTATAGATACTCTGCCCACCCTGTTGAGTATTTCTCAGCCTTTTGGCTAAGATCAAGTGTAGTGTTAACATGCTGCGCTTGGTTGAAGTCATTTCAGCTTCATTTGAAGCAATATTTAAAAGCGGCATGTCAGCATCTTGAAGGAGGAGCTATGCCTACCATGAGCTTGGATCATTAGATCAAGCCCAAGACAGGAGGAGAGAGTCCTGTCTTGTCAGCTTGGCTCAGGAATGTCTCAACTCGTTGAGACTCTGAATCGGACTTGATTGGATTGAATTGGAAATAAATACAAAAAAAATTGTTTTTATTGTATTAATCCAAGTCTTCAAATATGTTAATAATATCCTATTTGAGTATTTAGATGTTACCTGATCAGGCATTTACATCTTATATGTTTTATTTAAAATTTCCACAGGTCTGAATTGTACTCATACATTTTAGTCGCTTTTTCTTATTGATGAATTTATATTGAATTCTAGCATTTGGATTTGAAATTGCAATTATGTTAGAAGGCACATAGAAATTTAATATAGAAGCAACCATACCCTCACAGATTGTTCCATTCACTCTTGTATATCCTCTAGGGCAGACACTGTCTAAAAAGAAAATGATTACTTCAATAATTATTTTTTAAACCAAAAGTGTAACAAAGATGTGTAACTGGCTTAAATTACAGGGAAGTATTGTCCTTCTGGTTCATCAGAAGAATTGTGTATTGTGCATCATTATATTTTTTTCAAGATGTAAGTTATATTTTGGTTTGTAATTTACACACTCATGAGAAAAGCCAGCAGCTTACAAATGGAAATAATTCCACCTTCTAAGAAATGTAATTTTGCATTTGTTAAATGAAATTGATCATGATTTTCTGATCAAAGTTATTTTTTACTTAATACAATCATCTAAAGTTAACTTATACTGTTGTGTACTGCAACTAAAAAAGAGATGGAAATAAATTATATTGAGTTATACCCACATGCCGGTAATAAAAATCTGAATGAAGATTGAGCTAATTGTTTTACTAATTTATTTTGTCAAATCAAATATATTTATTCAACAGTTTATTTATTAGTCACAAGTAGGTTTACATTAACACTGCAATGATGTTACTGTGAAAAATCCCCTAGTCGCCACACTCTGTTCGGGTAGACTGAGGGAGAATTTAACATAGACAATGTATCTAATCGATATGTCTTTTGGACTGTGGGACAAAACTGCAGCACCTGGAGGAAATGCACGCAAACACGGGACAACATGCAGACTTCGCATACCCCCCCCGTAACCCAAGTTGGAAATTGAATTCATGTCCTTGGCACTGTGATCTGGTAGTGCTAACCACTGTGCCACCATGCCATCCTAAGATAGATGATAAATGAGCTGAGAAATATACAAAATAATGTTATGTTAATACACTTAGGGGAATAGATGGAAGATTGGCTATTCTGGTGCTCATGTTAACATATATGCCACAGACCTCCAAGCTTATCGCAGCTGGGATGCTCCAGTGGTGCTGTGAATGGAGCTTTGATTGAGTGCCAAATTTTTTATTCTCAATGGCAGGGCAGAAATAGATGAGATTGGGGAATCTGACCCGTGAAAAAAGGGCCTCGGGTGAGATTTTTTGGTTTCTGGATGAGCACGGTTGGAAAGTCCTCCCTGAGGTCTATGGATTGCTCTCCACATTTTTCTACAACCTCAGTGGACACAGTTTATGCGGTCACTGTGGCAGCGCCTGGCAGAGCCGGATAGACTAGCAACACAGAAATCAATGTGCCATTTTTAAAGGGTGCCCCTGGCAGCAGATAGAATTCCACCCCCCTCTTCTCCGCAGCAGGGCTCCTTCACTCCCAACAAGTAGAAAAGTTTGTTGGGAGTGTTTCAACCCTAACAATGTTATTAAAGCTTCTGGAAAGGGTGCTGCTGTTATTCACATGAAGTGTTAACTCTTTCTCGCTCCCTATAGATACTCTGCCCAACCTGTTGAGTACTTGTAGCATTTTTTGTTTTTATTGTATTAATACAAGTCTTCAAATATGTTAATATTTGACAGTGATGGTACTATTAACAGAAGTTGAATATAAACAATCTCAATGCAAAGTATTTTAATATATTGGCATTTATTAGAATCATGATTACCTATTTTACAAGGAATACATGGACTTCCCCATGCTGCACCCAATGTTGAACAGCACTGTGACTTTAGTGTGGCACCATTGATATTTATTTCGCATTGTCCACCAATGTGTTGCAACCAGCAGGTACCTTTAACTGTTTCTGTAGGGGAAAACAATATTATAAATGAAAATATTGGCTTGGCATAATTTCTTTCAGGTAACTGGATTAGTACCAGAGATCTGAACATTTCCTGAACCTTTAAAAATGTATATTAACAGAAAAAAAAAAATCAGCATATAAAACTGCCTTACAACTGCAGCCATGAATTAATGCTTTATTAAGGTTTTTCCATTATCTTAATCAACACAATATGACACTTGCGATTCAAATTCTAAATTGTAATTCTGAATTTCTTTCATAATCGATTTGGGCAACAACTGTTTACAATGGGCAATTTCAATTTTCTATAAAAAGATACGAAGTATTTCAGATCAGGTGACATTTTTCCATATTATTCTTACTCTATTATTAAACTCTTCATGTAATATTACAACAGAGCTAAAATCATTTCCCCTCAAAATATTGTCTTTTATAGCAAATTATGTGCAAATTCCCTCCTTCTGAGCTCAAAACCAACATACGGAACGACCTTCATGGCAGATAGTTCATCTGAACCAGCAACATAAATGAGCAGTTTGCAGGTTGGCTACTGTGCAGTGAATGGCTCACTTCCAACTCCCTAAAACATTTTCACCACCTACAAGGCATATCACTAATGCTATCAAATGATTCTTCCGAGATAAATGCAGCTGTAACAACAGTCAAGCAACTCGACACTATCCAGAAAAAGCAGTTTGCTTTTTTGGGTCCTCATCCACCAGTCTAAACATTCATCTCCTTCACCATTGCTGTACTGTGGCTATAATGCATATTATGTGGCTACATGTACTGTTTCTGTAGGGGAAATTCATAATCGATTTGGGCAACAACTGTTTACAATGGGCAATTTCAATTTTCTATAAAAAGATACGAAGTATTTCAGATCAGGTGACATTTTTCCATATTATTCTTACTCTATTATTAAACTCTTCATGTAATATTACAACAGAGCTAAAATCATTTCCCCTCAAAATATTGTCTTTTATAGCAAATTATGTGCAAATTTAGCAAGTTTGCAGATGATACTAAGGCTGGCAGAGTTGAGGAATAGTAATAAAGATCGTCAGAGAATACAGCAGGATATAGAAAAGGTGGAGAAATGGCAGATGGAATCTAATCTGGACAAATGTAAGGTAGATCCTTTTGGTAGATCCAATTCAAGTGGGAGCTATAAACTAAATAGCAACATAGAAACACAGCATAGACACACAGAGAGATCTGGGAGTTTAGATCCACAGATCCTTAAAAATGGTAGCACAGGTGGAAAAGTTGATGAAGAAAGCATATGGCATGCTTGCCTTCATCAGATGGGGCATTGAGTATAAAAGTGGCAAATTATGTTCAATTATATAAATATTGGTTAGGCCATATTTGGAATGTTGTGTCCAATTCTGGTCACCACACTATCAGAAGGACATGGAGGCTTTGGAGAGAGTGCAGAAAAGGCTTACTAGTATGTTGCCTGGTATTGAGGGTATTAGCAATGAGGAGAGATTGAATAAACTGGGATTGTTCTCTCTGGAAAGACGGAGGCTAAGGGGCAACCTGAAAGAAGTTTATAAAATTTTGAGACGTATAGATAGCATGAACAGTTGGAAGCTTTTTCCCAGGGCAGATATGACAATTATAAGAGGCACAAGTTTAAGATAAGGGTGGGGGGGGGGGGGAATTCAATAGAGATGTGCAGGGGAAGTTTCTTTTACATAGAGGGTGGTGGGGACCTGGAATGCATTGCCAAATGAGGTGGTTGAGGCAGTTACATTAGCCACATTTAAGACTTATCTTAATAGGTATATGAACAAATGGGGAATAGAGGGATATAAGCACTTGGTCTAGATAAGATAACGTGATTAGGCAGGTTTGGCGGAACAAAGGTTCCTGTGCTTATTGTTTCTTGTATCTATCTGATACACAGAAGCAGAGCATTAAGACTTCTTCAGCAGCAAGCCCCCTTCTTCTATCGCTTAGGACAAGGGGTTCCCTTCAAGCTCCCTTCCAGATCATTCGTCATGCTGACTTTGAAATATATCACCGTTCCTTCAGAATCCTGAAAGTCCCTAACAGCATTGTAGGAGCATCTTTATTACAGAAACTGTAGAGGTTTAGGATCTGTTTTACCTTTGTTTCAGTACATTTCCTGGTTTTGCGTGACAATCTCACTATGAGTGTTCCAATTTTAGCACTGCCTTTTTTTTCCATTCCAAAAAAGTTAACAACTAATAGCAACATTATTTCAAATTCATTTGTGCAGTACAAAATTGAAATATCTAATCTTGATAAACACATTTACATGTCAGTTACATTTCTCATCACAGCAATTTAATAGTATTATATTCAATTGGGAAAGACTGTGTAGAATCTTTTATTCTTAGCAGTACAAACTCACAGCTAAAAGCTGCTGCCAAGATCATAACATGCAACTGTAACTAAGCAATAATCTGGAACAGAGGTTTTCTGGAGAACTTGTTTTGTTTTTTTCACAAATAGCTCTATATTGCTTTTACTTTTCTTCATAAAAGTTTGTTGGGAGCTTCTCCATGTTCAAACAATTTCATATTTAAGTGGCATATTCAAGTGAAAAAGACTTCACTGCATGCTAAAAAAAGGGGAGAGATTTAAATGGACATACCAATGCAACGAGTCCTTGATGCATCAAGAGTACTTCCCGGGAAACATTGGCATGAATAACTGCCGGGTACATTCTTACAATCTCCATTTATGCAGGGATTTGTTTCACATTCATTTATATCTGGGAGGAAAACACATGCATGTTATTCAGCTGCTAAGTCACATTTAGTGCACAATTCTTCTTAAATATTTTTAATCAAATAAATTTGACAAAAATTACACTTTCAAGTGTAGTTGCCTGCTATTTTAAGTGTGGTTCCAATTCATTATGAATCATTTAATATGTCTGCATTCTAGTACCGCAGTGTGATTTTATTTCATTAATCTATTTTCTCTAATAATCCTTTACATCAGATGTCCATGTCAGCATGACATATGGAATCATACTCTCAAAACTCATAACTCCACAGTGAATTTGTAAACTGTAATTAGTCAAAAATACAAATGGCCTTGTTTGTCAGAAGTTTGCGAGAGTTAATACAGCTGCAACATTATGGAACCGATCCTCATATGAAGGCGGGTTGCATAGACCAGGTTTGCATACCCTTGAATGTAGAAGATTAAGTGATGGTCTAACAAATGCGTTTTAAGATGATTAAAAAGTTTTGACAGGGTTTCTTGAGCAAAACCATTTCTTTCAAATGGGACAAATTTTCCAGGAAAAGAAAATTTGAGCTTAGCCATTAGGAAAGAATTCACACAGAATATGTATAAAAAGGGATAAATTAAATCTGGAACTTTCCCCCAAAAGAAGGCTCAATTGGAAATTTCAGAACTGGGATTAACAGGTTTTTGTTAGGTTAGTGTGTTGGTTAAGGTATCAGGGTGGGTGGATCAACATACTTCTGAACCTGTATGTTTGCAAGTTTTTGAATTTTCCCTTTGTCTTGTACACCCAAAAAATTCCCACAGCTTCTTTTAGCAGCACAAATCTATATGGTTATATATTCTTCTATTACACACCAGTGTAATACTGGTCACCAGTTAAATGCAATTGAAGCTTTGATTATTTTAATAATGAGTAACAAAACAACCCATCTATTCTGTCTTGAATTAAATTAGAGAGGGTGCTTATTAATCATTGTTACTATCCTTTTCTGATTGTTTGATTTCTGTTCGCTAGGCATTGGTAGGACATCTGAAAAAAGACAAGTTTAATCTTTTTAATGCCAATGGCTTTCTGCAGCAAATTATACAGAAAATACATGTGATAACTGAGACTGGATATTTGTTCTTTTTATTGTTTGAAAACACTAGAGATATTCAGAGCCATAAACAAAATATTATAACACAGTTCTGGCAAAGATATGAAATATTTGACAAAATTTGCAGAATATTGTGCTCACCTGTTTGTTAACAAGGTCAACATGGAATATATTCGAGACTGCCTGAGGAATGATCACAGTCTACCTGAATTGTCATTCTTAGGCTGGCAGCAGGGGAAGGAATAGGATAAAGCTTACAACTGACTTTGCCTCTAGGGGGAAATTCAGCCCATGTTTCGCTCCTCATCACCATTGTGTTTCTAACGCCATCAGCACTAGAGTAGCCAAATGACATTTAATTGCTGGTTTACACATTAAAATGATCATTTGGGTAAGATATCAAAATATGCCTTATGCCTAAGATATTCTGGCCACTGCATTAGGATAGGATTCTTTAGAAGCTAGGGAACAGAATGTTGCTTGACTTCTTTTTCCATTTGTAATTATTTATTTTCTTATTCTGATTTTCCAGAAGAAAGTTCAAATTCTCAATTTTTATTTGGAAGTTCCTTACATTGAGCACAGAATATAAGTGGTAAGATGGTTGCTTAGTTACCTTAAATAAAAGTTATTGCATTTTCATCAGTGAAGAGAGAAAAGAGCTGCTTGAAAGTGATAGCAGAGGTAATTCTCCCATCCCTAAAAGATTAGTGCAGCAGGCTAGGAGAATTCTGTGGTGGGCAATTCACAGAATTCATGCATGCATTCACACCCTGCTATCATCTCCGGCTGTTGGATTTCTGGAAGCATCTGCTCCAAGCTGGAAATTGGCAGGGAGGTATAAACATCATTTAAATATAGTCATTTGAATGTAGTTTAAATTAGATTAGTGGGCCTGAGACTACAGTCTCTAGGCCTGCAAGAGCCCAACTCGCCAGAGGACTTCACTCCAATAGGGAGTACACACTAGTTCCCCACTAATGGGGTATCACAACCCAACACCACTGGAGTGAAAAGAGCAGGTGAAGGGGGTCAATTGAAGATGCACAGAGTGTTGGGGGGGGGGGAGAGAGAGAGAGAGAGAGAGAGAGAGAGAGGTGCCCCCTGGGTAGTGCCAATCTGTCCTCCCTAGCACTGCCTATGAGTCAAAATGCAAATACCCAAGGGGCACCTTGGCACCTCCCATCAGGCATGGGCAGTGAAGGATGGGGCCTAACAGCAATTGGTGGGGTGGGAGGGTTCTGTTGCCACTCTGCAGTTGGGATTGGAGGAGGAAGCAGGGAGGTCAGCTATCAAGATGGGCCAGCCAGCAGGATTGACACTGCACAGGGAAGCAAGTGGCATGGTGGGGCTAGCCAATGATTGAGCTGGCCAGTGAACAGGAGGCCGACAGTGCAGGGCCACTGTACACGCTCCAATCTTGGCTCTGACAGATTGGCGCATGCCCAGTGGCCTACTCAGCACACCAATTTCAGCCTCTCTAGCAGGAATAGGCCCTGTCCCCTGAAATTTAATGATACTTACAGTAGTGACCTCTGCAGTGCAGAGTGTGAGAGATTCTTCTCTAAACTCCCAGTGAAAAAAACCTATGAATTCCTCCATTATTCCAGTTGTATGCCCACAAATTAGTTACAGCAAAACAAAATAAAGCATTTGAATTATTTTGCAACATTATGCCAGGAGAAGAAAACAATTTGTCAGTGCCTTCCACACAGCACAACAAAAATGCTACAAAGCATTTTTTTTATAATCTAGTAAAACATCTTTAAAATTCTCTAGAGATATTAGTTTCAGAAATTTGTTGAGATCAAAATTGCAGGTTTCCTTAAAGCTTTCCAGAATTCTTATTTTTGTAGAATAGTAATACTACACATTTGCTGAGACTTTGCAACTCTGTTTTCAGCAGGCATGAATGGTGAGGGAGTGCAAAATATCATGAGCCCCAAATTTACTAGATGAGATTCCTTATTGTGATTACCTAATGACATAAAGATGATCCCGACATTGAGGTTTAACATCACGTCAGCAGTCAGTGCAATTGTTTTGCTGTGAATGCTATCTCTATGCTACTGATTGCAAAATCCATGTTAAGGAGTTCAAGTTAAGGACGTGTTAAATCATTTACTTTGGATTGAACAAAAAAAAAGTGAATAAATTTTTTTAAATGTTGAGGAATCAGGATCAAAGGACTAGATTTGGGTGACCTTTTGCAGAAACCATTATGTTAATACACAGGTATAAAAAAAGTCAAAAGTCAAATTCACACTTTTGTTGACCTTTTGTCTTAAATTGGTCAGAATACAAAACTGAGGAAAATATCCTTCAGTTCTACAGAACCCTTGTCAGACTCCTCAATCTGGAACTCTATGTTCAATTCTTTTCCTTTATTCTTCAACGAGATTTGGGCATTGTGGTAAGGCCAGCATTTGCTGCCCATCCAGTTAGGTAAATTCAGAGGGCATTTAAGAATCAAACATATTGCTATGGGTTTGATGTTACATGTAAGTCAGACTGAAAAAGGACTGCATTTCCTTTCTTAAAGGACATTAGTGTTAATATTCTCACAAAAGATAAATATATCTTTGTAAGAGGTACAGCACAGATCCTTTAAAATGATATCAAAACTTAAAGTGATCAATTATGAAATAGGTTCCAACATTTAGTTTGTATTCCCTTAAGATTAGAAGATTGAGGTACAATCAAATTAAAATCTTAAGAATTTTAAAGGGATTTTAATAAGGTAGATATCGAGAAACTACTTCTGCTCCTGGGGACAAAATCATAAAATTAAGCTTGGCATTTAGGAGTGAAATCATGAAACACTTTGTCCACATGGTGTAGCAGATATCTAGAGCTCTTACCCCAAAAAGGTTATGAATGCTGGTTCAATTCTTTCAAACTCAAAATGGATACATTTAAAACAATAGATTTTACCTTCACAGGTTTCAGATTCAGGTCTGAATACATATCCCTTTGGGCAAGAACATGTATAACTCCCAGGAGTATTTCTGCAGAGACCATTGTCACACAACAGACTATTAATGGAACATTCATCGATATCTGAAAAAAATTTAGTGTTAAAAGAGTAATTAATTTTCATTTTACTATTGAAAACATGAGATTATTTTTCACATACTGTGAAATTAAACTGATTTTAAAGCAGCAGAACCAGCCATTGGAATGGTGCCTCCTATATAACATC
Organism: Sphyrna mokarran; assembly: GCA_024679065.1. Classification (NCBI taxonomy): domain Eukaryota; kingdom Metazoa; phylum Chordata; class Chondrichthyes; order Carcharhiniformes; family Carcharhinidae; genus Sphyrna; species Sphyrna mokarran. The sequence continues at coordinate 15,195,169 of JAGIQG010000033.1, read as the reverse complement.
AAATAATTTCCTGTACAAAGAGGTACAAAATCTCAGTCTCACTACTCTAAATACAGAGAGGTTTGGATAGAGATTAAACATCTTCTAATAACATTACTTTAGCTAGGGTAATTGTAGGATCTGTTATTGTTCGTCTATCGTCATTGATGAGGATCTCGACACCATTAGTCATTTTGAAGCTTGTTGCGGTGTGTCTGAAGATGATTAATCAGGCCAATTCAGACACGGAATATCCTGGCACGTACTGGACAGACTTGTGTAGACACTGTAATTGTCGCGCTGGTGGCTCTGGACTTGCGCAGCTCGTGCTTAAGTTGTACTTCAGCAATACACCTTGCTTCATAAGGTTGACAGCCTTTTGGATGAGGTAGTGCCAGGGAGGGTGGTTCTGTGCCAGCGTTTCCTAGGTCGTCGTGCCAAGTCAAGCAACTTCAGAGAGGCCTCGGGTGTGCCTTTGAGACGTTTCTTCTGCCCTCCATATGAGCTTCTTCCAGCAGAAAGTTCCAAAAAGGAGCTGTTTTGATAAGCACTTATCTGACATACGGATGACATGACCTGCCCACCGGGTCTGCACTCTCATCAGCAACGTGTAGACTGATGGTAGACTTTCTCTGGAGAGAACTTCAGTGTCTGGTACTTTGCCTTGCCAACTGATGCATAATATTCTACGAAGACAAGTCATGTGGAAATGATTGAGCTGTCTTCCAAGTCTTTGATACACAGTCCACGTTTCACAGGCATACAGGAGGTAGTGAGTACCGCAGTACTGTAGACCTTCAGTTTTGTTGCTGGGCTGATTCCTTAGTGTTCCCATACAGTGGAACGCAGTCTACTGAAAGCAGACCTTGGCTATAGTCACTGCTTGGGAGAGAGTGCTGCCAAGATAAGTGAATTGCTCCACTGCCTGTAGTTTCTGCCCTTTGCCTGTGATTATGGGTTCTGTGTACAGTGCAGGAGGAGCAGGCTGGTGCATGACTTCAGTTTTTTTAATGTGCTGTGGAAAATTTGTCCATACTGACTTGCATCTCTGTTCTGAGCCAGTAAAGAAGGCGCAGTCATTGGCAAAGAGGAACTCTCTCAGAACAGTCTCTTTCACTTTGGTAATAGCTTGAAATTTCTTCAGGTTGAAGAGCTTCCCATCCACTCTGTACTCGAGGCTGATTCGAGCAACACTATCCTGGAAGGCATCTTCAGCTGGCAATAAACATTATGTTGAACAGTGTGGCTGCAAGCACACAGCCCTGTTTGACGCCACTGGTGACTGGGAATGCCTCAGAGGATTTTCTGCCATCCAGTACTCTGGCCATCATGGAAATGATGCAGCATCTGAATTTGTGGGGGCAGCCGAACTTTGACATGATGCTCCACACCTCTGTCAGCTGACAGTGTCGAAGGCTTTTGCAAGGTCAACAAAGATTGTGTAGAGCTCGCAATTCTGCTCCTGAAGTTGGCGCACAGCAAAAATCATGTCAATAGTCCCGTGACCTTTGCAGAAACCACACTGTGACTCTGGAATTCACTCATCAGTTCCAGATGAGTGACCAGATGATTCAGCAGGACTCTTGCGAGGGTTTTTCCTGTGAAGTGCAGCGAGGTTCCTCGGTGGTTGTTGCATACTTGCCGATTGCCCTTCTTCTTGTAGAGGTTTATGATGGAAGCATCTTTAAGTTTCTGAGGAATGGATCCTTGCTTTCAAAAGGACTGGAACAACTCTGTAAGCTTCTCGATAAGTACAGGACCAGCTTTGTAGATTTCTGAGGATATGGCATCTGCCCCTGAGGCTTTGCCACTGGATAGCCAGCTGATAGCTTTCGTGACTTCGGCTACTACCAGTGGGTCATCCGTGGCGCTGTTAATATCAACATGGCAATCCTGTTTATTGCCTCATCATTAGTAGATGATGGTTGGTTGAGGACAGCTTCAAAGTGTTCAGCCCATCTCTGCAGGATCTGAACAACGTTTAGGGCACCTTTTCCAGTCCCTTCCTCATTCTATGGAGGTGAGCAGTGCATTCTTGAAGAGGAATGCTCAGTCGCCCAGGTAGACACCAAGTTTCATTGCTGCTTTGGTCAGCGAAAAACGACCATTAGTCCTGAGCCGCCTGTGTGCAGGTCCATGACTACAGCTCCCAGCATATCCACACCTGCTACTTCATTGCTCACGCAATGCCACAGGACTTCAGAGGTTCAACAGGACACTGATGATGATGATAATGGTGTCGAAACTAACGCTTGATTTAGGTTAAAGTGAGGGAGAGTTGCTCAGCGTCAGCAAAAGATCTGAGTCTTTTCCATCAAGATACTGAGCGACAGGATTTATGCACATTTAGACAAGTATAGTACAAAGAACAAAACAGCACGGGGAACAGGCCCTTCGGCCCAACTAGCCCGCACCACCATCGATCAGAGCCCACGTACGATCAAAAGTAGTCAGAAAGGCTTTGTTAAAGGCAGATCGTGTCTTACCAGCCTGGGTGAGTTGTTTGAAAATGTGACTAAACACATTGACAAAGAAAGAGTGGAGGATTTGGTTTATGTGGACTTCAGCAAGGCGTTCGATAAGGTCCCCCATGCAAAGCTTATTGAGGAAGTGAGGGAGCATGGGATCCAAGGGGACATTGCTTTGTGGATCCAGAATTGGCTTTCCCGCAGAAGGCAGAGAGTGATTGTAGATGGGTTTCTTCCTGCATGGAGGTCAGTCACCAGTGGAGTGCCCCAGGGATCTGTTCTGGGACCCTTGCTGTTTGTGATTTTTATAAACGACGTTGGTGAGGAAGTGGAGGGATGGATTGGTAAGTTTGCCGTTGACATGAAGGTTGGAGGTGTTGTGGATAGTTTGGAGGGATGTCAGAAGTTGCAGCGAGATATAGGTTGGATGCAAGACTGAGCGGAGAAGTGGCAGATGGACTTCAACCTGGATAAATGTGTAGCAGTCCATGTTGGCAGGTCAAATGGGATAAAGGAATATAATATTAAGGGTAACACTCTGAGCATTGTGGAAGATCAGAAGGATCTTAGGATTCGGGTTCAGAAGACAGAAAGCTGAAATCAGCTTGAAGGTAGAGGAGATGGTTAAGAAAGCGTTTGGTGTACTGGCCTTCATCAATCGAGGAATTGAGGTTAGGAGTTGGAAGATAATGCTGCAGCTGTATAAGACCCTGGTCAGACCCCACTTGATAATGTGCTCAGTTCTGGTTGCCTCATTACAGGAAGGATATGGAAGCCATTAAAAGAGTGCAAAGGAGAATGTTACCTGGATTGGGTAGCATGCCTTATGAGGATAGGTTGAGAGAGCTCGGTTTTTTCTCCTTAGAGAGACAAAGGATGAGAGGGGACCTGATAGAGGTGTATATGATGATGAGGTATTGATCAGGTGGACTCTTCCCAGGGCTAAAATGACTACTACAAGAGGACGCAGGTTTAAGTTGCTGGGAAGTAGGTACAGAGTAGATGTCAGAGCTTAAGTTTTTCACTCAGAAGGTAGTGGGTGAGTGGAATCGGCTGCCATTGCTGCTGGAGGCAAATTCATTAGGGTCTTTTAAGAGATTTCTGGATGAGTACATGGGACTTAATAGGATTGAGGGTTATAGGTAAGCCTAATAGGTAGAGATATAATCGGCGCAACTTTTGAGCCAAAGGCCCTGTTTGTGCTGTAGTTTTCCATGACTCTATGATTAGCATATTATTACAGCTGTTAATAAAGAATTGACGGTTAACACACCAAAGACTATGAAATTATGACTATAAATGATATTTTATAATTTGAATGTGAAGTTGAGCACATTTGTTGCATGCATTGGAATCTTGAATTGCACTGATACTAGGTAATGAACATTTAAAATTTTTTGTAAGTGTGAATTAAACACTCAACAGCAGATAATATGAAATTAAGTGTATATTTTAGTCAATAACTTTATTGATTTTGCCTTTAGAGTTGAGTACAGTAGCATAGTAGTCACATCAAAGATCTGTTATTTGTTATCACTTCAATTGCTTGTAATAATACAATGCATTATCAATTTCCTTTTTTAAAGCATCACAGAAGTTGACTTAGCTGGCTTTCCTCTCAGTTCCTTGCATGTAACTGAATCCAACTCAATTAACTTCTGTATCTCAGCTGTAAGTAATTCTGTACATTTAACTTTCTGCATTTGATCTAACACTGAATTAATCATTCTAAGCAGCTCTTCCTGATTGAGATCCTGTGTAGCTTATTAATGAATGATTTTCAATCTCATTGGTGAAGAGGATAAACTGTTTTTTGTTCCGTTTAGTCAGGCTAGATGGTCTCTAGAAGGCACTGCTTTTTTTAAGATTACTAGTAATCTAGGTCCTTGGATTCATGATCCAAAGAAAAGATTCACCCTAGCCTACATCCTGTTCATGCTTTTCTTCTGAACTTTCCCCTTGCCAGATGAACGTATTTTTCTTTCTGATTCACTCTCGCCAAGTTTTACCTTTGTAGAGAAGGACTGTGAATATTCAGCCTGTCAAGTCCCACGTTGATCACAGGTGTCTTGTACACATTATCAGCCAGCTGCAAATTATCAGTCCTATGCACATGATTGTGACATTTCTGTTACTTGTAACTGCTGTCTCCCACGTTGCGTCAACAATCTGCAGCAAAACTGGAGCATCCTCTCAAAGGTACTCCAGTCCAATTGCTTAAACATCAGAATGCCTCTCTCTACCTCCTGGATTGGTCCGAAGATGGTTTTAATATCAAGCAATGGAAGAAATGGGTGAAACCGTACTGAAATGCCAGTCCAACCTCCAAGCCAACAACAAGAGCCAGAACCAGTAGAGTCTACCAGTCTTATAACAGATCGGCAAGCCAAATGTGGAAGGGTTATAAAGGCCTCCAGACTGCATGAACCTCTAACCTCAAGAGTTTGACCAAGGGAAGATGGAGGAACAAGAGTATTGCTAACATTAATATTGTAATAGCAGTAATATTAGAGGAGCATTAAGGTTGTAACAATAAGGCAAACGTATAAGACTTATAACAATGTAGAGCATTATGTTTGGCACTGGCTTGGTTACAGCACTTGCTGAAAGATTTAAACAACTGCATGTCTTGGAACTCCACTCCAGAATTTTATCAGGATTTACTCCTTTAGCCTCCAACTCTCGAGTTATCTCCAAGGCAGTGGAGCTATTCTATGAAAGGGAATTTGCATTAAAGCCAGAGCGTATCCTCATTCTGGTGGGCCTTTACATTGCTGTCTGGGAGCCAAACTTCCTCCAGGCTCTTCTGAAGTTTTAACCTATGACTGTGAGGGACACAGTTTGTGTGTGCTGTTACAAGGCAGCAAAACAGAAAACAGGACTTGCTAATGGAAGGCTATATTTTGGCAGGGACATATTTCAATCTGGTTCTTCTTCTTGCATGGATGTTAGCCAACAATATGTTCTAAAAATAAGCAGCAAACCAACACAAAAGGAAGTGGGAAGCATGCTAACTCTTCTCACCCATACACTAAACCCATTATATCGATCTGAAACCAGGGACCATGAAATTATAAGTTCAGAAATAAGTTAGAGAAAAATGTTCCATGCTTAAATGTCAAATTGAAAACTATATATTTCTATCACTGAGTTATAGTTGGACAAGTATAAGAATCAAGATCAATAACTACGTACCCTTTTTGACCGAGTCATTTTGATTGAATTTCTAGTGTCCATTTGTTACATACATACCCACACATTTTTTCCCAGATATGTCAACTTCGTAACCAGAATTGCAAACACATCGGTAACTGCCACGAGTGTTCTCACACACGCCATTAGGACAAATATCAGGATCCAATGCACACTCGTTGATGTCTGTAAAAACAAAGGATTTGTCACTAGAGAATTTCCTTTACTGTTACAAGAAAATAAGAAATATAAAATAAAGAATTAAGAAAATAAAGTAAATACAGTATAATACAAAAATTAATGTTCTTCAGATGCCAAAAAGAATCAGAACTTATATTAAAGTGTACATGGATGTGAGATATTGCTTTTGAAATTCTACTGTAAAACTGTTTAATTCAAAAATGTTGAGATTTTAATTTAACATTTTTCATTGAGCCTGTGTTAATGTACAGCTACCAAGCTGAGTAGTGTGTTTAGTAATGTTGCTATGTTGTATAATGTTGATAATTAAAATCACATCATAACCAAGTGCGAAAGTCAAAAAACTTATCAAAATTATCTTAAAGCCAAGATATGATATAACATGAGAGAGCATGCAATAGAATACATTATGAAATAATAGCTTATATCTTTTCTTTAGGTAGGAGTTAGTTCATTGAAGTTACCTCTCCCATCACTTGTCATACCAGGTCCACTGCTGCAAAGCGCATGATACTCAGCTATGGGAAAATAAGAAAAATTTTACAATATTTTCAGGATAGTCATAAGCATTGTGTCATTATTTTAGCTTCCAAGATGAAGTGACATGTCCAAATATTGAATTAAGCTCCAATGTTTGTCTAACATATCTCAACTTCAAATTCCAAACATACTCTCATCTCCCGTACTACTGCGATATTCCCATTTCTTACACAAGTCTATAGTTTAACTGGATAGCATTTCTTATTTTTACTAATCTCTTGGGATTTTTGTGTTATTTTTAGAGACTGACACCAGTCAAAATTCTCACTTGTTTTGCATTTGGTCATTACAATTGAGACACAGAGAAGTTAACCGAGTTGGATTCAGTAATATTCAAGGAACTGAGAGGAAAGCTATCTAAGTCAACTCCTATGATGGGCTTTAAAAAAGAAAATTGATCATGTATTGTATTATTGTTTGTAATGCTTAACTGAAGTGATAAGATACAACGGATCTTTGACAATGCCTTCATGGAAAAACATGAGTGAGGATAAATATCAAGTAAAGTAGATTTGAAAGATCAAAAACAAGGTCATTTGCCCTTTCAAAATAATATGATGAACTGGATTTTACCCATTGACATTTGATGGGACTTTTCCATTGGAAGTGCCTGTTATCCAACAATCTAAAAAGAGCAGTGCCCTCTACAGAGTGTCTAGCCTGACTAAACTGAACAAAAAAAATCATTTGTTGTCTTCACCAATCAGATTGAAAAATCATTAACAAGCTACACAGGATTCAATCAGGAAGAACTGGTTAGAATGATTAATTCAATGTTAGATCAAATGCAGAAAGTGAAATGTGCAGAATTACTTAGAATTGATCGCATGCATACATTTATACTCCATGTGAACCTATATCCATCTCACGTGATGTAATCATATCAGCACAGTTTACTATTCTTTTTTTTTGTTTACTTTAGACTCGCCAAAATGCATTTATCTGTTGTTAGTCTTCAACAACAGCAATTTTCATTTTATGGCATCTTTAACATAAAATATCCCATTTTGTAGCAGCACTGTACCACGTGAAGATTATTAAGGCAAATAATCCACAGTGTGGTTAAAGAGTTAGATTTCATTCAAACACACAAGTTAGAAGCAGAAGTGAGCCATTTTGCCTCTTTAACCTGCTCTGCCCTTTTATAAGGTCATGGCTGATCTGATTGTGGTATCTACGTTCCTGTCAATTTCCTACATCCCGATTCCCTTAAACACATGAAAGGAGGAAAGCGAGGTTTAGGGGAACTTCTCAAATCCTTGGGTTTTGAGTGACTAAAGGCACAACACTAATGGTGGAGTAAAGAAAATCAGAGATGAAGAGGCCAGAATTATATGAGTACATCAGAGAGTTATGGGAGTGGTTAAAAGAGACTGTTGAGGCAAAGTAGGAATTGAAAACAAGCAGAAGATCATCCGTTGTCATCGATGAGGACATTGAAATCACTAGTCATTTTGAGGCTGGTTGCGGCGTGTCCGAAGATGCCTGAACAGGCCAATTCAGGCACGGAATGTTCTGGCACATATTGGACAGACTTGTGTAGACACTGTAGTTGTTGCACTGGCTCTGGACTTGCACAGCTTGTGCTTAACTCATGCTTCAGCAATACATCTTGTTTCATAAGCTTGACAGCCTTTGTGGATGAGGCAGTACCGTTTAGGGTGGCTTTGTGTCAGCATTTCCCAGGTGGTTGTGGCTATGTCAAGCAACTTGAGGGAGGCCTCGAGTGTACCTTTGAAATGTTTCTTCTGCCCTCTATGCGAGCGTCTTCCAGCAGAGAGTTCCCCAAAAAGGACCTGTTTGGGTATGCACTCATCTGACATAGAGATGACACGACTTGCCCATCGGGTCTGCGCTCTCATCAACAGTGTGTGGACTGATGGTAGAATTTCTCTGGATAGAACTTCAGTGTCTGGTACTTTGTCTTGCCAACTGATGTGTAATATTCTGCAAAGACTAGTCATATGGAAATGATTGAGCTGTCTTGCATGCTTTTGATACACGATCCACTTATCACAGGCATACAGGAGGATAGTAAGTACCGCAGAGCTCTACAGCTTCAGTTTTGTTACTGGGCTGATTCCTCAATGTCCCCATACAGTGTAGCACAGTCTACCGAAAGCAGGCCTTGCCTTTGCTATTCTGCAGTTAACTTCTGTATCAATAGTCACTGCTTGGGAGAGGGTACTGCCAAGAAAAGTGAACTGGTCCAATGCCTGTAGTTTCTGCGCTTTGCTTGTGATTATGGGTTCTGTGTACAGTGCAGGAGGAGACGCTGATGCATGACTTCAGTCTTTTTCATGTCGATGGTGAGTCCAAAGTTGTCACGTGCCGTGGAAAATTTGTCCATACTGACTCGCATCTCTTGCTTTGAGTCAGTACCCAAGGCGCAGTCATTGGCAAAGAGGAAGTCTCTCAGAACAGTCTCCTTCGCTTTGGTAATAGCTTGAAGTCTCTTCAGGTTGAAGAGCTTCCTATCCACTCTGAATTTGGGGCTCATTTCAGCAAAACTGTCCAGAAAGGCATTATTGAGCATGGCAGTTAACATCATGCTGAATATTGTGGGTGCAAGCACACAGTCTGTCAAATAATGCAGGTCAACAAACTCAGGTGTGGTTGTTAGATGGGAATTTGTGTAAATCAAGGGACAAAGGATGCATCGTTTTGTATGAACTTAAATTTACAGAATATAGAATGTGGGAGGTTGGCCAGAAGAGTGTTGGAATAATTGTCTGGTGGCACAGGACTCGAATATTGCTGAAAAAAAAATATTCAGTATTAAAACATTTTATCTAACATTCTTCAGAATAGCTACCCAGGATAAACTAACAGTAAAGGTTACAATAATTTATAGAGAATGAGAAGAAAGTGTTGATTGGTTGGCAATCACCATTAAGCTACAAGCACTTGACACCTGTTAACGTATGCAAATAAACATCAAGATTTTGACACAAAAATAACTTCATAGAGATGTCAGTCAAGCTAAGTCAATACATCCATGTAAAGAGAAGTAGTAATCTTTTTATAAGTTTTGGTTTTGAGCGGTGACAAGTTAATTTTCAAGGAGTTATACTGTACTCAAAACATTAAGTATGTTTCTCTCTCAATGCAGCCAGACCTGTTACGTATTACTGTTTTTTTCAGACATCCAGCATCTGCAGCATTTTGCTTTCATGAAACTCTAATTTATTTGTACTTTGTTCAATGGAATTCACTGCTCAAGGCATAGTTTTCTCTACATTGGGAAGATAAAGCATAGATCGAGTGGGGCATCATTTTCAGTCCTCAAAGTGACCCCCAAGCTTTTGGGTGCCTGTCACTAATTCTTTGTTCCACCTCCCAATCTGATCTTTTTGCCCCCAGCTTTCTCCATTATTCAAATAAAGTTCAACATAAACAGCAACTCATCTTTCAATTTGCAGACTCAAAAATAAGTTCAACAATTTCAAATTATAAACTGTGCCTCATTTTGTTTGCTTTGTGTTGTTTTGTTTCTATTGAGTTTTTGGATAGAAGCTGTTGATAATGATTCAATTTTCCACATGCACATCTCCCTTGGACACATCTTTTGTTTCTTTTTTTTGTCTCTTTCTGCCTTTCTGCACAGTTATTTTTGTCATTTAATCTCTTCTGCCTTCCAGAATCTCCTTTCTGTTCTTTCTTCTCCTACTTCCTTAACTGCCTTACTTAAAAAACTATATTAACAGTTTAAAAAAATACAGAAAATGCTGGAAATATGCAAAGGGTCCAATAACATCTATGGATAGAGAAACATAATTTTTCAGGACATGATCTTTCATCACAACTGCTTCATTTGCCACAGATCTTGCCTAACCTGTCAGTTTTACCAGGATTTTCTATTTTTATTTCAGATTTTCAGCATCAATAGTACTTTGCTCGTCTACTGGAAAAAAACATGTTGGTGAACATTAATCACTTAAACACCAGAGTCAATCCCTATTTTTCCAAACAAGAAACATCTTGGATTAATGAATTATTACATACTAGATAAATAAATTATCTGAAATAATTTTTTTTGTTTATATGACCAATTCAAAGCAAAGTCCAATTCAGAGTCTCAGCAAGTGAGACATTCCCAATCCAAGCTGACAAGAGTCTCACCTCCTATCTTGGGCTTGATCTACATGATCCAAGCCAATTGAAGTAGGCATCGCACTTCCTCCGAGGCTTGATCACATTTGTATCTTAGCCAAAAGGCCGAGATGCCACTTTTAAAAATTGCCTCAAATGAAGCCACAATGTAACCTAATGACTTCAACCAGGTATAGCATGTCGATACTACACTTGATCTTAGCCAAAAGGCTGAGAAGCATCTAAAATAATTTAGTTTAATAAATTTTTACTGAAATATTATTAGCTGCTAAACCTGAACATATAAAACATGAAAGTTGTTGAGAACACACTTTCTGGATATGATTTCTATTATACATGTTGTATGGGTATATTATCTTAAAATGTATAGATTCTTTGATGTTTTACAAAAATACCTGTGTTGTTATAACTGGCTAAACGTTACTTATCAAAACATGCAGAGAAAACCTACCAACAGCAATGTATGTTAATATGAAATATAAACAAAAAATGCTGGAAAAACTTAGGTCTGCAGATCTATGGACAGAGAAACAGTTAAAATTTTAAATTTGTGTGACTCTTCTTCAGAGCCTTAGAAAGCAAGCAGGCCTAGAGAAATTCAGTCTCCCTCGGTAGTTTTTTTTGTGCATTCAGCTTTTGCACTGATGCTCAAGTACCTAACTTTGGAAACTGAGTACACATTGGTAGGCACCTAATACCATTGGAATGCAAATGTAGTGATATCTGCAGATAGCAGTTATAGATTCACTGCATTGTCCTGCACATCCCTAATGTGTCATCTATTACTGCTCATCACTTCATAATAAATGGGCCAGATTTTGAATCATAATAAATAACAAGTTGGGAATTCAGCTTAAAAAAGTGGATTCCCATCAACCACAGCCACTCATTCTGATCAATTCACACATCAAAACCAGTGGACATCAATAACTGCCAATGAGGGATTTCCTTTATTAATCTGCATGACATAACATATGCACTCATTTATATGGAGCTTATTATGGACTTGGCTCCAAAGATTTCAAGGTCCAGGACTATGTGCTGAGGGACGCGCTGAAGCTTGGGGCAGCTGCCGCAAAGGCACAGTAGGGAATGGCCACACTATAAAGGCCTTTAACGGAGGCAGACCGAGTGCCCGGGAACTGCAGAATACCCTCGACCTGTGTACCAATCTGAGCAATAACGGCACACAGTAATTTTTGAAACATGTATATAGTTGTAATTTTGAAATATTATGACTGTAATTTGAATAGAACTGTAAAAAAGTTTTAATTCTGCACTGTTTGCAATTCAAAGACATGTAAATTTGCATAGTTTATTTGAGATTTTTATGAATAAAGTGTATTTTTTGAAAAAAATTTCCTTTATTAATCTGCATGACATAACTTATGCACTCATTTATATGTAGCTTATTATGGATTTGACTCCAAAGAGGTTGTGAATCTACAACCACATTAACATTTTCTGTGAACGTGCACACCAGAAGACAGAAAGTGTCTATTACAAGTCTCATCACTATTACTACTACCTATCACTACTGCCTATAATTTATAAATTACTTTCATAAACTGAAATAAAATTAAAACAATATGTTACAAAAATTTTCAGGTCATTCCAGATTTACTTTTTTGAGTTTAGCCATCTGTTATCTTAATAGTTTGCCATTATTTATGATCTTATTTTACAGCTGATTTTGGAGTGATTAACATAATAGAAACTAAACATTCCATCTTTTGACAAAGTTTCACAATTGTTCCTCACAAAACAATGAAGGTAGAATCACAGTAATTAGTTTAACAAAGGAGTTAATTTGCATTGAATTGGGTTTTCTCCACAAACACTTCAAATGTAGTGCTTTTGTTCTTTTATTTGGCCTAATAAAGGGATACGAAATCATAGAATAAATACAGCTCAGAAGCTATTTCCACCATCATGCCCATGCCAGATTTCTGCAGAAACTCACCTCGTCCTATTAATGAGCCTTTTCCCTGTAGTTCAACTCTGCAATTCTTTTCAGATTTAATTCTCATTGAAAGCCATGCTTGGTCTAGTCTCCATCAAACTCACAGGCAGTACTATCCAGATCCTATCCAGTCGATGCGTTTTTTTTCCCTCATGTCATCTCCAGTACTTTCAGCAATAATTTTAATTTGGTATTCTTTGTTCTCAATCTTTTGGTGGTGTTCTCACGTGTCTGCTGCCCTTGTCCTTCTAGATGGTAATGTGAGTTTGAGAGGTGCATCCTAGGGAGCCTTTGAGAGTTTCTGAAGTGCATCTTGTAGACGGTACACATACTATTGCCACAGTGCATTGGTGGTAGAGGGAGTAAATGTTTATGGATGGGGTGCCAATCAAGTGACTACTTGTCCAGAATGCTATCAAGTTCTTGAGTGTTGTTCAAGCTGCAATTGTACAATAGGGGAGTATTCTACTACAGTTTTGACTTGTGCCTTGTAGATATTGGACAAGCTTTGGAGAGACAGGAGCTGAGTACTAGTCTCTGATTTGCTCTTGTGGTCACAATATTTTTACATGCTTAGTCCAATTCAGTTTATGGGCAATCCCCATATAAACGTATGAAATAGGAGAACAAGTACAAGCAGTGTTGAGGAGCAGAAGGATCTTGGGGTCCAGTCCATAGACTCTGAAATCAGCCTCGCAGGTGGAGGATGTGGTCAAGAAAGCGTATGGCGTACTGGCCTTCATTAGTCAAGGCATTGAGTTTAGGAGTCAGAAGGTAATGCTGCAACTTTATAAGACCCTTGTCAGACCCCACTTGGAGAACTGTGCGCAGTTCTGGTCACCTCACTACAGGAAGGATGTGGAAGCTATTGACAGGGTGCAGAGGAGATTTACAAGGATGTTGCCTGGTTTGGGAGGCATGTCCTATGACAATAGGTTGAGGGAGCTACGTCTTTTTTCCCTGGAGAGACGAAGGTTGAGAGGCGACCTGATAGAGATTTATAAAATGTTGAGAGAAATAGATAGGGGGAATTCTCGGAGGCTATTTCCTAGAGCTGAAATGGTCGCTACGAGTGGATAGATTTAAGGTGCTGGACAGCAAGTACAAAGGAGATATTAGGGGTAAGTTTTTCACTCAGAGGGTTGTGAGTGAATGGAATCGGCTGCAGTTGGCGGTGATGGAGGCAAACTCATGGGTCTTTTAAAAAACTTCTGGATGAGTACATGGGATTAAATGGGATTGGGAGTTACAGATAGTTCTCTGGCCTAGTAGGTATGGGTATGATCGGCGCAACTTGTGGGCCGAAGAGCCTGTTTGTGCTGTAGTGTTCTATGTTTAAATAGGCCATTAGGCACCTTGAGCATGCTCTGCTATTTGATCAGATCATGGCTGAATCATTTGTGCTTCAAGTTCCTTTGATTCCAGCCATCTTTCATTCCCTTTCTCAACAATGACCCTACCTTCATCACCTTCTTATGTAGTGTTCCAAAGTGGCATAACTCTCAAAGAAAACAATTCTTCTTGGGCGGAATTTTATGAGAATGATTCTATGTATCCAGCTAGTGTGAAAATGAGAGAGTTGCAGATCCATTTTCTGAGAATTTTTATGCATGGTCTGGTGTATATAGTGGTAAATTGGCTAGATGACTTCTAGCTGCTACAGGCAGTGGGTGGGACTTAATTCACCCACCAGCCTGCAGAGGGAGCTACTGTGCAAACTCAGAAGTTTGATTGCTATTGAGCATATGCACAACAGCAGAGGTCTTTCAGAGAGAGAGAGAGAGAGAGAGATCTGTCAAGTCTCTGCTGTTGCCTCCCTAGTCCTGCAATTGCAGGGACCCACGGCCGATTGCAAATCCCACAATGCCAAAATTGTAGCCCCTGCCGCCCAGATTGATCATGTCCCCACCAACTAATTTCCTGCAATGGCCATGGTTCCCCCATTCTCCACTTCCCCCTTTCTTCACACCGATTCGTCTACAGAATAGCATTGAGTTCCCCCAATACCAATTGCTTGCAAAGTGGCAGTGGGGCCCCCTCCCACCCCAGTGTGTTGTCTTGACTTGGCCCTGGCCCCCCCCAGGATCCAGCCTCATCAACCCACCCACCACAGTCCTGCTCCCATACATCCTGCCCTGTCAGTGGATAGTGCCAGGCTGGCACTGCCCAAGGAGCACTTCCTTGCCCTCAGCCTCCCCAGGGAGCCTCAATGGTCTCCAGTTCCATCAGTGAGGCAACTCAACAGTTCCCCGTTCATGAGGAACCGCTGCTTTTCTTGCTGGAGAGGACTTTTCCTGGCGAGGCCAGGAAGGCAAGTGAACTTGGACGATTCAGCATCAGGCTTGTTAATGCCGTTTAAATTAGGATTAGATAGAACTAAATAATTTATTCAGCCTCTCACCCATTTCTGGCAAGAGGCTGACTGTGCCAGGAATATGGCTCTCATAAGATCGCGTGAGTTGAGAAATCAGCCATGATCCTGATTGCTCAGCTCTCATGATTTTACTAACCCTCATCTCTGTTCTGTGAAGGTGACCCCAAATTTAAAAACAGCTCCTGCTAACTCTGGACTCATTCATAAGAGGCAACACTTTTCCACATTCATCTTGTCGAGAGCAGGCTTAGGCACAGTGTGCTACTGGTTTTCCAGTTACATTCACACCTCCAAAGGTGTTCATGACAATGGCAGGGATTAAGGGAAGATGCCTCACCTGTATACACTGTCATATGTGGGAGTTCCTGGAGGCAAGACCTCTCCCAAAAGTCCACATATGCGTCAAGTGTTTGGAGCTGCAGCGTCTGAGGGCTCGGGTCAAGCAACTAGAGCAGCAAATGGAGGATGCATTTTTAGTCAGGGAGAACAAGGCAATCATGGAAGGGAGGCAGAGTAAGGTGGCGGACCCGGAGCCTAAGTTGGGGGGTGGGAGGGGACCTGACCCTTACAGGTGGATTACTGTAAGGAAGGGGAAAAAGGAGAGGGGAGACAGTCCAAAGACTTCCCCAGTGGCAGTCCCCCAAAATATCGAGGGCGGAGGGTTAAAAAAGGCAAGGCAGGAGGACCAGAGTACCTCAAAGGGGAGGAAAGGGGCTAGAAGGGAATAGTGGTGGGGGATGGGAGGGTTAGAGGAATAGATAGGCACTTCTGTGGTCCAAGGCAGGACTCCAGGATGGTAGTTTGCCTTCCTGGAGCAGGGGTGCAAGATGTGTCTGACAGGGTAGAGTGTATTTTGAAGGGTGAGGGGACCCAGGCGGATGTGATTATTCACGTAGGAGAGAAGGATGTAGGAAGGAAGTGCATGGAGGATATACAAAGGCAGTTCAGGGAGTTGGGGGGTAGGCTGAAGAGCAGGGCCTCTAGGGTGACGATCGCAGGGCTGCTTCCAGGGCCAGGTAATAGCGGAGCCAGGAGAAATGAGATTCTACAGCTGAATGCGTGGCTGAAGGACTGGTGTAGGGCAGAGGGTTTCATATTTGTGGATAACTGGGAAGTCTTTGTGTAAGAAGGGCACCTGTACAGAAGGAATGAGGAACACTTGAATGGGAAGGGCTCTTAGCTGGGAGGTTAGCTGCAGTGTTTCAGCAGGATTTAAACTAATATGGAGGGGGGGGAGGGGCTGAGACCGATAGCTCGGTAGAGAGCGAGATGGAGGATACAGTAAGCTTGGATGAGAAGAAATACACTGGGGAGAAGGAGGTTCCAAGTGGGCTTGGAGGTCTGGAGTGTGTCTGTTTCAATGCAAGGAGCATAACAGGAAAAACGGATGAACTTAGGGCCTTAATGTTTACGAGGAACTTGGATGTGGTTGCGGTGATGGAGACGTGGTTAAATGAAGGGGAGCAGTGGCAACTGAACATTCTGGGTGTAAGTGTTTCAGGTGTGACAGAGGAGGGTCCAGAAGAGGTGGAGGAATGGCATTGTTAGGTAAGGAGAGCATCACAGCGGTGCAGAGGGAGGACAATAGGAGGACAGAGGAGTTGGAGCGGAGTCGTTGTGGGTGGGGTTGAGGAATAGAAAGGGGGCGATTACTATGCTAGGGGTGTATTATAGGCCACCCAACAGCCCGCAGGTAGTTGAAGAAGGCACATGTAAAGACATTTTGGATAGGTGCAGAAAGAAGAGTCGTTATAGTGGGAGATTTTAATCTCCCGAGGGTGGATTGGAAAGTACCTAGAGCTGGGGGTTTGGACGGGCAGGAATTTGTAAAATGTGTACTGGAAGAATCGTTGGAGCAGTATGCGGCTAGCCCGACTAGAGAAGAGGCTATATTGGATTTAGTTCTGAGTAATGATCCAGGGCAGGTGGTTGATGTTGTAGTAGGGGAACATGTGGCTAACAGTGACCACAATTCTGTCTACTTTAGGGTACAGATGGAAAAGGATGCTTGTTGCCCTAGGGGCAGGGTGCTGAATTGGGGGAAGGACTACAGACGGATTAGGCAGGAACTTGTGGAAACTGATTGGGAACGGTTGTTCGAGGACAAGTCCACGCTAGGCACGTGGGACTCTTTCAAGGGAATATTAAAATGTTGCAAGATAGATATGTGCCAGCTAAGAGGAAAGATGGGAAAGGTAGGATTAGAGAGCTGTGGATTACTAGGGATATTGAGGACTTGGTTAGGAAGAAAAGAGAGGCGTATGATAGGTCAAAGCAGCTGGGAATGGAGACAGCTTTGAAGGAATATGGAGAGAGTAGGAGGGAGCTCGAACAGGGAGTTAGAAGGGCGAAAAAGAGGGCGTGAAATGATTTTGGCGGATAGGATTAAGGAAAATCCAAAGGCTTTTGACTCCTATGTTAGGAATAAGAAGGTGGTTAGAGGAAAAATCGGACCTCTTAGGGATAGAGGAGGGGAACTGTTCTTAGAGCCCGAGGGAATGGCAGAGATCCTGAATGAATACTTTGCGTCATGAAGCCTTATGAAGGAGAGAGGCTTGTTGACGGCTCCTGTCTCTGAGGGAAATATCCATACCGAGGGAGGAAGTGTTACAGCTTCTAGGTAGCATTAAAATCGATAAATCTCCAGGGCCTGATGGCACTTATCCCAGGCTGCTTAGGGAGGTGTGAGGTGAAATTAGGGAGGTGAAGGGCCTCTGACACAAATCTTTGTCTCTTCTCTAGACACAGGTGAGGTCCCAGAGGACTGGAGAATAGCTAATGTTGTACTGTTGTTTAAAAAGGGTAGGAGGGACAACCCTGGAAATTGTAGGCCAGTGAGTTTGACGTTAGTGGCAGGGAAGCTGTTGGAGGGGATTCTTAGAGGTAGGATGTATAGGCACTTAGAGCGTTGCAATCTGATTAGGGATACGCAGCATGGATTTGTTAAGGCGAGGTTGTGCCTTACAAATGTAGTAGAATTTTTTGATGAGGTGACGAAAACGGTGAACGAAGGGTGAGCCATTGATGTCGTCTATATAGATTTTAGTAAGGCATTTGACAAAGTCCCTCATGGGAGGTTAGTTGAGAAGGTCAAGGCTCATGGGATACAATGACAGGTAGCTAGATGCATAAGTAACTGGCTTAGTAATAGGAGACAAAGAGTAATAGTGGAAGGTTGTTTTTCTAGCTGGAGGTAGGTCACTACTGGTGTGCCGCTGGACTCGGTACTGGGACCTCTTCTATTTGTGATATATATAAATGACTTGGAAAAGGGAGTAAGTGGAGTGATCAACAAGTTTGCAGACGATATAAAGATGGCTGGACTTGCGGATAGTGAGGAGCATTCTCAGGCGATGCAGCAGGACATAGATAGGCTGGTAGTTTGGGCAGATAGATGGCAGATGGAATTTAATCCTGATAAATGTGAGGTAATGCATTTTGGGAGAAAGAATGTAGGGGGGAGGTATATGATAAAGGGTAGACCTATTACAAGTATAGAAACCTGGGGGTGCAGGTGAACAAGTCTCTGAAGGTGGCAGAGCAAGTGGAGAAGGTTGTGAAGAAAGCATATAGTATGCTAGCCTTTATAGGAAGGGGTATAGAGTACAAGAGCTGGCCTTTAATGTTGCAGTTGTATAAAACGTTGGTTAGACCTCATTTGGAATACTGCGTCCAGTTCTGGTCGCCTTACTACCGGAAGGACGTGGAGACTCTGGAGAGAGTGCAGAGGAGGTTTACCAGGATGCTGCCTGGAATGGAAGGTCTGAGTTACGAGGAGAGGTTAGGCAAATTGGGACTGTTTTCCTTAGAAAGACGTAGACTTAGAGGAGATCTAACAGAGGTGTACAAGATTATGAGGGGTATAGATAGAGTAAACAGGGTTAAGCTTTTTTCTAGGATGGACTCAAATAGCACGAGGGGTCACGGGCTTAGGGTGAGGGGGGTAAGGTATAATTTGGATACTAGAGGGAGTTTTTTCACACAGAGGGTGGTGGGGGTATGGAATGCGCTACCAAGTAAAGTGGTGGAGGCAGGTACTCTGGAGTTATTTAAGAAATACTTAGATGGGCACATGAACAGAATGGGAATGGAGGGGTATAGAAAACTGATTTAAAATAGGGATCATGAGCCTTGGGAGTCCCTGGGAAGTGTGTAAATAGATGATGATATTGATGTACTTGTTTTTATCCTACAGGTGCTTTGGTCCACCTTGTTGTCTAATGAGGGGCATACACGCGATGGGTTGTGAGAGGACTGCTCTTGGATTTTTTGAGAGTATCCTACTGCTTCACATCGTTAGTGTACGCTTGACCTGGACCATTTGATGGGCAACACGACAGCTCAGTGACTATCGCTGTGCTGTGCAGATACATGGATTTGGGCCTGTGTCTGTGGGAGTTTGCGCATTCTCCCCGTGCTTGCGTGGGTTTTCTCCGGGTGCTCCGGTTTCCTCCCACATCCCAAAGATGTGCTCTTAGGCTAATTGGCAAAACAAATTCTCCCTAAATTGTCTCAAATTTGGTTTTTAATACATAGATCTATAAACATAGACAGGGATCACGGGTAGAGGTGGGAACATCGGGGTGGCAGCGCAGGCTCGTTGGGCCGAAGGGCCTGTTTCCCGTGCTGTTTTGTTCTTTGTCAAGACCATTCGGGATCTTATTTATTTCTATCCAGTCACCCCTCACTCCACTAAACTACAATGGAAACAAGTTTGGTCTGCCTAACTTTTCCTGATAAGACAACCGCTCATTCCAGGCATCAATCTAATAAACCTCCTCTAAATTGCTCTAACACATTTACATCCTTTCTTACATAAGGAGACCAAAACTGCACAGAACTTTTGATATGTGGTCTCACCAATGTCATCCTTACTAAGCATAACATCGCTTTCTTTATGTTAAATTTCTCTCATAATAAAGGATAACATTCCATTAATTAGTTGCTGCACCAGCATATTGACAGTTTGTGACTCATGCACTAAAATACCAAGATCTCTTTGCACCTTGGAACTCTATGTCTGCTCTCTGTTTAAGTGATGCACTACTTTTATTCTTCATGCCTAAGTGAACAGCTTCACATTTTCCCACATTATACTCCATATTCCAGATTTGGCTCATTCACTCCCATACATCTGCAACATCCTTAATAGAACATAGAACAATACAGCACAAACAGGCCCTTTGGCCCACGAGTTGTGCCAATCACATCTACCAATCCACAGACCTATCTATAACCCCCTATCCTATTCTTTTCCATATACTCATCCAGAAGTCTTTTAAAAGACCCCAGTGAGTTTGCCTCAACAACCTCCGACGGCAGTCGGTTCCATTCACTCACCACCCTCTGAGTGAAAAACCTACCCCTGACATCTCCTTTGTATTTGCTTCCCTGCACCTTAAATCTGTGTCCTCTCGTAGTGACCATTTCAGCTCGGGGAAATAGTCTCTGACAGTCCACCCTATCTATTCCTCTCAACATTTTATAAACCTCTATCAGGTCGCCTCTCAACCTACGTCTCTCCAGTGAGAAGAGTCCCAGCTCCCTCAACCTATCTTCATAAGGCCTGCCTCCCAATCCAGGCAGCATCCTTGTAAATCTCCTCTGAACTCTCTCAATAGCCTCTACATCCTTCCTATAATGAGGCGACCAGAACTGCGCACAATACTCCAACTGGGGTCTGACAAGAGTCTTATAGAGCTGCATCATTACCTCCTGACTCCTAAACTCTATTCCTCGATTAATGAAGGCCAGTACACCGTACGCCTTCTTGACCACTTCCTCCACCTGCGAGGCCGATTTAAGAGTCCTATGGACCCGGACCCCGAGATCCTTCTGCTCTACAACACAGCTAAGACTCCTACCCGTTATATTGTACTCCTTCATCCCATTATTCCTGCCAAAATGGACCACTACACATTTATCTGCGTTGAAGTCCATCTGCATCCTGTCTATGTCCCGCTGCAACTTTTGGCATCCCTCCAGACCATCCATAACACCACCGACCTTTGTATTGTCGGCAAACTTGCTAACCCACCCTCCACTTCCTCATCCAGGTCATTTATGAAAATGACAAACAGCAGGGGTCCCAGAACAGATCCCTGGGGCACTCCACTGGTTACCGACCTCCATGCAGAACAAGACCCATCCACAACCACTCTCTGCCTTCTGCCGGCAAGCCAGTTCTGGATCCACGAGGCCAAGCCCCTTGGATCCCATGCCCTCTCACCTTCTCCAGAAGCCTTGCATGTGGGACCTTATCAAACGCCTTACTAAAGTCCATGTACACTACGTCCACTGCCCTTCCTTCATCAATGTGTTCAGTCACATTTTCGAAGAACTCAACTAGGCTCGTAAGGCATGACCTGCCCCTGACAAAACCATGCTGACTATTTCTAATCAGTCCAAACTTCTCCAAATGTTCATATATCTTATCCCTCAGAAGCCTCTCCATCAGCTTACCAACCACTGAAGTCAAACTCACCGGTCGGTAATTTCCTGGACTATCCCTGTTCCCTTTCTTAAAGACAGGAACCACATCCGCAATCCTCCAATCCTCCGGAACCTCTCCCGTTTCCATGGACGACACAAAGATCATCGCAGGGGCTCTGCAACTACTTCCCTCACCTCCCACAATAACCTGGGGTACATCCCATCTGGTCCCGGCGACTTGTCTATCTTAATAGAATTTAACAGGTCTAACACATCCTCTTTCCTAACATCCATATACTCAATCTTTTCCGTATGCCTCCTCACAACATTTTTTCTTATCTACCTTTGTGCCATCTGTAAATTTAGCTACTATGTCTTCACTCCTCTCATCAATTGCAAAAATTTGAGGCCCCAGCATAGACACCTGAGGGACTTTACTCATCACATCACGCCAATCAGAAAAAGACAGATTTACTTTCTGTATACTGCCAGCCAATCCTCTATTCCTGCTGATATATTACACTCTATACCACGGCTTGTATTTTCCACAATAAATCTTGATATGGCACCTTACATGGTAGCACAGCGGCACAGTGGTTAGCACTACTGCTTTGCTGTGCCAGGGATTTGGGTTCAATTCCAGCCTTGGATTACTGTCTATGTAGAGTTTGCACGTTTTCCCCATGTCTGCGTGCTTGGTTTTCTCCAGTTTAACAATGTATGAGTAAAGTCAATTGGCCATGCTAAATTGCCCCTTCGTAGCAAGGGGACTAGCTCGGGCAAATGCATGGGTTACGGGAATAGGGCCGGGATAGGTTTGTGGTCGGTGCAGATGGGCAGAAGTGGCCTTCTTCTGCACTGCAGGGATTTTATGAGTTTATGACTTTACCAAATACAGTTTGGAAATCCAGGTACAACCTGTCTACAGGCTCTCTTTTTATCTACAAAGCATGCTACTCCTTTAAATTGGTTAAACATGATTTCCATTTTAAAAAACATGTTCACTCTTTCTGATTACCTTGAGTTTTGCCAAGTGCCCCAGCTGTAACTTCCTTAATGATTAATTCTGATATCTTCCCCATAACAGAATGAAAATAACTGGCCTTTAACTTCTTCTCTCCTTAAAAGGAGAGTTATATTTGTTACTTTCCAGTCTGATGGATCCAACACCTTAAAATCTTGGAAAATTAACACCAACAATTACTACCTCGTTAGCCACGCTTCCTAACCCACAGACCACAATCAATGAGAATTGGTAACAACACCTTCTCCATGATCATCCTCAACACTGGTGCCCCACCAGACTGTGCTCTCAGCTCTCCTTATACACTTTTGACTGTGGCCAAATTTCCATAAAACCATAGAACACTACAGCACAGAAACAGGCCTTTTGACCCTTCTTCGCTATGTCAAGCCATTTTTCTGCCTACTCCCACTGAACTGCATCTGGACCATATCCCTCCACACCCCTCTCATCCACGTACTGTCCAAGTTTTTCTTAAATGTTAAAAGCAAGCCCGCATTTACTACTTCATTTGGCAACTCATTCCACACTCCCAACATTCTCTGTGTGAAGAACCACCGCTCCCCCACCCCACAATATTCCCTTTAAACCCTTCTCCCTTCACCATTAATCCATGTCCTCTAGTTTTTTTCTCTCCTAATCTCATTGGAAAAAACCTCCTTGCATTCACTCTATCATTATTCACCATAATTTTATACACCTCTATCAAATCTCCCCTTATTCTTCTATGCTCCAGGGAATAAAGTCCTAATCTAATCAACCTTTCTCTATAACTCAGTTTTTCAAGACCCAACAACATCCTTGTAAGCCTTCTCTGCACTCTTTCAACTTATTAATATCCTTCCTGTAATTTGATGACCATAAGTGCACACAATACTCTAAATTCAGCCTCAGCAATGTCTTATACATTGAACTCTTCATTTGCCTGTTGAAGGGAAAACCCTGAAAGTTTGCAAGTTTACTAGCAAATAAATCGGTTGGACTTATACCTGGTGTTGTCAGACTTCTTCCTGTGTTTATCCCAGTCCAACACCGGCATTTCCACATCATGATTAGTGGTGTGCCACAGGAACCAGTGCTAGGTTCTTTGTTGTTTGTCATCAATATCAATGATCTGGATGATAATGTACTAAATTGGATCAGCAAATTTGCTGATGATACAAAGATTGGAGGTGTAGTGGACAGTGAGGAAGGTTTTCAAAGCTTGTAGAGGGATTTGGACTAGCTAGGAAAATGGGATCAAAAATGGCAGAAGGAATTTAATGCAGACAAGTATGAGTATGGGAGGACAAACCAAGGTAGAACATGCAAGGTAAATGGTTACACACTGAAGAGGGATCTGAGAATACAGATACATAATTCCCCAAAAATGGAATCACAGATAGATAGAGTCGTAAAGAGTGCTTTTGGAACATTGGCCTTTATAAATCAAAGTATTGAGTATGAGAGTTGGAATGTTACGGGTAAGCATTCTCCAAGGCAGCCTTCACGACACACGACAGCACAGAGTCGCTGAGCAGAGACTGATAGCCAAGTTCCGTACACGAGGATGGTCTCAACAGGGATCTTGGGTTCATGTCGTACTATCTGCAACCCCCATGACTTGCCTGGATTTGCTAAACCTCACTCACTGTTCTGTCTGGAGACAATACACATCTCTTTAACCTGGGCTTAATGCTCCTTTCACTCACATTTTTGGCCACTTTAAGACTTGAGTAGCAGATTAGGTGTAAAGATACACATTCTAATCAGTAATCTGTAAACTATATATGCTGTTACATGCTCTGTCTGAGGCCAGAACTTTCCATTTGCCTGACAAAGGGTCAAACCCCAAAAGCTTGTGAGTTTACTATCAAATAAGTCCATTGGGCTTAAACCTGATGTTGTCAGACTTCTTACAGTGCACACCACTAGTGACAGGCCTCCACAAAGAAGCAATCCTCTGGCTTCTTCTATTGACGATGTAAAGATGCCGGTGTTGGACTGGGGTAAACTCAGTAAGAGGTCTGACAACACCAATTTTAAATCCAACCGATTTATTATCAAATAAATAAATTTACTATCAAATAAATTTACTACCAAATAAATCGATTGGATTTAAAATTGATGTAATCAGACCTCTTCTTCTATTGAGCCATTGTCTAATCCAATTTACTATCTCTCCATGTATATCTAGCGGCTGAAACTTCATAAATAACTCCCCATGTGGGACCTCATCAAAGGCCTTACTGAAGTCCATGTAGACAATATCCACTGCCTTCCCTTCATTCACTTTCCTGGTAACTGCCTCGAAAAACTCTAACTTGAGTCCCCTCCAGCTTGATTTTCATGTTGGCTGACGACACCATCGCAGTGGGTCAGATCTCAAACAACGATGAGATGGAATAGAGGAAAGAGATAGAGAATCTGGTGAACTGGTACAGCGACAATAATCTCTCCCTCAATGTCAACAAAACGAAGGAGATTGTCATCAACAATCAGAAAGCGTAGAGGAGAATATGCCCCTGTCTACATCATGATGTGGAGATGCCAGCGTTGGACTGGGGTAAACACAGTAAGAAGTCTCACAACAACAGGTTAAAGTCCAATAGATTAATTTGGTAGTAAATGCCACTAGCTTTCGGAAAGCTGTTCTTTTGTCAGATGAGTGGGGAATTCTGATCACAAGCATGGCATATAAAGGCATACACAGTTTACAGAATACTGATTAGAATGTGAATCTTTACAGCAAATCAGTTAATCAAGTCATAAAACTGCAGACAATGTGAGTGGAGATAGCATTAAGAATAGTTAAAAAGATGAGTATTGTCTCCAAACTGGACAGTAAGTGAGACGTTGCAAATTCAGGCAAGTCATGGGCATTACAGATAATGTGACATGAATCCAAGCTCCTAGTTGAGGCTGTCCCCATGTGCGGAACTTGGCTATCATGTTCTGTTCAGCGACACTGCACTGTCATATGTCATGAAGGCTGCCTTGGAGAATGCTTACCTGCAGATCAGAGGTTGAATGCTCATGGCCACATAAATGTTCACCAACAGGAAGGAAACAGTCTTGTCTGGTGATTGTCGAGTGGTGTTCATTCATCCATTGTCGTAGCATCCGCACGGTCTCCCCAGTATACCATGCCTCAGGACATCTTTTCCTGCAGTGTATCAGGCAGACAACATTGGCCCAGTTGCAAAAGTATGTGCCGTGTACCCGGTGGATGGTGCTCTCACGTGAGATGATGGCACCTGTGTCGATGATCCTGCATGTCTTGCAGAGGTTGCTGTGGTGTTGTGGTCACTGTTCTCCTGAAGGTTAGGTATTTTGCTGTGGACAATGGCCTGTTTGAGGTTGTGCGGTTGTTTGGAAGGCAAGAAGTGGGGATGGCCTTGGGAGATGGTCCTCTTCATCAATGGCATGTTGAAGACTCCGAAGATGATGTCGTAGCTTCTTCTTTCTGGGGAAGTAGTGGACGACGAAGGGTACTCTGTCCTCCAAGTCCCGTGTTTGTCTTCTGAGAATGTCCGTGCGGTTTTTCACTGTGGTGTGTCAGAACCGTCGACTGATGAATCGAGCGCCATATCCTGTTCTTATGAGAGCATCTTTCAGTGTCTGGAGGTGTCTGTTGCACTCCTCCTCATCTGAGCTGATTCTGTCTATATGAAGAGCTTGTCCATAAGGGATGGCTTCTTTAAGGTGACATGAACCCAAGATCCCAGTTGAGGCTGTCCCCGTGTGTGGAACTTGGCTATCATGTTCTGCTCAGCGACATTGCACTGTTGTATGTTGTGAAGGCTGCCTTGGAGAACGCTTACCCGAAGATCAGAAGGTGGAAGTTGGAGAAGTGGAGCATCATGGGGTTTTCTATGGGCTTGCGGTACAGTGAAGTGCTGAAGTGACTGTTCTTAATAGAGATGTGTATGTCCAAGAATGCAACCGATTCCACAGAAAAGTCCATGGTGAATCTGATGGTGGGATGGAACTTACTGATGTCATCATATAGTTGTTCCAGTGATTGTTCACCATAAGTCCAAAAGAAGAAAATGTCATTGATGTATCTTGTGTTGTTGGTTGAAACTGCTGTGAAGAAGTCTTGTTCAAGCCTGTGCACGAAGGTGTTGGATATTGAGGTGCGAATTTGGTCCACATGGCTGTTCCGTGTGTCTGGATGAAGAACTGGTTGTTGAAGATGAAGACATTGTGATCCAGGATGAAGCGCATGAGTTGTAAAATTGCATCTGAAAACTGGCAGTTGTCAGCATTGAGTACTGAGGCAGTTGTCCAGTACTTCCCTGGAGCGGAGAAGCTACGACATCTTCTCCAGAGTCCTCAAGATGTCATTGATGAAGACGACCATCTCGCCAAGGCCATTCCCACACTCCCACTTCTTGCCTTCAAACAACCGCACAACCTCAACAGACCATTTTCCGCAGCAAACTACCCAGTCTTCAGAAGAAGTGACCAAAACACCACACAACCCTGCCACAGCAACCTTTGCAAGACATGCCAGATCATCAACATGGATGCCATCATCTCATGTGAGAACACCATCCACCAGCTACGCGGCACATACTCTTGTAACTCAGCCAACATTGTCTACCTGATACAAGGCATAGTACACTGGGGAGACCATGCAGACGCTACGACAATGGATGAATGAACACCGCTCAACAATCACAAGGCAAGACTGTTCCCTTCCTGTTGGCGAACACTTCAGCAGTCAAGGACATGCAGCCTGTGATCTTCAGGTAAACGTTCTCCAAGGCGGCCTTCACAACATGCAACAGCGCAGAGTCGCTGAGTAGAAACTGACAGCCAAGTTCCGCACACATGAGGACAGTCTCAACTGGGATCTTGGGTTCATGTCACACTATCTGTACCCCCATGACTTGCCTAAACTCACTCACTGTTCTATCTGGAGACAATACACATCTATTTAATCTATACTTAATGCTATCTCTAATCACATTGTCCACACCTTTAAGACTTGATTAACTGTAAAGACTCACATTCTAATCAGTATTCTGTAAAATGTGTGTGTCTTTATTTGCCCTGTTTGTGATCAGAACTCCCACTCACCTGACGAAGAAACAGCATTCTGAAAGGTACTGGCATTTACTACCAAATAAACAAAGAACAAAGAACAAGCCACCCCGATGTTCCCACCTCTGTCCGTGATCCCTGGCTATGTTTATAGATCTATGGATTAAAAACCAAATTTGAGACAATTTAGGGAGAATTTGTTTTGCCAATTAGCCTAAGAGCACATCTTTGGGATGTGGGAGGAAACCGGAGCACCCGGAGAAAACCCACGCAAGCACGGGGAGAATGCGCAAACTCCCACAGACACAGGCCCAAATCCATGTATCTGCACAGCACAGCGATAGTCACTGAGCTGTCGTGTTGCTCATCAAATGGTCCAGGTCAAGCGTACACTAACGACGTGAAGCACTAGGATACTCTCAAAAAAATCCAAGAGCAGCCCTCTCACGACCCATCGTGTGTATGCCCCTCGTTAGACAACAAGGTGGACCAAAGCACCTGTAGGATAAAAACAAGTACATCAATATCATCATCTATTTACACACTTCCCAGGGACTCCCAAGGCTCATGATCCCTATTTTAAATCAGTTTTCTATACCCCTCCATTCCCATTCTGTTCATGTGCCCATCTAAGTATTTCTTAAATAACTCCAGAATGTCTGCCTCCACCACTTTACCTGTTGGACTTTAACCTGGTATTGTCAGACTTCTTACCCTGTCTACATCAACAAGGGTGAAGTAGAAAGAGTTGAGCGCTTCAAATTTTTAGGTGTCCAGATCACCAACAACCTGTCCTGGTCTTACCATGCCAACACTATAGTAATTAAAGCCCGCCAACACCACCAGTGTGGAGAACACTGGGATACAGGGTTGTAAACTGGAAAGTATTGAAGTAGATAAGGAAGAGGTGCTAGATATTCTTGAGGGTTTGAAAGTAGATAAGTCCCCTGGGCTGGACGGGATTTACCCTAGGATTCTCTGGGAGGCGAGAGAGGCGATTGCAGAGCCTCTGGCTCTGATCTTTAGGTCGTCGTTGGTTACAGCTATAGTGCCGGAAGACTGGAGGATAGCGAATGTTGTCCCATTGTTCAAAAAGGGGAATAGAGACTTTCCTGGGCATTATAGACTGGTGAGTCTTACTTTTGTTATGGGCAAAGTATTGGAAAGAATTATTAGGGATAGGATTTATAGTTATTTAGAGAGAAATGAATTGATTGGGGATAGTTAGCATGGTTTTGTGAAGGGTAGGTCCTGTCTTACTAACCTTATTGAGTTTTTTGAAAAAGTGACCAAAGAGGTGGATGGGGGTAAGGCAGTTGACGTGGTATATATGCACTTTAGTAAGGCGTTCGATAAGGTTCCCCATTAGGTAATTTAGCTAATTGGATCAGGAATTGGCCAGCTGATAGAAGACAGAGGGTAGTGGTTGATGGAAATTATTCATCATGGAGTTCGGTTACAAGTGGTGTACCTCAGGGATCTGTTTTGGGGCCACTGCTGTTTGTAATTTTTATAAATGATCTGGATGAGGGTATTGAAGGATGGATTAGTAAATTTGCGGATGACACCAAAGTCGGAGGAGTGGTAGATAGTGAAGAGGGGTGTTATAGTTTGCAGAAGGACTTGGACAAGTTGCAGAGCTGGGCCGAGAGGTGGCAAATGGAGTTTAATGTGGAAAAGTGTGAGGTAATTCACTTTGGCAGGAACAACAAATGTGTAGAGTATAGGGCTAATGGTAGAACTCTTAATAGTGTTGATGAACAGAGGTATCTTGGTGTATATGTGCATAGACCCCTGAAAGTTGGCAATCAAGTCGATAAGGTTGTTAAGAAGGCATACGGAGTCTTAGCTTTTATTGTAGGGGGATTGAATTTCGGAGCCGCAACGTCATGTTGCAACTGTACAAAACTCTAGTGCGGCCGCACTTGGAGTATTGTGAGCAGTTCTGGTCCCCACATTATAAGAAAGATGTGGAGGCATTGGAGAGGGTACAGAGGAGGTTTACCAGGATGTTGCCTGGTATGGGAGGGCAGGTCTTATGAAGAGAGGCTGAGGGATTTGAGGTTGTTTTCGTTAGAAAGGAGGCGGCTAAGAGGAGACCTTATTGAAACATATAAGATGATTAGAGGTTTAGATAGGGTGGACAGTGATAGCCTTTTTCCGAGGATGGAGAAAGCTAGCACGAGGGGACATAACTTTAAATTAAGGGGTGGTAGTTATAGGACGGATGTCAGAAGGAGGTTCTTTACCCAGAGGGTGGTAAGGGTATGGAATGCCCTGCCTCTGCAGTTGTAGATGTGCCAAGTTTGGGGGCGTTTAAGAGGTCCGTGGATAGGTTTATGGATGAAAAAGAAATGTTTAGGTTAGAGGGTCATTGCTTTTTCTTAATTGGTCGGCGCAACATCGAGGGCCGAAGGGCCTGTTCTGCGCTGTAATGTTCTATGTTCTACTACTTTCTCAGAAGCCTAAAGAAATTTGGCATGTCAGCTACAAGTTTTACAGATGAACCATAGAAAGCATTCTATCTGGTTGTATCATAGCTTGATATGGCTCCTGCCCTGCTCAAGATCACAAGAAACTATAAAATGTCATGAATGTAACCCAATCCATCATGTAAACTAGCCTCTCTTCCATTGACTGTCTACACTTACTGCTGCCTCTGAAAAGCAGCCAGCATAATTAAGGGCCCCACACAGCCCAGACACGCTTCCACCTTCTTATGTTGGGAAAAAAATACAACAGTCCGACGTCACGTATCACCAACTCAAGAACAGCTTCTTCCCTGTTGCCATCAGACTTTTGAATGGACTGACCTACCTTGCATTAAGTTGATCTTTCTCTATACCCCAGCTATAACTTGTAACACTATATTCTGCACTCTCTTGTTCCCTTCTCTATGAACAGTATGCTGTCTGTATGCATGCCAGAAACAATGCTTTTCACTGTATACAAATATATGTGATAATAATAAATTAAATCAAATACTTGACAGCTCCATCAGTTTTCAGTTTCTCTAGTAATTGTAATTTCACCAAATTTCCCTCTTCACTTTCAGCTATGACTAGAAGGTTATTTTGTTTCTTCTACAGTGAAGAGAAAGTATGTTTTTAACTTCATTCAGCATTTCCTTAGTTTCTACTATTAACTCTCCATTGTCACTCATTTTTCATAATCTTGCCTTTTGTAAATACTTGTATCCATTTTTACATTTCAAGCTAGCTTCCTCTCATACTTGTTACCATCCCAGCTGATGTTTCTAACAGAAAAGTCAGAACCCAGGGTGGAACATGGTTTGACAGATCCAAACTTTTAATTTTTGTTTAGATAAATGGAGACTGGCTACTGAACAGAATCTGAGATACAAGTTCAAGGTAAGGGGAACAAAGTTCAATACAGATCTGCAGGGGACTTTTAAGCAGAGGGTGTTGGGGGCTTGGAATGCACTACAAGCAAGGTGGTTGAGGCAGACATGCTAGATCATTTAAAGCTTATCTAGATAGCCACGTGAACAGATTGGGAATAGAGGGAAACAAATGGATGGTCTAATTAGGAACACAAGATCGCTGCAGGCTTAGAGGACCGATGGGCTTGTTCCTATGCGATATTGTTCTCTGACTGCTGATGGGCATTGAGCAAAAGAATAAAGCATTCATTAAACAAGAAAACATGAATATAATTCACTACTCCTTCAACTCAACTGTACCTTTTCAGAGATATATTTAGATTTATAAGGATCACACAAGTTACAAATTTTATCTTATATTCAAATGTTCTCAGTAATTACACTCCATGTAAAGCAATAGAAAATTTATGGTTAGATACAGCACACTCCGAAACCAAGTGATATCTGCCATCCAAAACAATCACATTTATTTTCGCCAGATGTTTGTTACAATGAGTCCACCAGGTCTCACAAACTCTACCTATCACATGACAGTTTCCAATATTTGATTCTTCTCCCTAACAATGCTTTCTCTCAGATATCTTCACCAAAGAACCACGTCCAGCGTTTCATTCTCTCTTTCTGGTATTCCTTTGCCCTGATGTACCACTTAGAGTCATAGAAGTTTACAGCTTGGAAACAGGCCCTTCAGCCCAACTTGTCCATGCAACCCTCTTTTTCTAAACTCCTACGCTAGCCGCAGTTGCCTGTGTTTGGCTCATGTCCCTCTAATTCATCTTACTCATGTAACTGTCCAACGCTTTTTAAAATACAAAATTACTCTACCTCTGGCAACTTGTTCCGGACACTCACCATCCTCTGTCGAAAAATTGCCCCTCTGGATCCTTTTGTATTTCTTCTCTCTCATCTAAAACCTACGACTTTTGGTTTTATACTTCCCTATTTTTTAGGAAAACTGATTATCTAGCTGATCTATGCCCTTTATTATTTTATAGACCTTTGTAAGATCACCCCTAACCCTCCTACACTCCAGAAAAAATAGTCCTAGTCTACCTTGTCTTTCCTTATAACTCAAACCATCAAGTGCTGGTAGCATCCCAATACATCTTTTCTGCACTCTTTCTAGTTTGATAATATCTTTTCTACAATAGGTTGGCCAGAGCTGTACACAGTATTCCAAATGTGGCCTTCCACAAGATGCTGCATAAGGGACTATTAAATATTACGTGCTCACAACACAGATCCTGGCATGGATAGAGGATTGATTGACTGGCAGAAGGCAGAAAGCAGGGATAAAACTGATCTTTCTCAGGGTGGCAGCTGGTGACTAGTGATATGCCTCAGGAGTCTGTGCTGGGACAACTTTTCGCAATATACATTAACAATTTGGAAGAAAGAACTGTTGCTAAATTTGCAGATGATAAAAAGATATGAATAGGAACAGGAGTATTGAGAAGCAGGGAGGTGCAGAAGGACTTGGACAAGTTTCAAGAGTGGGCAAAAAAGAGGCAGATGGAATAGAATGTGGAAAAGTGACAGGAAGGAGGAATGGAGGCATAGCCTACTTTCCAAATGGGAAAATGCTTAGGAAATCAGAAACAAAAGGACTTGGGAGTCATTGTTCAAGATTTTATAAGGTTAACATGCAGGTTCAATCATCAGTTAAGAAGGCAAATGCAATGTTGAGAGAGGTAGAATACAAGTGCAAGGATGTACTTCTGAGGCTCTATTTGGAGTACTGTGAGCAGTTTTGGACCCCATATATAAGGAAGGATGTACTGGCCTTGGCAAGAATTCAGAGGAGGAACAAAGAGCTTGTCATATGTATGAGGAATAGTTGAGGATTCTGGGTCTGTACTCATTGGAATTTAAAAGGATGAGGGTAGATCTT
Source organism: Sphyrna mokarran (assembly GCA_024679065.1). Classification (NCBI taxonomy): domain Eukaryota; kingdom Metazoa; phylum Chordata; class Chondrichthyes; order Carcharhiniformes; family Carcharhinidae; genus Sphyrna; species Sphyrna mokarran. The sequence continues at coordinate 15,162,558 of JAGIQG010000033.1, read as the reverse complement.
ATCAAAACTTATAGGACTCTGCGAGGCTTGGATAGAGTGGATGTGGAAAGAATGTTTCCATTAATAGAAAAAACTAGAACAAGAGGGCACAACCTCAGGCTAAAGGGACAATCCTTCAAAACAGAGATGAGAAGAAATTTCTTCAGCCAGAGAGTGGTGAATTTGTGAAACTCTTTGCTGCAGAAGGCAGCGGAAGCCAAGTCATTGCACGTCTTTAAGACAGAGATAGATAGGTTCTTGATTGATAAGAGGATCAGAGTTATGGGAAAAAGGCAGGAGAATGGGAATGAGGAAAAAAAATCAGCCATGATTGAATGGTGGAGTAGACTTAATTCTGCTCCTGTGGTCTTATGGTCTTACCAATGTCTTATACAACTTCAACAAGATGTCCCAACACCTGTATTCAACATTCTGACAAATGAAACCAAGCATGCCGAATGCTTCTTCACCACTCAATCCAGCTGTGACTGAATTTTCAAGGAGCTATGAACCTGAACTCCTAGATCTCTTTGTTCTATAACTCTCCCCAGTGCCTTACCATTAAGTGAGTAAGTTCTACCCTGGTTGGATGGACTAAAATGCATCACTTCACATTTGTCTAAATTAAACTTTATCTGCCATTCATCAACCCACTGGCCCAATTGATCAAGATCCTATTGCAATCCCCTAGATAACCTTCTTCACTACCTACTATGGCACCAATCTTGGTGAAAGGAGACCTTTGCCGTGTTGACAGGGCTGAGTTTGTCATTGTTTCCAGTACATTGGTTAATGCCAGGATGTCCATCTGATTCCATTCCTTATTGGCTTTGTACCAGTTTGATACAACTTAGTGGCTAACTGGGCCATTTCAGAGGGCTTTTGAGAGTCACACGTAGGCTAAACCAGGTAAGGACAGCAGATTATCTTTCCAAAAGAACATTAGTGAATCAGATGGCTTTTTACGACAATCAACAATGGTCATCATTAGACTTTTAATTCCACATTTTTTATTGACGGAATTTAAAAGGTCCTTATGGGATTAGCCTGGCTCTCTGATTAATGGTCCAGTGACAACACTACTATGTCGCTGCCCCTAGGAAAATTACATGCTAGTGAGTCTAACTTCAGTGGTAGGGAAACTACTGGAAAAATCTTTGAGGGACAGAATTAATCACTACTTGGGGAGGCAAGGATAAATCAAGGATAGTCAGCATTGTTTTGTCAAAGGGAAATCGTATCTTACAAATTTGATTGCTTTTTCGAGGAGATGACAAGGTATGTAGGTGAGGTGGAGCAGTTGACATAGTCTACATGGATTTAGATTAAATTAAGCACTTACAAATGTTTCCTTGTCCTGTGATGTCACGAGCAATTATTTACCTTTTTTTTCTCCTTTCTTGTTTGTTTAAATTCTTAGATCACTATTCAATCTGGACCTGCCTCATACTTCTCCCAGTCTGCTTTATCTTGTTTCGGACTGTTTCACAGATGTTGAATCTTGATAACTGGATGTTTTTCTTTTCCGATTTCATTTAAAGAACTCTCATATTAGATACCTTTAGATAAAGGGAAAATTCCCCCTCAGCCTAAACTAGAATACCATCTTTGATTTGAACAGTTTTTGTCCGTGTCCTGTATTAGCCATTTTGTGGCCCATATTTCTAATTGTAATTCCTGAAAAATGCTGCGCTCTAAAACTAATTTTCATTAGGAACTGGACTAAAGTTACCCTGAAGAAAAGTAGCTCTGCTGTCAGATCTGCCAAGTACTTCCAGCACTTTGTTTTTGTTTCAGATTTCTAGTATCCACAGTATTCTATGGTTGTTAAGATTGTTCAAACTTGTTTCACATGGTAACAGCAGGAGTGGCAGTTTTCATTCCATCAATAGGTGACAAATACCAAGATTGCAGTAGGGTGAAAGCTCAGGGCAGTGGATGACTTCACTGTGTTCATGCAAATCCCCAGATATATCATGCTTTAAATGCAATTTCCCTGATTTGTGATAGCCTTTTAACACACTACAATGCTTCCATACCATTAAATTCCCATCTGATTGACACTGTGCTAAACACCTTCCAAGTACTGTAATGATTCTTTAAATCCCTTTTGTAAGCCAATGCACACAGCTTTATGAGTGCCCAAAGAAAAATCAGAAGATTTGGGAAATTCTACAACATCACAAGGCAATTTTGCATTGTGAATTTACACACACCACTGGGAACTAAAATGAAAATAGAACTGACGTAGATTTAAGCTCCTTTGAAAGTAGATTATTTGGTCAAAATTCAAATTTCCAAGTTAAAAAAATATCGTAACTGACTAAAACTGTAACTGACTTAGTAAATGCTATTACTAAGAATAGAATTCAAGTTGTGCACTTAACATTCCAGCAGAGGGCACAAAATCATGTGTTTTTCAGGATTCCCTGAAAGAATTTTGGCTGGAATTCTCCCCAAGAAATTTTAAGTGTCGAATTTGCCTGAAAACTGGAGTAATCCATGCTGGCTTTTTCAGTGGGAGTTTAGAAAAGTATCTTCTACACACTGTGCACAGTACATGTCACTGGTGTGTATATCAGAATAAGTTAGGGATGGGACCTATTCCCGCCTGGGAGGCTGGCAGCATAGTGGAGCAGGCCATTGCACACACACTGATCTGTCAGGGTTGATATCAGCGAATGTGAGTCCAGCAAGTTTTGATCAATTACAACTAATGCATCTGCTACAACTTCTGCCATTTCTTTTAGTATCCCGAGATGCAGTCTACCCGGACCCAGGGACTTGTCTATCTTTAGTCCCATTAGCCTACCCAACACAACCTCTTTAGTAATAGTGATCGTTTTAAGGTCCTCACCCCCTAAAGTTCCATGACTTCAGTTATCGATATGCTATTTGTATCCTCCACTGTGAAGACCGACACAAAAAATTTGTTTATGGCCTTGGCCACTTGATCGTTTCCCATTATTAAATCCCTTTCTCAGCTTCTAATTTAAATGGCGAAAAATTACAACATTTACTTTAGCCACTCTTTTCCTTTTAAATATTTGTAAAAGTTTTTACTATCAGTTTTTATATTTTGTTTACTTACATAATCTATCTTTCCTTTCTTTATTGCTTTCTTAATAGTTCTTTGTTGTGTTTTAAAGCTTTCCCAATCTTCTAGTTCCCCACTAATTTTGGCCACTCTTGGTTTTTAATTTGATACTCTCCTTTATTTCCTTAGTTATCCACGGCTGGTTATCCCTTTTCTTACATTCCTTCTTTTTCACTGGAATATATTTTTGCTGAGTACTAAAAAAAATCTCCTTAAAAATCCTCCACTGTTCCTCAACTGTCCCAACAGTTCCCAGTCTACATTAGCCAAGTCCGCCCTCATCCTATCGTACTCCTCCTTGTTCAAGCAGAGAACACTAGTTTGGGACCCTACTTTCCCACTCTACCTCTGTATTAGAAATTCAATCATATTGTGATCACTCATTCCAAGAGGATCCCTCACAAGGAGATCATTAATTTTACCTGTCTCATTACACAGGACCAAAGTAGCTCGCTCCCTCAGTTTCCTCGAGTAGTATGTTATAGAACCCATTTCGACAGCATTCTAAAAACTCTTCCTCAAGTCTATTGTGTCCAACTTGAGTTGACCAATCAATATGGAGGTTAAAATCCCTCATGATTATTGCTATTCCATTTTTACACACATCTATTATTTGTTTTGTTATAGCCCACCCCACCTCAAAGTTATTATTTGGAAGCCTATAGACAATGCCCACCAGTGACTTTTTCCCCTTACTATTCCTTATCTCCACCCACACTGATTCCACATTTTGCTCCTCAGAGTCTATATCATCTCTCACTACTGCCCTAATGTTATCCTTAATTAACAGAGCTACTCCACCTCCTTTTCCTTCCTGTCTATCCTTCCGAAATATCTGATACCCCTGGATGTTCAGTTCCCAGTCTTGGTGACTGTGCTACTATGTTTCTGTAATGGCCACTAGATCATACCCATTTGTACTGATTTGTGCTGTCAACTGATTCATTTTGTTTCGAAAGCTACGAGCATTCAGGTAAAGTGTCTTTATGTTGGTCTTTCTTACCTGGACACGATTTGTTTGTGCATTCCTTTGTTTGCATGCTCTGTCCCTTCCTGCCCCAGACTGGTTATTCTTCCCCAGACCATCTCCCTGCACTGCGTTGACCACCTTTTTCTCATGCTTGTCACCTTTTTTACTCTCTGAGGCTAGTTATTTTTAAAATAATAGAATGTGAAAAGAAGTATTTAAATCTTTTCCATGCCTCCCTGCCAACTTCCAGCATAGAGCTGAAGCCTCCGGAAATCTGGTATTGGGAGACGCTATTGCGGCAGATCCTGTGAATCCAGTGCATTGCCCGCCACATGATTCTCCAGGCCTGCTGCGCTAAAAAATTGGGAGAACCACCCACGTTGTGTTTTGCGTTTAACCACTTTTCCTTCGAAGTCCCATAGCCTGTGCAAGATTGACCACATAACTTTTCAAAAGGTCTTTACTCCGGAAAATACTTTTACTAGCTTTAAGATAAAGTGAATTAATTGACATGTTGCAAACAGTGACTAGCAACTCTACTAGTCATTCCCACTCCGGGAAAGGGGCTGAGTTATTTTTGAAAAGAATCAGCATGGAACAAAGTGGCCATCTTCTTTGCTGTAACCATTCTATGAAATGGTATTAAAATTGGAAACAAGATAAAAGGCAAGGGAAACTAAAAACGATAAATAGAAAAATGGACTTTAGAAGAAAATCAGCTGGCTGCCAATAACCTAGAATACTTGCAATTTTACTAAAGGCTGGAACTTGTGTAGAAGGCAATCGCCATTGAGTTATAACTCTGCTCTTATTTGTTTCACTCTGTGCCAGAGTGCCACACTTTGGGTTTGATCTTGCAGGCCTCTTCAGAAGTGCAGAGCATACATGTACTCTGATCATTAATCTCTACAGTGTAGAATCCTTCTTTGTACTGAGTCCTTCTTCGTACAGTAGAATCTTGTGAAAAGCCAAACCATGCCTTCTTTTTGCGGTACTATTCTATTTTGGTAAGTCTTCATTCACTAACAGTGGACTTTGGGACATATAATTATGAATTAAGAGGAGTGAGCCACTTAGTTCATTAAGTCTCCTCCACCGTTCAACAGCATGATCAGATTATAATCAACTCTACATTCCCACCGGCCCCAATAGTTTTCCATCTCTTTGTTTATCAAGAATCTATCTAGCTCTGCCTTAAAAATATTCAAAGACTGTGCATCAGCTGTCTTCTGAGAAATAATTTCAAACACTTATAATCCTCAGAGAGAAAACATTCCTCTTTACCTCTATCCTAAATGGGTGACCCCTTATTTTTGTTCAGTGGCCCTTAATATTAGATTCTCCATAAAAGGAAACATCCTACCCATATCCACTGTTAAGTTCTCTCAGGATCCTATACATTTCAATCAAGTTACCTTTTACTCTTCTGAACTCCAATGATCACAAGCCGAGCCTATCTGACCTTTTGTCACAAACACCCCACCCAATCCAGGTATTATTTTAGTAAAACTTATTCCATAAACAGCTTCCAATGCATTACCATCTTTCCTTTAATAAGGAGACTAATACTGTATTCCAGATATGGTCTCACCAATGCCCTGTATAACTGAAGTATTGTATTTAATTTCCCTCACAATTAATGATAACATTCTATTAGCTTTCCTAACTACTTGCTGCACCTGCGTATTAGCTTAAGATTCATGCATCAGGGTCCCTAGGTCTCTGCATTCTAGAACTTTGCAATCTCTCATCATTTAGATAATACTTTTTCATTTTTTTCCTGTCAAAATGAATAATTTCACATTATACTATAGGTTGTGCATGAACAACAATATCTATATCCCTTTGTAGTTTCCTTGTGCTCTGTTCCCATCTTACTATTCTACCTATCTTTATGTTAGCAGATTTAACAACTATATCTTCAGTCCCTTCATCCAAGTTATTTATATAAATTGTAAAATGTTGACGCCACAGCAGTAATAAACGTGGCACACCATTCATTGCATTCTACCGAACAGAAAAAGACCCATTAATGCCTACCCAGTTTCCTGTTAACCAACTGTAAAATCACTAGAAATAGGAAGTGGATTGGGTTGTTCGGATCCTCAAGCTTGCTCTACCATTCAATAAGATAATGGCTGATCCAATATTCTTCATGTCACCTCTCCTGCTCTTTTCCTGTAACCTTGATTCCCTTTGCTGATCAAAAATCTATCTTTCTCTACTTTAAATATAAACAAGGATTCTGCCCCAGCAGCTCATTCTGGCAAAGAGTTCCAAAGATTCTTAACCGAGAGAAGAAATGCCTCCTCATTTCAGTATTAAATCGTGACTCTTTATTCTGAGACTATGCCGTCTGATCCTAGATTCCCCCATGAGGAAAAATATCCTCTCAGCATTTACCCTATCAAAACCCTTAAGAATTTTATTTTTCAAGGTGATCACCTCTTATTCTTCTAAATTCCAATATGTAGAGTCCCAAACTGTTTAACCTTTCCTCATAAAACAATCTCTCCATATTGGAGATCATCCGAGTAAACCTTTTCTAAACTGCCTTTAATGAAATAATATCTTTCTTTAAATAAAGGGACCAAAACTGCTCTCAGTGCTCCAGGTTCTGTCTCACTCTGCCTTATTATTATTTTATTTTTTGAATAACATTCACTGTTTTCGAATTTAATTGAGTCCTCTCCAAATGTATTGAATTTTGTTAAGTTAAAATCGAAACACCAACTATTTCATCCAAATTTTTTTTAAGACACTAAGAAGTCCATCAGGAGCTAGGGATTTGCTAGCCTGCAGCTCCAACAATTTCTCAATATTATGTTCCTGGCCACTATAATTTTTTTTGATTTCCTCCCTCCCTTCCATTTTTTTGATTTACTGCTATTTTTGGGATGCTGCTTGTATCAGCTAAAGTGAAGACCAAAGCAAATTACCAGTTCAATTGATCTGCTATTTTCTTATTTTCCATTATTAATTCCCCAGACTCACTTCCAATGGGACCAAAGCTGACTTTAGCTAATTTCTTTTTTAAAAATGTAAAGAAAATCTTACAATCTGTCTTTTTATTTCTAGATACATTTCTCTCTTAATATATTCTATGTTTTTTTTCTTATTGATATTTTGGTCATTTTTTTGCTATTTTTTACATTCTCCCTAGTCTTCTGATCGGTTACCAGCTTTTTGTAATTACATGTATTTACTTGAATTTGATTCTAACTTTGATTTTTTTGATTAATTATGGATGGTGAATCATCTCCTTTCTTGTTGGAATGTTTCTCTAGAGTGTATTCTTAAATATCTCCTTAAATGTCCACCACTGTTTCTCTATTAGTCTATCTCTTTACTTAATTTGTCAATTCACTTTAGCTAGCTGTGCTTTCATGCCCTCATAATTGCCCTTATTTAAGATTAAAATACTGTTCTTGGACCCACTCTTCTCTCCCCCAAGCTGGATATAAAATTTAATCATATATGGGGTTGCCTTCACTATGAGATCATTTGCTCTTTGCTCAATTCTAGATCGAGTATAGCTTGTTCTCTGATTTGTGCCACTCATGCTGTCCTAAGAAACTTTACTGAAACATTCCAGGAACTCCTCATCTGGGTAACATTCACCCATCTGATTTTCCCAGTCTATATGAAAATTAAAAACCTACATGTTTATCATCATACATTTCTGACAAGCTTCCTTTATGTCTTCCTTTTTATCCCATCTTCCCACAAGATTTTTTGCCTTTATCATTTTTCATCTCTTCCCAAATCATTCCTACATTAGATAATCCTCTCCATCACTAATTAACAAAGCTGCCTCTCTAACTTTTTCTAGCTTCCTGTCCTTCCTAAGTGCCATGTTTCTTTCAATATTCAGGTCCCAACCTGTGTTGTCCTGTAACCATATCTCTATAATGACCATCAGATTGAACTGTTCTATTTATATTTGTGCTCTCAGTTCATTGATTTTGTTCCAAATGCTAAGTACATTCAGATTCAGAGCCTTTAGTTTTGCCACCACAGCAATCTTTGAACCATATATTCATCACTCTAATTTTTTGCACCCTATGCCAATTTGAATGTGACTCAGGTCATAATATCGACATTAATACCTTTGAGATTCTGTTCAACGCGTAGTTCTTCATACTCCCTGTGCACAGCTTCTTTCCTAATTGTACCTATGTTATTGGTACCTACATGGACCTTAACAACAGGATCGTCCCCCTTCCATGCAAGTTCCTCTCTCCAGTCCTGAGCAGAAGTCCCAAACTCTGACACCAGGTAAGCAACATAGCTATCTGGACTCTCACGTTGCTGCAGAGAACAGTGTCATCCCCCTCAACATACTGTCTTATGCTACCACAATATTCTTTATTGTCAACTTCAATAATTGGTGAACCTTGCAGCTTTTCAATGTGAGGCATCACAGGCAAACAAGTACCCGTGAAAATATTCTCATTTGTAATTAACAAAAAAAAATACATAACAGAAGTACTTGGCTGCAGGAGGTCAACCATGTCTGCAGACATCAATCCTCTTGAGGAGGCAACGTAGGTGGTGATCATGGGGGGGTGGGGGGTGGTAGTGGAGAGTGCAGGTACTATAGCCACATATAGATTAGGGGGCACCTTGCCTAGAGGTAGACATTCAGGTTTCCTTAAAGATCATGAATAGTTGTACATCTGTAATCACCCGAATTATTCTCACTTCTAAACTCCATGTAGTCTCAGCACACAAATCCTCCTCAAGTAGCTCCACGAGCTGAACCCCAACCGTTCTAGCTATATCATTGCAGATTCCTAGCTGTAAAACTTCTTTTGCATAACACAGCAAATTCAGGATAATAAATCCACCTTGCCATTTTGAGGAGAGTGACCAAGAATGCACTTGTCAATAGCTACCACTATTCCAGATGCCAACTCAAATGAATATTATGGGGAAGCTTACAATAGGGTGAACTGGGCACTCCTGGGCAGTTGTCACAGAGTAGAAGGAACATCAGAGGTTTTACCTTTCCAGCAGTGGGAGTTGGGGTGGGGTGGGGGGAACCAAAAGTCACATAGGACTTTAATGGGCCAAACTTCAGAAGGCAGCTGACTGATGTGACAAATTAAACATTTATTACAATTGTGAGCCTACCACAGCAGGGATGGAATAATGGTTAAAGGATATATCCTCTGCAGCTGTCATGAGGGTGCACTATATTGAACTACTAGTATATGCGAAAATATTTATAGAAAGCCACCAAGGATGGCACAGTGATTAGCATTGCGCCAGGGATCCAGGTTCAGTTCCAGCCTTGGGTTGCTGCTTGGAATTTGCACATTCTCCTCATGTCTTCCTTCAGGTGCTCTGGTTTCCTCCCACAGTCAGAAGATGTGTGAGTTAGATGGATTGGCCATGCTAAGTTGAACCTTAGTGTCAGGGAGATTAGTAAGGCAAATATATGGGGTTACAGTAATAGGGCCTGGATGGGATTGTGGTTGGCACAGACCTGATGGGCCAAATGGCCTCTTTCTGTACTGTATGAATTCTAAGAATAGGCACAGTTTAATATTTGTATGTGCTGTGTCATGTTTTCATTGTTTGTTTTGGAAATACACAAACCGATTATGGTAATTGCATACTGGTGGAATCAATGGTCTTTTATGAGATTTTCTGGGACAGGGAATGAAAGGACTGTGTGCAGATTCACCTACAAGATAATGAAGAGGCTAGATAGGCTAGAGGTAGATTCTTCCCGCTTAGAAAGGATAGCAGAACTAGAGGGCATAGCCTCAAAATAAGGGGGGATGGCAGTTTAGAACAGAGTTGAGAAAGAACTTCTTCACTCAAAGAGTGGTGAATCTCTGGAATTCTCTGCCCATTGAGGCTACCTCGTTGAATATATTTAAGTCATGGGTAGATAGATTTCTGATAGCTGCGGAATTAAGGTGGGGAGAAAGCGGGAAAGTGGAACTGATGCACTTCAGATCAGCCATGATCTTATTGAATGGCAGGGCAAACTCGAAGGGCTAGATGGTGTACTCCTGCTCCTATTTCTTATGTTCTTTAGATGAACATCCTAATTTTTTTCATTCTTAAGTATGTTGTAAGCATTGCTGGCTAGGCAAACGTTTTTGTTGCCCATCCCCAATTGCCCTTGAGAAGCTTGTGGTGGCTGCCTTCTTGAATGCAGTCAACGTGATATAGGTGCATCAACAGTACTGTTAGGGAGTTCCAGGATTAACCCATTGCAGGTGAAGAAATGCTGATATAGTTTCAGGTCAGAATGGTGTGTGGCTTCTAGGAGATTTCCAGGTGGTGGTATTCCCATGCATCTACTGCCTTTGTCCTTCTAAGACATCAAGTTTCTGTCAAAAGAACTTTGGTGAGTTGTTATAATGCATCTTGCAGATGGTACTCACTGCTGCTATTTTGCAGTTGGTGGAAGGAGTGAATGTTGAAGATGATGGGTGATTTGCTTCTCAGTCCTTGATGGTGTCAAGCTTCATGAATGTTGGAGCTGCACCTTATAGGTGTGGACAGGCTTTGGGGAGTCAGGTGGTGAGTTACAGAATTTTCAGTATTTATATGGCTTGTCCAGTTTAGTTTCTATTGTTGGTAGTGTGGGATTCATTAATGGTAATGCCTTTGAATGTCAAGGGGCAATAGAGATTCTCTCTTGGTGAAAATTATTGTTGCCTGATACTTGTTGTGCCGAGCTATGTCCAATTCCAAGATCAAGCTATCCCCTCCCTATAATTCTGGAGTGCTCCATGTACCTATCCAATAACTACTTGAAAGTTCCTCAAGTGTCCAACTCCACTATCACAGCAGGCATTCTACACCTCAACCACTCTCAGGTATGATTCTATTAGTATTACTATATCAGGCTGCTGCTTTGTGGGTGTATGGGACAGCTCTCCTGATTTTGGTACAAGCTCCCATATGTTTCTCTGGAGGAATTTTCAGAGTTGACATGGCCAGTTTACTGCTGTCGTTCTCTATCCTACATCAATGCCTGATGATCCATCCAATTTTATCCATTTTTTGTAAACTCTGAGGTGGTTTGATGCAACTGGGTAGCTTGTTAGGCCATCTCAGAGAGTCATCCACATTGCTGTGGGTTTGGAGTCAACAAGTAGGTAAGGATAACAGATTTTTTTTTTCCTTAAAGAACATTAGTGAGCTCTTTGAGGTTTTACAACAATGATTTCATGATCACTACTGTAGGCCTGAGACAAGGATCCACTTTTTTTTCACACCCGACAAACACTGGTTCATCAATAATCAGTAGTGAGCTGTTTCTCTAGGCCTTGTTTTTTCAATGGCTATGCTGCTGGTGTTCAGATTACATCTTTGTTTTCCTTTTTTTAAAGTTACACTACTAAAATAAGTCATCTTTTGTTTATCAGAAGACTCCTTTCAATGCATTCAGTGACCTCCCTTGAACAACAGTCCAGGATGCTGAACAATCTTTCATAGTATGGTCATCTGAAGCATCGGAAGATGAAGTTTAATTGACAGATGTGATTGAAGCCAGATGAAAAGATACCACCAAGAGCTGAACAATTTGGATATTGCGAAATCTACAAGGTTCAATACGGTTGAGACTTCTTTGGGAGATTTAGTGTTGCAGCTGTAGTGGAATAGTTGCCACTGAAGGCAAGAGGAAGCACCAGGAACAGAGTGACAGATAGGGTATGTGTTAAAAGGGCTGTTTTAATAAAAGCAAAATACCATGGATGATGGAAATCTGAAATAAAAACAGAAAATGCTGGAAAAGCCAGCAGGTTTGGCAATATATGTAGAGAAAGAAAAACAGAGTTAAAGCTGGGAGTCTGTATGATTCTTCTTCAGAACTTCTTTGGGCTGCTTTGTCTCAGATCACACTTGCTTGAGAATTTTTGGAGCTGCACTCAATCAAGTGAAAAGGATAAGTATTCCATCAGACTCCTAACTGGTATCTTGTAGATCATGGACAGGTTTGAGGAAGTCAAGAAGTAAATTACTCACTGCAGAGTTCCCAGCTTCTGACTTCTCCTTGTATCCACAGTATTTATATGGCTGATTGTATTTTAGTTTCTGGCCAACGATTGGTGCCTGGAATCTTGGGGCTCTGGCTGCCATTTTAAATCATCACCTTATTCTCACATTCATGTCCTCAGCCTGCTGATTTTCCAGTGAAGCTTAACACAAGCTTTAGGAACAGCACCTCACTTTTAATTAGACATTTTACAGCGTTTTGGACTCAACATTGAGTTAAACAATTTTGCAGTATGCCTCCATTCCCCAGTTTAATTTTTTTTGCTAATATGTTGGGTGAATCTTATTTTTGGACAGAGGTATTCATTATTCTGCCACTAGCATTCATTCTGAACAATCATTTTGTGTTTTTGCTACAAACACAATCATTCCTTTAGCCTTTCTTTCTGTGACATTTGTGTAATTTAATGTTTACCACCCAATACCCTATCCCTCATTTCAGCGTACTGCTAACAAATCTGCATCAAGATGTCTGTGTTGTTTATCAAAATGTTGTGTTGTTTAGCTAAACTTATTTGAATTATAATTTATTTAAAACAACATGAATCTGGCATGCACCATAAGAAATTTAGCTGCAGGTGAAAAAAGTAGCTACATCAACACAATACTATAAACATCCAAAAAGCTTTTTGTAAAGGATAGCCAATGATTTCTGATATAATTAAACATAAACAATGCATTCACAAGGAAGCAATATAATCATCATTTTTTCACATTCAATACAACCCTTTAATTGATCTTCAATTTGTACAATATATTAATAATATTGCGAAGCCCCTGTTATGGAAAAAAGCACCACCAGAATATAACTATTAATTTTGTGGAGCTTGCCAGGTTTGACTGCTCTCCTTTTACTTAACCTTGGAAGAATGCTTTCAGTGAGAATAAAAGCCAGGAGATGAGCAAGAGGATGTCAGTACATCCTTTTCTCCTGAAGTCAATACAAAAAGTGGAAGTTTCTTTACAAGATGTGCCTTTTCATTTCTTGAGTATGCACTCTTTAACCTGCATGTTGAGTGTAGATTATCTATTGTTATAGAATTAAAGGATTTATGCAGGAAGCAGCACCATCACTATGAGGAATTAAATGGAGACATGAGTACGATAGATTTGACACCTTCCTTCTCACTGGAAAATGGATTTGACAATTAATAAAAGGATCTGAGATAGTGCCAGTGGATAATAAGGATTACCACTCAACATGGTTTTACAACATTAAATGTTCATACTGTGGTTGATCAGCCTGAGCAACTCATTAAATCTATGCATTATTTTTGTTCTCTGAAGCCCATTTTGTCAAGGACTTATCATAAAATTTTTTTTATAAACTGGATTGTACATTTGTACAAGATTCGGGCTGATCCCCACATATTGCTATCAATTAAGTTTTTCTATTTGATTTAGTTTAAGCTTAAAAACACAATTAGCAAAGCTGAAAGAACATTGTAGAAATTTGCCTTTTTTGTTTTAAAATGTAAATGTATACTGATTTGAGAAATAAATAATTGGCAACAACAATTTTCTTTGTAAATCAGTTATGTTCGAGTTGCATTTTCCTTTTTCTTTGAAAATGTAAAATTATATTCAGATGTTTACAGTGTCTTTCTAATTATTGATCAATTTAATAAATTAACAGTTTTTTCAACAGTTTTACTCAGCGAAGCACTCACCAGAATTTATTGCTGGACAAGGTTGACAAGGCTCTCCAAATGCATGATCAGTATTGGCACAGCAACAGTGAGATTTGGTGAAAGCTCCTGGTAATGGTCGATCACACTGGCCTCTCTTGTATCCACCATAGCAGGTGCTTCTCATATGAGTATCTGGAGATCAAAATAACCATTAAAAAAAGTAATATATTACTTTGAGTGAGGAAAGACTATAAAACAAATTAAGATTTGAAAGTGAAATAAAGCAAGCAAGGCAAAAAAAAACCCTGCTCAGGTAAGGATGGTTAAATTGAAACAGGAAAGGTTATGGTTTTAAAAGCCCAAAGATAAATTTGGGATGGTAAGACATAAATGGAACTGAATGGAGGCAATGCAAAGAGTCCTAGGAATTGAGATTTCACTGGGTTGCTACCAGAAGTAAGACAGGGCAGGACTTCTGCTTTCAATAATGTCCTGGTGCTATAAATGTTGTAAACTGCAGAATTAGATAGTTCAGATTTACAGAATTTACATAATATGGAATACAATCTGTAATGCCTTGGAACCATTGGGATGATTGTAGTGGTGGTGGGGAGAGGAAACAGGGGAACATAGAAACTTGGTAGGAATGGCAGTTAGGTCCTGAAGAATGAATGTTTATCATGTAGGTGCAGGTTGGAAATAGATCAAGAATTTGCAGATGCTAGAAATCAGGCAAATAAAATTTGTGGAAATCATTCAGTAGATCTGTCTGCATCAGTAAATTAATATTTCAGATGTGGAGCCTTTGTAAGAAAAAAACTACTGCAGCTACTTAGAAAAGGCAATAGCAACAGTGGAGCAAGCAAGTAATCGCAAGACAAGAAGAACAGCAGCTAGATTAAAGAAGCAAGTGCCAATTTATGAGAATCTAACTTAGATCTTTTCATAATAGGCACGTGGTACAGGAAGAATAATTGGGGCTTAGGAAGCTGAAGAACTACCAGGCATGACATCAACAGTCTGTACATGGAGGTGATATTGCAATGACTGCCACAGCACCTGGGTGGCTTTTGAGGCACAGAAAGGTTAAGAATCTCATTGGCGCAGCCAAGAACTCTTAATAGTGTTGACGAACAGAGAAATGTGTAGGTCCTTGAAAGTTGGCAATCAAGTCGATAAGGTTGTTAAGCAGGCATACGGAGTCTTGGCTTTTATTGGTAGAGGGATTGAATTTTGGAACCACAACGTCATGTTGCAACTGTACAAAACTCTGGTGCGGCCGCACTTGGAGTATGGTGTACAGTTCTGGTCACCACGTTATAAGAAAGATGTGGAGGCATTGGAGAGGGTGCAGAGGAGGTTATGGAAGGAAGGTCTTATGAGGAAAGACTGAAGGATTTGAGGTTATTTTCATTAGAGAGAAGGCGGCTAAGAGGTGACCTTATTGAGGCATATAAGATGATTAGAGGATTAGACAGGGTGGACAGTGATAGCCTTTTTCCTCGGATGGAGAAGGCTAGCACGAGGAGACATAGCTTTAAATTAAGGGGTGATAGTTATAGGACAGATGTCAGAGGTAGGTTCTTTACCCAGAGGGTGGTAAGGATATGGAATGCCCTGCCTGCAGCAGTTGTAGATGCGCCAAGTTTGGGGGCGTTTAAGTGGTCAGTGGATAGGTTTATGGATGAAAAGGGATTGGTTTCGGTTAGAGGGTCGTTGCTTTTTCTCAATTGGTCGGCGCAACATCAAGGGCTGAAAGGTTCTATGTTCTAAGATAAGCAGTTTGTTTCCACTTGTATGCCATAGAACATAGAACATAGAACATTACAGCACAGAACAGGCCCTTCGGCCTTCGATGTTGCGCCAACCAATATAAAAAGCAATGCCCCTCCAAACTAAACCATTCCCTTCTCTTCCATATACTTATCAACTAACCTCTTAAACGCCACCAAACTTGGCGCATCTACAACCGCTACAGGCAGGGCATTCCACTCCCGAACCACCCTTTGGGTAAAGAACCTGCCTCTGATATCCGTCCTATAACTATCACCCCTTAATTTAAAGCTGTGTCCCCTCGTGCTAGCTTTTTCCATCCTAGGAAAAAGGCTATCACTGTCCATAATTTGGCAGGAGTGGGAGAAAGCTATCCTACCATTCGAAATAATCAAGACCGATTCTGGGCTTCAATTCCATCATCTCAACTGCTCCCTGATTCACTTAAAGATCTAAATTATTCTTGTCTAAATCTTAATTATATTCAATCATGACACATGCACAATCCTTGTTCTGGGTAGAAAATTTCAAGTACTCAGAACGTTAAAAATGACGATATTTCTCCTTATCTTGGTCCTAACAATTGGCCCCTTATCTGAAACTGCTCCTCATTATAAATCTCTGTGTCTACTCCATTAATTCTCTTTAAAACTTGAATGTTTCAATGGACTCACCTCACAGTCTTCTAAACTGCAGACAATGTAGACACAATGAACTCAGCCACTCACAATAGGACTTCTCCCATGTCCCAGGATCCAACCTAGTGAGCTTTCACTACACTTCCTCCAATTCAAGTGCATTCTTTCAAATTGGATACCAAAATTGTACAGTGGTCGGAATTCTCCAGCTGTTCACATAAGCAGGATTTTCTAGTCCCATCAATGAGACATCCTTGCCAAGTTTCCCAGTGGTGTGGGATGCAGTCAATGGGAAATTCCATTCAGACCAGTGTGACCAGAAGATCCCACCGCCAGTGCACCAAGTCCTATTGAAAGACGCTGCTGGGAGGGCAGCCAAATTTTCCAAGTATTCCAAACATCTCACCAAAGCTCCATACTATTGTAGCAAGGCTTCTTTATTTTTGTATTCCAATAGCTTGGAAAGGTTGTCATGCTATTTGTTTTCCCAATTACTTGCAGTATAAGCATGCCAAACTTGCGTTCCTTGTATGAGTGCATCAAGTCACTCTGAACATCAAAATTTGCAATTTTAAACAATGCTTTACTTACAACCAAAATCTCTCACTTCCCCATACTACTCTCAATTTGCCACCATGTTGTCCATTCAACCAACCTATATCGCTTTGCGTTCTCCTAGCAACTTGCATTCTTAATTGGTTTTTTTGTCATCAGCAAATTTAGAAATATTACTCACTATATCTTAATCTAAATCGTTAACATTGATTATAAATGAGAGCCTTGCACTGATCATTGCGACACTCCATTAATGACAGCTTGCCAATTTGAAAATGCTCCATCTGTTCCTGTTCTCTGCTTTGACTCCATTATCTATCTACGCAAATATATCACTCTCAATGCTTTGAGGCCTAAATGACATGGTTTATTTTATCCAACACATTTAAAACTACAGTCTCCAATGCCAGAAAAACCCTCAAAACTCTTGGAGAGCGTTGTACATCATGTGCCACTATCAGTAACTCTGCTGCTCCTCTGTCTGAAGTATGACAATCAAATTGATTGTCTCACCCACCAGACGAAAATGGGATGCAGATACAGACAGAAATTGCGTGTATTCTGATTTGCTCCACCAGTAAACACAGGAGAACCTATTAGTTTGTGAGGAAAATATCAAATTTCAGTATCCTCTTTATTAATGCAAAGCAGATTTGAAGAAAGCAAGATACTTTTAATGAATGTTTAGGCAGTTTATGCTCCTTTGAAAAGGTTTGCTCGTTGCATATATTTCAACCAATTCTCTTACCAACGCAGACTCGCCCATCAAGTCCAATAGCCAGGCCAGGAGGACATTCACATCTGTAGGAGCCATCTGTGTTGACACACCGCCCATTCATGCAAATTCCTGGTGTATGGCACTCATCAATGTCTGTTGAAAAACAGAAGGTACACTCATTGTGGCAAAATGTTAACATGAATCATGAAAACATGCATTCCTGTAAATAAGCTTGAGTGAATCTGTATTATTGGCAAATCTTCTAAGTTATTTAACGTTTTCTTGAATACATAAAGTTTCCTGTAATTGAGAACTCATTCTTAATACAAGCTATAAGCCCTTTAAGTGTTCTATTTTCTTATAGCGCACCTTTATTCTTTGAAATAGAAAGTACTTATGACAGTATTTTTCTAGATATAAATACTAAATAATCAAAATTAGCAATTATCTAGTCACTGAATTCTGAAAATGAATTTGGCAGGAGATAGAGGAAACCATGCAATCATACGTAATAATGCTGAATTCAGAATCATTATCTACATTGTTATAATGAGCATAAAGCTTGAAAGTTTCATTTACCTAACTACCCTCTATAGAAGCGTTAACAGATGGTATCACAGAGAAAGACTTGAAGTTGCAAGTGAGACCCTTAAAAAAATTCACAATTTTTCTACTTAAAATTAAAATCACATTCACACTAATATATGAATCAATTTCCACAATTGACGTAACCCCTTATCTGCCTAAAGGCAATATCATGTATGGGTTGCCTTGTGCCCAGGTATTTTAGATATGAAATAAATTTAATGTTTTTTTCATTGCTTCAATACACGAAAATTAAAAAAGGAGTCTAACTAGCATTGTTTCATTTTAAACCAAATTATGACTTGCAGATCTGACTGCAAATTTATTTATTATATATTTAATACATACATTTGCAAACAGATCTTTGATATCCTTGAAGGCACTAGTTTTGCAGTGTACGTGTGTCCTGTGGGGACCTGACCGTTCTCCTAAAATGTTGAGATTGCTTGATAACAGAGATTTTTCCAGGATTGTTTTTTCTCCATTCGAATGATCCATCTTATTGGTTCCTGCACTTTTTTACCGAACTATCTTCCTCAGCAAAAGAGTAAGAGACTGCCACACAAGAGTGGGCCTCCTGAACCACACAAAGCAATCTTTAATATGTAGTCATTACTACAGTGCAAACTGTCATCTCAAGATGGAAGAAGGGAGTCCAATTTGCAGGCTCTGGTTTGGCTTTCTGAATGTCTTTGCTCTTAAATTTGGAAAGTCCTATAGTGTTGGATCCCACATGTAGCTAGTTCTAGAATATCAACTTTATATGTGCTTCATGTGAGCCACATGACCAAAACAGAAAAATTGAGCTCTGATGAGCATCCTCTTGGTACTAGATATATATAGTATCTAGCAATAACCTGGATGTTAGAGATGTTGTCCTGCCACTTGATTTGCAGAAAGTACTTAAGCAGCAAGTACTAGAATACATCTAGTTGCTTTGTATGATGGCAGTAGATATCTCGTGCCTCAATCACAAAAAAGTGATGTGAGGACCATTCAAATAAAAGCTAAATACTGCAGATTCTGGAACTCTGAAATAAAAACAAAAAATGCTGGATAAACTCAGAAAAGTCTGGCAGCATCTGTGGAGAGAAACAAAATTAATGTTTTGGATCTCTGACCTATTGAGTTCATCTAACATCTTCTGTTTTTATGTGAGGACCAAGGATCAAAGAAAAGTACAGCTCAGGAAAAAGCCCTTTGACCCTCCAAGCCTGTGCCGATCATGATGCCCTAACTAAACTAAAATAAATCTTCTGCCCTTACTCACTCCGTACTCCTCTATTCTCTCCCCATTCCCGTACCCATCCAAGAAATTCTTAACTGTTACTAATGTGTCTGCTTTCATCACTATCTCTGATGGCATGTTCCAGGCACTCACCACGCTGCGTGAAAAATGTCCGCTACACACATCTCCCTTAAACTTTGTCCCTTATCTTGAACCTGTGCCCTGGTGAACGTTCTTTGCACTCTCTGTAAAACTTCAACTCCTTCAGGTAGTGTGGTGACCAGAACTGCATGCGATAGTCCAAATACAGCCTAATACGGTTTTATATAGCTACAACATGATTTCCTAACACTTGTACTCAATGTCCCAGCTGACGAAGGCAAGAATGTTCTCTTAATCACCATGGCCACTTGTATTGCAACTTTTAGGGACCTACACCCACATATCTCTCTGTATATTATTTTAATATTCCTAAAGGTTGTGCCATTTACAGTATAATTCACAGCTAAATTTGTTCGTCCAAAATGCATCACCTCACACTTGTCTGGATTAACCTCCATTTGCCATTTCTGTGCCCAAGTCTCCAATCTATTTATAGCCTATTTATATTCTCTGACAATATCCCCAATGCCTGGTAGAATTTTATCTTGAAATTAACTCCATGCTGTCTTAAAAGCCTGTGGGTGAGCCGGTGAAATGCTGAGCTTGCTTTATCAGGCAATTTCATCATCCAATGCCTTATTTTTGGAGAGGATATTTCCAAGATATCATCATTTCTGTCTGATGGGCAGGATGAGTCAGTAAGATCACTAGAGAGCCGAGAAATCAGGTTTGGCCTGATTTCTTGCCTCTCACGATCTTACTGGCATTGAATATCAGGCGCAATCAGCCAGGTCGAAGGTTGTTTGATTGTTTGGGGAGTTGGGGGGTGATGGCACCATTGGCTGAGGAGCCCAATGGTAGCCAGGGGGTCGGGGGGGGGCAGGTGGATGGGGCCACACGGCTGGCTATAGCAGCAGAGGCAGCAATAGGTTTCTGCGCCCTCTGCTGCTATCAACTGGCTTTCAGATAATTTAGGAACTGCCCACTCCCCTTGCTGGCAAATTTCAAGTTGGTCAACATTTGTTTGCCAGAGTCAGGTAAGATTCAATTTTTAAGTCACCCAAAACAAATGTACAAATTTTTCCCATTTTCAGGCTCATTTGGGACTTACAATATTTTTGATAAGATCATGCCCAGGGTCTTTATCATGTCCAAACCACCACAAGTTCAGGCTTTGTCACCAACTAGATAAGTTCAAGCTTTGGTAAAGCTTGAGCAGTTGCTGGTATCACTATGGTGCATCCGAAAGGCTGAAAGCTTTGATAATAATGTGGTCACCCTGTAGCTTTAAGGAGTTCAGGCAAAGAGAGAATAAGTGACTGTCAGAAAGTCAAGGAGGCCCCAGCAGGTAGTGTCAAGACTCCCTTAAATGTATCTCACTTTCCAACTTTTGTTTTATTCTAAATACTGGTGACAATGGTTTATCTTAGGACCACATACGCTCAACTGTAAAAGAGGGAAGAAAGAATTTTAGTATAGCAATAGTGGAAGGCAATTTTATAGTTAAAAGGACAAACAGCGTTTCTGCAGCCATAGACATGAATCCATGTAGTATGTTGTCCCTTAGTGCCAGGATCAAGGATGCCACCTACCAGCTGTACAGCACTCTAAGGAGACAGGGTGAATACCTAGACGTGTGGCCGATAATAGGTAACAGTAAAATTGTCATAGTCCCAGATGACCATCGGCTGCTTGCCGCTTTGAGTACTTTATAACTGGTAAGGAAAAATATAGAATTCAGATAATTGGTATTAAAAGACTTACCAATGCACACACGTCCATTAGATGCTAACTCAAAACCAGGCTTACAGATGCACTTGAAGCTGCCATCTTCATTGATGCACATTCCATTCATACACATATTTCTCTGGGAGCATTCGTCCTGGTCTGAAATTGCAGATTACATTAATAAATTGTATGCATTATTAATATTAACATTTATTGAGCATTTGCATTTCATCTAAACATTGGTCAATGTTATAGTATACTCACAATTTAAGACAAACTTTTTAATACACAATTAAACAAAAATGTCTCAATTTACTAGATAGCTTAAAAGGCAAGCTTTAAAATCTCAATAAATATTAATAAAGATAAATATTAAAATTCAATGGCAAATCTCTTCATTTTTTGTTTATGAGTTTATTGCATCTATATGAGCTGCATACCCATGCAATTTTTCCCATCAGGTGTCAGCTGAAACCCAGCATTACAAATACATTGGAAACTGCCTTCTGTGTTCACACAACGGCCATGTTTGCAGATCTGACCATTCTGAACACATTCATCAATATCTGAAAAACAACAAAAACAACCCATGTTAAAATAATGAGTAATTATTGTGTTTGAAATAATTAATTTTGAGCAACTATTCAATTTGATGTGTTATTTCAACCATCATACTGCCAGTGGTTGTGTGGGAGTATTATGTAATGAAATTTTAACTATCACTGCTAAATGAATATTATGAATACAATATAATCTAATACCATTACTAAATATTTGTTAACTTAGAACTACAATGCTTTTTGAGCAGAAAAATAATCATTCCATTCAAGCTGCCTATGAATTTCCTCTTTGTTCTACTGAGCTGCCTATACTATTCATTAAAGTTCAATAATCAGGGTTTGCTTCAGATATCAGAATCTTTATTATTGAAATCTCAAAACAGACTCATTTATCTCTTCTGTTTCCAGTTGGCCAAACAATCCTCTGTCAATGCCAACGTGTTACCCTCCAAACCATGTCGTCTTACTTTGTGCAGTAATCTTTAACGTTGCGCCTTATCAAATGCCTTCTGAAAATTCAGGTACACCACATCTACAGATAACCTAAGAATCCTGCTGCATGGAAGGTGACTCAATGTCACTTGCTACCTGTGGAGCATGCCAGCTCTAGCAGTCTGTAGGTGAATCTTGAGAGCTAATTTTGAGATTCTCGGGCAGAGATTGTTTCCTCATACACATTAAATACAGCCTAAAGGAATTTCTAGAACAATAACTAATCATAGTTCAGGTCTAAATTCGAGCTTATTTTTAATCTGCCATTGACACCCACTGGGAACAATGTTTTGCTTCTCTACTGCAAGAATCATAATATCCTTTCCTTTTGTTCCATGACACCTTTGTTGTTTATTCTCTCCTACCCTCTAACCTATACCAGATTTTACCTTTCACCTCCTTTCCCCTTTCAATTGTGTAAAGCCTATCACATTTCTACTTTCCATCAGTTGCAAAGAAGTCATTCAATGCAAAATGTTAATTCTGTTTTTCTCTCCACAGACGCTGCCATTCCTGCAAGTACTGCCATTACTCTCTGTTTTAATTTTAGATTTCCAACCTGCAATATTTCCTTTTATTTATTCTAACTCTGGCATTAATGTTAGAGCCTTGTGTTCAACATTCACCAGTAATAAAGCATCTGTTTTAAAGTCGGAGGGGGAAAATTAAACTGGCCACAATAGCCTTATATGTTACATTACTGTTACTTATTTGCTTTGCTGCTAGTAAGCAAAGTCATCATAATCCAACAAGACCATAGGCTTTTCTCCCTTCAAAGGGAGGGTGGTGATTTAACCTGAGGATCATTACATCTCAGATGAGGGACAAGGTTGAAATGGCGGGCCTTTTGAACAACCTCAGCTGGTACAGGAATAGAACCCGAACTGTTGGCATCATTCTGAAACACTAACCAGCTGTCCAACAAACTGTGTCAAATCAACCCATGAGTAAACAAGCATCAAGGAGATGGCTGTAGCAATCTGCCAGCGTTATTTCAAGATGAAGTTCGTCTTCTTTATCTGCCAATATCTTCTTATCAATTATATTTTCTACGCTTGTCAAAATGAATTTTGTACCTCTATCTGCATTTGCAGGAAAAACTACTTTGCTATTCTCAAATCCAGCATTTTCAAATGTGTTGGAATTTGCATATACTGGCCCTCACTATTCTACACTGGTGTTGCTGCTATTTTGATATTATCTGAAAATATTGATAGATCTTAACTGATTCAATAATTTATAAAAACAAATAAACAGCAGTGAATTAAAGTGGAGTAAGTAATATTTTATAAAGCCTGCAAATGACACAACTACTCATATAGTGCCTTTAATATAATGTTTCAAGTTGCTTCACAAAAGCATTATAAAGCAAATTGGACACAATGAGTTTTGGGACAGTAGTAAAAAGGTAAGTTTTTTAAGAAGTAATTTAAAGAAAGAGAAAGAGAGAGATAAAGAAGTAAAGGAGTAAATTACCAAGAGGTCAGAATTATAGGAGTACAGATGGATTGATGGAGAAAGAAGCGAGCATGAAGGGATTTGATAATAATAATAATAATCATTGCCATTTAATTAGGAACCAATGTAGGATACCCAACATGAGATTGGATGTGACTGATACGGGCAGCAGAGTACTTGAAGAACTCAAGTTTGCTTAATGATGAATGAACATGGATGGTCAGCCAGGAGTGCATTGGAATAGTCAGCTTTCGAGGCAACAAATACACGGATGAAGGTTTTTATAGCAAGGGCAGAGTCAGGTGTGCCAAAGTCAGAGTTAGGAAATAGAATGTCTTAGTTATGATAATGATAAGTATTTGAAAGCTCATCTTAGGATCAAATATCCTAAATATCCTAAGGATTAAATATATGAGGTTAAGAACAGTATGGAACAGCTTTGAGAGCTCAGTAGTTCGGAAATAGAGTTTGTATGAAGGATAGAAGATTCTCCCTATTTTTAGTTGAATTTCATCCAATACTATGTCAAATAAACAGTTTAACTAAAGGGAAGGTAGAAAAAAGCACTAGTGAAGTAGACCTGGATGTTGCGAGCATACAGGTGGAAATGGAGACATAGTGGAGGTGATTTTCCCATCCTGACGCGTTGCCATTTGGATGCAGCAGGCTGGGAGACTCTAGTGGCAGTCGATTCACACGATCCGTGCTGGGCATCTGGGCCTGCGTATGTCCCTGGCATTCTAATCAGCAATCTGTGACTATCTGTCCTGATGTGTGTGCTTTTGGAGACCAGAACACTGCATTTGCCTGACGAAGACGAAAGTCGAAACCTTGCAGATTTATTATCAAATAAATTGGTTGGGTTTAAAATTGGCATTGCCAGACTCTTACTGAGTTTACCCCAGTCCAATGCCAGCATCTCTACATCCTGAGCATGTCTCCTGGCATCAGATTTCCAGTGCCAACAGGTTCACATTGAAAATCAAGGAGCCGATGGCCCGACCCTGTTGGATGGAAGGGATGGCAATCAAGGCCCTTCCAGAGAGTCAGGTGCCGAGGTTGGCCTTTTGGTAGTGCCCGTGTCCAAGAGGGAAAGTGCCAAGGCCCAGATGCCTTCCTTCAACCTTCATTGTTTGAAACAGTTTTCTCTGAATTAGATATTTTCTAATAGTAGATATTTTGTAATAGAAAATAGCAAAACAGTTAAATTATTATGTAAATCTCAGACAGAGTTTTATAAACAAGGGGTGAAGTTTGATTGAAGATACTAATGAACAGAAGGCAACTGAACTGAGCAGTTATAACTATCTGGAAAGAATGAACAAGCTGGGCATGTCTTTCCTCTGAAAAAGAGAAGGTAAAAGACAAGGCTAAGGCGATGAACTAATTTTAGGATAGATGTAGCAATATTTCTATTTGTGGAAGAGTCCTAAACTAGAAATCAAAAATATAAGATAGCCCACAATAAATCCAAAAGGGAATTCAGAGCATTTTTTTAAAAAAAATCACGATTAGAATTTAGAACATGTAGTAGGTGAGCAAATAGTATAAATGTATTTAAGGTGAAGCTAAATAAATATGAGGAAGAATAGAAGTGTATGCTGATGGGGTCAGATGAAGTAAGATGGAAAGCAGCTCGATTGGACCATAAGAATCAAGAGACACCACCACCTACACCTATTTGTGTGTTGTAAATTCTATGTGATAATGAGCACCTAAACAAAGTATTGGAAAGCAATAACTTGGTACAAAATTAAAATATTGTTCCAACTTTTAAGTATGAAAGCAAAATGGAGTACTGATAACATACCTACACAAGTAATTTTGGTAGCAGTGCTCTGAAAACCAGGAAGGCAACGGCAAAAGTAAGAACCTTGCGTGTTCTCACATTTTCCATGCATGCAGGGATTGCTTACACATTCATCCACATCTGTTTAAAGGAAAATATCACAATTAGACAGACATATGTGTTTACATATTAAAATGACTGTTCAGAGAGGAGGATATTTAAAAATGTAATACACAGCACACAGTTTTATATATACATAGTTACTCGTAACAAATTTTGATATTTTTGTCTCTATCAAAAAAGAAACATTTAAAATGCCAATTATGGCAGAACCATTGACATTGTACTGCTTGTAATGTAAACATACTCAATCATCACATTTATAGAATCCCTACAGTACAGAAGGCGGCCATTTGGCCAATGTGTCTCCACCGATTCTCTGAGAAAGCCTATTGCCCACATCCAGGCCCTATCCCCATAACCCCACACATTGATCCTGTTAATCTGCCTAACCTACACATCTTTGGACATGAAGGCACAATTTAGCATGGCCAATCTGTCTAACCTGCGCATTCTTGGTTTTGCTTTGTTGTTATTTTTGACAGCCATCATTATCACCTGCTTATTATATTCACTCAAGACCACCATTCAGCAAGCAAGATGATGATTTGATTTACATTGCCAGAACCACTTGGAGGAAGTTAAAACACACAATGGACATGAAATCATACATCTAGTAACCAACACAAAGGGAGGGATTCAACACAAATGTGGTGCAGAAAGGTGGCTTGAAACCAATCCCAAACGCTGATCAATCTTTGGTTTTGCATCCTTAAATGTGGCAACAAAAGTTGCAACAAACAATCACAGGTGTAAATTAAGTAAACAACAATATAGGTGGAAATCACAGGTATAAATTAAGTAAATAACAATGCCCTTTAGAACACTACATTTAGACTTAAACAACGGCAACAGGATAAAAGATCAGGGTCCAAATAAGAAAATAATTTTCAAAAATATGACAACATGAAGTTAAAGGTAGAAGGTCAGTGAGAGACACTATGACATAAAGACTGATGTAAAAAGCCATTCAGCTCCTTGTTTCTAATCCACATTGATGGTGCACTCTTTCTTCTCTTTCGTTATTCATCTGCAAGATGTAGGAATTGCTGAAGGCCAGCATTTAATACCCATCCAAAATTGCCCATTCTTCTTCCCAAATGTTTCTTAGATGATTTGAAAACTCAACATTGAGAATAATAAACCCACCTTGACATCATACTGGGATACAACATAACATATTTCAACATAGTGATTTGAATCATACCAACACATTCGCCTCTTCCATCAAGTTTATAACCCATATAACATTCGCAGCGATAACTGGGTCCAGGAAGTGGTATGCAACGACCGTTAAAACAGAGGTTTCCGTAAATCTGGCAGGGATCAGTTACATTTAAAGGTCCTAGAAAAGAAACAGTGAAAGATTCATAATAAGTAATAGACTTAGTTAACAAATATTTAAACAAGTACTGATAATAAGGATAATGTCATCTTACGAAGTCCATTAGGCCAAACATCAGGTCTGGGTCCTGGTCCAAGACCGGGTCTGGGTCCTGGTCCAATGTCAGGCCTGGGTGCTGGTCTAATATCAGGCCTGAGTGCTGGTCCAACATCAGGCCTAGGTCCTGGTCCAACATCAGGCCTGGGTCTGGGTCTACCATCGGGCCTGGGTCTGGGTCCACCATCAGTCCAAGAAACATCAATGCATAATTTAAGGTAATCATCTGAAAGTGAATAGATATAATAATGGTCATTATATTTAGATAAAACACAAAAAGCAAAAAACTCTCCACTGATTGGACTTTATAGTGACTTATGATCTCTTTATTTTCAGCTAAAATATAAGCATATTACCAATAGAGCACCTTTCATAATTTTTTTATAAAACATGCTATGGTCTCTTCTGGTTTGCTGCCACCATATATATATATAGATTTTGATGCAGATATCAAAAGGACCTGCTTCTGTGCTATCTATGCCAGACAAGATATTGTGAAAGCCAAGGGGTTCTGGTTGAACATAATTACAAATTTATTAATAACAAGAATTGTATGGCCTGCAGTGGTTCAACAAGGTAGCTCATCACCGGCATCTTGAGGGCAATCAGGGATCGGTAATAAATGCTGGCATAGTCAGTGAAGCCAATATCCCTTGAATTAAATAAAACAGTTCTGCACAGACCTTGATCTAACCTGGATCCTATTAGTTCCACAGGCTGATTACATGACCAAATGCCCAATTCATAAGGTACATGAAGTTTTGATGATGGAATACAGACAACAGTGATCAGCTGCAGTAGGGATCACAGGCAATACTGAATATCTAACATAGAGGCTGTACCTTTTAATTATAAATTAGAGGGATAATATTCTGAAATACTCTGTTGGTACATGAACATTTAATGTGCTTGTATATCCTATGTGCTTTATTATATTTGTACAACATTTCTGTGCACATCAGCATTAAAATGGCAAGCATTTTAACGCTGAATACCAAAATGCCATACAAGCATAATTAAATATTCATCTATTAATATGAATAGCAATTTTAGATTACAATGGCCAGAACATAATATACTCTGATTTTACTTCAGCATGAAAGTTAAATTATTGTTGCAACCTTTGCTCTGTAAAAAGTATTAATGTGTTCAATGCAGTGAGAAAAATGGCTTCTATCTGGATTCTCTACAATATCAGAGGTCATATGACTAGGAGGTTACATGATAGGTAAACAAAAGTACAAAACATCCACAGCTTCTAGCCTTAAACACAGCGATGTCATTACGACGCCATTATGCAGCTTCTTAAAGGTACATTTTGCATATCACAGTAGAATCTTTTACTTGAAAAACATTCTCGGATAATTCACAGATGTCTGGTGAAATGTCTTTGTCTTTGTGCACTATATATGTACAAAAACTATTTGTATCTCATGAATGCTCATTAAAACAACTGGCCACCAAAATCCCATCAAGTATTTCAATCCTGCATCTCGCCAGCAGCAAATTATGTTGGCATAAACCCAATTGCTAATGAGTGAGGTGCACAAGGCCATCTTCAGTCATCAGAGACTTCTGGGTTGACTGCAACAACTTTCTGCCAAAACGCTGTGCTGTAATCACTTTGTCAGGAGATATTGGTTCCTCCCTCTATCTCTGTGCTGAGTCAGACTTCATGATGCTTGTTCTTGCACCTTCCTGTATTATGAAGTCTGATCAGTAGTGCATCTAACATTGAGAGGTTTTCTTGCCTGTGGTGCCACACAGCACGACTGTGCTGCGGGACTCATCCTGTCACCTCAACAAAAGTCTGAAGTTTAACCATGGGTGGAATGTAAGGTAAGGTAAAGGAAAGTGGGGGAAGAGAGCGGCAATGTGGGGTCTGAACAAAGGCAAGGTGGGCAACGTGGAAGTGGGGGCAGGCAAGGACTCACAATGGCATGCAGTGGGTCAAGGAGGTGAATGGGGAGGATGAACAATGGAAAGCAATGGGAAAATCTAGGGGAAGGAATCTGACCCCCAAAAGGCTGTATAAAAAGCTCACAAGCAGATCAAAATGATACCAGATAATTTATTGGAAAGGGAATACATGAAAACAGCAGATGTAGGGTATGGGCATCTTAGAGATGATGGGCTCAGGGGAAGGTGGTTGAATTAATGATTCTGCCTCACAGTCCATAATAACTGGATGAATGAACCAGATTTTGCTAAAGCAGGACATCTTGTAACATAAACCACTGAATGATAAGGCACTAAAGGAGTAATTTTAGCACATCGTGCTTGTACTCCAGAGAGATATCCAATTAATCGCACCACCCTACCCAGCCCCTTCAAATATTTTTTCAATTTTTCTCAAGTTGTCTCTGGTTCTTTTGTCAGTTAATTACGCCTCAGACTTCCAATTTCTCATTTAACTTTTAAAGTTTCTTTTCCTACAAAGTTGCTGTAAGTGCAAACTGATAATAACATAGAAAAAGAAATAGGACATCTAGGACTGGGTAGACAATAGGACAGACAGTGCCCATAAAATTAAAACTTAAATAAAATTAAAATTAAAATATTCAATGTTGTTTCTTTGTTTAAGAACGGTAGCAAGAATAATCAAGGTAATTACAGGCCAGTGAGCCTTACATCAATGGTAGAGAAATTATTGGAGAGAATTCTTTGACAGGATTTATTCTCACTTGGAAATAAATGGGCATATTAGCGAGAGGCAACATGGTTTTGTGAAAGGGAGGTCATGTCTCTCACACTTGAGCAAGTTTTTTGAGGAAATGATGAAGATGACTGATGAAGGTAGAGTAATGGATGTTGTCTACATGGATTTCAGGTTCCTCATGGTAGACTAGTGTAGAAGGTGAAGTCACGTGGGATTAGAGGTAAGATGGCAAGGTGGATACAGAACAGGCTCAGTCATAGAAGGCAGACAGTAGCAGTGAAATGATGTGTTTCTGAATGGAGGGCTGTGACAAGTGGCTTTCCTCAGAGATTAATGCTGGGATCTTTACTGATTGTAATACGTATAAGAGATTCGGAAGAAAATGTGACTGGTTTAATTAGTAAGTTTTTGGATAGCGATGAGGATCATCAAAGGATAGAGCAGGATATAGGTCGGTTGGAGGCTTATGCGGAGAGATGGGAGATAGAGTTTAATCCAGACAAATGTGAGATAACGCATTTTGGAAGGTCTAATAAAGATAGGAAATATTCAGTAAATGGCAGAACCCTTAAGAGTATTGGTAGGCAGAGAGATTTGGGTGTACAATACGCAGATCACTGAAAGTGACAATGTAGGTGGAGAAGATAGTCAAGAAAAAATATGGT
This sequence comes from Sphyrna mokarran, assembly GCA_024679065.1. Lineage (NCBI taxonomy): Eukaryota > Metazoa > Chordata > Chondrichthyes > Carcharhiniformes > Carcharhinidae > Sphyrna > Sphyrna mokarran. The sequence continues at coordinate 15,132,345 of JAGIQG010000033.1, read as the reverse complement.
ACACTTGCCTTCATAGGCCAGGGCATTGAGTTTAAAAATTGGCAAATCACATTACAGCTTTATAGTTGGGCCGCACTTGGAATATAGTGTTCAATTCTGATGATATAGTGTTCATCCAGAAGGATGCGGAGGCTTTGGAGAAGGTACAAAGAGGATTTACCAGGTTGTTGCCTGGATGAGGGCATTAGATATGGGGAGAGGTTGGAGAAACCTGGTTTGTTCTCAATGGAACAACGGAGGTTAAGGAGCGACCTGAAAGAATCTACAAGATTGTAAGGGGCATGCACAGAGTGGATAATCAGAAGCTTTTTCCCCAAGGTGGCAAAGTCAATTATTAGGGGGCACAGGTTTAAGGTGCGAGGGGCAAGGTTTAAAGAAGATGTACGAGGCAAGTTTTTTTTTACACAAGAGTGGGTGGTGCCTGAAACTCACTGCTGGGGGAGGTAATGAAGCAAATACGATAGTGAGTTTTACCGAGCATCTGGACAAATACGTGAATAGGATGAGAGTACAGAGATATGGCCCTTGGAAGGGTAGGGAGTTTTAGCTCAGTCGGGCAGTAGAGTTGGTGCAGGCTTGGAGGGCTGAAGGGCCTGTTCTTGCGATGTAATTTTCTTTATTCTAAATGATTGAGAAGTAAATAGAGAGCATTAAGAAAGGCGATTAAAGTGAAGTAATTCAATGCCAAACAAATATAGAAAGAGCAACTGATCAAGAAAGAAAGATTAAACCGAAAGGAAGATAAACCAAATAAATGCAAAATTAAAATCAGATACTTTTTAAAACTCGCAAATAGGATTGTTAATTTCAGGCAATGCAACTGGCCGTCATCAATTGCCATCAAGTCGCTAAAAGGGTGACTATGCCAGTAAGTATCACATTTAACATTGCAATCTGCAAATGCAAGAATTCCATAACAATCAGGGAGATTAAATGCAAGATGCTATTTTTGAAAACCTAAGAGTGGAGCAGTGCAACTTTTTAAATTTGAACCTGAAAAGTTCCTTTGGTTTTAAAAGACGTAACAATAGAGTCATACGTTTGAAAGTACTGAAAGAGGCCATTTGGCTCATTGTCTCTGTGCAATCACCTATCAATTCTCATCCCATTTTCCAGTGTTTGTTTCATAGCCTTGCATGCCATGACATTTCAAGCATGCATCTAAATGCTTCTTACATGTCCAGGATTCCTATCTCTACAACTTTTTCAAGCACTGAATTCCAGATTTCTACTACCCTTGTGTGAAAAGTTTTTCCTCAAATCCCCTCCAAATTTCTTGTTTCTTCCTTAAATCTATGTACCCTTGGTTATTTAACCAAATGGAAAAATCTATGTATCCCTGGTTATTTAACTAAAGGGAAAAGTTTCTTTCTTTCTATCCTACCAATATCCTTAATATGTAACTATGATCTCAAAACTTGATCAGTATTGGATAAAATTGTGAATAATTCAGCAGTTCTAGCAGGCGTTAGACCTCCAAAGAGAACTGAAGTTCAAAATGCACCCTTCATTAATTTTTAAATTTCAACCGTCCTTCCCCAATAACCAAATTCTGCTACGTAGTAGACGCCCCAGTTGAAAACGGAAACAATACAAAGACCAACCAGTGAAACAAACTTTCTGTTGATGAATCCCGCAGCAGATCCCCCAATTATAGCAGGTTACCCTGTTTTACCTGATAAAGTAAGAACACCTAGTGGGCAGTGAAATATGCACACATCTTTAAAACATTACAGATTTAAACAAAAACACAAACAAGACATACCAGTTCCACGCATTGGACACATCTCTGGAATTCCAGCAGACCAACACTGACCACTGTCACAACAACACTGCGATTTAGTGTAAGATTCTGGAAGTCCATTAGTGCAATGACCATTAATCAGATTGGAGTAGCAAATTCCAGTACGACCATCTGTTGAGAAGGAAATTCAGTTATTGGTTTATGCAAGTAATGCAAATTCATTAAGAAGTTTGCTACATTTCAATACATTTTTGTAATATTACACAATTAGTAATAAATAGGCCACTATATTTTTTCCAACTTGTATACTTTTAGTGCACAGAAAGCAAATGAAATTATTTGTATTTTGGGAATCGATTATTAACCAATCATTACAACAAACCATACCTGCTGTCTATTTTTATTTAAAGCATAATGTAATAGCTATACGAAAGTCTAGTGATTAGGTTGTTTAATTTATTAGCACGTAGAGTACTTGTGCTTTCATTCCCCGTCCTGTCTCAGAAGCACAAGCTGAATAATTTTAAGAATTGATGCTCCACCACATTGGGAGTTCGAACTCTGAACATGGGTGAATACCAACCACTATTTTCTGTTCCTTCAATTCAATATATGAAACTTGTGGATGGTTTGAGGTGCCTGAATGTGGTATGCCTGAATTCCTGAAGGAGGGTAATATAAAACTTAGAATATAAAAGCCCTTTGTTTTAAATTTACTATAAGTAGACTAGGTCAAGGCAAAGATTACAAAGTGCCTTATATATAGAATAGGAGTCATTATGTGCTTATTATGCAAAGGTATTATCTGTATAACCACAATTTAACCAAGTATTATGAAATTAAAATATATTCTTAATATGTTTGTAAACCTCGGCCAATGGGTTACCTAGCTGTTCATCATGATGGAAAATAGATAGTAGTAGACAGACCAAATTCTTCTGCAACAATGGAGGATAGAGACAGCAGCTCTCCTTATCAGCTGAGTGAGGCAGCTGCAAGTTGATCAGAGTTTTGGAATATACGGGAGTTTTCTAATGCTGATAATGGGACTGGATATAGACAAGGGAATTAACTACTCCACCAATTAAAATTTGCAAGTAGTAGCAATATCCTTACGTCTGCCGAATTCACATAGTTTGGTTTCCTAGTAACAAGGGAAGAACTTTCAGGTGCAACGGACTCCTAATCCTGCTGACAGGTAGATTGTTATTGACTAAGATAATAGTATGTAATACTATAAGTGGACTCTCCAGTTTGTAATATTGTAATTGGACTCTCCAGGCAGTAACTCAAAGTATTAAAAGAGTATATCAATCTCAAACTTATACTGTTACATCAGAAAGAATAGCTAATGCTTGCTATCTTTTCTCCTGATGCACACATTAGTAATAATTAATTTTGCTCTTTAACTACATGCTGTCTTTTATGGTCTCTGTATTGGTTGAGTTCAGTTGAGTACAAAAACTCCACCCCCTCCCCCCACTTAAGAGGGATATCCCAGAAAATTCCTGTTACAATTCCCAAAGATAGGAAGAGTGCAGCTGAGGAAAATGAATACAGACTTAGAGTTGGGTGAAAGGGAAAGATGATTGTTATCTTTTGCTTTTCTATCTTTCTCACTCTGCAGGAATTGGTTCTTTCTCTACTGCAGGGAAAAGAGCTATCCATTTGGTGAGTTTTTGAGAAGTGAATAAGTTCAATTTTATCCCAAAGGTTTAAAATAATACACAAATTGGTGGTAAATACAATATATTAAAAAGCAACATATTTAAATGAATAATTCTATAATAATTAATGAATAAGTTCTTATTTAAAACACTAAGTATGACAGGTGATGTTTCAAGGCTTCAGCATACGGACATTCCAGGACAACACTGATCTAGGGCAAACAGCATGTAGTTAAAGAGGAAAATGTTTCTCATTTATTGGTATTAAGTAGCTGTGGCTTTAGGAAATTCAGCTTACGGTCACTGAGCTGCAGACTCTACAACACAGCAGGGTTGGGAAAAAGTTATCTGGATGCTTTGTACCAAGATGCAGTCCAGATAGCTGTTTTGCCTGCTTGGTGCCAGGGTTTGGGATATCTGTAGAGGGAGAGGTGGAAGGAACTCAAATGCAAACAGATTAATTATGATCTTATAGGATGGCACAAAAGCTCAAGGGACTGAATGACCCACTTCTACTCCTAATTTGTATGGATGAAAGTACCCATTCCATTCCATCACTCTCCACTGAATCACATTGTCCCCTTCTTTTCTAGGTACTTTAACTGAGCCAACATTACTACAAGTAGTGTTAGTCTACTAAGTTACTGACTCTAAATGCTCCATTTTCTTTTTGGTCTATGCTAATACAATTGCAAACTTTACCTGAATTGACTTTAAGATTTACTTATCAGCAAGTAAAAATACACCTTCTAATTGTGAACTAGTTGCTCTTGAAGTTGTTTGAGTGAAAATCAAATAGCACAAAGATTTCTCAAATCACGGCATCAGCATTTTTCATGATCTAACAACGTAGATCATGTTGCTTTCTTTTTCTCAATGTGCTAATATTTTCCTTTCCAATGACAACACAATTAATTCACTAAATCTCAATAAATTATAATCAGGATTACTACTGTTCTCTAAATTACTTCTGATGCTTACACGTCTTTTCAAAAATAAGGTGAGCCAACCTATATTGCACTGGAGAGGATGCAAAGGAGACTTATCAAGATGCAACATGGGCTGGAGGGTCTGAACTATGAGGAGAGATTGGAAAGGCTACGGATTTTTTTCTTTGAAGTAGAAGCTAAAGTTTATTAGTCACAAGTAAGGCTTACATTAACATTGCTATGAAGTTACTGTAAATTGAAGCAGCAAAGGTGTAAAATATTATGAGTATAGATAGGGTGGATGAGAGGCATTCTTTCCCAACAGCAGACATCAATAGGCTTAACTTCCCTCGTCACCTTCTACTTTATCTGAAGGTGGAAGCTTTTTTACCCAGAAGGTAGTTGGAGTTTGGAATTTACTGCCTGAAGGGATGGTCAAGTCAGAAATTCTTGCAACATTTAAGAAGTATTTAGATTTCCATTTGTGCTGCCATAACCTCTAGAGATCTGGGCCAAGTGGTCAAAAAGTTGTCTTTATAGGTCAGTATGGACATCTATGCTGTAAACATCTGTGAATCTAGGCAAACAATTTCAACCAATGCTTTCTCATGAGAAGGACATTTGTGAACCAGATGGAGTTTTCCGACAAGCAACAATGGTATCATGGTCATCAGTAGATTTTAATTCCAGATATTTTTTATTGAATTCAAATTCCACCATCTGCGTGGCTGGATTTGAACCCAGGTCCTCAGAACTTGAGTTGAGTTTCTGGATTAATAGTGTACCAATAATACCACTAGGCCATTGACTCCCTACTTAGCCATCAACCAAAACAGCATCACAAAACAAGAAAATATATGTTACAGATCTGCAAGATACAGGGCTTCTTTCAGTATTACAGGACACAAATTATTATAATTCCCGTTGAAATTTGTCATTAGCTCCCAGTGGTGGTCCATTGAGAATCACTGATCTTCCTGTGGAGCTCATTGAGTATCAGTTTTTCTGGTAACAGGCAGTAGCTTGCCCAGATAGAATGCATCACCTGAGCCTTTTATAAGGCAAGTCCAGAACTGGACCTGCCAAACCGTAAAATCAGGCAAGGACTAGTGTTGTGTACACCATGGTACTTACATTGCGCAAATAAACTATGTTCCTATCCTGTTGGGCTTTGTGAGTCATTACAAATTAATAAAACTCAAGTTTTTTAATACATAAGAAATCTTAATATACTGTTTATCTCCCAAGTAGACCTCTAGGTGTTCTTCAGTTTGATTTACTACTGTTAACTGGTTAGCTATTAGCAAATCCATTTATGACAAAGTTCAATTTTAGAAACTGCAGATTTCCACAGAATGTGGTTGCTTTGGGAACAGGTGAAACTTGTTATAGCAGTTGGATACGTTTTGATGGGCGTTTACTCCATGACTGCCATGATGTAGTGATTGCAAGATGGGCAATACAAAGATATTTGTTTAAGCAGCTTCTTCTGCTGTGCAGTAATGACCCTAAGGGTTTAGAAAACCCATGGAATCGGCTGCCGTTGGAGGTGGTAGAGGCGAACTCGCTGGGGTCTTTTAAAAGACCTCTGGATGAGTATATGGGAACTAATGGGATAGGGGGTTACAGATAGGTCTGTGGATTGGTAGGTATAGATGTGATCGGCACAAGTCGTGGGCCGAAGGGCCTGTTTGTGCTGTATTGTTCTATGTTTACCAAAATACAATTTTTAAACTTTCAAATTTCCTCCGTAAATAAAGGTAGCTTCGAACTGGTCTGGGAGGAGTGATGTAGGCATAGATGCATGGGTGACAGATCAACATGGGAAAGACAAAGTGTATGGAGTGCATGGAAAAGATAGAACAGAACATAGGATGGCAGAGGAAGGAGGAGGATGGAAAGGGGATGATATAAGATGGATAAAAGGAATAGTAATGGAATGAAATAAAAAGCATGGGAAAGATGGCATGGCAGGATAGGATTTAAAGAGTCTTGTTATGATAAAGGTACTAATTTTGCCACAAATATATATCTATCTATAGATCTATATCTAGATATCCACTTTATCCAAGCCTTTATAACCTTTAAAACCTCTATCAGTCCCCCCGCCCCATCCTCCAGTGCTCCAATGAAAATAATCCAAGTTTGTTCAAACTTTCTTTATTGTCCATACCCTCCAAACCAGGCAACATCCTGGTAAATTTCTTCAGCACCCTTTCCAATGCATCAACATCCTTCCGGTAGCGTGGTGACTAGAATTGTACACAATATCCAAATACGGCCTAACCAAAGTCTTATACAGCTGCAATATGATTTTCCAATTCCTATATTCAACTCACAAGAATGGGGTGCCATTTTTAAAGGACGCATTGCTACTCCCTGCAAACAAGCGGGATATTCCCCAACCCATCAATACAGGCAAGCAACATCTCCCCTTCCACTACTTCACTAAATGTCAGGTATCCACCCACCCAACACAAGTATGAGGATGACACAGGGGAAACACCTATATAGGGCAAGCAAAGACCCCACCCACCCAACAGTGCCATCCTGGCACTATCCCACGTCACACTGGCCAAAGCTTCTACCTACTGGGAAACCTGAACCTGTCGATCGATGCTTGTAAAAAGATGCTGGAGTAAGAAATTTAATGTAAATACTCCAGTTCAAGGCTTTTAGGCTTCTCAACATAGCCTGATGTTTGAAAAAGTTGAAAGGAATGAATTGAATGTGAAATAAGCACTTCAAAGATTTCCACTACATCAGAGGGAAGGCTTTTATCTTTATCTGGCAGATCTTTGAACTTGACACGCTGGGGGAGACATATCAAATGTTTAAGTTGTTGCTTAGCAATAGATGCACCTTTAGGTAGGAAGATGTTTTGAATTCAGCTTTAGCCCAAAAAAATAGCAGTTGGAGATAAATAGTGAGAGAGAAGTTAGCACTCGCAGCTCTGCTAGAAGCAATTGGTTTAGAAGATTAAAAAGGGAACATCTCTCAGCCTTGCTAGAAGAAAAGCTATACTATGCAATTATGGTTGAGAAAACAGATGTCAGTAACTTAAAGAAGTTTTCAATAAGCCTAATGTTAAAGATATTAGAACAGAAATCTATTCAGTAAGTGAAAGCAGAGAAGGCTGAGATGCCAGAAAGATATCTGAAGCGATTTTCAGGTTTGAGAGATTTTACTGTGGCCTGTGAAACATGATTTGAACAACTGTGGAAATTGTTGGTTGAATCTCAGAGTCTGTGTAAAAACATTTCAGACAATGGAAACCTAAAGGGAGTGATGCCAGATTTCTTGTTAAAAAGGCTAGGTGGAAAATCTAGAATGGATTCTTAATGTAAACAGCTAGTGGAAAGTAACGCTTGAAAGAAGATTTTAAAGCTTGTCTTCTTGGAATGGACTTTGGAAACTCTCATGCGACAACTATCTGGGGGTATTGAGAGAGAAACATCAATGGAAAATCAGTTGACTGGCCACTTGGTTTCAGAGTAGAGTGTGTCTGAGTGTGTTAAAAGGGACTACATCTTACTGAAACCATACCTTGTAACCAAAGTTAACTTTAAATTCTGAGAAGATAAGTGGAAGTGAAGGACTACTGAATTAGAGACAAACTTTTTTTTATTATTTTTTTGTGTTATTAAATACTAATTAGTGTCCTGTGACTCCATTCCACCATGTTTTCTTAAAAAAAGTAAAGATTAGTTTTTGGAGCTAGGGTTCCATCTCAAATGTTCCCATCTAGTAGTAACACTATTGGAATTGTAACATTAGGAAACCAAACTTTTGCACTAAGTTAACTAAATACTTGTTTTCCAGTACAGAAAAGTGTGTCTGCCTAAACAAAACTCACTTCCACATTTTCAATTAATTATTATATTATGTTTTTTTAAAAAAAACAAAGATGAATGAAGACTAGATATACTGAAGTAATCAATACATCACACTTGTCTTAGATTAGAAATGTTAATTATGATCTAAGAAAGTTGCATAGTTTAATAGATGAAAGGATGCCAACATTCCTTTTTCTACTTTAGGCAAACAATCAAATCACTACAGCTGACACCACATTCAGTAAGGTTTCTATTTGTGATTAACACTCATTTTGCATTTGATATTTGGTTGAATTCATGAGCGTTTTACGCAACCATTGGACTCAACTTATGCACACTATACTATGATATTGTAATATACTTAGATTTCCAAAAGATATTTGATTAGATGTAACATCAAAGGTTACAACACAAAATAAGAACTCATTGTGTAGGGGGTTGCTTGTTATATTAATGGATAGAGGATTGGTTAGCTATTAGGAGCAGAGATCTGGGATAAATGGCTCATTTATGAGTTGGCAAGCTGTAACTAGTGAAATGCTGCAAGGATCAGTGCTGAGACCTCAATTATTTACAATCTCCATCAATGAAGCGGATGAAGGGACTGAATGTATGATTATTAAATTTGCTGAAGACACAAAGATAAATGGAAGAGTTATGAAAAGAACACAAGGAGTATGTAAACAGATCTAATAGTTTAAGTGAGTGAGCAAAAATCTGACAGATCGAGTATAATGTAGGAAAATGTGAACTTGTCCACCTTGGCAAGAAAACCATAAAATTATTTAAATGGAGAAAGGTTGCAGCACCAAGGGATGTGAGTACATGAATCACAAAGAAGAGGAATGGATTATAAAAGTAGCGAAGGTTGCTGCAGTTGCACAGGGTGCTTGAGAGATGACATTTGGAGTACTGTATACAGCTTTGGTCTCTACTTAAGAAATGATATAATTGCATTAGGAGCCATTTGGAGAAGGCTCATTTGACTGACTCCTGGGATGAAAGGGTTATCTAATGAGGAAAGGTTGGGCCTTTATCCATTAGAGTTTAGAAGAATAAGAAGTGATCTTATTGAAACATATAAGATCCTGAGGAGAATTAACAAAGCGCATACTGAGAGGATGCTTCTTCTTGTGAAAAAGAATATAATTAGGGGCAACAGCTTAAAAATAAGGGGTCTCCCAATGGATTTCTTAAAGGTCTTTAATCTATGGAATTCTCTTTCCAGGACAAAGTGGCCTAATCAATAGATAACTCTTCGGCAAACATTCACACTCTCCATCACCAACTCACAGTGGCAGCAGTGTGTAGCATTTACAAGATATACTGCAAGAACTCACCAATGCTCCTATAGCAGTGCCTTCCAAACCCAGAACCACTACCGTCCAAAAGGACAAGGGCAGTAGACACACAAGAACATCACCACCTGGAAATTTCACTACAAGTGTCTCACCATTCTGACTTGGAAATATATCACTGTTTATTCACTATTGATGGATCAAAATCCTCTCTGGATACACTGTGGGTGTACCTACACAAAAGGGACTACAGCGATTCAAGAAAGTATCTCACCACCATCTTCACAAAAGGCTATTAACGATGGGCAATAAATGCTGGTTTGTAGAAAAAAATTGGACTGCTTCACTCAGGATGTGTTTCTTTAACATTTTTCAACGGGTATTATTAATAACCTTTCTGAATTCCCTAAGATTATGAATTATAATTATTACATTTAATAATTTTTCTCTCCAATTCTCTCTCCAAGGCAGTGACAGAGAAAAGTTCCAGAAGTTTAAAAGTCTACCACATTTAGACATCCCATGTACATCCACAAGAGAAACTAATGCAGGAACAATGAACATAGAACATAAAACACTACAACAAAAACAAGCCTTTTGGCCCACAAGTTCCGCTGATCATATGCCTACCTACCAGACCCATCTATAACCCTCAATCCCAGTAAATCTCATGTACTCATCCAGAAGTCTCTTAAAAGACCCCAATGAGTTCGCCTCTGCACCACCGACGGCAGCCGATTCCACTCACTCTGTGTGAAAAACTTAGCCCTGATATCCTCTCTGTAGCTACTCCCCAGCACTTCAAACCTGTATCCTCTTGTAGCGACCGTTTCAGCCCTGGGAATTAGCCTCTGAGAATCCATCCTATCTATTCCTCTCAACGTGTTATAAACCTCTTTCAGGTTGCCTCTCATCCTTCATCTCTCCAGGGAGAAAAGACCTAGCTCCCTCAACCTATCCATAAGGCATGCCACCCAATATCAGGCAATATCCTTGTAAATCTCTTCTGCACCCTTTTAATAGCTTCCACATCTTTCTTGTAGTGAGGCAACCACAACTGCGCACAATACTCCAAGTGAGGTCTGACAAGGGTCTTATAAAGTTGCAACATTATCTCCCGACTCCTACACTCAATCCCTCGATTAATGAAGGCTAGTACACCATATGCCTTCTTGACCATATCCTCCACCTGCAAGGTCAATTTAAGAGTCCTGTGGACCCAGACCCCAAGGTCCTTCTGATCCTCTACACTGGTAAGATTCCCACCCTTGATATTATACTCCTTTCATCCCATTGGACCTGCCAAAATGGACTACTACACATTTACATAGAACATAGAACATTACAGCACAGAACAGGCCCTTCGGCCTTCGATGTTGTGCCGACCAAAATAAAAAGCAATGCCCCTCCAAACTAAACCATTCCCTTCTCTTCCATATACTTATCAATTAACCTCTTAAACGCCACCAAACTTGGCGCATCTACAACAGCTGCAGGCAGGGCATTCCACTCCCTAATCACTCTTTGAGTAAAGAACCTACCTCTGATATCCGTCCTATAACTCATACCCCTTAATTTAAAGCTGTGTCCCCTCGTGCTAGCTTTCTCCATCCTAGGAAAAAGGCTATCACTGTCCACCCTATCTAAACCTCTAATCATCTTATATGCTTCAATAAGATCCCCTCTTAGCCGCCTCCTTTCTAACGAAAACAACCTCAAATCCTTCAACCTCTCTTCATAGGACCTGCCCTCCATACCAGGCAACATCCTGGTAAACCTCCTCTGTACCCTCTCCAATGCCTCCACATCTTTCTTATAATGTGGGGACCAGAACTGCACACAATACTCCAAGTGCGGCCGCACTAGAGTTTTGTACAGTTGCAACATGATGCTGCGGCTCCTAAATTCAATCCCCCTACCAATAAAAGCTAAGACTCCATATGCCTTCTTAACAACTTTATCCACTTGACTGCCTACTTTCAGGGATCTATTGACACATACACCAAGATCCTTCTGTTCCTCAACACTATTAAGAGCCCTACCATTAGCCCTATACTCTACACATTATCTGCATTGAAGTCCATCTGCCACTTCTTTGCCCAGTCTTGCATCCTATCTATGTCTCGCTGCAACTTCTGACATCCCTCCAGACTATCCACAACACCACCAACCTTCGTGTCATAGGCAAACTTACCAACTCATCCCTCCACTTCCTCATCCAGGTCATTTATGAAAACGACAAACAGCAAGGGTCCTAGAACAGATCCCTGGTGACCGACATCCATGCAGAAAAAGACCCATCCACAACCATTCTCCGCCTTATGCAAGCAAGCCAGTTCTGGATCCATAAGGCAATAGACCCTTGGATCCCATGCCCTCTCATTTTTTCAAGAAGTCTTGAAATGCCTTGCTGATGCCCATATAAACCACATCCACCACTCTTTCATTATCAATGTGTTTAGTCACATTTTCAAAGAACTCAACTAGGCTCGTAAGGCACAACTTGCCCTTGACAAAGCCGTGCTGACTACTTTGATTGTACTAAACTTCTCCAAACATTTATAAATCCTGTATCCTCAGTATTGTCTCCATCAACGTACCAACCACTGAGGTCAGACTCACTGGTCAGTAACTTCCCAGGCTATCCATGTTCCTTTTCTTGAAAATAGGAACCACATCCGCAATCCTCCGGGACCTCTCCCGTCTCCATCAATGACGCAAAGATCATCTTTGCGTCATTGATGCAAAGCTTTTAAATTAAGACACAGCTTGGGACACAGCTTTAAATTAAGGGGTATGAGTTATAGGACAGATATCAGAGGTAGGTTCTTTACTCAAAGAGTGATTAGGGAGTGGAATGCCCTGCCTGCAGCTGTTGTAGATGCGCCAAGTTTGTGGCGTTTAAGAGGTTAATTGATAAGTATATGGAAGAGAAGGGAATGGTTTAGTTTGGAGGGGCATTGCTTTTTATTTTGGTCGGCACAACATCGAAGGCCGAAGGGCCTGTTCTGTGCTGTAATGTTCTATGTTCTATGTAGAAATGCCGGCGTTGGACTGGGGTAAACTCAGTAAAGTCTTGCAATACCAATTTTAAATCCAACCAATTTATTTGATAGTAAATCTGCGAGCTTTCGGCCTTTGTGGCCTTCGTCAGGCAAATGAGGTGTTCTGGTCTGAAGTGTGCTTTTGGAGACTATCAAATAAATCGGTTGGATTTAAAATTGGTGTTGCCAGACTTTACTGAGCAAAGATCATCGCCAGAGGCTCTACAATCTCTTCCCTCACCTCTCACAGTAACCTGGGGATCGTCCCATCCACTCCCAGCGACTTATCTATCTTGATGCAATTTAAAAGTTCCAACACATCCTTTTTTTTTTTAACATCCACATACTCGATCTTTTCAGTCTGCCACAAACCTGCAGTACAACCTTCCAGATCACCTTCCACCATGAATACCGAGGCAAAGGATCTCTGCCATTTCTTCTGGTTCCACACAGATTTTTCCCCCTTCACCTTTTATAGCTTTTATTTCTTCACATCTCATCCTTTTACTCTTCACACATTTGTAGAACGCCTTGGGGTTCTCTTTAATCTTACCCGCCAAGGCCTTCTCATGACCCTTTTTCACTCTTAGTTTCCTTTTTAAGCTATTCCTACCACCTGTATACTCCTCTAGATCCTTAACATCTCCTAGCTCTCTGAACCTTCTGTGCGCTTTTGTTTTCTTTTCATCACAACCTTTGTGCACCATGAAGTACATACAAAAAAAACGCCCTTCGGCCCAATGAGCCCACGCCGCTACCCGATGTTCCCACCTCTACCTGCGATCCCTGTCCATGTTTATAGATCTATGGATTAAAAACCAAATTTGAGACAATTTAGAGAGAATTTGTTTTGCCAATTAGCCTAAGAGCACATCTTTGGGATGTGGGAGGAAACCGGAGCACCCGGAGAAAACCCACGCAAGCACGGGGAGAATGCGCAAACTCCCACAGACACAGGCCCAAATCCATGTATCTGCACAGCACAGCGATAGTCACTGAGCTGTCGTGTTGCCCATCAAATGATCCAGGTCAAGCGTACACTAATGACATGAAGCACTATGATGCTCTCGAAAAAAATCCAAGAGCAGCCCTCTCACGACCTATTGCGTATATGCCCCTTGTTAGACAACAAGGTGGACCAAAGCACCTGTAGGATAAAAACAAGTACATCAATATCATCATCTATTTACACACTTCCCGGGACTCCCAAGGCTCATGATCCCTATTTTAAATCAGTTTTCTATACCCCTCCATTCCCATTCTGTTCATGTGCCCATCTAAGTATTTCTTAAATAACTCCAGAGTGCCTGCCTCCATCACTTTACTTGGCAGCGCATTCCATACCCTCACCACCGTCTGTGTGAAAAAACTCCCTCTAGCATCCAAATTATACTTTACCCCCCTCACTCTAAGCCTGTGACCCCTCGTGCTATTCAAGTCCATCCTAAAAGCTGAATCCTATTTGCTCTATCTATACCCCTCATAATCTTGTACACCTCTATTAGATCTCCTCTAAATCTATGTCTTTCTAAGGAAAACAGTCCCAATTTACCTAACCTCTCCTCGTAATTCAGGCCTTCCATACCAGGCAGCGTCCTGGTAAACCTCCTGCACTCTCTCCAGAGTCTCCATGTCCTTCCGGTAGTAGGGCGACCAGAACTGGACGCAGTATTCCAAATGAGGTCTAACCAATGTTTTCTCACCTTGTTTCCTAAGTAACCAACTTCAACCACTCAGTAAAGCCTGGAAATACTGTGGCAATGTTAGATGAATGGAGATCTTTACCCCTCCATAGTACATCCATGGAATTGGACATTCCACAGATGATTTGTTGCAGAATGTTAGCCTGAGTTTGTGTTGATTAAGCTCCAACTAGACATCTGTAGAAGTGTGTGTTAAAAGATTATAAAAGGATGTATGTCACATGGCACATACAACAGCTTACTAACATCAGAACAATGTATTAAGCAAGCCAAATAATAATTAGAACCAGACACTTTGTTCTTTTTTGCAAACATCACCGTCATTACAGATTTCCAAAGCATACGTTAGATATAATTTTGCAAACTTATATACTGATGTTCCATCTGCAAATGTTGTGAAAATTGTCATATCTCTACATTTTATTATTTAAATGGAGATTGACATGGATTAGATATTACTTCTTTGCAATAGTAATTTCCAATCTCCTTATATGATAGAACAATTAGATGTTATTGCTTAGCACAGCTATATTTTTTCACAATATACCTTGTCTAATTTCATGCTACTATTCAGTTGATATCCTTTTTTCAAGGAACTATCAATTTTATTAAAATCACGGACTGTTCTTTGATAAAAATTAATAGATAATTCCATACATCATTTATAGTAGAAATACATTTTTACTAACCTGCCCTTTATTTTTATAATTATTTTGGTATAACATTTGAATAAATTACTACTGTTACGGCAAAAGACTTTTGGTCGTCTTGAACACACCAATTCCTTCCTAAGCTTTTACTCTTTCACAGAATGTTGTAAATCAGCGAAGAGTAATAGCTAAAACAGAAATGCTGCTTTGCTTTCAACTTTATTTTGATTTTATCATCACATGTATTAATATACAGTGAAAGAGTTGCTTCTTGCATGCTATACAAAGCATACCATGCATAGAGAAGGAAAGGAGAGAGTGCAGAATGCTGTGTTACAGTCATAGTTAGGATGTTGTGAAAGATCAACTTAATATGAGGTAGGTGGAAATCAGAGGCTGAGAATTCACTTCCTGACTCATCCAAATCTGTCCATCATTTGTAAGCCACAATCAGGAGTGTGATAGAATACTTGCAACTTGCCTGAACGAGTATGGCTTCAAAGGGACTGAAGAAGTTCAACACCACCTAGGACAAAGTAGTCCACTTGATTTTGATTTAATTTATTATTGTCACATGTATTAGCATATATGGAAAAGTATTGTTTCTTGCGCGGTATATAGACAAAACATACCGTTCATAGAAAAGGACAGGAGAGAGTGCAGAAGAGAGTGCAGAATGTAGTGTTACAGTCACAGCTAGAGAAAGATCAACTTAGTGCAAGATAGGTCCATTCAAAGGTCTGAATGAGAAGAAGCTGTTCTTGAGTCAGTGGTACATGTCCTCAGACTTTTGTATTTTTGGTAGAACCAAGGTGCATGGGGTCCTTGATTATGCCAGCTGCTTTATCAAGGTAACGGGAAGTGTAGACAGAGTCAATAGATTGGAGGCTGGTTTACATAATGGATTTGGCTTTGTTCACAACCTTTGTAGTTTATTGTGGTCTTGGAAAGAGCGAATCACACTAAGCTTTCTATGGTGCATCTGTAAAAATTGATAAAAGTTGTAGCAGGCATGCCAAATTTCCTTAGCCTCCTGAGAAAGCAGAGACATTGGTGGGCTTTCTTAACTATAGCGTCGGCATGGAGGGACCAGGGTTGGTTGTTGGTGATCTGGTCACCTAGAAAGTTGAATCATAGATTTTTAAAATCTGACTTCTCTCTCTGATATCTGATGCTCTACCTCTGATCAAACTACTTATTTATAATAATGCCTTCTATTTTGATCGTTTCTGATGGATGACCTATGATCTTGGCCTGAAAAGTCAGCAAACATGTGACCTGAGTAGACATGCCATTAACAAATTTAATTTACCAATGCTCCTTTGATAATACCTCCTAAACCCACAACCTCTGCCACACAGGACGAAAAGATCTGTTATATGTGGGAATCACAGTAAGAAGTCTGACAACACCAGGTCCAACCGATTTATTTGAAAGTAAACTCACAAGCTTTCGCGGTTTCTCCCTTCGTCAGGTGAATGGAGAATTCTGGCCTCAGTTCTGGCATATAACAGCGCAGACAGTTTACAAATTAGTGATTAGAATGCAAGTCTTTACAACCTGCTATTCAAATCTTAAAGATGCCAACAATACGAGTAGAAAAAGAGCATTAAGCACAGGTTAAAGAGATGTGTATTGTCTCCAGACAGTACAATCAGTGAGGTTTTGCAAACCCAGGCAAGTCATGGGGGTACTAATAATGCGACATGAACCCAGGATTCCTCATGTGTGAGGAACTTGGCTATCAGTCTCTGCTCAGCGACTCTGCGCTGTCATGTGTCATGAAGGCCACCTTGGAGATCGCTTACCCGAAGGTCAGAGGCCGAATGCCTATGACTGCTGAAGTGTTCACCAACAGGAAGGGAACAGTCTTGCCTGGTGATTGTCGAGTGATGTTCATTCATCTGTTGTTGTAGTGTCTGCATGGTCTCCCCAACATACCTTGCCTCAGGACATCCTTTCCTGCAGTGTATTAGGTAGACAACATTGGCCAAGTTGCAACAGTATATACCATGTACCTAGTGGATGATATTCAGGTCTGGCAATGTCTTGCAGAGGTTGCCGTGAAAGGGTTGTGTGGTGTTGTAGTTACTGTTCTCCTGAAGGCTGGGTAGTTTGCTGCGAACAACGGTCTGTTTAAGATTGTGCGGTAGTCTGAAGGCAAGAACTGGGGGTGTGGAGATGGCCCTGCGAGATGTTCTTCTTCATCCGGAGAAGATGTCATAGCTTCTCCGCTCCAGGGAAGTACTGGATGACAAAGGATACTCTGTCCACTGTGTCCCATGTTTGTCTTCCGAGGAGGTTGGTGCAGTTTTTCGCTGTGGTGCATTGGAACTATCGATGGATGTTCGTATGAGGGCTTCTTTCAGCGTCTAGAGGTGTCTGTCACAATCCTCCTCATCTGAGCAGATCCTGTGTACATGGAAGGCTTATCCGTAGAGGATGGCTTAACATGTTTAGATGGAAGCTAGAGAAGTGGAACATTGTGTGGTTGTCTGTGGGCTTGCGGTACAGTGAGGTGCTGAAGTGACTGTCCTTGATGAAGATACGTGTGTCCATGAATGCAATTGATTCTGGAGAATAGTCCATGGTGAGTCCGATGGTGGGGTGGAACTTGTTGATATCATCATATAGTTGTTTCAGTGATGTTCACCATGAGTCCAAAGGAAGAAAATGTCATTGATATATCTAGTGTATAGCATTGTTTGAAGGTCCTGTATAGTGAAGAAGTCTTGTTCGAACCTGTGCATGAGGATATTGGCATATTGAGGTGTGAATTTGATCCCCATGGCTGTTCTTGTGTCTGGATGAAAAACTGGTTGTTGAAGGTGAAGACGTTGTGGTCCAGGATAAAGCGGATAAGTTGTAAAATTGCATCTGGAAACTGGCAGTTGTCGGCATTGAGTACTGAGACAGTTGCAGCAATGCCATCGCCGTGAGGGATGTTGGCATAGGGTGCCAAGACATGCATTGTGACAAGGAATGCTCCTGGTTCAACTGCTCCGTGTGTGCTGAGTTTCTGTAGGAAGTCCATAATGTCGCAACAAAAGCTGGGGTTCTTTGTATAATGGGTTTCAGGAAGCCCTCAATGTAGCTGGAGAGATTCTCACATAGGGTCCCATTGCCCGATACGATGGGACGGCCGGGTGTGTTTGCCTTGTGTATCTTTGGGAGGCAGTAGAGATCTCCAACATGGGGTGTACATGGAATGAGAGAACCAAGGGTGCTCTGACAGTCGGGGTCAAAGGTCTTGATCAGAGTGTTGAGTTGACAAGTGTGTTCTTTGGTCGGATCTGCGGGTAACTGTCTGTAGTGTTCCTCATTGTTTAGTTGTCGGTACACTTCTTTGCAGTAATCAGTATGTCGTCAGTATCCCAAGATGAGTAAGACGACGGCCCCTGCTTTGTCTGCTGGTTTGATAACAATGTGCGGTTGGTCTTGAAAGTGTGGATGGCATTGCATTGTGCTTCGGTGATATTTGGGGCTGTCTTGTGAGTGCCGCTGATGAATCTGGTGTTAATACACCTCCTGATGGTTTGGACATACATGTCCAGTCAAGTACAGGGCCTTCCAGAAGAGTCCAATTGAATTCCTACCTCTTCGGTAGCTGCACTGCAGGTCTCTCTGTCAGCTATCTCAACGTGTTCGCTGTTGGCCTCTTGGGGTTTGTGGAAAAACTCCCGCAGCCTCATTCACCTGACGAATTCCTCTATGTCTGCTGTGAGACTGATGGGGTCCATTTTGGTGGTGGGGCAGAAATTGAACCCTCAGCTGAGGAGTTTGATTCCTTTTGGTTGAAGTGTGTAGTTCGACAAGTTAACAATGGACTCCCTGCAGTAGGACTGTTTTCTACTGTGGTGCCTTGGGAGGCTTGGTTGTTGCTGGTGGTTTTTCCGAGTTTTTCAAGTTTCCTGTTTTTGGTGTGCATGTAGGTGGTATAGTTTCTTTGTCTCATCTCTTGGCAGAGTTTCGCAGCTGGTCTGTGTCCTGAGCGCAAGTTGAGAATATGTATTCTATTTTAATTTCCAGGGTGAGGCGTTTGCTGTAAAACTGGTGGTTGAGCAATGTGAAAGGGGTGCGATAGCAAAGTCTCTCAGCATAATCTGTGTTATAAGTTGACTTGAATGAGTTCATGATCTGTAGTCCTTTTGGTATCTTGTCTGCTTTCTTGCATCTCTGTAAAAACTTGATGTCTGTGACGATGTGTGCAATCTTCTTGGAGATCCTCTCCATTTGGATCCGTCAGTTTGCGGTGTCAATATAGTCATGATGTGGAGATGCCAGCATTGGACTGGGGTAAACACAGTCCTGTTGACGAACACTTCAGTGGTCACGAGCATTTGGCCTCTGACTTTCGGTAAGTGTTCTCCAAAGCGTCTTTCACGACACATGACAGCACAGAAGTCGCTGAGCAGAGACTGATAGCCAAGTTGACACAACGAAGGTCTCAACAGAGATTTTGGGTTCATGTCACTATATGTAACCCCCATGACTTGCCTTGGTTTGCAAAACCTCACTTGCTGTATTGTCTGGAGACAATACACATCTCTTTAACCTGTGCTTAATGCTCTTTCCACTCACATTGTTGGCATCTTTAAGACTTGAATAGCAAGGTTAGTTGTAAAGATTTGCATTCTAATCAGTACTCTGTAAACTGTCTGAGGCCAGAATTTTCTATTCACCTGACGAAGGGAGAAACCCCAAAAAGTTGTGAATTTACTATAAATCAGTTGGACTTAAACCTGATGTTGTCAGACTTCTTAATGTGTTTACGCCAGTCCAACGCCAGCATCTCCACAACATGTGGGAATACCAGCAATTTCCACTTTCAGTGATATTCTGCCTTGGAATTATATCAACGTTTCTTCATCATTATTTGATCAAAATCCTGAAACTCCATCCCTAATAGCATAGTGGAATATCTTCATCACGTGGACTACAGCATTTCAAGATAGTTCACCACCACCTTCTCAAGGATAATTAGGTATCTGCAATAAATGGTGGTCAACGATGTCCAAATTCAATAAATGAATAAAAAGTTCAGCCAGGAGCAGGAAGTGGGTAAAGTCACTACAAAATGATAGAAGTCACAAGGTAGAGGAATAAAAGATTTTATGCCATGACCAGCAGCTGCAATAGAAGTGAACTTCTTTGAAGGGTTCTCATTTTTGTAACACTCAATAGTAGACCCAAGTGGCTGTCTAGTGCCATAAACTTTGGAGTATGTGGCACATGTCAGTTACACTCTTTATTCTAAATCCGAGCTTCAGTTCATTCATTGATTTTCTGTTCAAATATTTGATGCTGTTGCAGTATGCCAAACATAGATTCAGCTGTGACCCACTAATATCCTCTGCACTTCCAAGCCACTGACTCCTGAAACTCTGAACTGAACTGAAGTAGTCAACAATGGCTGCTGTGCCAATGCTACAGTGATACTTCTACATAGCTTACTCTCAGAATTCCATTTTAATTTCTACCCCTCTTTGCACTAGAATTCTATCACAATTTGATCCAGTAGAGTTGTGGTACAGTCGTATACAATCAGGAGGAAGTTTTCCCTCGAAGTTCTTCACATTGACTCTGGATTCCATAGTCATGGAGTCTCATGGCATCAGGTCAATTATGGGCAAGGAAAACCTCCTACTGAATACTGCCATTTCTTTCCTCAGCTGATGAATTAGTATTGTTTTGTGAATACCACTTGGAAGATGCATTGAGGATAGCAAAGGCACAGAATGTGCTCTAGGTGGAGTGGAAGTTCAATATCTAGAACCAAGAGTGGCTCAGTCCTGAAGGACATATCTGCCAGACTGGATCTGTGGCAGGTAGTCAGGGAACCAACAAGAGGGAAGAAAATATACTTGAAATCATATTCACAATCTACCTATCACAGATGCTGTCTATGACAGTATTGATAGGAATAACAATTGCACAGTCTTTACATTGATGATACCTTCCATTATGTTGTACGGCACCACAACCATTGTAAATTCGAACAGATCTAGCAACTTAAAGCTGGGCATCAATAAGGTGTTGTGGGCGAACAGCAGAAGGAAAATTGTATTCAACCACAATCTGTAACTCATATCCTACATAGAACATAACAGTGCAGTACAGGCCCTTCGGCCCTCGATGTTGCACCAGCCAGCGGACCCTCTAACCTAAACTATTCCAATATCATCCATATGCCTATCCACCGACCATTTGAATGCCCCCAAAGCAGGCGAGTCCACAACTACTGCAGGCAGGACATTCCACGCCCTCACCACCCTCTGTGTAAAGAACTTGCCTCTTTCCTCATATTCACCTACATATTTCTCAATTCATTGGATCAACTATAGTGCAATGCAGAGTGTATGCCAGGAACTGCCTCATGTTGTAGACTGAGGTTACTAGCCAGGACTACATGCAAGCTATACAACAGAACAGCATGAAACATGTACGGAGCCAAGTGATCCTGCAAACAATGGATCAGATCAAAGCTCTGCCGTCTGGTCACATGGAATCATGAATGTTTTTTGTTCTTTATTGTTTTGTGGGAGGAGGTGTTGGTAGCAAGACCAGCATTTGTTGCCCATCCCTAATTACCTTGAACCAATTGGTATACTAGGCCTTTGCAGAGGCCCATTGTTCTGGGTCTGGATTCACACGTTGGCCAGACAGGATAAGAATATCAGCTTTCCTTCCCTTAAAATTCACTAACTGCCATGATGGAATTTGAACCCATGTCCCAGAGCGTTAGTTTGACTCTCAAGATTACTCGTCTACTGACAGTGTCAATATGCGACCAACTTATCCTCCTGATTCCACAAAGTCTGTCCACCATCTACAAAGCAGATAACTAAATAACTAATGAGAGAAGGGGGCACCACAAATATTCTGATAAAATCCTGGCTGTAGTACTGATGATTTGAGATCAAGAACTAGCAATGCCTTCAAACAAGACGTTCTAGTACTACAATACTGACATCTACTCAACACTCAATTACCCACTTATATCTACTCACAAAAATGGGACAAATCCATAGCCATTATTTCCCCATCAATCTACTTTTGATTACAAATAAAGCAATGGAAGGTGCTGTCGACAGTGTCATCAAACAGACCTACACAGCAATAATCTGCTCACTGATGCCCAATGAGGTCTGTCAGGACGACACAGCTCCTGGCTTCATACGGCCTTGGCCCAAACATGGACTGAAAAGCTAAATTCAAGAGAGAATGTGAGAATGGTTATCTTTCTTCAAAGCTGTCTTTGGTCAAGTGCGCATCAAAAATCCTGGCAAAAAGTAAAGCCAATAAGAATCAGGGGAGAGGTCTCCACTTGAAGAATCATATTCAGCACAGAGAAAGGATTTTAGATCTCAATCAACTCAGTCTCAGGACATCATTTATGGAGTTTCTAAGGGTAGTATCATTTTCAGTTGCTTCAACAGTGATCTTCCCTCCATCATAGGATCAGAAGTGGAGATGTTCAGTGATTATTTCAGTGTTCCACATCACATAGGATTCCTTAGACACTGAAGCAGTCAACATGCAGGAAGGCCTGCACAACATTCTTGGGCTGATATGTCACAATTTACATTTAGAATATGCAGATGTTAGACAATGCCAACACCAACAAGACAGAATGTAACCTGTCTCCCCTTGACACTCAATTGCATGACCATCATTGAATCTCTCAGCACCAACATCATAGGGATTACTGTTGACCAGAAATTTAACTGGACAGGGTCAGGGGCTAAAGTTAAAAACTTTCCCCCTGGCTCCCCAAAGTCTGCCCACCATATACAATACAGCTCCAACAACATTCAAAAAACTTGACACAATCCAGAACAAAACAATTGACTTGATTGGCAACTCATCCACTACATTAAACATTTCCTCCCTTTCCCAGCAATACAGTTATTGCAGTGTATATACAAGATGCACTGCAGAAATGTACCATGCAAAGTGCCTTCAGCTACAGCTTCCGTATCTGCAACCTCTATTACCTGGAAGATCAAGGGTTGAGACCACCACCATCTCATGGCGATATGGTGGTACAGTGATTAGCACTGCTGCCTCACAGCGCCAGGGACCTGGGTTTGATTCCCAGCTTGGGTCACTGTCTGCATGGAGTCTGCACGCTCTCCCTTGTGTTTGTGCGGGTTTCCCCAGGGTGCTGCAGTTTCCTTCTACAGTCCGAAAGATGTGTTGGTCAGGTGCACTGGACATGCTAGATTTTCCCTCCGTGTACCTGAAGAGGCACTAGAGTTGGACAACTTAGTTGCAATGTTAATATAAGCTTATTTACGACAAATAAACAAACTTTAATTTTAACCTGCAAATTTCCATAGCCAAGCCACACATTATCCTAACTTGGAATTATACGCTGTTCCTTCACTTTCGCGGGTCAAAAACCTGGAACTTACCTCTTAACAGCTCTGTTGAAGGCTCACTACCACCTTCTCAAGGACAATTAGGGATGGGCAACAAACGCTGGCCTTGCCAAGAATTCTCACATTCCATTAAATAAAAACAAATTTGTTTCTAATGAGCCTTAATTTTTCTTGAAAAGAGGGATAATTCATATTCAAATAGGAGCAAGTTTTAAAATAGTAGTCAAATTTGGAGAAAGGCCATTCACTTCCTACCAATATGAAGGTATAACTACTTATAAACATGTCTCTTCTGATAAATTTATAGGAAAATATTCCCCTTAACTTCCCTTCATAGTAATAATCTAAAATTTAGAACTTATTTTTCTTTGCCATTCTCTGAATTACCTTCATAACCTCCAGAGTTCATTTTTCAATGCGCTAATATATTTTCTACACATTTTATGACAAGCCCAAAATTGGATTTTGTCCAGTTTTTAGCTGGTTGAACTAAGCTATTATATGTGAATCAGTTGAACAAGTTTTCCAGGTCGATAGAAATCTGCCAATTTTTCAGGGGAACGAACTTTTATCTTGTTAGAATCAGCCACTCAGACTAGTCGCCTGTCAATGATGGAGTAAAGATCTAACTAGGAGGTTATTTCAATCTCACAATTGATTTCACCATTCTGCTCTGTAGCAATGAAATCTACAGTTACCTTAAATATTGTTGGGGAATTTTTCCAAATGCCTGAAAGAGACTGAAGTGGCACTACAGAGAGAATAGTGTCCAAGTTATGTGGCAAACAGATCACATATTCACCCAATAAAACAAATGTGCCATGTTTTGAAAACAGGTTTGAGATTTTGAAATGTCAGCAATTAAGACCAATGCATACAGTGCCAGAGCCAGGAGAGCAGCTCCACAGGGGTTTTGCAATCTAACTATTGTGCACACCAAGCCTGCTTCACAATCTGTCAAAGGGTGTTGACAATCGTTAATTGAAGTGTTGTGTTACTGACAGTGTGCTCAGTTTATTTAAAAAAAACAAATTTCAAGAATATATCTGTTTCTATTTTATCAGAATCGATGTATTAAGGCACTTGGAGAGAGAAAATAATTGAAAATCTCCATGTATTAGCTCCTGGATTATGATTCTTGCCTTACTTACACTCTGTTGCCTGCCACTTCTGAACACAATGCCCAAACATTTAGTAGACTTTTGGCTCATGAATTTGCTCCTTTTATGCCAAGCGCATCCTATTCCTTTCAATCACACACTTTAACAAATGTATTAAGATAAAAGCTGAATATATTTGGTTGCTGCTGCATCACCCCAGCTTGGCAATCCTCATTGGCAACCGTGCAACACTGTCCATCACTCATGCATCACAATGGTTTTGCAAAACCCATCAACTGCCAGCTAATCAAAACCAAGTTCTTCAGTTAACATGCTTGATCACTAGAGTCCCCAGAAAAGTTTAAGAGCAATTGGATAAATGTCCATCTAAAGGCTGGTGCTACTTTCATAATGCTTCTCAGAGTGGTCACACAGATCTAAAGATATCATCGTTTAGAGGCACCCAGAGAAAACAGGAAAAAAGGAGACAACAAACACTAGACTATTTTCTCATTTGTTTGAGCAAATAACCATTCAGCTTCTAGGTCGTCAAAAACCCAGCAACTAAAACATATTCTGATAAACATTGTCATGGTCAGATTGATATGTGACTCCTATCCAAATGCAAGGTAATTGATTATCCTTTGTTCAATTAGGGGCTTATAACAAATAGTGAGTGACACCCATATTTATACCCATTTCTACAACTTTAACACAACTCATTATTACATGTGCCCTAGCAGTATTGTGGCACAGTGATTAACACTGTTGCCTCACAGCACCAGGGACCCGGGTTCAATTCCAGCCTAGGGTTACTGTCTGTGTGGAGTTTGCACATTCTCCTGTGTCTGTGTGTTTCTTCCGGATGCTCTAGTTTCCTCCCACCGTCCAAAGATACGCAGGTTAGGTTAATTGGTCATGCTAAATTGATTCTAGTATCAGGGAGATTAGCAGGGAACAGAAACTGTCAGGTCTGGGCACAAACGAAAAGTGGAGCTTTTTCAAGGAACAAATGCTGCATTTCCTTGATAGCTATGTCCCTGGCAGGTAGGGAGGAAATGGCCAAGTGAGGGAAACATGGTTCACAAAGGAGGTGGAATGTCTTATCAAGAAGAAAAAAGAAGCGTACGTAAGGAAGAAAAAACAAGGTTCAGTTGGGTCACTTAAGGGTTACAAGGTAACTAGGAATGAGTTAAAGAAAGGTCTTAGGAGAACTTGGAGGGGGCATGAGAAGTTCTTGGCAAGTTGGATAAAGGAAAACCTCAATGCTTTTTACTCTTATGCGAGAAATAAAAGAATGACCAAGGTGAGCTTAGGGCCAGTCAAGGATAGTAGTGAGAACTTGTGCATTGAATGGATAGTTTTCTTTAGTGTTCAAAGCAGAGGGGCAATGTTTTTGAGGATGAGTATGTGATATAGGTGATAGGATAGAGGAGATAAATGTTCTGAGGAAGATGTATTAGCAATTTTGAAAAACATGAGGGTGGATAAGTCCCCTGGGCCAGATAGGATACATCCTAGGATACTTTGGGAGACAAGGGATGAGATTGTGGAGCCTTTAGTTTGATCTTTGGTCCTCGCAGTCCACGGGATTGTGCCAGAGAACTGGAGAGTGGCGAACATTGTTCCTCTCTTCAATAAAGAAAACAGGAATGATCTGGTAATTGTAGGCCAGTTAGTCTTACTTTGATGGTCAGTAATTTAATGGAAAGGGTCCTGAGAGATAGGATTTATGACCATTTGGAAAGATGCAGTTTAATTTGGGATAGTTAGCATGGTTTCATGAGGGGTAAGTCCTGCCTCACAAATTTGATTAAATTCTTTGAGGAGGTAACTGAGATGAAGATAGCGCAGTTGATGTGATATAATGGATTTTAGTAAGGTGTTTGATAAGGTTCCCCCGGTAAACTCATGAAGGTGGTAAAGAGGTGTAGGATAGAAGGAAATTTAGCTGATTGGATAAATAATGGGCTATCTCTAGAAGACAGAGAGTGGTGATGAAGGGAAAATTTTCAGACTGGAGGCCAGTTACCAGCTGCGTACCAGATCAGTGCTGAATCCTCTGCTATTTCTGATTTTTATCAATGACTTGGAAGGGTGGGTTAGTAAACTTGGGGATGCTAGGGGAAAGTTTTTCACTCAGAGGGTGGTGAGTGAATCGGCTGCCGTCGGTGGTGGTCGAGGCGAACTCGCTGGGGTCTTTTAAAAGACTTCTGGATGAGTATATGGGATCCAATGGGATTGGGGGTTATAGATAGGTCTATGGCTGGGTAGTTTTTGATGTGTTCGGCACAACTTGTGGGCCGAAGGGCCTGTTTGTGCTGTAGTGTTCTATGTTCTATGTAACTTGCTAATGACACCAAGATTACTGGAGGCATGGATAAGGTAGAGGTCTCTTGCAAGCTACAAAGACACACTGATAGGATGCAGAGCTGGACTGGAAAGTGGCAGATGGAGTTTAACCCTGATAAGTGCGAGGTGATTCATTTTGATAGGGCAAACTTGAACATAGTTTTACAGGGTCAACAACAGGGATTCTGAGGAACGTGGAGGAACAGAGAGATCTTGGGGTTCACTATCCACAGATCTCTTAAGGTTGCCACTCAAGTGGATAGAGCCATTAAGAAGTGTGTTAACATTTATTAACAGGGGAGTTTGAGTTTAAGAGCTATGGGATTATGCTGCAATTATACTGGACCTTGGTGAGACCACATTTGGAGCAGTTCTTGTCACCTCACTATAAAAAGGATGTGGAAGCATTAGAGAGAATGCAGAGGAGATTTAACAGGATGCTGCCTAGTTTGGAGGATAGGTCTCATGAGGAAAGGTGAGGGAGCTGGGGCTTTTCTCTTTAGAGTGGAGGAGGATGAGAAGTGACTTAATAGATGTTTGTAAGATAACGAGGGGGATAAATAGAGTGGATATGCAAGACAATTTCCTCAGATAGATGTAGCTATTACTAGAGGGCATAACTATAAGGTTCACGGTGGGAGATAAATGAGCGATGTCCGAGGTAGATTCTTCACTCAGAATGGTTGGGGTATG
This sequence comes from Sphyrna mokarran, assembly GCA_024679065.1. Classification (NCBI taxonomy): domain Eukaryota; kingdom Metazoa; phylum Chordata; class Chondrichthyes; order Carcharhiniformes; family Carcharhinidae; genus Sphyrna; species Sphyrna mokarran. The sequence goes on along the minus strand of JAGIQG010000033.1, from coordinate 15,104,945 downwards.
GAATAGGCTGCCTGCTGTGACAGTGGAGTCGGACATTTTAGGTACCTGGACCCGGTCCATTTGATGGGCAACACGACAGCTCAGTGACTATTGCTGTGCTGTGCAGATACATGGATTTGGGCCTCTGTCTGTGGGAGTTTGCGCATTTTCCCCGTGTTTGCGTGGGTTTTCTCCAGGTGCTCCGGTTTCCTCCCACATCCCAAAGATGTGCTCTTAGGCTAATTGGCAAAACAAATTCTCCCTAAATTGTCTCAAATTTGGTTTTCAATCCATAGATCTATAAACATGGACAGGGATCGCGGGTAGAGGTGGGAACATCAGGGTGGCAGTGTGGGCTCGTTGGGCTGAAGGGCCTGTTTCCCATGCTGTTTTGTTCTTTGTTCTTTGAACTTCCAAGCAGCTATTGGATGGGCATATGAAGCACACTTGAATGATAATGAGCGAGATAGCTTGATCTTGGATTTGAACATAGCTTGGCACAACACTGAGGGCCAAAGGGCCTGTACTGTTCTATATTTCTAATATGTGGGGTTGTGAGAATGCTGCCTAGGTGGGATTGTGGTCAGAGCAGCCTCGATGAGCCAAATGGCCTCCTTCTGCACTGCAGGGATTCTATGATTGTATTGCTGTAAAACAAATAGTATTAAATTTTCCAGTGTGGCAAGAGACAGTTGCAATTTAAGGCGCATTTACACCTTCAATAGGTTTTATATAAACAGCAGCAGCAATTCATATAAAATATACAGAGTACAAGAGCTGGCCTTTTAATGGTGCAGTTGTACAAAACATTGGTTAGACTTCATTTGGAATACTGCGTCCAGTTCTGGTCGCCTTACTACTGGAAGAACGTGGAGACTCTGGAGAGAGTGCACAGGAGGTTTACCAGGATGCTGCCAGATATGGAAGGTCTGAGTTACAAGGAAAGGTTAGGCAAATTGGGACCATTTTCCTTAGAAAGACGTAGATTTAGAGGAGATCTAATAGAGGTGTACAAGATTATGAAGGGGATAGATAGAGTAAACAGGGTTAAGCTTTTTCCTAGGATGGACTCAAATAGCACAAGGGGTCACTGGCTTAGGGTGAGGGGGGGTAAGGTATAATTTGGATGCTAGAGGGAGTTTTTTCACACAGAGGGTGGTGGGGGTATGGAATGCACTGCCAAGTAAAGTGGTGGGGGCAGGTACTGTGGAGTTATTTAAGAAATACTTAGATGGGCACATGAACAGAATGGGTATGGAGGGGTATAGAAAACTGATTTAAAATAGGGATCATGAGCCTTGGGAGTCCCTGGGAAGTGTGTAAATAGATGATGATATTGATGTTCTTGTTTTTATCCTACAGGTGCTTTGGTCCACCTTGTTGTCTAACAGGGGCATACACGCGATGGGTCGTGAGAGGGCTGCTCTTGGATTTTTGTTTTCAAGAATATCCTAGTGCTTCACATCGTTAGTGTACCATTTGACGGGCAACATAACAGCTCAGTGACTATCGCTGTGCTGTGCAGATACATGGATTTGGGCCTGTGTCTGTGGAAGTTTGCGCATTCTCCCCATGCTTGCGTGGGTTTTCTCCGGGTGCTCCGGTTTCCTCCCACATTCCGAAGATGGGCTCTTAGGCTAACTGGCAAAACAAATTCTCCCTAAATTGTCTCAAATTTGGTTTTTAATCCATAGATCTATAAACATAGGCAGGAATCACGGTGGAGGTGAAAACATTGGGGTGGCAGTGCGGGCTCGTCGGGCCAAAGGGCCTGTTTCCAGTGCTGTTTTGTTCTTTGTTCTTTTATCCCAAGAACTTCACAGGAGCATTATAAAAACAAAACATGACTCCAAAGCTGAGATATTAGGTCAGATCACCAAAATCTTCACAAAAGAAATTAGGAGCTAGACAATGAAATCATGACCTACAATAGGAGAGCATTTCAAATTAGGGATGCTCAAGAGATCAGCTTAAGAGTGCCGACATCTTGGCTAGTTGGAGGTTGACAAAGATTACAGAAATAAGGAGCGAGGGCATTGGGGGATTTCAAAACAAGAATGATAATTTTAAAGTCAGGCATTGCTTGACTGGGAGCCAAATTATGTAGCGAGAACATGAATGAAAGTTGAACTGAAATGTTTCGAGTTAAGCCACGGTCTTTTGGATGATCTCAGGTTTAGGTAGGGAGATCAGAGGATTGCTCTGGAATAGTCAAGTTTTCGGGCAACAAAAAATTAATTTTTGTAAGCTTCTCTGGAAGTTATACAGTGAGAAAGAAGTATACATTTACAATTTGGTAACTAACAAACTAATTTTCAAAGGGCATTCAATAAGGTGTCACACAAAAGGTTGATACAAAAGTATAGAGTTGAATATAATATATTAGCATAGATTCAGGATTACTTAATAGATAGAAAACAAAACAATAGGTATAAGAACAGCGTTTTCAAATTGGCAGACTTCAGCTATTTAAAAATCCATATTAATGATTTAGATGAAGAGTTAATAAGTAATGTACCTAAGTTGTTGAACATACACAGAAAAATGGAAACGTAAACTGTGAGGTGGACACAGCAGTGAGGCATTTAAAAAAATAAACAACAGTAAAAACACAAGGAATTCTAAAATAATCAAATCATCTAGAAAAAGTTGCATGGTACAAGATATTTAGGCATTCAAGCATTCTCTAGATCATCTGAATTTGAATTTTGACATTTTTTGTGTTAATAGAATTAATACTAGTAATTAGCATAAATCAAAAATGATTCACAAAGTAATTTCCAATCAATTACATAGATAATTACGCCACAGTATTTCACATCAGCAGAATAGGATAAGTGAAAGACCTAGATGTCTATCAAAACAGTTAAATAATTCTGGCACAAGTCTTCATTCTATACTATCAATATGGACATGGATTATTTTGGAAATTTCTGTTTTGATCTTTACACTTGTTCCTCAAGATCCAATTACTATCTCAAACAATACTTCAGGCTTTTCAGAATTAAAACCATGATCTTCTCCATCATTTCTTACGACAAATCCTTCCCTCCTACTTTTAAAATCCAAAGTTGGCACTATTCAATGGCTATTTTTACGTTTATTTTGAAATCACATTATGAAATAACAGTGAATTAATCTGATTTTTTCTCCCTGCTAACTAACCCAAGCTATCCAATTATACAAGTCCTCTGTTAAATTCTCTTCAATCTCTTGTGCACTGCATTTCAACATCTGGTTTCTTATTTTTAAAAAATTGTTAAATGAACTAATCTAAAATTGAAAAGACTTACTTTTAAGATTTCATCATCAAACTTTAACTTGTTTTACTGGATAATCCAACAAACATATTTGTGAAGCTAAATTGAAAAAAAGCATTTACTGCTCTAATCTGACTTGGCGGCACTCCTTATTCTGTTCACTTCCCTATCACTTACCTACACATCTTGAGCCATCAGCAGTGGGCAGGTACCCATGATGACACTTGCAAAAGTAACTGCCAATAGTGTTGGAACATTCACCTCCATGACATAACCCAGGAATAGTAGTGCATTCATCAACATCTAAACAATAAAAGAATCCAAAGTTAATAAAATGAATAAAATTTGAATGTGCATCATTTAAATAATTGCTTTTCTTACCCCATTCATGGCAATTGAAGTAATTGTTACATCTTCAATATTTCTTACTCATTTCTCATCATAAACAGCCAACCCATAAGTGTGTCCACATTCTTATGAATCAAATTTAACTTTACATATATTGTGAATAGAAACAAAATAGGGAGCTCCATTTATTAATGGATTTAATTGTACACATTAGAGTGCATTACTAATAAAGCTCCTTTTATTAATGGATTACATTGCAAAGGATATACACTGTATACTCCTGAAGCCAATCAAGCCAGTTATGAAATCAGTCCTTTTACTGGATCTGCCTGAAGTAGACTTCAAACATCGCAAATGACATTCGGCCCTGGAACACAAATACCTGGTTACTTCCAGTGGAGTTTACATTTGACTTCTTTTATTTAATATCTGTCACATGAGGAAAGTCTAAGTCGGTTAGGATTATATTCACTGGAATTTAAAAGGGTGAGAGGGGATCTCATAGAAACTTCTAAAATTCAACAGAGCTAAATAGGGTAAATTCAGAAAGAATGTTTCTGATAGTGGGGGACTAAGGGTCACAGTTTGAGGCTAAAGGATGAACATTTTAGGACTGAGGCGAGAAGAAATTTCTTCACTCAGAGGATGGTAAACGTGTGGAATTCACTACCACAGAAAATAGCTGAAGCCAAAACATTGTATAATTTTAAGAAGTAATTGGATATAGTCTTAGGGCTAAAGGAATCAGGAATATGGGGGAAAAAGTGGTGATCAGGACATTGAATTTGATGATCAGTCATGATCAATATGAATGGCGGGACAGGCTCGAAGGGCCAAATGGCCTACTCCTGTTTTCTAGTTTCTAATTTATGTTTAAATATTTGACACAACCTTATACATTAATGTTTTATACGTTTGATGCTTCCTTATGCATTAGGATCAACTTGGCAGCCTGCTCAATATTAATAAGTATTTCTACTCTGGAAGCAGGCCAGTAATGATACTGTGCCTTTAAGAAATATATTTGTCCTGTTCTTTTGTGCAGGATGTTTTAGCAGATTTTTAAAAGTATTTATGCCATTGTGCTACAACCAGCAGCCCTGTACTGTTACTGTAGCAGCATTATTGCTTCTAATTGCTAGGATGTTTGTTTTCATCTGGACTAATGCTGTTGCTATTTCAGTGGCTCCCTTAGAGCTTTGCAGAGTAGAACTTCATTATTAATTGACAAGTAAGGTCAATACGACTTGTAAGCTCGGCTTACAGTTGCTGTTTGGAAACTGCGGAGAGAAGTATTCCTTTCTATCTTTGAAGTCTGGAGATTGGGAGCTGCCAATCTGAAATTCTGCTATTTGAGGATATATCCTTCTCTGCAAATTGCTATCTGAGTCTTTGTTCAGAAGTGTTAAAAGGCTGAAAATTCAGCACCAAATAAGCATACTTGTTTTTTGTGCTAACCAATTCTGAAGAAGGGTACATGTCTATAGGGGTATCGCTTTAAACCTGGAACTACAGAAATCACCAGCTATTATATTATACTTTGTTATATTTAAGTATTTTAATTGGTAAAGCTTATGTTAATTCTTATTGTTTTATTCTGTGTACTGATACAAGCTTCCTATTGGGTCATTCGAATCATACCTGGAGTGAAATCTCTTATTCCCACCCTAATGCCAAAATCAAATGTAAAAGTTGGGGCCCAAACTAACTGCAAAATATACCCCAAAGTTTTGATCTGGTCCTTAACAGGTCCCACACTCCACCTTCACCTTCCCCACCAACACTAAATTTGGACGCTACAATATTGATGTTACTAATTCAAATAAAGTTCAATTAAAGTAAAATAAACAAAATTATATAATCATTGTTTCCATATCATATTGGGTGACTCAATGAGAATTACTGCAGTACATTGGTAAATCTGATCTTGAGCAATAATTCAAAGAACTGTTTCTCAGGTATTAAATGAAGCTATTCAGACAGGCTACAGATTTAGTTTCAACTCTCATAGTGCAAATAATTTATAGCATAACTCTAAAGATGAAAACGGGCATAGCTAATACTTAGTTTATGTGAAATATTTGACATTCTCAAGGCAAACCTACACAAATGTGGAACACTACCATTTGCAGGATCCAGCTGGTAGTCACATTCCCCCCAACAAAGCACTAAACTAATTATATATTAATCTAAAATGGAAAGTTCATGCCATTTCTTTTTAATTTGTGTTGTTTAATAACTTACAGCAAAATATGTTGATATGCAAGCCTGAATTCTGCATTTAGGCACTGCAGTTTACGAATATTCAATTTAACATAGAATTTACAGCACAGAAGCAGGTCATTAGCCCAATTAACAGTAGCTTAGCCATTGCAACTCTAGAAGGAGTAACACAACACTGTTCATTTAATGGGTTATTAAGTTTTTAACTGAATTCCTCATAATCATGAGTTTTCTGAAATTCAAATGCAGTCAAAGCATATCTCCAAAAGAAGCGAGGCAGGGGGTTAAAGAAAATCTAGGGCTGAACAGACCTACAAGTTGGGCTAACCTTTGGTTCACAATGAAAGCATAAATCTAAAAGCAGACTACCTATACAGTATCAAAACAGAAATACTACATGTCATTGAGAGTTATTTAAATAAATAATGCAGTAAAGCAAAAATGAACTAGATTGCTTTTTAATCTTTCCTGGAGTATGAACATTGTGACAAGGTCAGTATTTGTTGCCTATCCCTAATTGCCCTCAGGAAAGTGGTAGTGAGTTACCTTCTTAAACTGCTGCAATTCATCTCGTGTAGATACTCACAGCGCTGTAAGGAAGAGAATGTTGGGTTCTGACTCAATGACAATGAAGGGCATAGTTTCAAGTCAGGATGGTGGGTGGCTTGGAGGGGAACTTCCATGCATTTGTTGCCCTTATCCTTCTAGATGGTAGTAGTCATGGATTTGGAAGATGTTAAGTATTTAAAGTGGTTGCAACCCTCCTGGTATAATATCACATGACCTGTAGTGATATGTGCAGAGAGGTTTGTGGCTCTCTCATCTTGAACCTGGAACAAGTTGCATTTCCTTAATAAAAGTGGTAACTTATGGTCGATACATAATAAAGAAGAAATCACCAATGAGAGTTGGGGGAAAAAAATTTTTTTTGATCAGATTCTAAGAAACCCAGTAGTTCGGATTGTAAAGTTGATTGAAGGCAAGAGAAAGAAACCTGCAAAACACTACAAAAAGTTCAAAGAAAACTATGATTAAGCAAGAAACAAAAGTTAATGGACTTCTAAGCACATGATAAAAAAGAACAGGCTTTCAGAAACAAAAGGTCTGCAGAATCTTAAAAAGAAGCTACTAGTCAGGAAAAAAAAAGGTTCAATACGAAAAAAATCATGGCATTGTTAGCTAAGATGATCTCTTGCAATGTATGAGAAAGAGGGAGAAAACCAAAGAAAGTTTAAAAGCCCGGGAGCTGATAACCAAAAATGGCAGCATCTGATAAGGACTGGAAGATTTGAAACTCATATGAAGAAAAATTCCAATGTTAACATGTTCAGTGGATGCAAAACTTCTACAGTTCTATAAAATCTAGTCCATCCAACAAAGCCTGGAGTTAAGACTTATGAAGAAATTACAAAGTGAATTTCTTGCCTAAACTGCTCAATACTGCAAAGATTTAGGTTCTATTGCTGAAGCCTAGAGGAAAGTGAAAACATTTTATAGTTCATGGCAATCTTAGGAAGGCTAGCTAAACATTATGAATTTGGCATGATGCCTGATGACAATCTTCATGATAGATTGGTATACGGACTCTAACGCAGTTATTTGAAGAAAGCTATTCACTGAAAGAATACTGACTCATACATCAGCAGTGGACATTGCAGTATCAATGGATCAGGCTGCGACAGAGACTTCACAGATAGGACTTGGGGCAAAGATCTACCAAATGGAACCACTAAAAATAAGTCTTCAAAAACAACATGTATCTCATTGATATGCACAAGTTGAACACTCAGCAGAAGAATGCTGGCGTAGGGAAAACAAGCGCAGGAATTGTTGCAAAAAAGGCCTTCTTGCAAAAGCATGCTGGAGATGGCAAACCTCTTCAACACCAAAACTGTGTAAGAAAAAAGAAACATTCAAATCTGCAAGAAAAATCCATCAAATATCAGGCAAAGATTAAGAAATCTTAGTAAATAATATGCCAAATTTCAAGAATGGTGCAACAGCAAAATCTTAGTCGGGCGATAGCATAACCCCACCATAGGTTTCCAGGCGGCAAGTAGTGCAGTTAACAAGAGACCCTATTGACAATGGCAGGACTATAACATCCCACTGCAAGTGAACAGCACATTGACTGCTGCAGCCACAAAACACACTATAGAGGGGAAGGAAGTCCAGGTATTTTGCTAGTACATGCTGATTCATGATTTTGGGTATTTCCAAAATATGCCAGTAAACTAGTCAAAATGCAAGTGGTTACAGTATCATTGATATCAGAGATAACCTATAAAAAGTTAAAGCATCTGTCATTCAAATCACCAAACGTTATCCTACAGATGTACATAGAAGTTTACCATTAAAAGAATGTATCAAAGCAAAGGTGGAAATGAATGAACAACCAATGGCACACCTACAACATTAAATATCTCGAGAGCAAATGCAAATGCTGTTGCTTTACAAAGATTGCCATTACAAATCAAGCAAGATCCTGAAGAAAATTTATTTAACATTTAATATTTCTCACGAATGAACAATGTACCTGTGACTTTGGCAATATTTTTACCAGCCTACCCACCACTGGAATCGGAGCGGGCAAATAGCAGACATCTCAAGTTCAGAGACATGCAAGCTCCACTCCAGTAATGGGGAAGGTTATGGATATGGTCCTAAAAGCTACAATGACAGAAAAACATCATTAAAAACCCAGACCTCAATCACAAGCTGGCTTCAGTTGACAGCACAGAGTGGAATTTTACTATAGGGAATCTAAGATTATTCTTTCATGCTTGCATGGAAGAATCCTTGAACATCTACACAAGGGAAATCCAAGTGTGGTAAGATTGAAGGAAATGGCACGTTGTTTTTACGCACAAATGAAAGGGTAAGCGGAGTAATGTCAGTCCTGTTGAAAACTAAGAAGACTCCACCACTGCAACCCTTACATCCATGGGGATGGCTGAAACAGTCATGGCAGACTGATCCAATAGAGGAATACTTGTTCCTAGTATTGGTAGATGCACATTCTAAATGGCTGTAAGTAGTGATCATGAAATCTACAACAGCAAAACAGACCATTGAGAAGTTGGATAAGGTATTTGTTAGATTTTGTAGACTTGAGCAAATGGTAAGTGACAATGGGATACAGTTTACTTTAAAGGAGTTCGAAGACTACTTGAAAGGAAATAGTATCCAACACATCAAGTTGGCTCTGTATCACCCATCAACAAGTGGATGGGCCAAACAATTCATACTGTCACTAAAACACTCAATAAGGCATCAAAAGAGCAATAGACATTGTCAAGATGAGTAAATAACTTCTTGATATCATACAGGAACACTGCACACACTCGTCACAGAATTCACCAGCGATGCTGCTTTAAAAAGGAAGCTTAGAATAAAATTTGATCTTTTGATATTATCTGATACCTCAGATTGTCGAACGATAACAAAAAGCACAGATTGCTAGGAGAGAACAAAGGGAGTATTTACTCAATAAGAAAGAGTATTAGCCAGAAGCTACACTGCCAATGAAAAATGGGTATCTGTTGTTATTATGACAAAAACAGGTCCAATATCTTAGATGGATGACAAGATAGTTTGCAGCATCATACTAGCCAGATACTAGCCTGAAGAAGTGAAATCACTGAAGCTTCACCAGAAGTATTTACATTAGAAAAGCTAATTAGTGATACATCTGTAGAGGGACAAACTCAGATTCTGTTTCTTCACACTGATTGAAACTACTTCAACGTCAGTTTCTATGAAGAATTACAAACAGAAGTAAAAGAGGACATTTCAAAAGTCTTGAGTAGCCAAATTACAGAGCATCGAGTACAGCCCAAAAGAAATGGATGTTTACTGAGTGACTGTATGGAAAATAACACTACAAAGTAACGTACATACAGTTTAACTGGGTCGGTTATTTTAACATTAGGGCATGCCTTAGCTACTCTTCTTCAAAATAATGCTGCAGGATCTTTAACGTCTACCAGAAAGGGCAGACAGGGCTTCTGCTTAAAAAGAGGAGAAAAATGGCTTATTTCTGCTCCCATTTCTTATGTTTCAAATATTCTATTTCATTATGGAAATCTTTAAATTATGATTTTTAAAAATTACACTTTAAAAAAGTAACAAATGTTTAGTTCCCTGTTCAGGCCGCTCCAGTGATATCAAAGGAGAACATTTTAGCATATTTTCAACACTAAAGACTGCATATTGAATTTAATTTATTTATTAATGCAGAAAAAATGCTCTGCTTTATGTGAATTCCATCTGTTCCACATAATTGCCTTAACTTGTGCTTTTATCAACATTCATATTTTGTTAATGCAATTTTCTGGAATGCAGGTTACCACTAGTAACTATGACAGACAATAACGTTGTTATATAAAGGCTTATCTAGATAATTTATTTTAATAAGGGAGCTTCATCATTACCATCCCTTTAACATAAGTTATAGAGAAATGTAATTGATTTTAAAACTTATTACACGTCCCATGTGAAATATACCAATCTTTCCTAAAATTATGTTTCAATAATAAGTGCTGATGATACAGGATAATAATTTAATACCAATCTGCAAATTGTAAGCAACTCAAGTTACTATAAGTTAAACAAGCCTATTTTGTTGGCTGATTTGATCATTAGTTATGCAATTCATCAATTATACATCCAATACAGAAGGGCATTACATTCGGGGATTATGACTTATAGGTTCCTGTACTGGCTAACTGATATATAACAAATAGTAGGTATTGCTATCCCTTCTGACTTATTTTTTTTAAAAAAAACTAAATTTGCATTTATAAAACAGTCTTTCAATCAAAATGCCTCAAGAACTTCAATTATTTTTTTTAGAATGCAGTATAAAGAAAATGTACAAGATAAAAGTAGCTTTCAGCTCTACTTTGACAAGTTAATTTTAATATTTATTTTATGAATAAAATAATTTGTATTTTTGAAATATCTTGAATGAAATGTTACAAAGCATTTGACAGGTACATTATGAAATAACATTTGACACCAAGCATATACTGAAATATTAGGGCAGCTGGCCAAAGCTTGAACAGGTTTTAAGGAGCATCTTAAAGGAGGAGAGAGATGTAAACCAGTGATGCAAAAATAGGACATGTGTGAGAATAGGACAAAGGCTGAAGTTTATGCAAGTTGGAGGATGAGAAGCCAGCCCAGAAAGTGTTGGCATCTCAGGTTTACAGCAATAAAGTTTGGATGAGGATTGATCAGCAGCGTCTGACCGAAGCCAGAGACAGAGATGATTGATGTTGTGGAGTTGACTGGCATCTGTCACACAGCTGGATAGGATCCCAGCTGCGTTAAATTGCAAAAACTTCATGGAATCTTTCAAATAGTTTTGTGCATCTGTCCACTATCAAAGAGAAATAAAACTTCAAAATTTCAAATGAGACAAGACAACATAAGACTGAATAACAAGTCAAGGGCAATTAGGTATTAGAATAAATTGGAAAGCACAACATCCAACCATCAAGAAAAGACTATCTGTTAATGATGTACATATGAAACGTGCTCTCAGCAGTAACTGAGCACCGAGACCAAAGAGTTTTGTTTTCAAAGTTTGTGTCAATCCCTTCACTAATCTTGGGCAAGTTATTCATTTAGTAGCTAAACACTGAAATACCATCATCAATAAATGTGAAAATGTAATAAAAGCCTTATTGTCAAGGCCAAAAAACCACTGGAGCTACTTCACAAGCATTAAGCACTATCAGTGGCTCACATTCCCAGTGGCAGAACAGTAAGTGTTGCTACTTCTTTCTTGCTTCCTCCTCTTTCTCATGGAATTATAACTAAAATTTGGTGAAATTCACCATCACCTGACTGGATGGCTAATGTGGTTCCACTTTTCAAGAAGGGTGGTAGAGAAAAACCAGGAAATTACTGACTGGTGAATCTCACATTAGTGGTAGAGAACCTATTGGAAAAAATTCTGAAGGAGAGAATTAATTTCCACTTGGAAAGGCTTTGGTTGATTAGGGATAGTCAGCACAGCAGAGGAGGTCATGCCTAACAAATTTGATAGAGTTTTTCAAAAATCTGATCGTGTGTGGATGAGGGGATAGATTATATGGATTTTAGTAAAGCCTTTGACAAGGTCCCACATGGGAGACTGACTGAGAATGTTGAAGTACATGAAATTCAGGGATGGATCCAAAATCAACTTAGTGATAGGAATAAAAGATGCTGGTAGAAGACTGTTTGAGGCTAGTATCAAATTGCAAATCATAAAGTTGTGTTGGATCCCTTCTTGTTTGTTATATACATAAATTATATTGATAATAGTGCGTGCGTGTGTGTTGATTCACTGACTCAAAATTGACTCAGTGTGGTGAAAATCTAAAATGCAATGTTTGGGAATGTTGTGGAAGCTGGAAACCTTTACAATGTTTAAGTAGTATTTGGATGAGCACTTGAAATGTCATAACATTCAAGGATATGATAAGTGCTGGAAAATAGGATTAGCACGTTAGTGGCTATTATTGTGGGTGCAGACTCGATGGACCAAAGGCCTTTTCTGTGCTTTACAACTCTTTAGGCAAGCTATAAAGGAACCCTTCTGGTCAAACAAGAATGTCTTGCATCTTAATCACAATATTTCTGCCCAACTCCACTTTATTAACGTAACACTTACTTGCACACAGAGTGGCAAATTTATTTTTTCAAAATTTTAATTTAATTTGTAAATATTTCATTTTACATTAATTTCATTTTATTCATGTGTACAGCTTAGTTAGAAAACTGAATGCACTGACACACCTCATGGCTGTCACATATTGATAATTACAGAGAAATGAAAGTTATTTATTGATGTAGAAAAAAAAGTTATGTTTTCTATTGTTCTCTAATTACTGAATATTTATTTTCATGCCTGATGTTATATTCATCATTCTGTGGGACATGACTGAAGTTGCAGGCTGAGCTGGCCCACCCTTATACGCATTGTAATGGACATTGTTCAAAATTTCTCCCAACAGGAAATGTTGAAATAATGTAGATGAACTGAAAGCTCAATAAAGATTTGCCAGCCAACACTGAGATGGACCCTCATTTTCTTACCTTGACTAACTGTCCCCAGCATATCCAGGGTGTTAGATCCTTCCTACTGCACTTCTCCATACAGCTAAGACCAGTCTCTGTCCTCTCATGAATCTCTCCTCCTTGCAACTGAATCCCAATTTTTCAAACTTCACTCTGACTCACTTTTTTTTAAGTCCCAAACTTACATGCAAGCTGCTATTCTCCTGCTTCTCTCCCTTGCAACTTAGAGTTGAACAAGGAAAACCACTGACCTCAAACATAGTTGTATAAATAACTCGTGCACACTATCTTCAAACAAACGTGAACTGGGTACTTGAGATTCTTATAATTCTAACTTAGAATCATAGAGTGTAAAAGAGGCCCTTCAGTCCATCGAGTCTGCATCTGCATGTGAGAAACCTGAACTCCCACCTAATCTCATCCGCCAGCATTTGGCCCATAGCCTTGAATGTTACAATGCATCAGGTGCTCATCAAAATACTTTTTAAAGCTTGTGAGGCAACCTACCCCTACCATACTCCAGGCAGTGTATTCCAAACCATCACCATCTTCTGGGTAAAAAAGTTCTTCTTCACCATTCCCCAAACCTCCTATCTCTAACTTTGAACCTATGCCCTTCCTGACTGACCCATCAATTAAGGGGAACAGCTGCGCCCTAAATACCGTGTCAATGCCTAGGCAGTGTATTCCAAACCATCACCATCTCCTGGGCAAAAAGGATTTCCTCACCATTGCCCTATTCTCATCAATTATCCTCCTTGAAAAACTCAATCCAGTTTGAGACATGACCTCCCCTTCAAAAACCACGTTGCCTTTCACTATATGTCCACTTATTTCCAAGTGGGAATAAAACTTGTCTCAAAGAATCCTCTCCAATAATTCCTTACCACTGATGTAAGACTCACTGGCCTTTAATTACCTGGATTTTTCTTGCTATTCTTCTTAAACAAAGGGACAACATTGGCTATTCTTCAATCCTCTCAATCTCCCCTGTAGCCAGTGAGGATGCAAAGATTTATCTCTAGGCTCCAGCAATTTCCTCCCTTGCCTCTCTCAGTATTCTGGATTATGTCGCACCAGGCCCTGGAGACTTGTTTACCATAACATTTCTCAAGAACCCAACATCTCCTCCTTTTTGATCTCAACATGACTCAAACTGTTTACACACCACTTCCTAGACTCATCCTCCACCAAGTCCTTCTCTTTGGGGAATGATGACGCAAAGTACTCATTTAATACCATGCTCCTTTCCTCTGGCTCCATACACAGATTCCCTCCCTTGTTCTTGAGTGGGCCAGCCTCTTTGTATATGAGTAAATAAAATCTTGGGATCTTCCTTAATCCTGCTGGCCAGTGTTTTCTCGTAATCCCCTTTTAGCTCTCCTTACTCTTTGCTTAAGTTTCTTTCTACCTTCCTTGTATTCCATACTTGCTTCATATGTTCCCAGCCTCCTATCTTTGACAAATGTTTCCTTTCTCTCTTTGACTAGGCTCACAATATCTCTTATTATCCAAGGTTCCCAAAATTTACCATACTTATCCTTCATCCTAACAGGAATGTGCCAGTTCTAAATCCCTATCAACTTACACTTGAAAGCCTCCCACGTGCCAGACATTGATTTGGCCTCAAACATCTGCCCCCAATCTACATTCTTCAGTTTTTACCTAATAATATTTTTATTAGCCTTCCCCCAGTTTATTCTTAATTTGGGGACTACACTTATCTTAATCCATCTGAAAGTTTACTGAATTGTGGTCCCTGTCTCTCTCTCTCTCTCTCCACCATCCTCCCCCGCCTGTCTCCTCCGCCGAAACATCGACCTCCTGGCCAGGCTCATTCCCCAATATTGGGTCCCGTATGGCACAATAACCTTGTTACTTCTACACCTTGCCAAATTCTTCCTAAATAATTGTTCCTCCATCTTCTGCTGACAGTTGGATGGCCTATAGCAAACACCCAACATTGTGACTAAACCCTTCCTGAGCTCTATCCATATTGCCTCGCTATATGAGCCCTCTGAGGTGTCCTCTCGCAATGTAGCTATGATATTCTCATTAAATCAGTAGTGCAACTCCCCCACCCCTTTAACATCCCCCATGATCCTATCTGAAACAATTGTGTCCTGGAATGTTAAGCTGCCAATCCCATCATTCCCTGAACCAAGTCTCTGTAATAGCAACAACATCATGGTTCCTAGTACTAATCCAAGCTCTCAATTCATCTGGCATTATCTGTTACACTTCACACATTGAAACAAATGCATTTCAGTCCACCAGACCCTCTTTGATACTCTCTGGTTTTCCTTCAGCTAATTCACCTTTGTTTTGGTTTCCATCCCCCCCGCCAAACTAGTTTAAATCCTCCAGTGTGACACTAGCAAACATCCCTGCCAGAATATTTATGCCCTTTGGGTGCAACCCGTTCTCTTTGTACAGGTCCTACCTGCCCCAGAGACCGTAATGGTTCAGATATCCAAAACCTTCCCTCCAGCACTAACTGCTTAGCCACATGTTGAGCTGCACTATCTTCCTATTCCTCACTAGCAGGGAATAATCCTGAGATTACAACCCTAGATTACAATGCCTGAAGGTTTCATAAAATTCTCCTCCATCCTCTTTAGATTCAACTTAAGGTGGGAAAATCATTAAAACAAAGATAGAAATTCTAGTGACTCCAAAATTCACTGATAAAACATTTGGCTATCACTTTATCCCTCCCATAACCTCATTCCTAAACCCACAATGTCAAAGTTACTTTGATCAGTAGTTTCCATTGAAATTGTAACTCATTATAGTCAATGCTCAAATGGAGGGTTAGAAATATTCATTTCCTACGGATGCTGTCAGAGCTGCTGAGATTTTCCAGCATTTTCTGTTTTTGACTCAAAGTGAGTTATGCGCCCAAGAGTTACCCAAAATGACCAAAACAGAATTTCAATTCTAATTAAATTTGCTGCAAGTTGTTATAACAAAAATTATCCTTGCAATAAAAGCATTGCAATAAGGGAAATTTCCAGTTTGCAATCAAAGTCCCTCGATATACACGTGATCTCTGAGTGGAAGTTATTCTGGAGTGCATCCTGATGGTGGCAGCAAAGAACCAAAAAGGTCACTAGTTCCATTATGTCTATATGGTACAAGAGCTTACAGATATAGGGATTTTGTAGATTTTGTTAAATTAATTTACTTGGTCCCCCAAATATGCAGTTTCCATCAAAGGAAAGTGGAAGTAGATTATGAAACTTGCTCATGGTGATCTGAGTGCAAATAAGCAAACCTGTGAAGCTAAATTCACATCTCCATCCTTTAGTCCCTGAATCAATTAAGCCTATTATGGAAGTTTAATGGCAAAAAAGAACATTTGCTCTAAAATGTGACATATTTAATCTTGTTGATAGTACCAACCAATGAAATATAAACTATCTAACCAACCATGTCACAGAATCGGAAGAAAATATGCTGACCAGGTATTTATTTTATCATTTATGAGACAGAGTGCATGTGCTGAAAAGTTAGTTTCCCAACCTGCAGCAACAAAGTAGGGACTGCAGGGAAAGTAGTACAGAGTCAAAGAGATTTACAGTATAGAAACAGGCCCTTCAGCCCAACTTGTCCATGCCACCCTTTCTTTTTTAAAACCTTTAAGCTAATCCTAACTGTCTGCATTTGACCCATACCCCTCTACACCCATCTTACCTATGTAACTATCTAAATGCTTTTTAAAAGAAAAAATTGTTCCTGCCTCTACTACTACCTCTGGCAGTTGTTCCAGACATTCACCACGCTGTGTGTGAAAAAATTGCCCCTCTGGACACTTTTGTATCTCCCCTCTCTCACCTTAAACCAATGCCCTTAGTTTTAGACTCCCCTACTTTTGGGAAAAGATATTGGCTATCTGGCTTATTTGTGCCCCTCATTATTTTATAGACCACTATAAGATCATCCCTCAGCCTCCTATGCTCCAGAGAAAAAAGTCCCAATATATCCATACTCTCCATATAACTCAATACATCAAATTCCCGCAGCATCCTAGTAAATCTTTTCTGCACTCTTTCTAGTTTAATAATATCCTTTCTATAATAGGGTATATTATAGAATAGAATATACTTGCGCACAATATTCCAAGTGTGGCCTTACCAATGTTTTGTTCAACTTAACAATTTAGCAGCACAAACACAATCTCCAAATGTGCAGATGACTTCAAATTGTGGCCATAGTCAATACTGAAGAGGACAGAAACATATTGCAAGGAAACATACACAAACTTGAAGAACAATCATATAAATGAAGTTTGAAACAGCAATGGAATAATTAAAGTAAGGTCACATATTACTTGGGAATGAGAATCTAAATGAAAAAGAGGAGCAAGAGATCTCAATGTACAAATGAACAAATCAGTAAAAGAATTAAGGCAGATTTAAAAGGCCTTGCAAAAATGCTAACTAATGCTCAGAATTAGTTCTAGAAGACTTGAAAATTAGATAGGTTATGGTAAACTGGCATCCAGCCACGGTTAGAGTAAGCTTTGAATATCAGGTACAATTCTCTAAAGACCTTCAGGTGATGCATCCAGTGTTTGGGTGAAGTGAGTTAAGTCTGCTTCTCATTTTTTAATTTACACTACTTGCTAAAAGCAATTTGAAAAAGAGAGCCAAATGCCTAAGTCTATCAATACAAAGCCTCTCCATCAGCAGGTGCTCTGCTCTTCCTCCTTCTGGTAACACATGAGCCCAGATATAATCCAGCATAGAATAAAGCTTCAGAGGAACTCAAATGGTTTGACTCCCCCAGATATCCAATGTTGCATATGTCCTAATCTGGATAAACCAAAGTCTCAACTGTAGGGAAATAGATACTTCATGGCAGACAAGGACTAAGGAAGTAAACTCTAACAGAAATTCTGAAGCAGAGCCTAAAGACAGATTGATAATTCCTAAGGGATTGATAACTCCTACAAGCAAGTCGGTATTAAACGCAGTGCTTTGCATTGTTTAGACGCAACTAAGGAGGTCAAGAGTGTTTAAAGTTTAGAAGTTTATTAGTGTCACAAGTAAGCTTACATTAACACTACAATTAAGGGGATCCTAACATTTGCACATCTCAAGGTCGCAATAAATTTTGTCCTCGCTTATGCCCTAGAGTTGACCACCAAGGCTCAAGCTATTGTCTCATGAGTCAAATAGTTCCTACTATTCTGAGCAACATATTAAAAGTACAGGCACTTGAGGATGTGCATAAAAAATAAAAGGCAGTACCTGAAATAAAAGGTTTACCTGGTAGGGAAGGTTAGATCTTTTTCCTTGAAAGACCAGGGAAGGTGAACTAATAGAGGTCTTTAAAATTATGAAAGGCTTTGACAGAGTAGACACAAGATGAAAGTTTCAGGCAAAGCCAGAGGATCTCCATGTCTTAGCCAATGTGGCACCACCATCCTAAATCCAGGAGTTCCACCCCTGAACCTGGTACCCACAATTTTCTGGGGCTCTGAGGGGAGGGATGGGGTGCACATCAATGGTTCATGAAGGAAGCTTGCACATATAAAAGTGCACTGCAGTATTTGAGAAAAACATCTAAGCTGCCAAAGGTGTTTAGAGAGACAGTGTACTCTTTGGAGAGTTCCAGACACTTCTTTGGGAGTGATGGGATTTCCTTTAGAATTAGAGTTGCAAGTGCATAAAAAGTTGATATGGTCAATGGAATTGTCTTGCTGTCAAGTAATTTAAATTCTCAAGCCCTTTAATTTTTTTGAAAAGGATCAATCTGCTGTGGCTACTTGCAATTTCATTAACTGTTCACATAAACCTAAGCGCTATGATTATAGGATTAATACTGCATGACAGGTTCCACGATCAATCATTATCACTTATATGTTCATGATTTGATTGAAAACTTTGAATACTTGAAGTCTTTGATGTGAAGCTAAAAATACAAATATTTGTTTTCATAAGGAATTAAATACTTGAAGGAAATGTTTCTTTATGAAAGAATTAAATATGTGCAGGAATTTAAATGTATTCATTTTATTAATAAGTGAATATTTTAAACTGTGAAGTCTGCAATATGAACTTAAAACTTTATTTTAATGTTT
This sequence comes from Sphyrna mokarran, assembly GCA_024679065.1. Lineage (NCBI taxonomy): Eukaryota > Metazoa > Chordata > Chondrichthyes > Carcharhiniformes > Carcharhinidae > Sphyrna > Sphyrna mokarran. The sequence continues at coordinate 15,085,976 of JAGIQG010000033.1, read as the reverse complement.
TAAATGACTCCTGAGGCCTATCCATGGTGGATATTGACTAAGTTGGAAAGGAGGATGCAAGGAAAATTGGGAGCTTTAGCAAGAATAAGGCAAAGGGTCTCAATGGGATACATGAGCCGTAAAGGCTAAAGGGCATTTTTCCAGTACAATGAGAAAGAGAAAAGTTTGAGTGCTGAAACAGGACTTTTAACTAGCTTACCTCAGAACCAGCAGGTCCGACTTCCATTAATACACATGCACACCCAACCTTTCCCCATTCCCCCCAACACTATCACCATCCCATTCAAAGATCTGAGGCATTTTCTCTCCAAATGGTCTATGGAGTTGGAAATTTTCCAGTATGCTCCTAACTCAGAAGTAAAAATTCGATGCAGAGCATATATCCCCTCTTGTGGGGGGGGACAAAATTTGAGGGTATCAATATGAGATAGTCATCAAGAAATCAAGTAAGGAATTGGAGAAAATTCTGCACCTGGACAGCTATAAAAATATAGGAGTGGTGGAAGCAAACAGTATAGACGCTTTTGCTAATAAACTAAAAAGTATTTGAGAAAAGAGGAGGAATATGCTATTAAGCAGTAGGTAAGAGGACATGAGAAGAGACTAAGTGGAGTCTAAATACCAGAATGGATTGGTTGGGCCAAATGGCCTGATTCTGTGCTATATGTAAAAGAACTAATGGCAAGTAGTAAAGTTATTGCTATCACTTGCTACAACTTTTCTTATCTATTTGAAATTAATTTCATTATATTGTGAAAAGAGCAAGTTGTTTTTTTTTATTAAAAAGGAACATTTTCACAATTCCTTGCACCCAACTCCAAGGATTTGAGAATTGGTTGACATTAATAGATGTAAATTCAAATTAGAGATGGAAACAATTTCTACACAATATTTTTAAGGAATGTTCTAAAAACTTACATGTTGACAACAGTACGAGTGACATCATTTTTTTTTTACAAGTTATTATTTATTCCCCAGGAGTCAATTAGATGAAGCATAAGCTTCTACATTGTGGAGTGAATGTGTAATGGAGGCGAATTCACACCAGTTTATAATTTAAAAATATTGGCAAACCTCTTGGCATTTGAAATGCTATCTTAAAGTTTTCCCTTGATTAAAACCAGAGTGCTATTTGAAATGTCAAGTCATCTTTATTGCCAGACTCAGCAGGCGTAACCTTAGCTAAATAATATACCATTACTTTCTTCAACTTAAAAATTCTAGGACTGTAAACCGTCTCCTCCAGTGACTCATTCAATTCTTTAATAATAAGTGGCTAATATTCAAATTGTCACAACTTTGAGCTTTCAACTTGAAGCAAAAACTTAAAATGTTCCACTTCTAAGTGGCAACCTGCCACAGCACAGTTCAGGCAATCATAAGCAAGATATCAAGAGCAGCATGAGAAGAGGCACTAGAGGTGAGGAGGCAGCAAAGTGAGGACTAAAGGGGTGGCATCACTGAGTATTATTTCAGAGGAGCTTGGCTATGAGGGGCTTATGCAGCTGAAGAATGTCTTTGTGACTGTATGCATCTAACATTAAATGTTGAATGCGCAAAAGAGGCAGCATCAATACAGATAACAGAAATGTCAGCCCTCAGATGTTAATTGTAATGTTTTATTCATAATATATGCATCGATATAACTAGAAAATACTGGTTTGCAGTTGATTTCTGTGTTCGCACAAATTTGTGGCAAAAAGGAACATCAACATTATAGGAATGTTTGGTACTCCCCAGTGCTCTTGGGAGGTCACTAGGGATTCCACAGTTCAAAAAGTTTGAGAAACCCTGTACTCAATTATATTAACGGTATGCCTTTCTGGAACTGCTTTTGACCATTCATACTACCTTACCAGCATCACAGTTCATCACCCTTTTAAGGACCTCTGAATTGATCAGGTTTGGAACAGTAAATGCTCTTAACAACTTCTCCATGTTGACAGCATTGAAACCGCTAATGAATGAGGGAGAATAACCTCAATCTGCACAATATGGCAAGACCAATTATACAATCTGCACACAAGATAAGAATAGTGAAAGAGAGAGCTTACACAATTAATAACTTTTTTTTTAACTGGAAAGAAGTGTTTGAGATGTACAATGTTTTATTGTAGTACTAAGCCATTTATGCAGCTGCTGCACGTAACTAAGACCGATTGACTTAACTGTTCCATCACAATCACAGCTGGTACTTCTTTTAAGCATTAGCCTTCTGCAATGGTAGCATCCATGAAATTTGCAAGTGTAGATATAGATGATTGAATAAACCAATCATCCATAATAATGTTAAATATTCCACAAAGATTAATAGGATATTAATTTTAATACAAGTTTAAATACTTGTATGGAAGATGTCTAATTATAGTTATTAACTCCATTTTGCTAGGGGCAAATAATAATTTTGGCATATGAGATATGTACAAAAACTGAGCAAAAACACAGAATAGATCAGGTGGACTACATGACTGATGCAAAAGGATTCTGTTTTTGAGACAATTGTTACAATTACATCAAAAGTTATGCATCCATCCATGATGTCACATGCATTATTAAAAAAATAATCTAATCAGATCAGGGCTGGGGAGGTCACATAAACAGCTGAAGGTTACATAACCACAAGGAAACTTGGAAGGGAAAGGTAAAGGTAAATAAATCTAGAATTCTGGAACAACTTTCAAGATAATGAGGGCTAATGTAGATAAATATTCACTATGAGGACCAGAATCAGGATACTCAAGGAGTTCATATGGTTTAGAATCAATTAGAAATTGCTTACTGGATATTAGAAAGATAACTGCTAATTAGTAAACTGCTGTTATTGAACAAAAATACTGAATTACACAAAGTTAAGCAAAGGAGAGCTAAAGTACGAAAGGTAAAATTCTGTTTTCAGCAGATGCATGTTCAATGTGGTAACAGGCAGACAACTGGGTGCAAAAACACGCCAATGCGGTCAGTGGGGAAAAAACATTGGAGGCAAGCTTACTAGCTTGTTGTACTAGTCAATTAGCACGGCAAGCCGGTAAAATCATGAAAAACTGTGTTAATGCCTGGTTTCTCATTTTTTGTGATTTTACCAGCCCTGAACTGTCATATTATATCATTCATGATCTTAGAGCCCCAGACACGACAGTTCGGGCTCGCTTGATTTAATGGCCATGCCAGTAGAGATCCTCTCTAATGAAGATCTCGCATGGTCCCCAGCAAGGTGCATTGCGGGGACAGCAATCGGGAGGTGGTAGTGTCAGATTCCCAGTGCACTATGTACACTTCGCACAGTGCACTGGGAGATCATGTGCACCCTCTAGCAGTGAGCAGCTGGCTTTTGACCGCTCCTCCTACCGGCACGAGTCACACTTTGCTGCATTTTTATCTCAAAGTGGCATAAGTTAGCATCCAAGAGCTCACCAAAAAAAAAATGGCGGCGCAGCACTCCAGTTTTCACACTCGTTTGACACTAGTGTCAAATCACCCTCTTTGGTTTTCAGCCAGCTACTGCACATAATCCACTGAGAGGAACATTCCACTCATGATTCTTTTGTTTTTTTAAAGGCAACCAAGAACTATGATAATGAAAAATGTACCTTTCAAAATCAAATAAAGAACAAAGAACAGTAGAGCACAGGAGCAGAATCTTCAGCCCTCCAAACCTCCACCAATCACATTGTCCTATCTAAACCAACTGCTTATACCCTCTACTTCCTGAATGTTCACGTGTCTATGCAGATGTCTTAAATGGGGCTAACGTGTCTGCCTCAACCATCTCACTTAGCAGAGAATTCCAGGTCCCCACCATCCACTATGTAAAAAATATCTCCTGCATATCTCCACTGAACCTTCCCTCCCCTTATCTTGAACTTGTGCCCATTTGTAACTGTCAGTTCTGCCCTGGGAAAAAGTTTTCACCTGTTCACCCTATCTTTATCTCTCATAATTTTATAAATTTCTATCAGGTCACCCTTCTGCCTCCATCTTTCCAGGGAGAACAATCCCAGTTTATTCAATCTCTCTTCAAAGCTAATATCCTCCCCTACCAGGCAACATCCTGGTAAACCTTTCCTGCACTCTCTCCAAAACCTCCATGTACTTCTAGTAGTGTGGTGACCAGAATTAGACACAGTACTCCAAATGTGGGCTAACCAATGTTTTAGATTACTGTAACATAATTTGCCAACTTTTATATTCAATGCCCTGTCTGATGAAGGCAAGCATTCACCATCTTTTCAACCTGTGTTGCCACTTTTAAGGATCTGTGGGCATGTACTCCCAGATATTTCTGTGTCTCTTCCATTTCTTTTATGGAAGATAGTTTTTCCATTTATTTTATAGCTCCCACCTGAACTGTATTTACCAAAATGCATCGCCTCGCATTTGTCCAGATTAAATTCCAACTGCTAATTCTCTGCCCAATTTTCCAGCTTATTTATAGTCTACTATATTCTCTGACATCCTTATCAGTATCCGCAACTCCAATTTTAAGATCATCTTACTAATCAGATCATCTACATTTTCTTCCAAGTAATTTATATGTATTACAAATAGCAGAGGTCTGATTATGGGCCTCCAATCAGAAAAAGACCCTTCCACTGCTGTCATCAGAATTGGCCAAGCCAATTCTGGATCTTCAAGAACAAGAACAAAGAACAACATGGGAAACAGGCTCTTCGGCCCAACGAGCCCGCTCCGCCACCCCGATGTTCCCACCTCCACCCGCGACCCCTGTCATTGTTTATAGATCTATGGATTAAAAACCAAATTTGAGACAATTTAGGGAGAATTTGTTTTGCCAATTAGCCAAATTAGCACATCTTTGGGATGTGGGAGGAAACCGGAGCTCCCGGAGAAAACCCACGCAAGCACGGGGAGAAATCGCAAACTCCCACAGACACAGGCCCAAATCCATGTATCTGCACAGCACAGCGAGTCACTGAGCTGTCATGTTGCCCATCAAATGGTCCAGGTCAAGCGTACGTTAACAACGTGAAGCACTAGGATACTCTAGAAAAAGATCAAGAGCAGCCCTCTCACAACCCATCGCGTGTATGCCCCTCGTTAGACAACAAGGTGGACCAAAGCACCTGTAGGATAAAAACAAGTGCATCAATATCATCATCTATTTACCCACTTCCCAGGGACTCCCAAGGCTCATGATCCCTATTTTAAATCAGTTTTCTATACCCATCCATTCCCATTCTGTTCATGTGCCCATCTAAGTATTTCTTAAATAACTCCAGAGTACCTGCCTCCACCACTTTACTTGGCAGCGCATTCCATACCCCCACCACCCTCTGTGTGAAAAAACCCCCTCTAGCATCCAAATTATACCTTACCACCCTCACCCTAAGCCTGTGACCCCTCATGGTATTCAAGTCCATCCTAGGAAAAAGCTTAACCCTGTTTAATCTATCTATACCCCTCATAATCTTGTACACCTCTATTAGATCTCCTCTAAGTCTACGTCTTTCTAAGGAAAACAGTCCCAATTTGCCTAATCTCTCCTCGTAACTCAGATCTTCCATACCAGGCAGCATCCTGATAAACCTCCTCTGCACTCTCTCCAGAGTCTCCACGTCCTTCCCTGCTAATTCATTCCTGATCCCATGAGATGTAATCTCTTGCACCAGCCTGCCACATGGGACCTTGTCAAATGCTTTAAAGTCCATGTAGACAACATTCTCAGCCCTTGTCAATCATTTTTGTCACCACCTCAAAAAACTCAATTAAGTTAGTGAGACATGACCTCCCTTGTACAAAGTCACGCTATCTATTGCTAACAAGACAATTCAGTTCCAACATATATAGATGTTATCTCTAAGAATCTTCTCCATCGATTTCACCATCACTGAGTCAAGCTCACTGGCCTATAATTAGCTGGTTATCCTTGCTATTCTTCTTAAATGGAAGACAACATTAGCCAGAGGACCAGAGGATAGCCAACGAAAAACAAAGATTCCTGTTAGAGGCCCAGCAATTTAATCTCTCGTCTCCTTCAGCAGTCTGGGATGCATGCCATCTGGCTCTGGGTATTTGTTTATCTTAATGCTTTTCAATTCACCTAATACTTCCCTTCTTATAATGATGACTTGTTCTAAAGGGTTTACACACCCTCCAAGACACCATCAATTGATGTGTCACAGCAAACATTCATCCAGAAGACAGTTAAGCCTACAAACAAGTGTTGGAAAATGGAATTAGGACAGATAGGTGTTTGATAGCTGCGCAAACACGAAGAGGCAAAGGTCTCTCCTCTGTGCTGTAAAATTCTATGGGTGGTATTTTCCGGCTGCTCTTGTCCGAAAACCGGAAAATCCTGCCCCAAGATCAACAGACCTTTGCATGGTCCATGAACCACCTATAGGAAACAGGGACAGGAAAACTCCACCCTCAACTCCAAGAATAATGATTCCAAATACACTGATTAACTTAGGGTATAATAGTTGACAACAGATTAGCACCAGGTAAACAAGGCCTAAAGGAGCTGTAGGTATCAGCCCACTTTCAGCATCTTCACATTAGATATTCTATGATCTTTAACTCTGCCCCATCTTCCCAACAACCTCTAACCCTGCTCAATCTTTGCTTCCTTTCCCTCTAGACATCTAACCCTACTCCTTCGCTCTCCTCTTAGCCTTGACTTCTCACCTTAACCTTTTTTCGTGCTTCTAATCCAGCTGCACTCCTCATCCCACCCTATGGTATCCTATTTTGCCCTCTGGCATTGTAATGAGCTTTTGTACAATGACTTCCTGAGGTGGAATTGTGGTGGTAGAGAACACAATAATCCAAGTGCACTGCATTTCAGCCCCATTTAAACTATACAAACTGCATCTCCAGTTTACAAAAAATTATCCTGCTTGCCCTTTTAACAAAAATACTCAATAGCCCCAGATCTATATCTGCTGAGAGCCAATTTTGTTTCAGATACAGTGATGGTCATTATAAGGAACAATTCACTTGCAATCCATGTGCTGAGTTATCTTTCTTTCCACCAAGCATCTAGCCCTAATCTATTATTTTTGATGGGTCTTTGGTTCCCCTTATGGTATGGCTGAGCACTTCCAACATGATCTGTTTTTATTTTAGATTTCGCTTTTGTATATTTTGCTTTTATGTCCCTAAAATCTCAGCAGTACAATTTCAGAGTACAGTCTCATTGAAGTTGACTGCCCTCACGAATTCTTCAAAAATGGTAATTTCTCATGTATGAGGTTTGAGAGAGAATAGCAGAAGACTTTTGACAGAATAGGAGCCTTAAAGCTAAGCATTATCTCATTCTTAACTGGTATCCACACATAGTCTTTGAATAAACCATTAATGGAAAGCAGTTAGGGGGGAGATGGGGAAAGCTAGGGAAGCATGTAAAAATCAGTAATTAAATAAATAAATATTAGCTTGGACATGAGAAATATATTACAAAAAAGGCAAGAATCAGAATAATTAGTTAAGCAAAAGGGAGTAGGACCAAAGTGTTGGGGTTTCATGCATCCTAAGGGAAGAAACTGAAAAGATAAAGCAGGTCTTTGAAGTTATGACCTGTAGTGCCACCGAGTCAGGCTGGGTTTGGAGCCCTTTAGAAAAGTGTCAGTTAGGTCAAGATTCCAGATTTGTACTTCAATTCCCATTCCTGGCATTTTTCATCAGAGCAAAATAAATATGGGTAGTGAGCCTACATGTTTCAATGCCGCTCTTGCTGAATCCATTGCAGAGTTGGACATCTTAAACTACCTGCCACACCCATCTGCAACTTTGGCATAGTTGGGCCCTTCTGTAAACAGACATGGTTCATGGTCCCACTGAGAAATCGTGAACAACAAATCAACAGCCCAAAACAAGGAATGAAACATTGTCATTGATATACACACAGGGCCACTCAATCACAGCCATTCACTGAATCAATATTAGAAGCTTTTATCCACTCCATGGCTCCTAATTTATATGAACAACCACACAAACCACAAAGAAAAACAACTTATTAGAGAGTTAATTAAATAAAACTCACAATTTCTGCAAATTGTATAAATAATGATAGTTGAATTATTCTCAGTGAAAAGTTCATAATGAAGCCATGTAGCAACTGTATGAACAGAAGGAGACATGTTGGCCTACCTGTCATTTCAAAAGGATAGTCAGAAGCTTTTTCCAAGGTGAAGGGTCAATTACTAGGGGGCATAGATTTACAGTGCAAGAAGTAAGGTTTAAAGGAGATGTACAAGGCAGATTTTTACACAGAGGGTGGTGGGTGCCTGGAACTTGCTGTTGGGAGAAGCGGTGGAAGTGCATATGATATTGACTTTTAAGGGGTGTCTTGACAAATACACAAATAGGATGGGAATAGAGGGATGGACTCCATGGAAGAGTAGGAGGTTTTAGTTAAGTCGGGCAGCATGGTCGGTGCAGACTTGGAGGGCCAAAGGGCCTGTTTCCGCGCTGTAATTTTCTTTGTTGTATTTATTTTTCCCAATGGCCCAATTATGAATACTTGACTAATCTCCGATAAAGACTAATGCACATAGTTCAGCAGGTAATGTTTATACAACTTGTAGGGAAATGAAAGCTTCATTCAATTGATGTTTCTGATACTTTCTAATAAAATTTCAGAAATGAATATCATACTTAAAAATCTTACAGGTGAGAGATGTGCTGGATGGATAAAATGCAATCTGTGCTATTGGGGGAAATGCAGTAGGTATAGCGTGCATGGACTACCAGAAAGCCTTTGACAAGGTACACATACAGAAGATTTTCAAAAAAACTCGCATTTATAGACTGCCATTCATGAACACTGGATGTCTCAAAGCATTTTACAGCCATTGAAAGGCTGTTGGAATGCAAGAAACAACTGGAGACAATTATGACGATGAAATTAAGCAAAGTACAACAAATTAAACTTAAAACTGGTTACAAGGGAGAAAACAAGGTGGAGTTAAGGAAAGCTTTTTGGAGCTGTTGTAAGTGGGCAATGGGATGGCATCTGTTTACTATAAACATTAATGACTTGGATAGAACATTACAGGATATCCAAATTTGAAAACATGCCAAAATAAGAGGAACAGTAATTAATTCTGAGCCTCAAAATTGAAAGAAGCTGCAAGGTGAAACTGATAAGATAATGGAATGAGCTAAAAGCTGGCAGATGAAATTCACCATTGTTAAATGTAAATGTAATTAAATAATTATACAGTAACTGGGAGAAAGTTGGACAATGGAGAATAAAGGAGGCATTTTTAGGGGCAAGACATTGAAAACAGTACTTGAAATGGATGTAGCCACATTAAAGTTAATGGAACACTGCATTTAATGGCAGGTGAAATAAAATATGAATTTGGAGATATACTGATGAATTTTTATTAATAAAACTAGTAACACCGCAGGTGGAAATACTGCTAACAGTTCTCGGCTTCAGGAGGGATGTTGAGGCAACTGAGATGGCATACATCCCAGGGTATTAAAAGAGATGGCAGGGGAAATAGCAAATGCACTAGTATAATTTACCAAAATTTACTGGACTCTGGAGTGGCTCCCGCAGATTGGAAAAAACAAATGTGATGCCACTGTTTAAAGGGGATAGACAAAAGGCAGCTAACTATAAGCCAGTTAGCTTAATTTAGTATGGAAAATGTTTAAATCTATCAAGGAAGAAATAGCGAGGCATCTGGATATAAAAGCATGGATTCGTTAAGGGCAGGTTATGGTTGACTAATTTGGTGGAATTCTTTGTGAACATTACATGTGTGGTGGACAACGGAGAACTTGTGGATGTGGTGTATCTGGATTTTCAGGAGGCATTTGATAAGGTGCCGCACCAAATACAACTGTATAAGATAAAAGTGCATAGTGTTACGGGTAATGTATTAGCATAGGTAGAGAATTGGTTAACTAACAGAACTTATGGGTATATAAATGTTGTCTGTTTGGTAATCAGTGACTAGTGGTCTGCCTCAGGGATTAGTATTGGGACTGCAATTGTTTATAATTTACATTGATGATGAGGTTGAGAACCAAGTGTAGTATGTCAAAATTCACAATGACACTAAGAAAAGTCATAGAAAATCATAGAAACCCTACAGAACAGGAAGAGGCCATTTTGCCCATTGAGTTTGCACCGATCACAATACCACCCAGGCCCAGATTACAAAGTTGGTAAATGTGAGTCATCCATTTTGGTAGGAATAAAAGCAAAATGGTCTATTACTTAAATAGTAAGAAATTGCAACAAGGTGACGTGTAAAGGGACCTGGGTGTCCTCAAGCAATATCTGGTTTGCAGGTGCAACAGATAATTAAAAAGGCAAATGGAATTGGTCCTTTATTGCTAGAGGGATGGAATTTAAAAACAATGAAGTTACGTTGCAGCCGTACAGGTTGCTGCGTGGCCACACCTGGAGTACTGTGTACAGTCTTGGTCTCCTTACTTGAGAAAAGATATACTGGCACTGGAGGGGTTGCAGAGGACGTTCATTAGGTTGATTCCGGAATTGAGAGGTTAGCTTATGAGGAGAGACTGAGTAGACTGGTGCTATACTCATTGGAGTTCAGAGAATGAGGGAATCTTACAGAAACACATAGGATAATGAAGGGAATAGATAAGATAGAAGCAGGGTGAAACTAGAACTAGGGGACATGGCCTCAAAATAAGGGTAGAAGATTTAGGATTTGAGTTGAAGAGGACCTTTTTCACCCAAAGGTTGCAAATCTGTGGAATTCCCTGATGAGCGAAGTAGTTGAAGCTACCTACTTTATAATATATATAAATGACTTGGAAGAGGGAGTAAGTGGAGTGATCAGCAAGTTTGCAGATGATAGAAAGATGGTTGGACTTGCGGATAGTGAGGAGCATTGTCAGGCGATACAGCAGGACATAGATAGGCTGGTAGCTTGGGCAGATAGATGGCAGATGAAATTCAATCCTGGTAAATGAGAGATGATGCATTTCAGGAGAAAGAATGTAGGGGGGAGGTATATGATAAAGGGTAGACCTATTAAGAGTATAGAAACGCAGAGGGACCTGGGGGTGCAGGTGCACAAGTCTCTGAAGGTAGCACAGCAGGTGAAGGTTGTGAAGAAAACATATGGTATGCTAGCCTTTATAGGAAGGGGTATAGAGTCCAAGAGCTGGCCTTTAATGTTGCAGCTGTATAAAACGCTGGTTAGACTTCATTTGGAATACTGCATCCAGTTCTGGTCACTTACTATCGGAAGGACGTGGAGACTCTGGAGAAAGTGCAGAGAAGGTTTACCAGGATGCTGCCTAGTATGGAAGGTCTGAGTTACGAGGAGAGGTTAGGCAAACTGGGGCTCTTTTCCTTAGAAAGACATAGACTTAGAGATCTAATAAGAGGCGTACAAGATTATGAGGGGTATAGATAGGAGTAAGCAGGGTTAAACTTTTTCCTAGGGTGGACTCAAATAACACAAGGGGTCACAGGATTAGGGTAAGGGGAGTAAGGGATAATTTTGATGCTAACGGGAATTTTTTCACACAGAGGGTGGTGGGGGTACGGAATGCGCTGCCAAGTAAAGTGGTGGAAGCGGGCACTCTGGAGTTATTTAAGAGATACTTAGATGGGCACATAAACAGAATGGGAATGAAGCGGTATAGAAAACTGATTTAAAATAGGCATCATGAGCCTTGGGAGTTCCCTGGGAAGCATGTAAATTGTCGATGATATTGATGTATTTGTTTATATCCTACAGGTACTTCGGTCTGCCTTGTCTAACAAGTGGCATATATGCGATGGGTCGTGAGAGGGCTGCTCTTGGATTTTTCGAGAGTAGCCTCGTGCTTCACGTTGCTACTGTACGCTTGACCTGAACCAGTTGATGGGCAACATGACAGCTCAGTGACTATCGCTGTGCTGTGCAGATACATGGATTTGGGCCTGTATCTGTGGGAGTTTGCGCATTCTCCTCATGCTTGCGTGGTTTTCTCTGGGTGCTCCGGTTTCCTCCCACATCCCAAAGATGTGCTCTTAGGCTGATTGCTAGAACAAATTCTCCCTAAATTGTCTCAAATTTGGTTCTAATGCGTAGATCTATAAACTCAAATTTGGTTCTAATGCATAGATCTATAAACATAGACAGGGATGACAGGGATCATGGGTAGAAGTGGGAACATCGAGGTGTCAGCGCGGGCTCGATGGGCGAAGGGCCTGTTTCCCGTGCTGTTTTGTTCTTTTTCTTTGTACCTCATTGAATGTTTTTAAGGCGAGGATAAAAAAATTTTTGAACAGTAAAGGAATGAAGGGTTATGGTGAACAGGCAGGTAAATGGAACTGACTCCACTAAAAAATCAGCCATTATTTTATTGAATGGCAAGAGCAGGCTCGAGGGCCAGATGGCCTACTCCTGCTCCTAGTTCTTATGTTCACTTGACAGAGGTATGTAAAGTTTTGGTGGGATTGGATAAGCAAAGAGAAAGAGCTTTGCTTATTTCCAGTATTTGAAAGTTCTGATACAAAAAGATGTAAATAGAAGTCTAAATGCATGAAAAGTTGGACAGAAAAGAAAACACTTTTGTTTTGCATAGGTGAGCATGAAGCTGTTAAATGTAATTTGTGGCTAAATGAGAGACCATACAATATTGAATAAGTTCGGTGAGTGATGAAAGGAGAAGAATATGAAAAAGGGTGACGTGGATAATCATCAGCATAGACTGGTTAGGCCAAATGTCCTGCTGCCATATAGTAATTTCTGTGGAATTTTAGGAAAGAGGAAACATCTTAACAACAAATACAAAAATTCACAACTGTACTGGAGATGACTAATATTTGTGATAAAGATGAAGTTCTAATGAGAAAATCAGTAACTTCAAAAGACTGGCACACAGCAAATAAAATAATGAAGAATGAAGAGAATCTGGTTTGGAAGCTGGGAATAATGTAAATTAAAACTAGCGACCATAAATACTTCCTGGGATAGAATTCATTCATTCATGTTTCATTGTGATTTTGTTTTGGAATTTGTGTGAAAATTAACGAAGACAGGTAATTTATTTAGTAATTTTTTTTTCTTGTTATCCATGTGTAAAATTACAGGATGCAAGTGCCAATAGTTTATAACATTAAAATTGGTGGTTCTTAAAATGATGTGCACTGATCTATAACATGCCTTTGTCTTACCTTCACATTTTTGAGTTACTTCACTAAACCTGTGTCCAGCTGGGCATTTGCATTCAAAGGAGCCTACAGTGTTTATGCAATTTCCCCCACTGCAGCTTCCTGGAATTGCTTGGCATTCATCCACGTCTGTCAAAGGAAATGAAAATAATTCATTAGATTATACTTCTATTTTCAACAATTGCACCATCTTGGTATTATTAGCAGCAATCATCCATAATTATCATTTGTTTATTCATTATTCTCAGCAATACTGGAAATTTAAAGGGGTCAAATTTTCAAACTCCTCTAACAGTGCATTAATTCAAAATGCCACATTTAGAAACCTCCCCCATTCCACCAACTTCCTTGAATTTGGGGCATTTAGGTTTTTCAGATTATCATCAGCATCTTTTATCAAGCTACCTTGTGAACTGAGAAGAGTAGGACATCAGCTTGGTTAAACCACATTCTCTGATCTAATGTCAAAAGTGCAAAGGGTTTTTTAAAAAATATTTTCTAATTAGTCAATGCTGTCCCACTTCCAAATACTTCCTTCAGTGAAAGACCAGTGGAATCTATAAATATAAACAGCGTAGAAACACAGAATCTCATTAAATGTGATTTGAATGAATTAATTTCAGATATCAGGCACTTCTTTATGTAATGTTTTTATTTATAATTCAAACAAATCAATCTTCAATAATCCAGTAATGGAGGCTGATTTGAACTCATCATTTATATAGAATATTTTCAGAGTTGAACATTTTACTTTATTTGCTATCCCTCAAACTAAGAAAAGGGAATACAATAATTACTTTCCACAAGCCAAGTTTCAAGTTCATAAAGAAAACACAAAACATAGAAATAACCTACAAGTTGAAATTAGACATACATCTCTTAGAATTCAATATACCTAATGCCTTTGATAAATTCGAATCGTTCTTAGGAGTTCTTCTCCGTACTAGCCATAATGATGTTATCTATTCAAAGAACTAATGTGGAATGCAATTTAAGCTAGTGGAGCACATTAGACTGTTTTAACAGCCGGTCTGGTTTTATTCCAAGCAGCTTGATTTGGCAGTTGGAAACCTGGAATACTTTTGAGACCCAATGTGAAAGGGATATATCAAATGTGATGCTTAAAGAGGACTAAACTGTGAAAACAGACCCAAGAAAAGATTTTTTTTATTGTTGCTACATTACTAACAATAAGAATCATAATAATTAAGTTAATAAATGTGATGGTACTGAAACACATTCAGTTGAAAGGGTTATATAAGGCATCTGAACCTTACTGCTCTAGGTCTCTACGATATGTTCTGGCTAAGATTCTGCTGCTCATTCTTAAAATGATTAGGATTTGTTCATAATTTTCAGATTGATTGTATGACAAAATGGTTATATAAGTCCATATTTGGTACCTAACATCAATGAAAATAATATTTAGAGTTTATTTATTAGTCACAAGTAAGACTTACATGAACACTGCAATAAAGTTACTGTGAAATTTCCCTGGTCGCCACAATCCAGCACCTGTTTGAGTCAATGGACCTAACCAGCACGTCTTTCAGACTGTGGGAGAAAACTGGAACACCTGGAGGAAGCCCGTGCAGACAGAGGGAGAATATGCAAACCACACACAGACAGTAACCCGAGCTGGGAATTAAACCCAGATCCCTGGCACTGTGAGACAGTAATACTAACAACTGCGCCACCATGTTATGCTCAATATTAATTCTTTAGGTACACTTTCCAAAAAGTCTGATAAAAAAGCAAAACCACGATTTTCCCTTTCCCTTCATCCTACCTGGGCATTATACAAAAAAAGCATCCTGTGCAATCTGATCTCAATCAATTTCATTTGCAGATTTAGCCATATAAATTGTCCTGACAAAACCCAGGCACATATTCTGTAGGAATCAGGTTCTTGTTTGGAGGGTTAAAAATAAAGCATATTCTCTCTAGGTCAAGGTAGAGAAGGTATTAGTCAGTAAGACATGAAAATAAATTAAAACTGTGTGTATCAAGTTGTAGGTTTATCCTCACATTCTGCTTCTCTTCCTTGTTATGCTAACTATCTGTTAGCAAACCTGATTATGAAAACTTCATGTAACTATTTAGTCAAGTTACACGAATTCTGCTGCTCTGAAACACATTTTTAATTATCTTCAGCTGTTTTATATGTCATACAGCAGGAAGCACTGATTGGCCATCATATGAACTTGCCCTGCAGGTACCAGTTAAGATAGCTACCCAAAGTAATGCATGCAGGAACAGGGAATGGAAGTTGAAATCACACAACCTCTTGACTCATGGAATAGAAGACTTATTGAAGACTTTCAGGACAAAACTGATGAAATATATCCACTTAAATGTACAGTGGTTGCAGACAATTATACATAGATGCACACACAGGTCTTCTAGTAACTGTTGCAGTCCACTGGCAGCATCAGTCACATTATGATAGAAGGTGTTGCTCACTCTAGGTCATTCTGAAATATGGAGTTCCAGACAGATTTATAGTAAACAGCTCATTATAAGCAGTCTGTGATCATACTGATGAACACTGATAGTCAATAAATTTGAAGTACCCTGTCCTTCAGCTGCTGATTCTTCATAGAGAAGGCAATGATCTATTTTTAACTAACCAAACAATTAATCTGTAACTTGTTTGATGGAACCTTGCATTCCATTTGATAAATGTCACTGATATTGCACAAGCGCAAAAGGAATGACTCTGTTGCATAAAAATTTAAGTTGGTGACAACTCTGGCAGTGCACTATGTACAGTGATAGTGGATTAGAGGTCAGTTACAGATTGGAGGGTAGCTAATATAAGCCTGCTATTCAAAAAAGGAGGTAGCGAGATATCAAGGAACTACAGACCCAATGTACTGGAAAAGTTGCTACAGTCTGTTATCAAAGATTTCATAACTCGACATTTAGAAGGCAGTGGGATAATCAGACAAAATCAGCGTGGATTTACAAAAGGGAAATCATGCTGGACAAATCTACTGTAAGTTTTTGAGGATGTGACTAGTAGAGCTGACCACGAAGAACCAGTGGATGTGTTTTATTTAGAGTTTCAGAATGCTTTTGAAAGTCTCACATAATAGATTACTATGCAAAGTTAAAGCACATGAGATTGCAGGTAATGATAGAAAGCTGGTTAGCAGACAGGAAACAAAGTTGGCATAAATGGGTCTTTTTCTGATTGGCACTCAGTGACTAGTGGGGTTCCACAGGGACCTGTGTTACGACCCCAACTATTCACATTACATATTAATGATTTGGAAGAAGGAACCGAATTTTATTATCTCCAAATTTGCAGATGATACAAAGTTGGGTGGGAGGATGAGCTGTGATGCTTCAGCGTGATTTGTACAGACTATGTCAGCATCTGTTTGGCAGGTGCAGTAAAATACAAATACATGTGAAGTTATCCACTTTGGTAGCAATAATAGGAAGACAGATTATTAATTGAACTGCTACAAATTGAGAGATGGATACTCAACGAGGCCTTGGAGTTCTTGTGCATCGGTTGCTGAAAGTAAGTGCACAGATACAGAAGGCAATAAAAAAGGCAAATGGTATGTTGGCCTTGATAGCGAGAGGATTTGTATATAGGGATAGGGATGTTTTGTTGCAATTGTATAAGGTGTTCCTGAGGCTACATCTGGAGTATTTTGTGTGCAGTCCTTATCTAAGGAAGGATGTCCTTGCTATAGAGTACAGCGAAGGTTTACCAGGCTGATTCCTGGGATGACACCTCTGTCATATGAGGAGAGACTGTCAGTCAGGATTATATTCACTGGAGTATGGAAGAGTGAGGGGGATCTCAAAGAAACTTATAAAATTCTAACAAGATTAGACAAGGTAGATTCAGAAAGAATATTCCCAATGATGGGTGAGTCTAGAATTAGGGGTCATAGTTTGAGGATAAAGGGCAAACATTTTAGAATTGAGGTGAGGAGAAATTTCTTTACTCAGAACCTGGTAAATGTGTGGAATTCACTCCCATGGAACAAAGTTGAGGCCAAAAGGTTACCTGATTTCAAGAAGAAATTCGATATAGCACTTGAGGCTAAAGGGGTCAAGGGATATTGGTAATCAGGATATTTAATTCGATGATTAGCAATGACCAAAATGAATGGCGAAGCAAGCGTGAAGAGCCGAATGGCCTACACCTGCTTTTAGTTTCTATATTTTGAGGCATGGCCATGTGCATTCAATTATATTTAGTGACTCTCTATTCTCCTGTGCTTCCTTCAAAAAAAGCAGCTAACAAGTTATTCCCCATGAAAATTACTTTGCAATTCTCCAATGGCACGTTGCTATTCTTGCTGGCAGGTGGCCCAAATGCCATTTGCATCTTATGAACGCTTATTAAAATTGATGCCCGCCGGCATCCCATCAGGCCTTCCAATCTTGCATCAAGCCAGAAGGAAATTACATCAGAATCAAACCTGATTGCTAATGAATAGTCCCAGTTAGCCAGAGACTTTAGGGTAAGTGCAACAACTTTCTGCCATAGAGCTACACTGTTCCTAACACACTGTACGTTGCTCTGCCAGGGTCTCGATCTACACGTCAAGCTGGTTTCATGGACAGTGCCGTGCTGCTATCAGTACTGCACCCGAAGTTGGACAGTAAAGTGCCACAGTGCCACACCTAGTGTCTATGTGGACAGGATTGTGCTACAGGGTTCATACCGCTTTCACAGCAAATGTCTAAAGTTCAACCATGAGTGGAGTGCGAGGTGAGGCTGAGGGGAGGGTGGGAACGATGTGGTTTAATGACGACAAGGGTGGGCAATGTAGAAGGAGAGCTATGTTGTGAGGTGGGGGGAGGGTTTTGAAGGCACAATGGCACGCACAGGGGCAAGGTGGTGGATGAGGATGACAACAGAAGATAGAGCGATGCCGGAGGGAAGGGTATCTGGACCCCAAGAAGGCTGCATGAAATGCTCGCAAATGAGAGAATCAAAGAGATAACCACATTGTTTACTGGAAGAGGATATACAAAACCGCCAGCTGCATGGGGGAGGCACAGTGAAACAGTGATTGGCCCTGCTACCTCAGCGCCAAGGGCACAGGTTCAATTTCCAGCTTGGTACATTGTGCAAAATCCACACATTCTCCCCATGTCTGTGTGGGTTTCTTCCAGGTGCTCTGCTTTCCTTCCAGAGTCCAAAAGATGCACTGTTTAGATGCATTGGCCATGCCAAGTTCTCCCTCAGCATACTTGAACAGGCTCCAGTGTGTGGTGACTAGGGGATTTTGACTTCATTGCAGTGTTAATGTAAGCCTGCTTCTGACCTAATAAATAAACTTAAAGTAGAAGTCTAGTGGGGCTTGGGTGCATTGCATGTGATGGGTTTGGGGCATGAGGGTGGATGAATCAAGGAACAAGAATTCTTATTGAAGTTGCTCGTCTTTTCCTTCTGGGTTCCACATCCTTCATGGCCTGGTGAAGACAGGTAGGCTGGACAGATTGACATGTGCATGCTGGACTGGAATGTAAATATAGTGTCGAGACCTTCAAACCAGTCAGCTGAAGGTAGGTGAACAAATCAGTTGCTGGCCTGTCAGATGATTCAAAGGGGAACGTGCTTGTATGTAATTAATGAGGTTCCAAATGCTGAATCTGGTGCTAGATCCCACTATTTTGGTCAGTAGGACAGACGCTGCAGGAGCTGCCCAGCACTGCATTTAGTCTCAAATGGGAGAATTCCACTCTTCAAATCTGCTTTATTATACTGAACATTATATTAAAACAAACTGTTTCACTATAAACATAGCTCTATAAAGCAACTATTTTTCAAATTCAAACACATTATACCGTAAATATATCATACTAGGAAAGCACTCCTTCAATCTCCTCTGATTTCCTACCAGACAACAGACAACGCAGGAATTTATACAGCTGAAAAAATTAGAATGAAAGCCAAATATAGCACAGAATCTTTCCAAAGGCTGTAGTGAGGTAAGCTGGGATAAGACTAATCAGCAACATAGTTTAAACTGAGTGGGCCTCAGTTCAGACAGAGGTTGAGAACTCTTGTTGCAGATAATATAGATTTAATGCTGAGTGTTCCACATAGAGTGATAAGGATTCCTCCACACCCTCGCTGCCTCCCTGCAAAGGCCTAACTTCACTTGGTATCATTATTTCAGATTTCAAAGCTCTCATGCTACGTCATATTTTGATTTAAATTTTTCATAGCCATGGCATGAATTAAGTTTTTAATAAACAAATCTACTGCAAGAAAATGTTTTTGTTTAATTTTTGTCAAAAATCAATTCAATTTAAAAGTTGTATTCCCATTAATGAGGAAAAAGAAATGAAACATTTTCTTTCATACAAAATTTACAGAAAGAGACATATTGGGGAGAAGTTTAGAGTCCGCACTCGCTGCCTGCAGAAATGAAGGTGCATGCTCAAAATCCTGAGAGTGCGATTCACGGTGGTAAGTTTCCGAATTCTCTATTTCACACCACTCTTGTTGGTAAAGTGCTGTGAAACACAGTATTCATTAGTGAACTGGCAATGCCCCTGGCATTAAGCACAATGCCAACATGGCTGTACCAACCTGTGCCAAGGACAAGCCTCCGTGGAGGTTCATGGGGGTGGGGGGAGGAGAAAGAGAGAAATGAGAGATTCATTTAGATGTGATGGGCAGGATGCACAGAGAAGTAGGGAATGCAGGGCTATGGTCTTTTGGGACACAGGAGAATGAGAGGAAAGGTTAATGATCTGGTGAAGGGAAGGGACCAATGATCTTGTGGAGAGTGGGGATGATCCAGCAAGAAAACCAGCACAATTCAGTCCAGACAAATTGGTCAGTTTTCTCTCTAGATCTTACCATACTTAGCCAAAAAACCCACAGTAGGGATGATCTGGGGAGTTGTGGGAGTAGAGAAATCCTCCCACCACTTCCACGTTCCCAGGTGCCCTATAACACTCCACCTCTGAGCAACAGGGTTTTTCAAGTGTGGTGAGACCCTGCCACCCTCTATGATTGCGTGAAACACACCCATGATTTTTTGGCTATGTGGGGTAAGATCTGGAGAGAAAACTGACCAACTTGTCTGGACTGAAACATGCTGGTTTTCTTGCCAGAAACAACACACTGCCATTTTTTGATAATATTGCATCCACTGAATTGAGCCTTAACTGCGTGGGGTTTGCATCATCCATGTGGAGCAGAGAGAAGAAAATCTGCTATATAGGGCCAACACCTCAACAGTGCTCATCTGATTTCCTAAAATAAAAACAGAAAATGCTGGATAAACTCAGCAGTATCTGTGGAGAGAGAAACAGAGTTAATGACTCTCCCATCCCTGCACAGGAGATTCTCATAGAACATAGAAAAACTAAAGCACAAACTACAAGTTGCACCAATCATGATTTGCAGGGTTTACACACGCGTTCGCGCCGCAATAGCATCTTTCAGTATTAGATTTCCAACTCCAACAGCTCCATGCCAGAAATTGGCAGAGAGATGTCAAGACCATTTAAATGATCATTTAAATATAAAGTTTTCAGGCCCAACTCCACAGAGTGGTTCACTTCAGTTGGGATTTCAGCTCTGCACTATGGGAGAACAAGCAGCCTGAACCCACTGGAGTGAAGGGGGAGGGGAAAAATCAAGCCCCAGAAGTTTGGGGGGTGTCCCCGGGCACTGGCACCTTGGCACTACACCTGAGCCCCCTGGCTAAAGGGGCAAAGTGCTAATGTCCAGGGAGCCAATGAGGTCATGCCTTACGAATCTAGTGGAATTTTTTGAAGAGGTGACAAAAACGGTTGATGAAGGACAAGCCGTTGATGTCGTCTATATGGATTTCAGTAAGGCGTTTGATAAGGTCCGTCATGGTAGGCTGATAGAAAAGGTGAAGGCGCATGGTATACAGGGCCAGGTATGTAGATGGGTTGAGAATTGGCGTGGGAGGAGGAGACAGCGGGTAGTAGTGGAAGGCTCTTTTTCCAACTGGAGGTCTGTCACTAGTGGTGTGCCACAGGGCTCTGTACTAGGACCCCTTCTATTTGTGGTGTATATAAATGACTTGGAAGAGGGGTAGGTGGTGTGATCAGCAAATTTGCTGATGACACTAAGATGATTGGATTGGCGGGTACTGAGGAGCAGTGCCTGGCAATACAACATGACATAGATAGACTGGTAGATTGGGCAGATAGATGGCAAATGGAATTTAATCCGGATAAATGCGAGGTGATGCATTTTGGCCGGAATAATGTAGAGGGGAGTTATAGGATAAAAGGTAAAACTATCCGGAGTATAGAGATGCAGAGAGACCTGGGGTGCAAGTTCACAGGTCTCTGAAGGTGTCAGTACAGGTGGAGAATGTGGTAAAAAAAGCGTATGGTATGTTAGCCTTCATAGGAAGGGGTATAGAATACAAGAGTAGGAGTCTGATGTTGCAGGTGTATAGAACGTTGGTTAGGCCTCATCTGGAGTACTGCGTCCAGTTCTGGTCACTGTACTACAGGAAGGATGTAGAGGCCCTGGAGAGAGAGCAGAGGAGATTTACCAGGATGCTGCCTGGTATGGAAGGGCTGTCTTACAAGGAAAGATTGAAAACACTGCGGTTGCTTTCCCTTGAAAGATGTCGGCTGAAAGGGGATCTTTTAGAGATATATAAGATTATGAGGGGTATAGATAGAGTAAATGGTGGTAAGCTTTTTCCATCATTAGAAATGGATAGAACGAGGGGTCACGGGCTCAGGGTGAGGGGGGCTATGTACAAGACGAATATTGGAGGCCAGTTTTTCACACAAAGGGTAGTGGGGGTGTGGAATGCACTGCCGAGTAAGGTGGTGGGAGCAGGCACGCGAGGGTTGTTTAAGGGTCTCTTGGACAGCCACATGAGCGGTCTGCAGATAGAGGGATATAGCAGGACTGTTTGAATATCGGGAGGACCAAATAGTAGTAGACTATCTTTTAGTTTCGTCTCGGGAATGTCTTAGTTTTTTTTTAGCATTTTTAATTAAGTCTTATTTGTTTCCGCAGGCAATTCGGTCCACCTTGTTGACCAACAAGGGGCATGCATGCGGCATGTCGTGCGAGAGCTGCTCTTGGAGGATGCTTCAGGAGTTGCCTAGTGCTTCACGTCGTCAGTGTATGCTTAAACTGGACCATCTGATGGGCAACATGACAGCTCAGAGACTATCGCTGTTGCTGTGCTGACACATAGATTTGGGCCTGTGTCTGCGGGAGTTTGCGCGTTCTCCCCATGGTTGCGTGGGTTTCCTCCGGGTGCTCCGGTTTCCTCCACATCCCAAAAATGTGCTCTTAGGCTGATTGGGTAACAAATTGTCCTTATATGGGAATCTTCAACAATAGGCATAGCCTAAAGTCAAGGATATGTCATTAAGACGTTAGGACGGCGGCGTGGGCTCGTTGGGCCTGTTTCCCGTGCTGTGTTGCTCTTTGTTGTTCTTTGAGCACTTCAGCATTGCCTGTTAAGCATGGGGTAATGCCAATGCGGCCGAGCCCAATTGGTGGCTGAGCTGATTGGGGATGGGGAGGCAATTGGTAAAGGGTCCTGTTGCCACTCTGCAGACAGGATCAGTGAGGGAAGGAGAGCGCTGAGATTCGGATGGGCCCATGGTGGTGGGAGGGGTTGTTCTGGAGATCGGGGGAAGTCCCAATTGCTCAAACCCTCCCCTTCCCTCCGACCAATCCCTGGCCAGCCCTGAACCCATCCCATCATGTCTACCCTCCCTTCCAGAACCATGACAGGGTTTCTCTTAATCTCACTTTTCGCTACCCCTATACCCCGATTTCTCTCTCCACTAAAGCTGCCAAACCTGCTGAGTTATCCAGCATTTTTCATTTTTATCCAGATTTTCAGCACCCATAGTATTTTGCTTTCATCTGATTTTCTTCTGTTTAAATAACTGGCAAGAAAATCATCCTGGTTTTGTAAGGTTTGTAATTAATCAGCATTAAATTTTTCTTTTTGCCCTCTGCCCAAGTAATGCTTAACATTCAAGTCATGAAAACAAAACATCCTCAGTGTCTTACTGGAAATTCTGAGGAATCTAAATTATAATCTATTTTTATTTTAAATTTATATTCAAATCAGTATTTCATGCCTTCATGGATTATGACTTAAATAGGATTTTCTCAATTAGTCTTAGAGTGCAGTACTTGTGAGACATTGAATATTATACAGGATTTTCAATAATTTGAATAAAAAGACGGTTTTATTAACTGCTTATATAAATCAGAATTAAACTTGTATCTTTAATTGCTTTCAGAGTAATATTTCAATGTTCGTGTTGCAGTTTCTGTCAAGGGTACCATATATATGGTAAAGATTGAAATTAGGAATTGTTGGATCACTTCCTGAGCAGCAGTTCTCCTGAACTGTAGGCCCAGGAGAAAGTTGCACTCTGACTTTTCCATTTTCTGAGTAATTAATTGACAGTGGAAATGAAAGGTTCAGTCTTAGATAGGACGGTAATTAGATAGTGGGTTAGTAATTACTTTTTATAACAATCATGTTCATTTGTTCCAGAATTAAGAGATTCTTTGACACTGTTAGATAGTCTACTTGATAAAACAAATCGGACATAAAATAGTTTACTTTCAGTCTTAATGGTACAAGGATTTCAAATATGAAAAGGGTGCAAAAATTAACTTTTTCTAAAAAAAAGAGAAAAAATAAGAAAATTTGCCTGTGGTTCAAATATTTAAAGCAGAGTTTACTTTAGTAAAATTTCGTAAACTTACAAGTTTAACAAATTTGGCAAGTATTGTGCTACCACTGGCAATTCACGTAATAAAACATTATGGCAGAATTTCACTGCCTTGCTCATCATGAAACTGCAAAATCCCATCTGAGGTCAACTGACCTTTAGATGGTCTGCTCCTTGCCACTCTGATTCCCATGGTGGGCAGGATGGTAAAATTCCAGCCATCATCTACTTCATTCTAAGGTATAGTTTTGCAGTGCATCAAATCTACAACTGTTTCCTTCATCTGCTTAGGCCATCTTGGAAGTTAAGATTGGTAGATAATTCATAAATTAATCACTAACAGGTGATCCAATAAAAATGAATTTGGGCACTCTCTGGCAAGTAGAAAATGGTACATTATGCAAATATTATCCAGTACCTTCACACTTCAAGTCCACAGGATTTCTTGCAATGACACATTTTAGAAGTTAAAGAGGTAGCAGAGATATTCTCTACAAAAAATGGGACTGGATTCAAGTTCACATACGACCTTAAACGATAGAGAACACTGTGAATAGTTCTGGATTCCATAATATAAAAAGACTATTATAAAAAGAATTTGGAGAGAATGGAGAAGATGCAAAAATAATTTATATGGGTGATAACAAAACTGAAAAGGCTGCTCCTCATTTTCTTGAGTAAAGAGAAGGCTGAGAATATGACTTAATAGAAGCCTTTATGTTTCTGAATTGGTTTGACAGGGTAGACATAGAGAAGATATTTTTAAATGTGGAAAACAATAAAATTAAGGGCCATATAAAGTCATCACTAATAATTCCAATAGGGAAAAAACTTAGAGTGGTTAGAATGAGAATCTCATGAACTCACCACATAGTTGACATAAGTATCAAACGTAATTTGTAATAAATGCAATGAAGAAATAAGCAGAATGGCTTGCCAATTGGAGTGGATGAAACAGAGAAAGAGGTGGTTCATATGGAGCACTAGTATTGGCTTGGACCAATTAGGTTGAATTAACTGTTTCTGTATTGCATATTCTATGCCCATTTACTGCAAATTAAAATCCATGACACACACACATACACACAGCACAAATAAATACACACATGCATAAACACAATTAGAACTTTCTTGTTCTGAACTCTGCTGAATACAATCCTAACCTACTCAATCACTCCACACACACCAGTCCCGCCATTCCAGCAATTAGTCTGTACTCCCTCTAGAGCAAGAACACCCTTCCTCAGATAAGGAGAACAAAACTGCATGTAATATTCCAGGTGTTGCCTCACCCAGGCCCTATATAATTGCAGCAAGACATCCCTGTTCCTGTACTCAGATCCTTTCACTATGAAGCCGAATATACAATCTGCATTTTTTACTGCCTGCTGAATGTTACCTTCAGTTATTGGTGTCGGGAGATACCCAGTCCAGTTGCACATTCCCCTCTTCTAATTAATGGCCATTCAGATGGTAACCTGAAATGGGTAACCCTCACATTTATCCAAATTATACTGCAACTGCCATGCATTTGCCCAATCATTCAATTTGTCTAAATGACACTGAAGGATCTCTACATTTTCCTCACAGCTCAGCTTTCCATCCAGCTTTGTGCCATCTGCAAATTTGGAAAGATCACACCTGGTTCCCGCATCTAAATCATTTATATATATATAAATATATATATTATATGTATATAGCTATGGTCCTAGCACTGATTCCTGGAATACCTCACTAGTCATCTTCTGCCATTTGGAAAAGGACCCGATTATTCCTGCTTCCTGTCTGCCATGATATAGAGATGCCGGCATTGCCAACCAAATTTCTATCCATTTCAATACACTATTCCCAATCTCATGCACTTTATTTTTACGCTAATCTCTTTCATTAGAATTTATCAAAAGCCTTCTGAAAGACCGAATAAACCACATCTACTGGCTCCCCCTCATCAATTCTACTAGTTACATCTAGTTTTTAGGAACTCTGTGGCTGGTTGAGACCAATGACAATGTCATTCGCTGCAACTAACTTGGTGAGAGAGGCAGCAACATGGAAGAAAACTATATACATCTTCTGTAAATTAAACTCCATGTGTACACACACACACACGTAGATTTGTCAAGCATGATTTCTTTTTGTAAATCTATGCTGGCTTTGTCCAATCCTGCCACTGTTTTCCGAGTGTTTTGTTATAAAATCTTTGATAATGAGTTCTAGAATTTTCCCATGACCAACAATAGGGTTACTGGTCTATAATATCTCCCTTTATAAATAATGGGGTCCAATTTGTAGGAACTGTTCCAGACCCTAAAGATTTTGGAAGATGACCACCAATGCATCCGCTATTCCTTGGGCAATTTCCTTAAGTACTCTGATGCACTGAAGGCTGATAAAGCCGCAAGGCCTGGTAATTTACATTCCAGTTTCTCCAATATCATTTTTCTACTAATACTGATCTCCTTCAATTCTTCCTCTCACTAAACCCTGCGTACCCTTTCATTTCTGGTATCTTACTTGTGTCATTGAATAGAATCATAGAAACCCTACAAGTGCAGAAGGAGGCCATTCAGTTCACTGAGCCTACACCGACAACAATCCCACCCAGGCCCTATCCCCATCACCCCACATATTGTTTTACCCTGCTTAATCCCTCTAACTTACATGTGCCAGGTAACTAAGGGATAATTTTGCATGGCCAATCAACTTAATCTACACATCTTTGGACTGTGGGAGAAAACTGGAGTACTCAAAGGAAACCCATGCAGACACTGGGAGAACATGCAAAGTCGTGTGAGCCAAGCCGGAATCAAACTCAGGTTCCTGGAGCTGTGAGACAGCAATAATAGCCACTGTGCCACCCATCAAATTATTGCAGGTGCTGTCTTTATCCTTTGAGAAGACAGAACTCAAGTACGTATTCAGTCAGTAAGCCATTTCTTCGTTCCTCATTATAACTTCCCCTGTTTCTGTCTGTAAGGGACCTTACTTGTTTTCATTAATTTCTTTTCCTCACATACCTATACAAACTTTTACAGTCAATTTTACGTTCCCCACAAGCTCACTCGTACTCTATTTTCCCCTTCTTAATCAGTCCCTTGGTCCTCTGCTGAATTCTAAGCCTCTCCCAATCCTCAGGTTCTTGCTTTTCTTGGCCAATTTGTATGTCTCACCCTTGGATTTAACACTATCCCTAATTTCCCTTCTAAGCCATGGTTTGATCACCTCTCCAGT
Organism: Sphyrna mokarran; assembly: GCA_024679065.1. NCBI lineage: Eukaryota > Metazoa > Chordata > Chondrichthyes > Carcharhiniformes > Carcharhinidae > Sphyrna > Sphyrna mokarran. Next base: position 15,058,924 of record JAGIQG010000033.1, on the reverse strand, counting down.
AATAAACAATTACTGCAGTTCACCCAAACATACATTCCTTGTATGTTTGCAATTGCCTATCCATCGCCATCTGTTTAAGCAATGTTTCCCAATCCATCATATCCAATTCATGCCTCATATCATTGTAGTTTCCTTTATTAAGATTCAGGATTCCAGACTCAACCAACTACATCACTCTCCTCGATGAAAAATTCTATCATGTTATGGTTGCTAACATCTAGATTGCCAATTAATCCTTGTACATTACACAATATCCAGCCTAGAATGTCTGCTGTCTAATTGATATTGGTCAACATATTGGTCAAAAAAACTATCCTATACACATTCCAGGAACAACTCCTCTACAGTATTGTGACTAATTTGATTTGCCCATTCTGTATATAGATTGAAATCACATGCATCACTAGTTCCTGTTATGTCATTCCCAACATCACCGTTACAGTTTGCCTCTACTTACAAAGTCTAGGAGGCCATATATCTTCGTAACTGCTTTCGCAGCTTGCCATCTTTAACAGTTGTGCACAAATAAACTTCTCAATTCCTACATTTTCTTTCAAATTGTATCCATTGGTTCTTGCTATTAAATGCCATTTCACACTTCTCTGCATTAAATTTCATCTGCTACACCTCCACCTATTCCATGACCTAGTTTAAGTCCATCACTATCCTGCTCACAATTTAATATACTTTCAAGTCTTGTGTCATCTGCAAATTTTGAAATTGTACTTGTACATCAAAGTTCAAACCATTAATATAAATCAAGAAAAACAGTCATTCTCGAATTGCTTGCTGGGAAACACCCATGTATACCTTCTTACAGTCTGAAAAAACAACTGTTCAGTCACTATTTTCTGTTTTCTGTCATTTAGCCAATTTTGTAAGAATGCTGCCATTGTTCCTTTTATTCCATAGCTTCAACTTTGTTGGCAAGCCAATTATGTAGCACTTTTGGAAGTCCATGTGTACCACAACTGCAATATCCTCATTAATTCTTTGTTATTTCATCCAAAATCCCAGTTAAACAATCTCATTTTATCAAACCACAACCTGTCCAAGACTTGTCCCAGATTATTATTTCTAAAAGCTTCCTCACCACCAAGTTTCTGGACGTATCCTTATCCAGTATTTTGAGCAAGGGTGTGACATTTGCAATTCTTCAGTCGTCTGACATCATCTGCCTATCTAAGGTTTAGAACATTAACGGCAGTATGCAATTTTCATTTTTATTTGTCAGATGCACTCCATCCAGTTCTTGCAATCAGTTTTTTTTGTACCACCTTCTTAGCAGTTTTTAACCTTCCAGTACCATTACTTCGGCAGCATCTTCTTTTTTGGTAAAAACAGATGCAAAGTAATAATTTAATACTTTCATGCCTTCTATGTCCATGCATTGATCTCCTAATTTTGATGCCTAATCAGCCACTCCCTTCCTCTCATTACCTTTTATTACTTATATGCCTACAGACGGTTTTTGGATTCTCTTTTATATTAGCTGTCTTTGCTCTTAACCTCTTCTGGCGCTAATTTTCTTTTCAGCTCTCCTCTGAATTTTCTATATTCAGCCAGGTTCTCACTTATATTATCAACCTAATATATGTCATACACACTTTTTGGATTCATCTTATGCTCCCTTCTATTTCATCATCTAGCAATCTCTGGCTTTTGTTGCTCTAACTTTCGAGCCATGGATTGTACCTTGACTTTACCCAAACATTTTGCTTTTGAAAGACAGACCATTGTTAATAACAGTTTCTCCTGCCAATCTGATTACAACTTGGAACAGTTCTGTACTTGATCTACTGAAATTTCCCTACTCCAATTAAGTATTTTCACCCTAGGTTGCACCTTCTCTCTTTCCCTGTTTGCTAAATGCTGTATTCTCCTACTGACACTTGACCCACCTCATTCTCCAAAACCAGATGAAGCAATGCCATGGAACTTGATTGGCACTTTACAGGGTCAACAAGGACATGTTTCCGAAATTCTTCTCCTTCTTTGCCCTTTACAATAGATGCATTGAATCCCTACAGTGCATATGGAAGGCATTCGGCCCATTGAGTATGCACCAACTCTCCAACAGAGAATCTTACCCAGGCCCTATCCCCATAACCCCCGTCAATCCCCTTAACTTGCACATCTTGGGACACTAATGGACAATTTAGCATGGCCAATAAACCTAACCTGCACATCTTTGGACTATGGGAGGAAACCAAAGCACTGGAAGAAACCCACACAAGCACAGGGAGAATATACAAACTCCATACAGACAAGACACGGGCGGCACAGTAGCACAGTGGTTAGCACTGCTGTTTCACAGGTGAGGGACCTGAGTTCAATTCCCGGCTTGGATCACTGTCTGTGTGGAGTTTGCACATTCTCCTTGTGTCTCCTCATGTGGGTTTCCTCCAGGTGCTCTGCTTTCCTCCTACAGTCCAAAGATGTGTGGGTTAGGTTGATTGGCCATGCTAAAATTGCCCCTTAGCGTCCTAAGACGCTTAAATTAGAGGTATTAGTGGGTAAAATATATAGGGATATGGGGGTAGAGCCTGGGTGGGATTGTGGTCGGCGCAGACTCGATGGGCCAAAGGGCCTCTTTCTGTGTTGTACGGTTCTATGATTCTATGAAGACCGGAATTGAACCCAGGTCTCTGTTGCTGTGAGGCAGCTATGCTAATCACTGAGCCACCAAGTCACCTGTTAAGATTACTACTCTGAAAATATACATGTGTAAAATTGAAGTCCCTCATTATCACTACTCTGGTATACTTGCACTTCATTGTAATTTCACAACACATTTGCCCCTCTATATCTTTAAAAATGGTTGGTGAGCTATAGAGTGCAGTTCCTCACACCTCATTCCCTGTAAGGGCTCCATCCTGTTCTCCCAGTTTCTCAGCTTCCATGAAAACAATGCTTCAGATAGTTTACCTCTCTTCTCATTCGAGGTTTCCCCCACATTGTGGGTTGACAGGGTTCTCAAATGTGTCCAACCCATCTCCCACACCTCTGTCCTCACCCATACACATCCCTTCCACAACCCTCGTCTTCACTTTTCACTTCACCAGCCTCCGCACTCAAACGATCATCCTCTGCCACTTCTGCCAACACCAGTACAATGCCACCATGAAACACATCTTCCCCTCTTGCCTGTTGGCATTCCACAGAAATCATTCGCTCCATAACAACCTGGTCCATTCCATCACCCCAACTTTTCATCCCCTTCCCATGCAATCACAGAAGGTGCAGCACCTCCTCCCTCCTCACTGTCCAAGGGCCCAAACATTCCTTTCAGGTGAAGCAGCATTTCATTTGCACCTCTTTCAATTTAGTCTCTACTGCATTCGCTGCTCCTAATTCAGTCTCCGCTACATTGATTGAGCATGGACTAAGTGACCACATAATGGAAACATCTGCATGTCTTCTAGCATAACACTAACCTTCCAGTCTCTTGCCAGTTCAACTTAGCATCTTGCTCACAAAGCCACATATCTGTCCTTGGCCTGCTGTAATGCTCTAGTGATGCCCAACACAAACTAGAGCAACAATACTTTGTCTTCCGGTCAGGCATGTTGCAGCCTTCTGGACTCAGCAATGAGTTTAACAACTTCAGAATATGAACTTTCCCCTCCATCTTGACTCCCTTTTTTTCCCTTTGGTTCGTCCAGTAAACCCTCCTCCCTTGTTTTTTTTAAAATTTTGCTTCCACTGAGCACTGACCTTTGTTCTCCCATTAACACATTGTTATCTTACCCTTGTACCACTACTAGCACTTCTTCAGTCCCTAATGACAACATTAACACCCAATTTGTCTTATATCCCTAACATATTTGTTCATTCCTCCTTAGTTCTGACCTACATCTGGCCTTTTATTCTATTCCACCTCTTTCTCCGACAATATCATTCATTACATTTCTATTCCCCTTCAGTTCTAAAAAGTGATATGGACTCAGACCAATAACTGTTTCTCTCACCACAAATGCTGCCAAACCTGCTGAGTTTATTCAGCAGTTTCTGTTTTATTACAAGTAGATTCTGTCCTGAACTCCTCAAAGACATATTCGCTCTCCAGCGCTTTATTGTTCTCCTTAATCAATAATATCACACTTCTACTTTTTTTTCGCTCCCCTGAACAATGTGTCCACGAATAATTGTATCCAGTCTTGTGCATTTTCAGCCAGGTCCCCAGTATCACTACAACATAATACCTAAGACTATTTGCGCCTGCATCTCATTAGCCTTATTCGCTATATTTTGTGTGCTTACATACATGCACTTTAAATTTTGTTTAAACTTTTTTGGTCTGACCCAATTTAATATTGTTTTCTCTAGTTTGATTGGTCTCTCCTGATCATTTATTCACTTTGATTATCCTACAGTGGGTCCTACTCTGGATGCTTTATAGAACCTTAGTGAGGCTGCACTTGGAACAATGTTCAATTCTGATCTCCAGTGTACCAAAAGAATGTGGAGGCTTTGGAGAGGGCACAGAAAAGATTTACCAAGATGTTGCCTGGTACGGAGGGCACTAACTATGAGGAGAGGTTGGGGAAACTTGGTTTGTTCTCACTGAAGTGACAGAGGTTGAGGAAAGGCCTGATAGAAGTCTACAAGATTATGTGAGGTATGGATAGAGTGAATAGTCACAAGCTTTTTCCCAGGATGGAAGAGTCAATTACAAAGGGGCATAAGTTTGCCAGAGGTAAGTTTTAAAAGAGATGTACAATGCAGATGTTTTACAGAGTGGTGGGTGCCTGGAACTCATTGCTGGAGTAGGAAGCGGAAGTGGATACAGTAGCTACTTTTAAGGGGCACCTTGACAAGTGCATGAATGAGATGGGAATAGTGATATGGTCCCTGTAATGGTAGGGTGTTTTAGTTAAGTGGGGTAGCATAGTCAGTGCAGGCTTGAAGGGCCTGTTCCTGTGCTGTAATTTTCTTTGTTCTTTGTACATCTTTGTAAATTAGTTTTAAACCCTATACAACAGCACTAACATACAGCCCCACAAGACTATTGGTCCAGGTTCTGCCCCTTCAGGTGCCACCTCCCCCAGAATCAGTCCCAATGGCAAAATTTAAAGTCTTCCCATTCACACTGTCTCCCCATCCAGCACTCATCTGCTCTGGCCTCCTATTTCTAAACACTGGTGCAATCTATTCCTATGTATGTAATGTATATCCAAACTCACTAGTTTTCCTGACCAAGATACTGGGTGGGAAATATGCTGTTTGAGCACCATTTTAAAGAATCATTCTCCAGGCAATGTTATATTACACAAAGAACAAAAAAAAAACAGCATGGGAAACAGGCCCTTTGGCCCAACGAGCCCGCGCCGCCACCTCGATGTTCCCACTTCTACCTGCGATCCCTGTCCACGTTTATAGATCTATGGATTAAAAACCAAATTTGAGACAATTTAGGGAGAATTTGTTTTGCCAATTAGCCAAATTAGCACATCTTTGGGATGTGGGAGGAAACCGGAGCTCCCGGAGAAAACCCACACAAGCACAGGGAGAATGCGCAAACTCCCACAGACACAAGCCCAAGTCCATGTATCTGCACGGCACAGCGATAGTCACTGCGCTGTCGTGTTGCCCATCAGATGGTCCAGGTCAAGCGTACACTAACGATGTGAAGCAGTAGGATACTCTCGAAAAAGGTCCAAGAGCAGTCCTCTCACGACCCATCGCGTGTATGCCCCTCGTTAGACAACAAGGTGGACCAAACACCTGTAGGATAAAAACAAGTACATCAATATCATCATCTATTTACACACTTCCCAGGGACTCCCAAGGCTCATGATCCCTATTTTAAATCATTTTCTATACCCCTCCATTCCCATTCTGTTCATGTGCCCATCTAAGTATCTCTTAAATAACTCCAGAATACCTGCCTCCACCACTTTACTTGGCAGCGCATTCCATACCCCCACCACCCTCTGTGTGAAAAACTCCCTCTAGCATCCAAATTATACCTTACCCCCCTCACCCTAAGCCCGTGACCCCTCGTGCTATTTGAGTCCATCCTAGGAAAAAGCTTAGCCCTGTTTACTGTATCTATCCCCTTCAAAATCTTGTACACCTCTATCAGATCTCCTCTAAAGTCTATGTCTTTCTAAGGAAAACAGTCTCAATTTGCCTAATCTCTCCTCATGACTCAGACCTTCCATACCAGGCAGCATCCTGGTAAACCTCCTCTGCACTCTCTCCAGAGTCTCCACATCCTTCCGGTAGTAAGGCAACAAGAACTGGACGCAGTATTCCAAATGAGGTCTAACCAGCGTTTTATACAACTGCAACATTAAAGGCCAGCTCTTGTACTCTATACCCCTTCCTATAAAGGCTAGCATACTATATGCTTTCTTCACAACCTTCTCCCCTTGCTCTGCCACCTTCAGAGACTTGTTCACCTGCACCCCCAGGTCCCTCTGCGTTTCTATACTCTTAATAGGTCTACCCTTTATCATATACCTCCCCCCCTACATTCTTTCTCCTGAAATGCATCACCTCACAGTTATCAGGATTGAATTCCATCTGCCATCTGTCTGCCCAAGCTACTCTATGTCCTGCTGCAGCGCCTGACAACGTTCCTCACTATCCGCAAGTCCAGCCATCTTTGTATCGTCTGCAAACTTGCTGATCACTCCACTTACTCCCTCTTCCAAGTCATTTATATATATTACAAATAGAAGAGCTCCTAGTACCGAGTTCTGCGGCACACCACTAGTGACCGACCTCCAGCTAGAGAAACACCCTTCCACTATTACTCTCTGTCTCCTATTACCAAGCCAGTTGCTTATCCATCTAGCTACCTGTCCTTGTATCCCATTTGCCTTGACCTTCTCGACTAACCTCCCATGAGGGACTGTGTCAAAAGCCTTACTAAAATCCATATAGACGACATCAACTGCTTGCCCTTCGTCCACCGTTTTCATCACCTCATCAAAAAATTTTACCAGATTTGTAAGGCACAACCTCCCCTTAACAAATCCATGCTGCGTATCCCTAATCAGATCACAACGCTCTAAGTGCTTATACATCCTATCTCTAAGAATCCCCTCCAACAGCTTCCCTACCACTGACGTCAAACTCACCAGCCTATAATTTCCAGTGTTATCCCTACTACCCTTTTTAAACAATGGTTTAAAACAACATTAGCTATTCTCCAGTCCTCTGGGACCTCACCTGTGTCCAAGGAAGAGACAAAGATTTGTGTCAGAGGCCCAGCAATTTCACCTCGCACCTCTCTAAGCAGTCTGGGATAAATGCCATCAGGCCCAGGAGATTTATCAGTTTTAATGCTACCTAGAAGCTCTAACACTTCCTCCCTCGCTATGGGTATTTCCCTCAACTGGTCCACAGCTCCCTCAGAGACAGGAGCTGTCAACAAGTCCCTCTCCTTCATGAATACCGACACAAAGTATTCATTCAGGATCTCCGCCATTCCCTCGGACTCTAAGCACAGTTCCCCTCCTCTGTCCCTAAGAGGTCCGATTTTTCCTCTAACCACCCTTTTATTCCTAACATAGGAGTAAAAAGCCTTTGGGTTTTCCTTAATCCTGTCCGCCAAAATCATTTCATGCCCCCTTTTTGCCCTTCTAACTCCCCGTTTGAGCTCCCTCCTACTCTCTCTATATTCCTTCAATGCTGTCTCGGTTCCCAGCTGCTTCGACCTATCATACGCTTCTCTTTTCATCTTAACCAAGTCCTCGATATCTCTAGTAATCCACAGCTCTCTAATCCTACCTTTCCCGTCTTTCCTCTTGGCCAACACGTACTTATCTTGCAACATTTTCAGTATTCCCTTGAAAGTGTCCCACATGCCTAGCGTGGACTTACCCTCAAACAACCATTCCCAATCAGTTTCCCTAAGTTCCTGCCTAATCCGACCATAGTTAGCCTTCCCCCAATTCAGCACCCTGCCCCTAGGGCAACAAGCATCCTTTTCCATCTTATACTTAAATGCTCCCCTGGGTGAAATTTTATTTTTGGTCTTCTTGTGGTCACTATGGTTAATCAGTTAGTGCTATTAGCCCTGACAATATTATTCGTAATGTTATGATTTTCTAATATAAAAATGCAAAAGATTTAGAAATATAAAAACCAGAAGCAGGAGTAGGTTATTCAACTATTTGAGCCAATTCTATCATTCATTATAACCATGGCTGATCATCATATTCAATATGAACCTCCCTCCCCCCTATCTTTTGAGCCTTTTAAATCCCTTTGTTACAGCCAAAATGATTATTTGGTTTGAATATAAATTTAAAACTATTTACTGCAAATAAAATCAAATCACCTGCAACAAAAGAGACTGTGATCAATTTGTTAACAAACAAGCACCAGAATGATTATAATATTGGCAACTAACATATTAAGATATTAGCTACACCCAGGTATTCCAATGAACTAACTATTACTGGTTACTCCAGCTAGTAATAGTGACTTCCTTTGCAAGTTTAATGAACCACGCAGTAAGGATCAATGATCTCTCAAAGATTACTTTGTTTTCAGTTTATGCTCCCAAAACAACTTATTTAAGCTTAACGTTTAGTTACATTTCAAAAATTTGGTGCATGATCCACACGCCTCTTACCTTGACATGCTCCTGTTCGGATATTGGGAATAAAGCCACGACGACATGGTTGTGGTTGGGCAGGACACATTTCACAGGGATGTCCCCAGGCTCGTCCAACTGTTGCACAGCAAAGGATTTTGGTGCAGACAATGCCAGTCAGTTGCCCCTGGCACATCTGGTTTTCCACTGATGTAAAACATGGCCCCGTTCTGTAATCTGAAATTAAAAAAAGAATATACTATCGTGCAAAAAGGCATTTTTAAGAAGCAAGTTTCCAAAATGTTATTGCTTGATATCAGCAGTACTTAGTGAACATTAAATTATAGGAAACTGTTTTTGTTTTCATCAACACAGTTTTTTGTGATTGCTAAATGAAACACTCATCAAGGAATCATTTAAAAAAAGTCTATCTGGCTACATAATCCTTATAATGACATCTGTAAAACAGATTATTGCTACACTTCCCTCTGCCCCAAAAAAGCAACCAGCATAGCTAAGGACCCCACATACCCCGGACATTCTCTCTTCCACCTTCTTCTGTTGGGAAAAAGATACAAAAGGCTGAGGCCATGACCCAACAGACTCAAGAACAGCTTCTTCCTTGATGCTGATAGACTTTTGAATGGACCTACCTCACAATAAGTTACTCTTTCTCTATACCCTAGCTATGACTGTAACATTTTGCATTCTCTTGTTTCTTTCTCAATGAACAGTATGTTTTGACTGTATAGCGCGCAAGAAACAATACTTTTCACTGTATGCTAATACATGTGGCAATAATAAAAATCAAATTAAATTAAATCATTTTTATAGATCTAGGCAAAAAAATTAAATAATCTCAGAGGTATTGCATGGACTAATACTCATTGAAACATAGCTTAATTATTCCAGACTCTATCACCATTCCAGGTTAATCCTTGTCCCTATCTATAACACAGACTGATCAGAAGTGCAGGAAGAGTAGTATGTAGAAAAGAGGGGTGGCCCTTCATTTGATCTTGACCCCACAAAGTCTCATTGCGTCAGATCAATCACAAGCAAGGAAGCCTCCTGATAGTTAACACTTACAATCCTACATTAACTTCAACGAATCAGTACTCTTTGTTGAACACCAGTCAGAAGAAGCACTGTGCATACCAAAAACACAATGTACTCTGGTGTCAACCCAGTGAAGTTACAATACAGAACTACTTACATGCCAAAATGCAAAAGTAATTTGATCTATGCTATTTGACACAATCAGTTGTGATTAGCCAATTAAACGACAACGTAGAATATTCCCTACGTTATGTCCAGTAAACAACAGAAGCAAATTCAAAATGGAAGTAGTAATTGACAGAATTATCAAAGAGCACTCACCCAGTAACAACTCCACAAATAACCCATCCTCAACAATGGGGTGCCCAGTATATCAACAATATATAAGGCGAAAGCATTTGTATCCATCTTCAGTGGAACTGCCAAATAGATAATCTATCTCAGCCTCATCCTGGGGTTCCCCAGTATCTCGCATGCCAATCATCAGCCAGTTCAGTTCACTCCACTCCAAATAATATCAAGAGATGACTGACGGCAGTGAACACTGAAAAGACTGCAGTCAGAAAACATCCTGGTAAATGTACTGATGACTTATGCTCCAATACTAATAATGTCCTCAGCCAAGCTTATACGTTACAGCTATGACACTGGCATCTACAGACAATGTGGAATATTCCCTAGGTTATGTCCAGTAAACAACAGAAACAAATTCAAGATGGAAGTAGTAATTGACAGAGCTATCAAACAGCACTCACCAGCAACAACCTGTCCACTGGTGCTCAGTGTGGGTTCCACCAGGACCACTTGGTTCCTGATCTTATTGATGCCAAGACGAATAAAACAACTGAATTCAAGAGAGGAGACGAGAGTGACTGTCCTTGATATATGGAAGTATATGGCCAAGTCTAGTAGCGAGGAGCCTAGCAAAATTTAAGTTAATGGAAATTAAGGAGAAAACGGTTCCTTTCTAGCACAAAGAAAGGTGAGTCTGTTTGTTGGAAGCCAATCATCTCAGCTCTAGGAAATGGCTGCAGGAGTTCCTCAGGATCATGTCCCATAAGCCCAATCATTCTTGGTTGCTTCATCAACAACGTCCTTTCATCATTAGGTCAAAAGTGAAGATTCACTGATAATTTCACAATGTTCAGTGCCATTCAGAACTCTTCAAATACTGAAGTGATCAATGCCAATATGCAGCAAGACCTAGACAACATTCAGGCTTGGGTTGATAAGTGGCAAGTAAAATCTACATTACACAGGTACAGATATTGACCATTTCCAACAACAAAGAATTCAAACATCTCTCTTTAACAGTCAAAATGGCATTGACATTGCTGTATTCCCTACTAACAACATTCTGAAGGTTGCCATCTGAAACTGAACTGAACCAGCCATTACAGCAACTGCGGTATAAGTGGTCAGAAGCTAGGAATTTGGTGGTGAATACTTTGTTTCCTGACTCCCAAAGCCTGCCTATCATCAATAATGTACAAGTCAGTATTGTGTTGGAATTTTCTCCAGATGACTTCATGAGTGCAGCTCAAACAACACTCAAAAAGCACAACATCATCCAAGACAAAGCAGCCATATGGACTGGCATTTCATCTGCCACCTTAAACACTCCCTCCACTACTGATGTACATGTTTGCACCATTTACAAGATTGCACTGAAATAATTCACCAAGGTTCTTTCACCAGTATCTTCCAAATTCATAATCTCTATCACCTTGAAGCAAACAGGTTGCAGACATGACACACCACAGTTCTCCACAAAGCAGCACACTCAGAGCTTGACTGCTGCAGCATCAAATTCCCTTCCCAGAAGCACTGTTGATGCACTTGTATCCAAACGTACTGTAGTAGTTCAAGAAGGTGGTTCATTATTATCTTCTCAAAGGCAATTAAGGATAACAAATAAACACTGACCCAGCCATTAAGAAGTCCCTGGGATGAGAGGTTGAATGCACAACTATTGGCTAAGCTGCCAAGTCTTGAAAAACATCTCTACCAAACAAGAGGCAAAGGCCTATTTGACCTCATCCATCTACCTATTGATAACATATCTGCCTGTTACATTACTGACAGGAGTCACTTTACTATCCTCGGAGAGACAAAGACCAATCTTCACATTGAGAATAGCTTCCAATTTATCATGACACTATCGTTATGCTAAATGGATAAATTCAGAACAGGTCTAGTGGTGGAAACTGGGCATCTATAAGGAACTATGGCTACTACCAGCAGCAGACTTGTATTTAACCCCAATCTGTTACCCTATGGCCCAGGATATCTCTCATATCCTGGACTAACATCAAGTTAGATTCTTTCTTGCTGCAGATGGTCATTGCCTGACATTTGTGCACAAACTTACTCTTACCACTTGTCAGCCCAACCACAGACATTGCCTTGGTCATACATGTATTTGAACATGGACTGCTTCAGATGCAGTGCAAACTGCATTACAATAACTCACCAAAGTTACATCAGCAGCATCTTTTAAACCCAGAACTTTACTATCTAGGAAAAATGAAGCAACAAATGAATATGAAATCACCACCTTCAAGTTTTCCTCCAAGTCACTTACTATATCACTGCTGCTTCATTGTCATTGGGTGAAAATTATGGAATCCTTCCTTAGCAGTACTGGCAGTGTTCCTACACCATATGCACAGTTCAAGAATGCCATAAGCCATCATCTTCTTAACGGCCTTGGAAGATGAGCAATAAATTCTGGTTTGCCAGTGATGCCTACATCCCACAAATGAATAAAATTCTGTAGGCATTTTCAATCTTCCAAAAAAGAACATATACTGTGCGTTTGGGTATAAAGTTGCTTCAAGGCAAAGATTTCCTCAGATAGCCACATAATGGATTGATTACCCACAAGCAGATACATAAATGATTTAAATGCAGAATGATTTGTTTTGCATAGCTTTTTGTACATTGCTCAAGCAATTGTCTATTAATTTAGAATACTGATCATTGGAGGACAACATCTAGCAGCTCATAACTGATAAAAGGAAATGAAAATGAGCACACAGGAAATGAAAAGCAATGTTCAAAAAATTAGAGATGTGGACACAAAGATATAGTTGATGTCTAAAGCACAAAAATGCAGAATAGTTCTCAAGCAGAAAATGGTGAATAATATATAAAAATGATATTATATGGTTCAGTTGTTTGCTGAAGAATAAATGTTGGCCAGGACACTTAAACACTCCCTGATTTTCAAGTAGCTCTGCTGGATTTTTTTTACATTGATCTGAGAGGGCAGGTGAGGCCATGCTTTGAAGCAGAAAGATATTATTCCAACAATGCAGCACTCCTTTAGCACTGCTTTTAAGTGATGGGTTTAGCTTAATTAAGTCTCAAGTTTCTGAATTGAGAGCCCATGAGCTGCTGCTTCAGATGTGACAGTGCTCCTATGGGCTAAATCTAGAAAATAGTTTGAAATTTAAATGGTAATTTGTTGAAACGTTACTTATTTCAGAGAAGGCAATTCACACTTGATCAGTCTCCCAGAGGTCAGTTTTAAGTATACATAAAGATAGCATGCAAAACATACCAATAGGTGCGTTTTTTGTACTTCAAAATTGTCTAATGGGGAATCAGGTTTAAATAATGGAAAAACTACTGATGGTGCAATCAGAATTGGTGGATGAGAACAGATTTTGATTTGGTTCAATTTATTGTTGTCACATGTATTAGTATACAGTATTATGAAATGAAGGTGGGATCCCTCCTCTGAGGACTAAAACCTAACTCCTCAAAGAGGAGTATCTTGCCTCATAATTTGTAAAAGTGAATATTAAGTGGTACGATCTGTTCTTCAACAATTTTTCGTGGTTAAGTCAAAACAACTCCTTGATATTCATTTTAATATCAAGGAGTAACAATTTATTTATCTAATTAACAGCGAACAAATTAACTGAAGTATTACCAATCAAATAAAACACAGTTCTAACGAACGCTGTTTGGATAAATACAATTCCCACTTATTAACAAAAAATAGAATTTTAGTCCCTCTTTAAATTACAATCAGATTTTGTCTCTTCTGGAATAGTCTGGGCCTCCTTGTTGATTCTTCTTTGCCAATGAGATGAGGCTTTGAGATAAAAGCTATGAGCTATGGCAGGTGGCAGTTCTCTTCCACTGTCGCACTGCCCCCTTTCACATCTGTGATGACAGATCAACGTCTCCCACAATAGGATTGGTCCTAAGTTGCCAAACCATTGGATTTAATTTTAATAGGTCCTTGGTATCTAAGTGTCTAATTCAAATCGATGGGCTGAATTCAAAAACTGGAAAACCTGTTGCCTTTGTAACCCTACTATTTGGCCTTCTGTTACAAATGTTTCATTTTGGGCACTCTATCTGTACTTTTTTTTAAAAAAAACTCTCTAAACATAGCAAAGCACCACACTTTTAAAGGGACTGTGCAATGCTTTTTTCCCTAGCATTTTAGAACTTTACAAATACCAATTTACAATTACTTAACTCACATTAAAAAGTATTATTTCTTGAGTGCTATACAAAGCGTACCATACATACAGAAGGAAAAGAGAAGGTGCAGAATGTAACATTATAGTCTTGCAGTCATAGCTAGGGTGTGGAGAAAGATCAACTCAATACAAGGTAGGTGGCAGCAGGGAAGTAGCTGTTCTGGAGTCGGCTGGTACTTGATCTCAGATTTTTGTATCTTTTTCCTGACAGAACAAGGTAGAAGAGAGAATGTCTGGGGTGTGTGAGCTCTTTAATTATGCTGGTTGCTTTCCCGAGACAGTGCAAAATGTGGATAGAGTCAATGGATGGGAGGCTGGTTTGCATGATGAACTAGGCTTGATTCATGATGTTTTGTAGTTTTTTATGCTCTTGGACAGAGTAAGAGCCATACCAAGCTTCGATACAACCAGAAAGAATACTTTCCATGATGCATTTGTAAAAGTCAGTGACAGTCTTAGCAGATATGCCAAATTTCCCTAGTTTCCTGAAAGTAGAGGCATTGGTGGGCTTTCTTAACTAGAGCATCGGCATGAGGGTTCTGAGCTGTAATTTTCTATGGTTCTATAGGAAGGTGATCTGGACACCTAAAAATTTGAAGTGCTTGACCATTTTCACTTCAACCCCACAGCATGTCCTCCACTATATTTCCTGAAGTCGATGATTATCTCCTTTGTCGGCATTGAGGAAAAAATTGTCATTAGACCAGTTCACCTGATTTTCTATCTCTTTGAATGGCAACTGGCCATTCAAATAATCACATTGGGAATAACAGTCGGAAAAATAAAACTATCAGCACAGCCTTGAAAGCACGTAGGCATTGTTGTTGGCACACAGTAGTTGGCAGAGATTTAACTTAATAAAATGATAATTTGGGCATGTTTTCAAATGGTTTATGAAACTTACAGAATCAGTACTCGGGTCTCAGTAGGATAAGGGATGATAACTGTGAAGGAGATATATGGATTGGGGGATTATTTTAGAATTAGCATGCCTGAAATAATACCTAGGCAATACTGTTCAATTGGAGTAATTTTGCATTAGCAAGGGTCAGTAAGGTAGTCATATTTGAAGAAAGCATTTACAACAATATAACCATGTTTCACTCCCCAGCAAAGCAAAATGCTCCACTGGAAGTGATTGTAGAATCACCTTTACTTTTTATTAGTAGCACCGTATCTTTTGCAGTAATAGACAGAATATTTTGAGCAGAAAATACAATTATAAATTGTTTATTACACAATCAACTGATCACAGCTGATATTTTGGGCACTTCTTATACATAAGTAAACACTACTGCTATGACCATAGCTGATATTTATTGAGCAAATCAAATTTCAAAACCTGGGCTTACTATAAAAATCCAGTAATAGTACCAAAGGCAAATGTGCTATCACTTTAGTAAGGATATACCTCAAACTCTCAAACTTACTGACACTCTTCTATGGAAATCAAAGAAACCTCAGTACAAGCCTGCTTTTTATAGTCCAAAACTTTTCAGGCTTGAATGGATGGCTGATTTGAATTTCACCTTCCCCAGCCCCAGCTGTTTCCAGGTCTTCTCCCCCTCCCCCTACCCCATATCCCCAGCACAGCCAAGACCACTTTAGTTTTACCTCTCTCCTAAAATATCCTTTTCCCTTTCACTTTTGATTCCATTGTTCTTAGCACTTCTTTAAAAAATTAACTTTTTCCAAAATATAACAATCTTGTATGTCTTTCCTATTATCCCCACTTTGCTTACTAATGAAACTTTTGCAAGCTATAAAAGCTCCCCTTTGAAATTTAACAGCTGAGAGAAAGAACTAAGTTACTCTTGGGTCTTAATTATTTATAATCTATATAAATGATCTGCAAGCAGGGTGTAACATAGCAAATTTACAGATAATACTAAACTAGATGGGAAACCAGGATATGATGAGGAGAAGATTTATAGATGGATATTGCTAAGCTAGGAGAATGGGTCAGAATCTGGCAGATGGGAAATTAACATGGATAAGTGTGAAGTTATCCATTTTGGATGGCAAAATAAAGAAAGGAATTATTTAAATGGGAAGCAGATTCAAAGTGTGTCAGTGCAGACGGATTTGGGTGGCCTTATGCATGAATTGCAGAAACTGCTATGCAGGTGCAGCATATAATAAGAAATGCAAATGGAATCTTGGCATTTATTGCAAAAGGGTTGTATTTTAAAAGTAAAGAAGTGTTGTTACAATTGTATAAGGCATTGGTGACACCACACTTGGGAGTAGTGTCTCCAGCTTTAGTCTCCTTACTTGAGGAAGGATGTGGTGGTATAGAGGCAGTTCAGAGGAGATTCACCAGATTGATTCCAGGCATGAAAGGGCTGTCATACGAGGAACGATTGAGTAGCTTGGGTTTGAACTCAACAGTTCAGAAGAAGAGGGAATCAGATTGAGGTTTATAAAATGCTAAAGGGAATTGATAAGAAAGATGTTGAACAGATGTTCCCCCTTGTGAGAAGTCTAGAACAAGCAGTCATACATATAGTGAAAAAGGAGGTTGATTGAAACCAGAGATGAGGAAAATCTCTTAGAGGGATGTGAATCTGAGGAACACTCTGACCCAGACTGTAATGGAGGCAGAATCAATCAACAGATTCAAGAGAAATAAATATGTTTCTGATGAAAAGCAGGATAAAGGGCTATCAGCCATTATCATGGAAAACGCCAAACGGCCTCAAAAGTCTGAAATGCCTACTTCCGCTTCTAAATTTTAATGTTCCTCTCCATTCTCATAATACAAATTTCAAAATTTTATTTACTTACAAAACTGCTTGATCAAGCTTCATTACAATTGTATGCATTTGGCCCCTTTATGCCATTTAACCTTCAGCTCTTTCAGATAGTGTCCATTAATTTTTACCCAGATTAACTAATACATACGCACTGCCTTCTTTACAGAATACAATAATCCCCCAAAATTTTTTTAATAAATCCATCTTCACACCAGTCTCAGTTAGCAAGGGCTCATTTTCAGCATTAATAAAAGTCATACTGTATCCAAGGTTATACAATTCAGGAAAATATAGAAGCTACATAATTAACTTTTATTAATGCTGAAAATGAGCCCTTCCTAACTGAGACTGGTGTGAAGATAGATTTTTTAAAAAATTTTGGGGGATTACTATATTCCGTAAAGAAGGCTGTGCATATGTATTAGTTAATTTGGGTAAAAATTAATGGACACTGTCTGTCTATAGGTGCAAATTCTGCAGTATAAGGTGCTATTTAAAAAGTATTATCTCATGATATATTACAAAATATTGCAAAACACAAAATAGCATTTAACTGATCCAACTACATCATGAAAACTGAACAGATATTATTTCTGGAGGGATAGCACTGCAAAACAAAAATGTATATTAAACTTATATGGAATTTTGGTTAGACAATGTTTGGTTTCCACGTAATAAAATGTATATAGAGATATCAAATAAAATGAAAATGAATTTGCTGGAATAATACCAGAACTTAGAACTAGAGATCCAAATCTTAAGAAGAGCATCTTGCCCAGGTACACACGCACATGGGTGCACACACACTCACACACATACATACCTCTCACTCTAGCCCTGTAACCCTGCACATTTACCATAGCTAATCCACCTAACCTAAACACTTTTGGGGCAGTTTAGCATGGCCAATCCACCTAACCTTTACACTGTAGAAGAAAATTGGAGCACCTGGAGGAAACGCATGTAGACAAGGACATGCAAACTCCACAAGATAGTCACCCAAGGCTCAGAATTGAACCGGCATCCCAGGCACTGTGTGGCAGAATGCTAACCGCTGTGCCATTATGCTCCTCTGTCAGAACTGTAGATTCTCATCCATGGAAGTATTCTTATAAGCCTCTTTTGCACTCTCTTCACTGCGTTCACACTCTTCCCATAGAAGGGTGGCCCCAAACTATACACAATACGGCAGCTGACTGTCTTGTATACGTTCAGCATAATCTCCTTGCTCTTGTACGCTAAGCCCCTATTAATAAAGCCCAAGGTACTACATATGTTTCATTAACTGCTCTCTCCACTTGTCCTGCTGTCTTCAATACTCTATATACACTCAGGTGGCTCTGTTCCTGCACCCCCATAAGAACAGTAACTCTTATTTTATATCCATGTCCTTCCTACCAAAATGCATCACCTCAAACAAAAAAATTTGTCAAAGCTTTGTTGTATTAATTGCATATGACAAAAATCCAACGATACTAAGTGCTAACCATTCTTAATTTTCCTGCATGATACAAGTGGCTGCAAATACTGAATTTAACACAACCATCTCTTATGGAGTCTAACCATTACTGCAAATTTTAAAACCATTTATACTGTTTATCAGATAGCTGATTGCTGTTTTCAGCAAGTATATTAGGGGTTGTTCCATTATTCTGCATGGCTTGCAAAATACTACACAGGCATTGTGTCACATTTACTTTGAACAAATCTGATTATTAAGCAGCTTGTGCTCATTTTAAAACAGACTGAATGTTCCACCTTACAGACATGTTGGCTCCAGCTGAATACAGGATCACCATTTCAAAACTCTCTGACAAAGTGCCACGTTGAAGCAAACTTGAATCATGCACTACAGAAAAAACAAAAGCTTCTGATATTAGAGATGACAGTCAGACCTGTGTTTAGATTTTGTCAGAATAAAGCCTTTCATCTTATCTGGAGTTCTGATGAAAATGTTTCCTCTGATCATGCTCTTATGCAAACTAAACAGGAACACAATACATTACAGGCTCGGCACATCAAATATGTATGTAAGTTTATAAATACGGGAAATCAAAGAAATCATTGATGTACCTAATATCTAAAGGAACATAAATATTGCACAACCATAATGTATCATAATGACAACATTTGCAAAGGCAGCACTAAAATCTGTCAATATTTATTTCATAAGTGTAGAATAACAAAGTAATGTCAAGTGTAAGGGGTCAAACTAACAAATTGCCATCGACAAAAACCAGCATGGTATGATGAAATACCTAAGTTATTCACACTAGACAATTTCCTGTAAAGAGAATTAATAATTAAGAAAGCCTCAATACCAACGTTAGAACAAAATTTAATAGGGCAGTCAAAACATTTTTGCTACAGTTCGAAGAAAAACTTTGTTTTTATACATATGCACAATGCTTTCCTTGTTTCAAAATTATACCAACAAATACTCTTTGTACAGCTGCCATCACTGTCAGCAAGTTACAAACTTTGGTCATAATTCTCCCAGAAACACTACACTCTAACCCCTCATCCATGATTTCCTGCAATTTGAGGAACAGCTGTGATCACTCCAGTTGCCTTTCCTACATATTCCATCTGGACAACTCAGGTCATGTTGATTGCTTCTGGAACATCTGGAAGTAATCATACCTTGTGATGTTTTAAAGGGAGCTAATAATGCCTACAAACAATAGCAGTCTCTCACCACTTTCTTAATATGAATATTCATGTTTTAAGTGCAAATTTGCAATTAAAACTGCAACCCTCCATGTTTTAATAGATCACTTGTTAACCATTAAGTTCAACCCTGTCATCTCTCGTGGGCAGGTGCCTGCTGCCAGGACTCTGCCAATTCCTTCATAATTCCTTCCTTGCATCTTTAAAAATTTTATTTCCTGGTAAAGTTTAATGTGTATTTCAAGCTCTGGATCATCGATCTTATAAATTTAAAACTTTTTTATGCTTTTATTTGTCAGTTTTGACAAAAGGTCACTAACCTGAAAGGTTAACTGTGTTTCTCTCTTCACAGATGCAACCAGACCTACTGGGTATTTCCAGAATTTTCTGTATTTGTTTCAGATGTGCAGCATTTTGCTTTTGTATTAATATTAATTAATGCTAAAATGAAGCTTTTTTTGTGTTGCAGATCTATTTCTGAATTTGAACTGAACTGTAAATACAACCTGTAAATACATATATATAAACATACGCTTTATATTTTATACACATTGTGTGTGTGTGTATATATATATATATATATATATATATCTCTACATAAACACAAGATTATGAGCAAGATATGAGTAACAATAATAATTTGTGCAAATAAAATTCAGGTCTGATGATACAAAGTCAGGTATGAAAACATACTTTTCTTCTTTATTGTTTTATGGGATGTATATGTTGCTCTGCCCTAATTGCCTTTAAAATGAGTGGCAATTAAGAATCAACCACATTACTGAGGGTGTGGAGTCACCTGTAGGGTAGCTCTTATATGGATGGCAGGTTTTCTTTCCTAAAGGAAATAATTAGTGAATCAGATAGTTTTTAACATCAGTTGCTATGACTGTCATTATCAAATCCAGCTAGATTTATTAATTAAATTTAAATTTCATCAGCTGCCAAGATAGGATTTGAACCAATGTCCTCTAGCCTCTGGATTACGTGTCCAGTGACATTATCACCACACCCCACAGTGTGAGAAGGACACAAAAGACTGGTTTTAATGTTCCTCATATGGGCCTTGTCCATGAGGGGGATGCAAAGATGCTACAAGGGATTTAGATAGGTTAAGTGAGCAGGCAAGAACATAGCAAATGCAATACAATGTAGAAATTGTGAAGTTATCATTTTGGCACAGATATTTCTTAAATGGTGGAGATTGGGAATGTCCCAAGACACCTGGATGTCCTTATTGAGAAGTCACAAAGCTATCAAATCAGTATCAGTTGGGAAGATAAATGGCATCCTGGCTTTCATTGCATGAGGATTTGAGTACAGGAGTAAAGATGTTCTGCTACAGAGCCTTGGTGGGACCACTCCTGGAATCCTATGCACAGTTCTGGTCTCCTTATATAAGGAACAATATATTACTCAGAGGGAATGCAACAAAGCTTCACCAGATTGATTCCTGGGATGATGAAATTGTGCTATAAGGAGCGATTGACTGGGCATGTATTCTCCAGAATTTAAAGAATGAGAAGTGATCTCACTGAAATGTACAAAATTTTTATAAGGATCTACAGAGTAGAGGCAGACAAGATGTTTCCCCTGCTAGAGGGATCTAGAGCCAAGGGCACAACTGCTGATAAGAGTTAGGCTATATAGGATTGAGATGAGATGGAAATTTTTTCAGTAATAGACTGGTGAATCTTTGGAATTCTCAACCCCAGAGGGTCGTGGACACCCAGTCATCGTATATTGCCATTGATTATTGTTCAAAACATCAGAGAACATGTTGACAGAGCTAAGACAGCCAGACCTGCAATGTGCACATTGTACTGGAGGCTGAGTTTGAAAAATATTCAATAGTGACACCACAGGAAGACTATGTTGATCGGCCGGTGTGAAATTATCTTTAGGGATTGTGTTCACATAGCTTAAATTAGAAAAAATATACATCATTTATAATGCAGTAGCTCTTTGAATTTCCGTGTTGAACACTGGTAATAAGGAACCTCAGTGCTGCCTGTCTGGACAAGAGTGTTTTAGATTGCATGAAATAAGGATTTCAATGGGTAAGTAAGGGGTAAATCGAGAGCCTGAACTCAGGAGTTTAGTGAGAGAGTAGACTAATTTGGAAACAAAAATTAAAATAATCAATTAAAATGGGGGTCACAGGGTCAGGTGATGTGTCGTTTCTGCATGATGTGGGAGTTGGTGGATTCCACTGTGGTTCCTAGTGACCTCATCTGTAGCAAGTGTACATTGCTGAAGGAACTTCGGCTCAGAGTTGATGCGCTGGAGTCTGAGCATCACACACTGCAACACATCAGGAAGGGGCAGAATTACTGTTTCAGTAGGCTGTTGTTAGGGGGATGGGGAAATGAGTTGTAGTCCAAAAGCCAGTGTTGAGGATCATGAGGTACTGAGGAAGATGTCAAGGTTGCAGGGGCGTACAGACAGACAGGATAGTGGGTTGAAGTGTATCTACTTCAATGCAAGGAGCATCAGGAATAAGATAGGTGAACTTGGAGCGTGGATTGGTACTTGGGACTATGATGTTGCGGCCATCATGGACACATGGTTAGAACGGGGACAGGAATTGTTGTTGGCAGTTCCGGGCTATAGATGTTTCAGTAAGAATAGGGAAGGTGATAAAAGAGGTGGAGGAATAGCATTGTTAATCAAGGATAGTTTAAAGGCTGCTGAAAGGCATTTCGAAGGGTATCTGCCTATTGAGCTAATATGGGCTGAAGTTAGAAATAGGAAAGGATTAGTCATATTGTTAGGAGTTTACTATAGGCCCCCAAATAGCAATAGAGATGTGGAAGAGGGAATGGCGAAGCAGATTATGGATAGGTGTGGAGGTCACAGGGTAGTTATCATGGGTAACTTTAACTTTCCAAATATTGACTGGAACCTTTATAGGTTGAATAGTTCGGATGGGACACTTTTTGTACAGTGTATGCAGGAGGTTTCCTAACATAATATGTAGATAAGCTGACAAGAGGTGGGGCCACATTGGACTTGGTACTGGGTAATGAACCAGGCCAAGTGTTAGATTTGTTTGTGGGAGAGCACTTTGGAGATAGTGATCACAATTCAGTGTCTTTCATTGTGGCAATGGAGAGGGATAGAGTCACATGGCAGGGCAAGGTTTATAATCGGGGCAGGGGTAATTATGATGCAATTAAGCAAGAATTAGGGAGCATAAGATGGTAACAGAAACTTTCAGGTATGCGCACAAACAAAAAGTGGAGCTTGTTCAAGGAACAAATACTGCATGTCCTTGATAGGTATGTCCCTGTCAGGCACGGAGGAAATGGCTGAGTAAGGGAACCATGGTTCACAAAGGAGATTGAATGTCTTGTCAAGAGGAAAACGGACGCATATGTAAGGATGAAAAAACAAGGTTCAGTTGGGTCGCTTGAGGGTTACAAGATACCTAGGAATGAGTTTGAAAAAGGGCTTAGCAGAGCTAGGAGGGGGCATGAGAAATCTTTAGCAAGTTGGATAAAGGAAAACCCCAAGGCTTTTTACTCTTTTATGTGAAAAATAAAAGAATGACCAGGGTGAGGTCAGGGCCAGTCAAGCATAGTAATGGGAACTTGTGCATGGAGTCAGAAGACATAGGAGAGGCATTAAATGAATACTTTTCTTCAAATGTTCATTAAGGAGAGGGCCCATGTTTTTGAAGATGAGTATGTGATACATGCTGATAGAATGGAGGAGGTAGATGTTCTGAGAGAAGATATATTAGCAATTTTGAAAAACCTGAGGGTCGATAAGTCCCCTGGGCCAAATGGGATAGATCCTAGGATACTTTGGGAGGCAAGGGATGAGATTGCGGAGCCTTTAGCTTTTATTTTTGGGTCCTCACTGTCCACGGGGATTGTGTCAGAGGACTGGAGAGTGTCGAATGTTGTTCCTCTTTTCAAGAAAGAAATAGAAATGACCCTGGTAATTATAGGCCAGTTAGTCTTACTTCGATAGTCAGTAAGTTAATGGAAAGAGTCTTGAGAGATAGGACTTACGACCATTTGGAAAGATGCAGCTTAATCCAGGATAGTCAGCATGGTTTCATGAGGGGCAAGTCTTGCCTCACAAATTTGACTGAATTCTTTGAAGAGGTAACTAAATGTGTAGACAAAGACAGAGCACTTGATGTCGTATACATGGATTTTAGTAAGGCATTTGATAAGGTTCCCCATGGTAGGCTCATGAAGAAGGTAAGGAGGTGTGGGAAAGAAGGAAATTTGGCTGATTGGATAACTAACTGGCTGTCTCATATACGACAAAGAACAAAACAGCACGGGAAACAGGCCCTTCGGCCCAACGAGCCCACGCCGCCACCTCGATATTTCCATTTCTACCTTTGATCCCCGTCTATGTTTATAGAACTATGCATTGAAACCAAATTTAGACAATTTAGGGAGAATTTGTTCTGCCAATCAGCCTAAGAGCACATCTTTGGGACGTGGGAGGAAACTGGAGCACCTGGAGAAAACCCATGCAAGTGCGGGGAGAATGCACAAACTCCCACAGACACAGGCCCAAATCCATGTATCTGCACAGCACAGCGATAGTCACTGAGCTGTCGTGTTGCCCATCAAATGGTCCAGGTCAAGCATACACTAACGACATGAAGCACTAGGATACTCTCAAAAAAAAAATCCAAGAATAGCCTTCTCATGACCCATCGCATGTATGCCCTTGTTAGACAACAAGGCGGACCAAAGTACCTGTAGGACAAAACAAATACATCAATATCACCGACTATTTATATGCTTCCCAGGGGACTCCCAAGGCTCATGATCCTTGATCATGAACTGATTTTAAATCAGATTTCTATATCCCTCCATTCCCATTCTGTTCACGTGCAGAGGGTGGTGGTGGAAAGAAAATTTTCAGACTGGAGGCCAGTTACCAGTGGTATACCACAGGGATCAGTGCTGGATCCTCGGCCATTTGTGATTTTATCAATGACTTGGAAGAGGGGGCTGAACGGTGGGTTAGTAAATTTGCTGACAACAAGATTGGTGGAGTAGTGGATGAGGTGGAGGAGTAGCATTGTTAATTAGAATAGTTTAACGGCTGCTGAAAGGCATTTCGCGGGAGATCTGCCTACTGAGATAACATGGCCTGAAGTTAGAAATAGGAAAAGATCAGTCAAGTTGTTATGAGTTTTCAAGGGGGCAAAGAGACATTGATAGGATGCACAACTGGGCAGAAAAGTGGCAGATGTCGTTTAACCCCGATAAGTGCAGAATGATTAATTGTAACATAAGTACATAAGAAATAGGAGCAGGAGTAGGAGTAGACCATCTAGCCCCTTGAGCCTGCTCCACCATTCAATAAGATCATGGCTGATCTGAAAGTGGTTCAGTTCCACTTACCTGCTCTTTATAACTCTTAATTTCCTTATCGATCAGAAATCTATCTACATGTGACTTAGATATATTCAACGAGGTAACCTCCACTGCTTCAATGGGCAGAGAATTTCAGAGATTCACTACCCTCTGAGAGAAGTTCCTCCTTAACTCTGTTCTAAGCTGATTTTAGGGGCAAATTTTAGGACTGCGGTTAAGAAAAATTTCTTCACTCAGAGTGGTGAATGTGTGGAATTCACTACCACACAAAGTAGTTGAGGCCAAAACATTGTGTGGTTTTTAAGGAGGAATTAAATATAGCACTTGGGGCTAAAGAAATCAAAGAACGTGGGGATCGGGTATTGAATGTGATGATCAGTCACGATCATAATGAATGGCAGATAAGGCTCGAAGGGCCAAATGGCCGAATGGCCTATTCCTGTTTCTAAGTATGTATGTACGTAACATGTTCAAAATTCTTGCTCCTTGTATGGATGAAAGTATGGGACTGTAGGGAGCATTAACAAATTGACCATAGCACCACAGTACAGGGAACCATTCCAGAGGTGGAAGCAATAAGAAAGGTGGTAATGGTCAGGGATTCTATAAATCATGGGTACAGATAACATCCTTTGCAAGCAGGATCAAGAATCCTGCATGGTGCGTGTCCCTCTGATGCCAAGGTGAGGGATATTTCAAACCAGCTTGAAACAATATTAGAAAGGGAGGGGAGAATCAAGATTTTGTGGTCTATGTTGGAACCAATAACATAAGCTCTGCTAAGCCCTTTTTCAAACTCATTCCTAGGTATCTTGTAACCCTCAAGCGACCCAACTGAACCTTGTTTTTTCATCCTTACATATGCGTCCGTTTTCCTCTTGACAAGACATTCAATCTCCTTTGTGAACCATGGTTCCCTTACTCAGCCATTTCCTCCGTGCCTGACAGGGACATACCTATCAAGGACATGCAGTATTTGTTCCTTGAACAAGCTCCACTTTTTGGGGAATACTGGGAATTAGAAGCATACTTAAAGAACAGGACTTCTAAGGTTAAAATCCCTATGCAAATTGGCATACAGATTGGAAAATTAGAGAAGTAAGCATGTAGCTAAAGGACTGGTGCAGGAAAGAGCAGTTTCTTATTTTAGGGCACTGGCACTTATTTTGGCACAGAAAGGAATTGTATCATTTGAACGGGCTCCACCTGAATAGATCTAGGACTAGAATCCTAGACAAAAGGCTAAATAGGGTGGTCACAAGAATTGTAAACTAGTAAATGGGGGGAGGGAGGAGGGGGGAACGTTAATACAGCTTCAAAAACATTATTTCAGATACGGCAGTTAATAATGCTACAAGTATATTGATAAAAGCAGGAGAGAGGAATAATAAAACAGCTGAATAAAGCAACAGTGCTGAAGGCCAAGTTAAGAGTGTGTAGCACAAATAAAAATTCCACATACTGTTACAAAGTGAAGCTTGATCCCCTCTTTGAGAACCACTCAAAGAGGAATTCTTATCTTATAATCTGTTAAAAGTGTATAAGAATACAATCTGCTCTTCAGCAACTTTTAATAGTTAAATCGAAGTAACTACCTGAGATTCTCTCTTTAAAATCAACAAGTAACTATTTATCTAACAGTGAACAGGTTAATTAAACTATTAACAAACCAAATAAAACACATTTCTAATTGAATGTTGTTTAGATAAATACAATTTCCACTTATTAACAAAAAAATAGAATTTTTATTCACTCTCTAAATTATAACCACGTTTGGTGTCTTCCAGAATCATCTGTCTTCTTTGCTATCTTCACTATTGAGATGAGGCTTTCTCTTAAGACATAAATGAGACCATGAGGTCAGGAGTTCTCTTTCTCTCTGAGAGCTGTGAGCGGTGACAGATAGTCTCCCAGTTTATGCCACCGCCCTCATCTTTTATACCCTTGATGACACATCAGTATTTATTACAATATAATTGGTTCTAGATAACCAAAACATCAATTTCAAATCGAATAGGTTGCTGCTAGCTAAATGCCTAATTTAAACTTATAGGGTAAAATTCAAAAATCAGACAATTGTCATGGCAACACTTTGATATAATGTTTCAATCTGTGTACTGGCACCATACACACCTATATGTTTAAAAAAAACTTCCTAAGCTCAGAAAAAACACTACCTTTTAAAGGGACCATGCACTGCTTTCACCTCTTAGCATTTTATAATTTTTAAAATAATTTTACAAAAACCAAATTCTAACATTCTACTCAACTTCACGACAATGCAATTACACGGGGTATAATGAATAAATTAAATGAGCTGCAGGCACAAATTTAAATTGGAGACTGTAATATAGTAACCATTACTGAGACTTGGCTGCAGGATGGTAGAGACTAGGAACCAAATATACCAGATTAAAAGGCTAACACAATGGATGGGGAAAATGGTAGAAGGGGTGAAGTAGTCTTACTGATTAGAAAAAAACGGAGCAATTCTCCCAGCCTGCTGCGCTGCTCTAGCAGTGCAACAGGCAGAGACAATACTGGAGGCCATTTGGCAGGCTCCATGCTGGACACCACAGCATCCATGCATCTTCAACTCCACGTATCCTGGAGTCATTAAAATTTTGATTTAAACCTCTCATTAGCGAACCTGGGACTTCAAGCATCTTCCCTGGCCTGCCAGGAGTGGACTGATTCACCACTGTCTGACTTAAGAAATTTCTCCTAACCTCGGTCCTAAAACTCCACTTTAGCGAAGTTTACAACAGCTCCCCATTAATGAGGAATTGGTGGCCCAACCCTGCTGGAGCGAGCAGAGGCTATGAAGGACCCCACCCCCCCCCCCCCCAAACCCCACCACCCCCAGGTAGTCGGGGATAAGGGGTGCCCCTGGGGATTGCAGCCTGGCTGCACTAGCCAAGGGGCATCTTTGTACTGCCCACTGGAAACTGGGCAATGCCAAGTGTGAAGAGCCGATGCAGGGGAGATTGATGGAAGTGGGGTCCCAATGCCACTCTGCAGTTGATATCAATGGCCAAGGGAGGGGAGCAGGTGATCAGAACAGCTGGGGAGGAGGAACTGCCTTTGCAGGTTCGGCCAGCAATTGGGAGGGTGGCAGTGCACAAACGCCGATCTCAGTGCTAAGAGATCGGCCCATGCGCTGTGGCTTAATCAGCACTATGTTGCCAGCCTCTCCAACTGGAATAAGCCATACCCACATATTTCCAACCTAAATCACGCTAAGGCACTCTGCAGTGCTAGGAGTGTGGGAGATCCATTTTGAAAATCATGCTAAAAAAGAGCCTAAGTTAATCCAGTTTTTGTGTGAATTTGGCACTTCGAATTTTTTTGCGAGAATTTCCTCCAAAATCACTGCAATGGTGAGGGAAGATTTGAGAGGAAAGCATAGTGAAGGCCTTATGGTGGGAGCTGAGGAAGTGAAACTGTAATAACAGTAATAAAACATACAGGTGCATACAGGTACACAGACTGAAACATTATATCAAAATATTGCCATGACAACTGTCTGATTTTTGAATTTTACCCAATAAGTTTAAACAAGGCATTTGGCTATCAGCAACCTACTTGATTTGAAATTGATGTTTTGCTAACCCTGGGTAGGAGTTCTGAAGTGCTAGACTGTACAAATGCAGAAATTAAGTTAAGTGTGTAGCAAAGGTAAAGTAGCATTAGTGGGGTTTCAAGTTTAACATAGACTGCAGGAGGAAGACAAGCCGCTGTCAGAAAGGTAGTTAATTCTGTAGCTTATCCTGGATAATTTCCATCAGCAATATTCCCTAGATGCAACAAATGGACATGCAATATTAGATTTAGTAATAAGCTGAATTTAATGACTTTAAGTAATTTAAGTACCTTAATTGTGCATTAACATTTTTTAAATAGTCACCATAACATGGTTGTGTTCACTGCAGCGTCTGAAAGCAAAAAGCATAAATCATCTGCTAGTATTTTAAATTTAGGAAAGTCTGATTTCAATAAGGTGAAAGAGACTGTCTACTGTAAATTGGGAAAACCTGCTAATGAGTGAAACAACTAAAGAACAGTGGAGGATAAAGAAACATTTAACACAACACAGAACCAGTTTATATCCCAAGAAGGAAAATCTCCATTTCACATAAAACTAGTCCTGGATAACTAAAGAGATAAAGAACAGCATTAAACTAAAAGAAATGGCTTGCAAAAATGCAAAAAAACCAGCACAGATCCTACCTAAAGGGAAAGGTGCAAAGGCCAGTGAAGGGCCACAAAGCCTTATAAGAGCTACTAGAAGGAATTATGTAAAGAGACTTACAAGGGACAACAAGATCAATAAGAAATTTTATAGTCACATACAAGGAAAGAGGGCGATCAGGAGCAATGTTGGTCTACCAAAGACTGAAAGTGAAGATATTGTTAATGACTATAGAAAAATGGTATTTAAATATTTACTTTGTCTCAGTATTGACATAAAAAAAAAAGAGAATAGCTTGCCGGAAATCCTGGGGAAATTAGAAGTGGATTGGAGACACAGATTAAATAGAATTCACTTAAGGAACACACTGAGGAAATTAAATGGAGCTAAAGAGTGACAAACTCCCAGGACCTAAATGTTTCCAGCCGACAGTGTTAAAAGAAGTAGAGGAGAATACTGTTGATGCTCTAACTATAATCTTTTAGAAGTTCTTTTTATTCAGGAGTTATCCCTCCCCGGATTGGAAAATTGCTCATGTCATTCTGCAATTTTAAGAGCAAAAGAGGCTATCCAAGAAATTACAGACCAGTTAACCTAACATCTATGGTGAAGCAATTGTTGGGGGCTTTAATCAAGGATAGGGTAACTGAACACCTTGAAAATTTTCAGATAATGAGGGAGCCAGCATGGATTCATGACAGGCAGGTTATGCCTAACATATTCACTGAAATTTTTGGAGACTAAGGGGGAATGTCTATGGATGTTGTTAATGTGGACTTCCAAAAGGCCTTAGATAGAGTCCCACCACATAAGAGACTGTTAACTAAGGTAAAAACTCATAGAATAGAAGGCAAATTATTGACATGGCTGGGAAATTGGCCAGGTGGCAGGTGACAGAAAGTAGGGAAAATGGGTAATTACTTAAACTGGTGGGATGTGACGAGTGGTTTATCTACACCAGGATGTGCGTTGGGACCTCAACTGTTTATGTTATTTATTAGCGACTTGGATAATAGCATAGAAAGTCATCTAAATTTGCTGATGACACAAAGTTAGGCAGCATTGTGGACAGTATAGATGACAGCATAAAATTGCAAAGGGATATTGATAGACTAGGTGAATGGGCAAATCCTTGGCAAACGGATTTCAATCTAAGCAAGTCAGAAGTTATTCATTCTGGATCAATAACGGATAGATCAAAGTACTTGCTAGATGGTATGAAGTTAAATACTATAAATGTCCAAAATGACTTGGGAATTCAGGTTCATAAATCTTTAAAATACTACCTACAGGTGCAAAAAAAAATCAAGAAGGGTAATGGAATGATGGTCTTTCTATCTAGAGGACTGGAATATAAAGACTGTATCAGATTTGGGCACCATACCTTAGGAAGGATATCTTGGTCTTTGGGGGGGAGGGGGGAGCAGCCTACTAAAAAAAAAAAGAGTAGATAAAGATGAACTATTTCCACTGGTTGGAGATCCTAGAACTAAGAGGTTTAGTCTAAAAATTAGGGCCAGATTGTTGAAGGAAGATGTTAGAAAGCACTTCTACACACAAGGGTGGGAGAGGTTTAGAACTTTCTCATGCAAATGGCTTTTGATGCTAAATCATTTGCTATCTTTAAATCTGAGATAGATAATTTTTTGTTAAGCAAAGGTGTCAAGGGATATAGGCAAAAAGACAGGTATGTGGAGTTAGGCCACAGATCAGCTATGATATCATTAAATGACAGAATAGGCTTGATGGACTGAATGTTCCTATGTTCCTGAGTAGAACACAAGACATACCTAGAGTGCTAGAGCAAGCTTAAAGAGTCAAATTACCTATTCCTGCTCCCATTTCCTACATACCTACCAGTTAGAGAATCAGTGGGGAACCATGTGGAAGAATCAACCAAATTAAGTGCCTGACAGTTCTTTCCACTGTCCAGACCCCACATGATTTTGAATATCGCAATCAAATAGAGCGCGACACCACTATCAAACAGGAGGTGGCACAGTGGTTAGCAATGCTGCTCACAGCACCAGGGACCCAGATTTGCTTCCCAGCTTGAGTCACTGTCTGTGTGGAGTTTAGACATTCTCCCCATGTGTACATGGGTTTCTTCCAGGTGCGCCGGTTTCTTCCTACAGTCTTCAAGACATGCTGGTTATGTGCACTGACCCGAACAGGTGCCAGAGTGTGGCAACTAGGGGAATTTCACAGTAACTTCATTGCAATGTTAGTCAGCCATACTCGTGACCAATAAATAAACTTTTTTACTTTAAAATTACCTTCATTCATCTTTTCTCCCTCCCAAAGAAAACAGTCCCAACCCTTCCAATCTACCAACATAATTGAAGTTCCTATTCCTGGAACTATTCTAGTGAATTTTTTCAGCACCCTCTTTAAAGCATTCACATTGTTTCTCTAAATGTGGTGCCCAGAACTAGATGTAATACTGCAGTTGAGGCCAAGAGTCAAAGTTATCAGGGAAAGGCAGAATGTAAAGTTGAGAGCAGAATCAGATCAGCCACGATTCGACTGAATGTCAGAGCTGATTCAAGGAAATGAATAGCTTGCTCCTGGTTCTAATTCTCTCCTGTTTAATCAGCTGAAGGGTGCAAAGGTTTAGTTTATTTATTAGTGTCACAAAGAGGTTTACATTAACACTGCAATGGAGTTACTGTGAAAATCCTCAAGTCACCACACTCCAGCACTTGTCCAGGTACACTGAGGGAGAATTTAGTATGGCTAACTAACCAACATGTCTTTCGGACTCTGGAAGGAAACCAGGACATTTGGAGGAGACCCACACAGTCATGGGGAGAATGTGCAGACTCTGCACAGACAGTGACATAAGCTGGGAATCAAACCCAGTCCCTGGCACTGTGAGACAGCAGTGCTAACCCTAATCCATGGCCCTTCTCACCACAGGCTTAATTGGGATAGATAGCACATGTGGACCTGCCCAATTAAATGCCTTCCCCACCTCCATATTCACCTTGCAGACAGCATAAAATATTGTCCTCTTTCTTTGCTTCTTTTGTATGCTTTCTCAGCTTTCCATTTGAATGTTCTATATTCAGCCCAGTTCCTGGGTGTACAGCCCACCAAATATTGTCATAGGTGCACTTTTCTTTCTTGTATTATTTCTTTTATTATCAAGGGAGTTCTCAGTTTGTTTGCCCCTTCTTTCCATAATGGAAGCCTGAATTGTCTCTTAGATACCGGTTGCCTACTAATCTTTGATTTCAATTGATCTGGGCAGATTTGTTCTCATGTCACTACAGTTTACCTTCTCTTAGTTAATTATTCTTACTTTGAATTGGTCTTTGGTCTTTTTCTAAAGCTTATGATACAATGATCACTGTTCCTTAAAATGTTCATCAACTGACACTTTATCCTCAGGTCAATGAATCAGGGATTAACAGACTCAAAATGTTGATTCTATTCTCTCTGACAGCTGCTGTCAGGGCTGCTGAGATTTTCAGCAGTTTCTGCTTTTGTACCTTGATTGATTACAGAGGTTGCTTTGCATGGTTGGGAAATCAGGAATACAACGACACAGCCTAGCATAAGGGATTAATCATTTAAGATTGAGAGGAAATTTCTTCATTCAGAGGATTGTGAATCTTAGGAATTATCTATCCTAGACTTATGAATGCTTTATCATTGAGGCTGATGGGGTTTAGGAATAGGCAAGTTGAATTAGAAGCATCAACCATGATGGTATATTTATTAAGTAAGCAGCACAACTTACCGGAGGCAATGTGGAGGAGGTGACGAGAAACATAGCAAAGTGAAGCTGTATATTATCAGTGCATACAAGCAGAATTTGAAGTTACATTTTCAGATGAAGATGTCAAGGGATACTATCTGGATGAGAAATAGAAGGGGGTCAGGATAGATCCTAGGGGTATTACTGAGGCACAATGCACCAGTAAGAAAAGAAATCAAGGTAGTTGATTACTGACTATGACTTTATAGATAAGATAGTTAACCATGTGAAATGGTACAGACAGGTCAAAAGGATGAAGGTGGATAGTTTACCATGTTCACCATCATGCAAGATGTCATCTGGACTTTGATAAATGTCATATCAGTATTATAAGGTGAAAACTTGATGTAAAGGATTCAAATATAGAGACAGGTTCAGATTTGGCAAGTGAGAAACATTCAAATATTTTGGAGAGAAAAGGGAGATCAGAGTTGTGTAAATTAGTTTGCAAGACAAGAGGAGACAATCAGGAAAGAAAGCATCATTACAGCACTGCAGAACAAACCTTAGATGTATAACTGATCATGGGGATAAAATATTGAAGATCGAGTCTCATCATCTATGTTCCCTCTTAAAAACTGTGGGGAAAAAAATGATTTCATTCTTCTGCTTTCTCAGGCTAAATTAGCTGATATCCAAATCTCAGTGGGCTCAACTGATTTGGAGATTTCAACTGACAATTTTCAGTGCCATCATATCCCATGGGCTCTACTATAAATTTACTGATCATAACACTATAGTAACTCAAATATTTCAGGGAGTTACCATCAGTATGGCAATCATTAAAGTTCGGAAAATGCCTCATAATAATCATTGGCCTGAGTGATCATTTAAAAATATTGCCCAAAATCTACTGAACTTATGTTTGTTCCTCCTGGATTCTAATGACTAGACTAAGTTCAATCTTTAATGATAAATATATTATGCATTTAAGGATAACCAAATTACTTCCAGTGCAGTTGAGATTTGAACAATAATCAAAACAGGTTTCCTCTTATTCTACCTATTTTGGTAGGATATAGTATAATATTAGTATAGGATTATTCTATCTATTTTGTGAATACTAAAGACAATTACAACCATTACAGCAGGCATGGCAAATCCTATTAAAGGCAGAGAGTTTAAATAATGTGAGATACATATCAAAGAAGATTTGTACAGAAAAGTGGAAGCTGAAAAGGAACAGAGTGTATGTTTCATGGATGAGAATTCTATCTTTTTAAAAGAAACCAGAAATCAATGCAGATTTTTTTTTTGGCTGTCATTTATTCTCAATTCAATGGTCTGCCTGGCACAATATAATGCAAGCTTAAACTGCTTCTACGATATGGCTGCCTTGAAATAAAATCTTGATTCAACAATACTTGAGAATAATTTTAAATATAAATAGGTAAATTGAGAAACAAGTAGAATGTTAAAATTGTCACAGTCCAACCACATGCCACTTACTACCCGTTAACAGATGCGGACAACAGATGCTGCTCCCAGTTGGGGAGATCATTTAGATATTGTAATGATGGCGTATGCCTCATATTTAATGCACCTTTCAGGTTTAACTCAGTTCTCAACTTCATCCTCCATCCCACCCCTTTCTGAATGATTGATTACCATCTTTCCCAAGATCTGGAAGTCTCTCCACCACACTCCTACTAACACAACTCTAGGTTCCCTATCTGCTCCTGGGTAATACCCTAACTTAGAGCATTCTCTGCTTAATAAGGAGCCATGCCTATCAGAGAGGCTGGAATCTGCATGAAAAACCTGACTTGAATACTTCAATGTTCAAGGATACTACAGGCATGACAGAGGTACAGGTAAACAAAGAAGGGGGTTGCCTTTTTGATAAGAGAGGGCATACTAAAAGTCCTTAGAGAGGGTATCAAATTAAGGCATACGGATAGAACTTAGAAACAAAATAGGGATATCACTGATGGGACTGTATTATAGACCACCCCCACCCCCCTCCCAATCCTAATAAGCAGCAGGAACTAGAGGAGCGGATGTGTAGATGTGTAAATATTGCAGGTATTTATAAGAACAACAGTGGGAGATTAATATTAGTATAGGATTAGTGGGAGATTTTAATTTCCCCAGTATTGACTGGGCCACCCAGACTGCAAAGGGCCTGGATGTGGTGGAATTTGTTAAATGTGTCCAAAAAAGTTTCACAGAGGGCCCAAATCACAAGGGTGCAACACTGGACCTCCTCTTAGGAAGCAAGGTAGGTCAAGTGACTGAAGTGTCAGTCAGGGAACACTTTGGGTCCAGTGACCTTAATACTATTAGTTTTAAAATAGTTAAGGAAAAAGATAGGACGGGTCAGCGGGTTAAGATCCTAAACTGGAACAGAGCCAATTTTGGGGGAAGTTGTTTGTCCATCACTGTCGATGAGGACCTCAACAGTATTAGTCATTTTGAGGCTGGATGCAATATGTACAAAGGTGACTGATCAGGCCAATTCGGGCACGGAATGTCCTGGCACATTTTGGTATAGACTTGTGTAGGTACTGTAGTTGTTGTGTTGCTTTGGACTTGCGCAGCTCACGCTTAAATTGTGCTTCAACAACACATCTTGCTTCGTAAGCTTGACAGCCCCTGAGGATGAGATAGCATGAGGCAGGGCGATTTTGTCCTAGCGTTTCCCAGTGGTTGTGTCTATGTCAAGCAACTTCAGGGAGGCTTTCAGTGCATCTTTGTAACATTTCTTTTGCCCTTCATGCAAGCATCTTCCAGCAGAGAGCTCCCCAAAAAGCAGCTGCTTCAGTATGTGTTCGTCTGGCATACGGATGACATGGCCTGCCCATGGGGTCTGCACTCTCATCAGCAATGTGTGAATTGATGATAGACTTGCTCTAGAGAGAACTTCAGTGTCTGGTACTTTGTCTTGCCATCTGATGCGTAATATTCTGCAAAGTCATGTGGAAATGATTAAGCTGTCTTGCATGCCTTCCATATACAGTCCACGTCACAGGAGGGTAATGAGTACTGTTGCGCTGTAGACCTTCAGTTTTGTTGCTGGGCTGATTCTTCGACATTCCCATATTGTGCAGCGCAATCTACCGAAAGCAGAACTTGCCTTTTCTATTCTGCAGTTAACTTCTGCATCAATAGTCACTGCTTGGGAGAGGGTGCTGCCAAATTAAGTGAACTGGTCCACTGCCTGTAGTTTCTGCTCTTTGACTGTAATTATGGATTCTGTGTATGGTGCATGAGGAGCAGGCTGGTGCACGACTTCGTTCTTTTTAATGTTAATGGTGAGTCAAAGTTGTCACAAGCCATGGAAAATTTGTCCATACTGATTTGTATTTCTGGCTCTGAGCCAGTATATAGGAGCGCAGTCATCAGCAAACAGGAAGTCTGTCAGAACAGTCTCCTTCACTTTGGTAATAGCTTGAAATCACCTCAGGTTGAACAGTTTCCCATCCATTCTGTACTTGAGGCTGATTCCAGCAACACTGTCCTGCAAGGCATCATTCAGCATGGCAGTAAACATCATGCTGAACAATGTGGGTGTGAGCACACAGCGCTGTTTGATACCATTGTTTACTGGGAATTTCTCAGAGAATTCTCTGCCATCCTCTAGTCATCGTGCCATCATGGAACTGGCGTACCATCTGAATGAATTTTGGGGAAGGGTGGGGGAACAGCCAAACTTTGATATGATCCCCATAGGCCTTGTTGGATGACAGTGTTGAAGGCTTTTGTGAGGTCAACAAGGGTTGTGTAGAGCTCATGATTCTGCCCCTGACACTTCTTCTGAAGTTGGCAAAAATCATGTCAATATCCTGCAACCTTTGCGGAAGCCTCACTGTGACTCTGGAAACAGGCCTAGCTCCAGATAAGTGACCAGACTATTTAGCAGGACTTTTGTGAGGGTTTTTCCTGTGATGGAGAGCAGCAAGATTCCTCGATAGTTGTTGCATACTTACCAATTGCCCTTCCTCTTGTAGAGGTGTACGATGGAAGCATCTTTAAGTTCCTAACGAATGGATCCTTGTTTACAAAAGGTCTGGAACAACTTGGTGAGCTTCTCCTCAAGTACAGGATCAGCAGTTTTGTAGATCTCTGCAGGTATGGCATCTACCCCTGGGGCTTTGCCACTGGATAGCCAGTTGACAGCTTTCGTGACTTCGGCTACAACCAGTGTCATCCATTGTGCTGTTGATAACAACCTGGGGAATCCTGTCCTTGCCTCACGTTAATAGATAACAGTCAGTTGAGGACGGCTTCAAAGTGTTCAGCCCATCTCTGCAGGATCTAAGCCCTCTCTGTGATGAGAATTGTACCACCTGTACTCAAGAGGGGGGATCTCCTGAGAAATTGAGGTCTATGAGAATGTTGAGGTCTTCACAGAACCTTTTCAAGTCATTTCTGTCAGCATATTTCTGTATTTCATCTGTCTTGGCTCTCAGCCAGACATCCTACATTTTATGCAGTTTATTCTGGACTGTCCTGCAAGCACTGGTAAAAGCATTTTTCTTGGCAACTAATAACGGGTCATTCTGACAGGCTCGATGAAGATGGTGCTTTTCAACAAGTTGGGGGTAGCAGACAGGATCTAGTAGAGGTCGATTGGGTCATAGAATTACAGGGTCATAGAGAGGAATCTGTTTGAAGGACGAGGAAACAACGGCAAATGGGAGCTTTTAAAAATGTGATATCA
This sequence comes from Sphyrna mokarran, assembly GCA_024679065.1. Classification (NCBI taxonomy): domain Eukaryota; kingdom Metazoa; phylum Chordata; class Chondrichthyes; order Carcharhiniformes; family Carcharhinidae; genus Sphyrna; species Sphyrna mokarran. The sequence continues at coordinate 15,021,411 of JAGIQG010000033.1, read as the reverse complement.
AGAGTCTAGGGCTGTATATTCCTGTTAGGGTAAAGGGAAAAGCCAGCGAGTTTAGAGGTCTCTGGCTGAAGAAGAATATTAAGGCTCTGGTCAGGAAAAAGAAGAAAGCATGCATTGGATTTAGGCAATTGGAGACATGTGAATCCCTTTGACTACAAAAAGTTGGTACAAAAACTTAAGTGTAAAAGCATACACTTAAGAGGGAAATCAGGAGTGCATAGAGGGTGAGGAGGTATCTAGCAAGTAAGGTTAAAGAAAATCACAAGAGTTCTACAGCTATATTAAGAGTGAAAGGGTAGGAGCAGAATAGGTCCCTTTAAAGGCCAGCATAGCTGTGTATGGAGTTACAGGAGATGTGTGACATTTTTAATGAATATTTCTCCTCAATGTTTGCTGAGAAGAAAATCATGGGTGCTAAAGAAATAAAGGTAACAAATGGTGATGTCTTGGGCCACATGCATATTAATGAGGAGAAAATATGTGCAGCTCTAAAGCACATTAGGTGGGTATCAGCCATGACTGAATGCAGAGCAGGGTCGATGGGATAAATGACCTAATTCACTCCTGCGTCTTACGATACATCTCCTGCACCTGATCAAGTGCATCCTCGGCTTTTGTGGAAGGCTAGGGAAGAAATTTCAAAGGTGCTTGTAGGGATATCTGCTTCATTTCTTTCCACTTCTGAAAGACTAGAGAGTAGCTAATACTGTTCTGCTGTTTAAGAACAGTAGCAAAGACAAGCCAGGATATTACAGGCTGGTGAGCCTGATACCAGTGGTGAGTAAGTTACTGGAGGGGATTTTGAGGAACAGAATCTACCAACATTTGAATAGGGATGATTAGGATAGCGAACACAGCTTTGTGTGGGGAAGTTATGTCTGACAAATCTTTCAATTCTTCACTTTTCTTGGTTACCCTCTATTTCTCATTTTTTTTGTAATCTTCTATAACAGACAGTTACAACATTATTTGATTTTATTTTTTGTCACATATATTAGATATAGATGTTACCCACATGGCCTTTTGCAAGACATTTGACAAGGTCCTGCATGGCAGCCAAGTCTGGAAGGTTAGGTCACATGGGATCCAGGGAAAGTTAGCTAATTGGATTCAAAATTGACTTGTTGGTAGGAAGCAGAGGATGATGGTTGAAGGTTGTTTCTCGGACTGGAAGCCTCTGAGTAGTGGTGTGCCTCAGAGGTCAGTGTTGGGATCCTTGTTATTTATATAAATGATTTGGATGTGAATGTACAAGGTATGATCAGTAAGTTTTGCAGATGATATTAAATTAGAAGGTGTCATTGATAGCAAAGAAGGGGGAGATCTTGATCAGTTAAGGAAGTAGGTCGAGGATTGGCAAACGGATTTCAATACAGACAACTGTGAAGTGTTGCATTTTGGAAAGTCAAACCAGGGTAGAATTTATACAGTGAATGGTAGGACCCTGGGGAGTGTTGAGGAACAGAGGGACCTAGGATTAGAAGTGCATAGTTTGTTGGAAGCGACATCACAGATAGACTAAGTGGTAAAGACAGCGTTTAGCTCACTGGCCATCATCAGTCAAGGCATGAAGTATAAAGAGGTGGGATATCATGTTAAGTTTATAAGTTGCTGGAAAGCTGCACTTGGAATATTGTGCACAATTTTGGTCACCCTGTTACAAGAAAGACATTGATAAATTGAAAAGAGTGCAAAGAAGATTTACCAGGATATCGTCAGGACTAGTGGGCCTGAGTTATAGAAAGAGGTTGGCTAGGCTAGGGCTTTATTTCTTGGAATGTAGAAGAATGAAGGGTGACCTTACTGAGGCATATAAAATCATAAGGGGCATTGATAGGATGAATGCACATCGTATTTTTCCCAGGGAAGAGCAATTGACAACCAAGGACATAGGTTTAAGTTGAAAAGGGAAAGATTTAAAAAGGACCTGAGAGACAATTTATGGAATTGTCTGCATGTATGGAATGAGCTGGCAGAGAAGGTGGTTGATGCAGATACAATAGCAACACTTGAAAAGCATTTGGATTGGGAAAGGATTAGGTGGATATGGGCCAAATGTGGGCAATTGAGACGAGCTGGGAAGGCACCATGATCAACATGGACCGGTTGGGCTGAAGGGCCTGTTTCTGTGCTGTATTGCTCTATGACTCTAATTAAAAAGACAGACTGAATAATTTTAATCACTGAATAATCATAGAGTTAAAATTCCACTGCTCTTCTTGCTCCACTCAAGATACATCAAGTAAATGCTATGCCCTCAAATTTACACCTCAAATTAACCTAGCACACCAACATTTCATTGGCCAGACAGCCATATCACAGGAACAAGAGTGAAACTGTCTTAGCATAAATAGAAATCAAAGATTAACATTTTTGCTCATTTCAAGATGAGTCACATTATTTTAAAGCACTAAAATGTATGATTTTATCAAGATTTAAATCAAAAACTGCAATATTATCAATGTTTATTGTGAAAAAAATCACCACTGTTAAAGGTACACAAAGATAATTTTTGTACAATAAGATAATTTACAAATGACCTATAAACAGCATCAAGTTATACTTACTTCAGCTAAGTCAAATGTTTGGATAAAAAAAATGAAGCTGCCGAAAAGAAAACAAAGTGCCAGAAAACCAGGTGCAATGAGATTTGAATGTCACTTTCCTTACAATATAATACAATATAGTACAATATAAGGGGTAGGAGTGTTAGCTGTGTTGTAGAACAGAAGGATCTCGGGGTCCGGGTCTATAGAACTCTTAAATCAGCCTCGCAGGTGGAGGAAGTGGTCAAGAAGGCGTACAGTGTACTGGCCTTCTTTAATCGAGGAATAGAGTTTAGGAGTCAGGAGGTAATGATGGAGCTCTACAAGACTCTTGTCAGACCCCACTTGGAGTATTGTGTGCAGTTCTGGTCGCCTCACTATAGGAAGGATGTAGAGGCTATTGAAAGAGTACAGAGGAGATTTACAAGGATGCTGCCTGGATTGGGAGGCAGGCCTTATGAAGATAGGTTGAGGGAGCTGGGACTCTTCTCACTGGAGAGACGTAGGTTGAGAGGCGACCTGATAGAGGTTTATAAAATGTTGAGAGGAATAGATAGGGTGGACTCTCAGAGACTATTTCCCCGAGCTGAAATGGTCACTACGAGAGGACACAGATTTAAGGTGCAGGGAAGCAAATACAGAGGAGATGTTAGGGGTAAGTTTTTCACTCAGAGGGTGGTGAGTGAATGGAATCAGCTGCCGTCGGAGGTTGTTGAGGCAAACTCGCTGGGGTCTTTTAAAAGACTTCTGGATGAGTATGTGGAAAAGAATAGGATCGGGGGTTATAGATAGGTCTGTGGATTGGAAGATGTGATCGGCGCAACTCGTGGGCCAAAGGGCCTGTTTGTGCTGTATTGTTCTATGTTTACTCAACTGTCCACCACTGCAGAAGGAAGCCATGAAGACAGAATGGGAGAAAAATAATGTGCTAAATTTCTTATACAAGATTCAGTCTAGCCTACTAAAATTATAGTACATGCATTATCAATCCAGAACTGTATCTCTAAGTCCTTGAACTGACGGTGTCCTACTCCACCCTAGACAATCCTAAATTCAGTTTTATGATTTCAAGGCATAACAATCTATTAAAATGCGTTGACAAGGAAAACAAAAGTTGTTCTATATCGTATGTTTAACATGTTAAAGCATCCTGTTATATTTTTCGAGAAATCAGGAATTATGCTGTTGTGTATGAATACTAAAGTATACAAAATGACACAACATTCACTACTGCACTACAGTCTATACACCAAACTAACAATATAACATTGAAACATTGAATGGAGAGCTATAGGATATACATTCAATGCTATAATGTTAGTATATGGAAATATGACACACTCAAACAAAACATAATATGGTAGCAGCAGGCTGTTGACACTGACCGAGCGCATGAAGCCACACGTTAACAGAGAACATGAAACCACAAGCAGACAGATAAAGATCTTGACTATCCAAAAGACTAATGTTCAATTAAGTCAAGCAAATTAAGTCAAGGAACTGCAGAGTTCTTGTGGTTAACAACAACAACAAAAAAATGCACACCTGACAGAAAGATATGCAACTTTTGTGAGCCACAATGGGAATGTACAGGCCACAGGAAATTTCTCGCAAAGGGATTAAGCTGTAGAGCTTTTGAAGGTACACATGCCACACACACAAAAACATATGTATCCAGACTATTTTGATGAAAGGTTGGATGCTATGAAGATTTTTGTGTATTGCATCACTATTCATCCACAAACCAGTGATTCATCATGCACTTCGCCAAAAAAATTGGACGAGAGCTCCAAGATGTGGAAGAGAAGAAAGTGATTGTCAAAATCACTGAATTTACAATTGGGTAAATTCCATTGTTGTGGGCAGCTAAGAATTTGCCTGAACCCAACAACCTGAATCAAGCGACAAAGAGAAATCACTACCTTATTGCAACACTGAAAGAAATTATACCAACACGGGCTGAGGCAAAGCTGTTGCAAGCTTGATACCAGAAGTGGTCATTGGAATATGAAGACAGATGAGGAATCTCTGCTGTTCAGAACATTCAATGCATTCTTTGGTCAGTACAATTACTATACTTACCTTTTGCCCTTAAAGTGAGCCAGGATAGACAAGGCTTTCAATGGATCCAAAGAAGTAGTTGATATGATGATCATACCCAGATCTATGGTATACATGGAAAAGATCATGACTACTATATACATGGAACCAGAGAGAGAGCCAGGGTACCTGGACTCAAGCTAAATGCAGACAAATGTACTGCAAAGATGACAGAATGTCAGTCTGTTGGCTAAAGGCAGAATCACCCAAGATAATCTTCAAAACATACATGAAGATCAAATGTGCAAGATCAGGGTCACATCAGTTGTATACTGGATAGACATTTAGAAAAACATTGAAAAAGGTAACTACATGCGATACATAACAAATGTATAGAAATGCCCCACAGAAACAGGAAAGTATAGCTACTTAAGTACCAGCCACACTATGGTATGCAGTGGGAGTGGATTCATTCACACACAATCAAGAATACTACCTATAGTAGAATAGTTTGCATGTTCTCCCCGTGTATGTGTGGGTTTCCTTTGGTGCACCAGTTTCCATCCAAATGTGCGGGTTAGGTACATTGGACATGCAAAGTTGTCGCTTAATGTCCCAAGATGCATAGGTTGGAGGGATTAGCGAGATAAATATGTGGGGTTACAGGGATTAGGGACTAGGTGGGAATGTTGTTGGTGCAGACTCAAGGGGCCAAATGGCCTCCTTCTGCATTGTCAGGTTTCTAAGACTTCAAATAATACTCAAAGTGCCCATTCATCAGAAGGCAGGAGATTTGAGAGCTACAGCAATTATTTCAGTAGAGTGAGTTGTTTGCTGAGCAAGGGATTCATGAAAATATAATCTGGGATAATCGAACCCAATCCACCTCCACAGAATTTAAAGAATTTGCTGAATAGTATGGATTCAACATCATTATCACATGACCCAAGAGGACATGGTTAAAGAGCAGCATTGTACATCTTTATTTTCAACTTGATTTCACCCTAAAATGCCTTAATTAGCCACAAATGATGCATCCTTCTTCCTCAATATATAAATTGTGTTGCAATACCATTTTCAGGATGCAATTTCTCATCCATTATAATTGCCAGGTATAAGAAAAAAGCAGAAAAAAATAGAGATATTAATGTACCCTAGCATATATTATCCTTTCTTGGAGGTCAGAATAAAGAGACAAAACATACACAATTTTTCCTCATGAGGGCAAGGTACAGGTCACTGACTAACAAGACCACATTTTGCTGAAATGAAACAGGATGTGTGTGCAGTTATTTGCACTCAGAAAATTCCTTTCTATTATTCTGGGGTCACCCAGTGATTTAATTATGCGAGTATCAACTGATCAAGTCTGATGCAACCTTTTAAGTCTCTACAAAGTCCTGCATTGTTCCTTTTCTATCATTATTCGATCACCAGAGGGCTTTCAGAAGGGCAGAAACCTTATTCAGTTCCTTGTAAAGATCTTACTGCTACATTGTTGCCTTTTCAAAGTAGGACTCATGCCTTGGACTAGAAATTAGAGGAGCTGTGGATGCTAATGTGTCACTAACGTACTAGAATGCATCTATTCAGAACATGGAGTTTGATATTTGTTATCGTAATGCACTACTCAACTAAAATTTGCATTTATTTTGTTCCATTATAAACTAGAAAATTATTTAATAATTTTGTGTAAACCATATAGTATGCAACTATCTAAATCCTTTCCCAGAGGAAATGTTTCTGGGATATTGGCTGGGAAGATATCATGAATTATTCTTTGTTATATGCCAGCAGCACTGATTCAAATTAACAAATGGTAAGTACAAACTGAGACGGGTCCTGAGTTGCCCTAAATATTGTTTAATATTAATACTTGTTCAGTTGCCCTAACACACAGATCAGGATAGGTTTTGAAAAGGGCACTAGTATTCTAAAGAGATTGGGAAACTGACTTCATGTGGCTCACCCTATTGCCCCCACTTTAGTTTCTGCCAAATTGGGCCCAACCCTCAACAAATCACAATAGGTCCTATTGTCAGAGTACCCGGACCAGCTTTCTATCAACTATACCTTAATGTTTTGCAGTGCCTTCTGAAAAAACCTTGACCCTCCCCTCCTTGCAAATTACTATCCTACTTATAACATCTGTTTTTTCATTTGTATTGATCCATTTACAATAAATTGGATTGCAAGAGAACCACGTGAAAGTCAATAATGCAATTATTGTGAATTGCCAGTAGATCCATATGGCGTACATTATAGAAATGTATTTAAATATCTAAATTCAGAAACAAACAAAAAAAGGCACACAAAAGGTTGCAAAAGAAAAGCATACAGAAGTGTTAATACATTGATGAAAGCAACTTTTACCCAAATTATTAGTGCAAATTGATTATATGATTGTATAATGAGCCATTTAAAATGTTATATTTATTAAATTATATACCTTTCATTTAAAATAACATGCTCCTTTTGGAATATAAGTTAACATGCTTGAAATTAAAAAACAGCCACCATATATCAGAGAAAGAACCAAACTTAAAGGCACTTAAAGTAAACTACTTTAACTGTAACAACTGCCTTCTTAACAATGTTCCTCAGTTGCAGGATCATCATATTTCATGTCAGTCAGCCTGCAAATTGATACCTTACATGGAACTATTAAAGCAAATTTGTTAATTTGTTTTCTCCAGATCAGGGAGAAGATGATAACCTATTTGATCTGGAAAGGGAGCTAAAGGAAGTTATTAGTTGTGATACTATTCACATCTCTACCAGAATAGTTGCTGAATAGCTTTGACGAGGCTCAAAGACCCTTAAGGAATTAAGGGAGCCAAGCACAGGAATTCTGACAAAAATCTTCGAGAACCATTGGTTCTCTCAATCCTATTCTTATAAAACCACTCACCAGCCTAATTTCCTTTCTTTTCACTCACAGAAAATTAGGAGAGCGAGAAGGGGTCATGAAAAGGCTTTAGCAGGCAGGATTAAGGAAAACCCCAAGGCATTCTACAAGTATGCGAACAGCAAGTGGATAAGACATGAAAGAATAGGACCTATCAAGTATGATGGTGGGAAAGTTTGTATGGAACCAAAGAAATAGCAGAGATTATTAATGAATATTTCAGTATTCACTATGGAAAAGGACATTGGTGGTTGTAGTGCAAACTTGCAGCAGACTGAAAAGCTTGAGCATGTAGATATTAAGAAAGAGGATGTGTTAGAGCTTTTGAAAAGCATCAAGTTAGATGAGTCGCCTGGACAGGATGGGGTGTACTCCAGGCTACTGTGAGAGGTGAGGAGGAGCTTGCTCAGTCTTTAGCGATGATCTTTGCATCATCAATGGAGATGGAGAAGTTCCAGAGGATTGGAGGATTGCAGATGTTGTTCCTTTATTCAAGAAAGAAGTAGAAATAGCCCTGGAAATTATAGACCAGCAAATCTAACCTCGGTGGTTGGTAAGTTGATGGAAAAGATCCTGAGAGGAAGGATTTATAAACATTTGGTCAGACATAATATGATTAGGAATAGCCAGCATGGCTTTGTCAAAGACAGATCATGCCTTACAAACCTAGTTGAATCTTTTGAGGATGTGACTAACCACATTGATGAAGGAAGAGCAGCAGATGTAATGTATAGGGACTTCAGCAAGGCATTTGATAAGGTGCCACATGCAAGGCTTATTAAGAAAGTGGCTTGCCACAAAAGGCAAAGAGTGGTTATAGATGGGTCATATTCTGCATGGAGATTGTCACCAGTGGAGTGCCCCAGGGATCTTTTCTGGGGCTCTTACTCTTTCTGATTTTTATATATGACCTGGATGAGGAAGTGGAGGGATGGGTTGCTAAGTTTGCTGATGACACAAAGTTGAGATGTTGTGGATAGTGTGGAGGGATGTCAGAAAGTTGCAGTGAGACACTGATAGGATGCAAGATTGGGCAGAGAAGTGGCAGATGGAGTTCAACCCAGGTAAGTGTAAAGTGGTTCATTTTGGCAGGTTAAATAGGATGGCAGAATATAATATTAATCGTAGGACTCTTGGCATGGTGGAAGATCAGAGGGATCTTGGAGTCCATGTTCATAGGACACTCAAAAGCAGCTGCGCAGGTTGAAGCTGTGGTTAATAAGGCATATGGTGTACTGGTCTTCATTAATCGAGGAACTGAGTTTAGGAGTTGAGAGATAATGTTGTAGCAATATGGACCCTGGTACACCCCACTTGGAGTACTGTGTTCAGTTCTGGTCGCCTCATTACAGGAAGGATATGGGAGCAATGGAAAGGGTGCAGAGGAGATTTATAAGGATGTTGCCTGGATTGGGGAGCACACCTTATGAGGATAGGTTGAGGGAGCTCAGCCTTTTCTCCTTGGACATACGCAGGACGAGGGGTGAGCTGATAGAGGTATATAAGACATTGCGAGGTATTGATCAAGTGGATAGTCAGAGGCTTTTTCCAAGGGCTGAAATGGTTGCCACAAGAGGACACAGGTTTAAGGTGGTGGGGAGTAGATACAGAGATGTCCAGTAAGTTTTTCACTCAGAGTGGTGGGTATGTGGAATGGGCTGCCAGCAATGGTGGTAGAGGCTGATTTGATAGGGACTTTTAGATAAGTACATGGAACTTAATAAGATAGAGGGTTATAGGTAAGCCTAGTTGTCTCTAAAGTAGGGACATGGTCGTTACAATTTTATGGGCTGAAGGGCCTGTATTGTGCTGTAGATATTAAGAAAGAGGATGTGTTGGAGCTTTTGAAAAGCATCAAGTTATGGGCTGAAGGACCTGTGTTGTGTTGTAGTTTTTCTACATTTCTATGAACTGTCTTTACTAATAGCTTTCTCAAGTTTTGTCCCTCTGTCCTTCAACAACCTCTCCTCAAATTAAAGCTGAACTCTCTCTCATCCTTGGAAATTACTACTCTATTTATAACTGCCATTTCCTCACAAAGTCTTTGAACACACTAGTGCCTCCAAAGTTCACCCCCTATATTTGCATCTCTCAAAAACGATTTCAACCCTTGCTGCAGAATTAAAACTCTTCTTATCAAAATTACAAATTAAATCCTATATCACAGTGGCAAAGGCACTTCTCACTCTATTTGCACCTCCACCTCTCTTGATCCCTTCACTGTCTCTCTAAATTATTTAATTGCTTCTCCAGTTTTCAGTATAAGAAAAGGTAGTTCTACCAATTAAATATATATACACTTTATATATATGAGTGTGAGTGTGTGTATATCAATCACTCCTACCTCAGCCCACCTGCTGCTGAAATCCTCATTTTTTTTTAAACTTCCAGACTTGCTGTTTTGGCCTACCATTTTATCCTCTCATGAGCACTTTGATTTGATTTATTATTGTCCCATGTATTAGTATAGAGTGAAAAATATTGTTTCCTGCATGTTGCTCATAAAGAAGGAAAGGAGAGAGTGCAGAATATTGCTGCAGAAGGTTAAAATGCAGGGAGTTGGGGGTAGGGTGTTAGACTGGATAGAGGATTGATTGTCTAATAGGAAGCAGAGGGTAGGTATTAATGGGTGCTATTCTGATTGGCAGCTGGTGACTAGTGGAGTGCCCCAAGGTTCGGTGCTGGGGCCTCAACTCTTTACCATTTACATAGATGATCTGGAGGAAGGGGTAGAGTGCAAGGTGACGAAATTTGCTGATGACACGAAAATGAGTGGAAAAGCAAATTGCGTGGAAGGTGTGGAAAGCGTGGAAAGCCTGCAGAGGGACCTGGATAGGTTGAGTGAGTGGCGAGGACCTGGCCGATGGAGTATAATGTTAGCAAGTGCGAGGTTATCCACTTTGGGAAGAATAATGGTAGGAAGGACTACTATTTAAATGAAGAAAAGCTGCAGCATGCGACGATGCAGAGGGACCTGGGAGTCCTTGTGCATGAATCACAAAAACACAGTATGCAGGTGCAGCAGGTAATTAAGAAAGCGAATGCAATTTTGGCCTTTATAGCTAGGGGGATAGAATATAAAAGTAGGGAGGTTCCGTTGCAGCTGTATAGGGTGCTGGTGAGGCCGCAGCTGGAGTACTGTGTGCAATTTTGGGCGCCACATTCGAGGAAGGATATATTGGCCTTGGAGGGGGTGCAGAGAAGGTTTACTAGGCTGATACCAGAGATGAGGGCGTTGAATTATGAGGAAAGACTGAATAGACTAGGTTTGTACTCTTTGGAGTTTAGAAGGATGAGAGGGGATCTTATAGAAACGTATAAGATGATGAAGGGAATGGATAAGGTAGAGGTTGAGAAACTCTTCTCGCTTAACAAAGATAGTGGGACTAGAGGGCACAGCCTCAAGATTAGGGGTGGGGGGGGGGTTAAGATCGGAGTTGCAGAGGGGTTTCTTCACGCAGAGGGTGGTGAATCTTTGGAATTCTCTGCCTGATGAGGTGTTGGAGGCTTCCTCACTGAGTATGTTCAAGTCAAGAATGGATAGGTTTTTAATTGACAAGGGAATTAAGGGTTACAGGGAGAAAGCAGGAAAGTGGTACTGAACCACCACAGATCAGTCATGATCTTATTGAATGGCAGGGCAGGCTCGAGGGGCTGTATGGCCTACTCCTGCTCCTATTTCTTATGTTCTTATGTAATGTTACAGTCATAGCTAGGCTGTAAAGAAAGATCAACTTACTGCGAGGTAAGTCCATTCAAAAGTCTGATGGCAACATGGAAGAAGCCCTGTTGATATGTAACCTCAGACTTTTGTGTCTTTTTCCTGTCAGAAGGAAGTCCCGGATGTGAGGGCTTCTTGATTATGCTGACTACTTTTCCAAGGCAGTGGGAAGTGTAAACAGAGTCAATGGATAGGAAGCTGGTTTAAGTGATGGCCTAGTCTTCACTCATGACCCTTTGTAATTCCTTGCAGTCTTAGGCAGAGCAGGAGCCACACCAAGCTGAGATACAACCAGAAAGAATGCTTTCTATGATGCATCTATAGAAGTTGGGGAGAGTTGTAGCGGAATTTCCTTAAATCTTCTGAGAAACTAGAGGCATTGGTGGGCTGTCCTAACTATAGTCTTGGCAATGGGAAGATCAGGATAGGTTGTTGGTGAAATGGACACCTAAAAACTTGAAGCTGTCTATCATTTCTACTTTATACAGAAGTAGATAGTCTATCTATTAATGTAGATAGGGGCATGTTCTCCACTACTCTTCCCAAAGTTGATGATATTGAGGGAAAGACTATTATTGTCGCACCAGTTCACCAGAATTCTCTCGCATTCTCGACATTGTTTGAGATCCAACCCACGGCAGTTGCATCATCAGCAAACTTGAAAATCAAGTTGGTGGGGAATTTGGCCACACATCATAGGTGCATAAAGAGTACAGTAAGGGATTGAGGATGATCATCGAGGGGGTGTTGTTGCCTATTCTTACTGCAGTCTGTGGGTTAAGAACTTCAGGATCCAGTCACAGATGGAGGGGCCAAGCTCTAGGCACGGGGTTTGGAGATGAGTTTCGTAGGAATAATGGTATTGAAGATTAAACTGTAGTAAATAAATAGAGTGTGACATAGTTATCTTTGTTATCTAGGCATTCCAGGGTTGAGTGTAGAACAGGGGAGGGGATGATGTCTGCTGTGGAATTTTTGCAGCTGTAGGTGAAATGTAGTGGATCCACAAGGCTGGAATTGATTCATGTCATGACTAACATTTCGTAACGTCTTTATGAAGAGCCTTGGGATATTCGTTATGTTAAGGTGTTACATAAATATACAGCTATTGCTGTAAGACTCTAAGTACTACAAAGCTGTCTGGGCACAAAAGCAATGTTCTTCCAGTTTTAAGAAGAAATGACATCAGCACTGACTCAGGAAACTACATTTTAGTGATTTTAATGCCCATTGTGGGTAAAGTTAGAGAGTCCTACATCAGAGATAAGATTGGGGAAAATCTGAATAGAAATGAAGCTGTAAAAGACACTTAATATGGGTACATAGAGGGAGATTAGTGATCCTAACTGATAAAAGTTTTAAAAAGAATGCTTGGTGTCAGTGATTAAAGCAAATCAAATAATGGGAAGTATAAGAAGTTAGATATTAAACTGATACAATGAGGTAATCCTGCCAACTCAAAATCAATGTTATTGCACTTAGGATGCTGCATTGAACATTTCTAGTCGTTACAGTCAAAAACAGACATTGCAGCTATTAAAAGGAAACACAGGAGAGCAAGCCAAATGACTGAGGCAATGTGGAGTATTATCTGAGGTTAGTATTCGAAATGGCTATGACCAGACTGAAAAAAAGGTTGAATGGTAATATGATTTCCATTTTTGGGATTCTAAATGGACTAGATGAAATAGATCATGACAAGCTATTTCAGCTGTTCTTGTGTAAAACAACAGAAGCAGGCAACACACTTTGCACTTGATCTGTTGGAATTCTTTGAAGACGAAACTAATAGAGTTGACAAGGGGGAAACCATTCAACGTGGTATAGTTGGACTTTCAGAAAACATTTGACAAAGTCCTGCAGAAGAGATTATCATGCAAGATTAAAGCGCATGGGACTGGAGGAAGTGTATTGAGATGGATAGAAAACTGGTTGGCAGAGAGAAAACAAAGAGTAGGAATTAGTGGGTGCTTTTCAAATTGGCAGATAGTAACTTATGGGGTGCTACAGGGATCCCAGCTATTCACAATATATATTAATGATTTGAACGAGGGAATGTAACATCTAAAAGTTTGCAGATGATGCCAAGTTGGCTGGGAAGGTGAACTATGAGGAGGATGCAGAGATGTTTCAGAATGATCTGGACAGGTTAAGTGAGCGGCTAATCAATAGCAGATGCAGTATAATTTGGATGTGTGAGGTTATTCATTTTGGAAGCAAAATCGAGGCAGCAGATTATCACCCAAATGGCTGTAAATTGGAAGAGGAGAGTATGCAGCGGGACGTGGGTGTCCCTGTGCCTGCAGGTGTAGTAGGCAGTAAAGAATGGCATGTTGACCTTCATTGTGAGAGGTTGAGCACAGGAGCAGGATATGTTGCTGGAACTATGCAGAACCTTAGTGAGGCCACACCTGGAGTATTTTGTACAGTTTTAGTCTGGAGCTCAGATGAATGAGGGGTGATCTCATAGAGACTTATAAAATTGTAACACGTTTAGACAGGCAGGATGCTCCCAATTCTGGACAAGTCCAGAACCAGAGGTCACAGTCTGAGGATTCAGGGTAGAATTTTTAGAATGGAGGTAAGGAGACATTTCTTCTCCCAAAAAGAGTGGTGAGCCTGTGGAATTCATTACCATAGGAAGTCGTTGACGCCAATCTGTTAAGGCTGATACCAGAGATGTGGGGGTTAACTTATGAGGAGAGATTAATAGACTGGGCCTGTACTCGTTAGAGTTTAGAAGGCTGAGGGAGAATCTTATAGAGACTTACAAGATAATGAAAGGGCTAGATAGGGTAGAGGTAGAGAGATTCTTTCCACTTAGAAAGGAAGACAGAACTAGAGGGCACAGCCTCAAAATAAGGGGGGGGGGGTGCAATTTAGAACAGAGTTGAGGAGGAACTTCTTCAGTCAAAAGGGTGGCGAATCTCTGCCCATTGAAGTGGTGGAGGCTACATCGTTGAATATATTTAAGTCACGGGTAGATAGATTTCTGATAGACAAGGGAATTAAGGGTTATGGGGAGAAAGCAGGAAAGTGGAATTGATCTGCTTCTGATCAGCCATGATCTTACTGAATGGTGGGGCAGGCTTGAAGGATTAGATGACCTATTTCTTATGTTCTTAAGTGACTGGATATAGCATATTGGACAAATGGGATCAAAGGTTATGGAGAAAAAACAGGTTTGGGCTATTGAGTTGAATGATCAACCATGATCGTACTGAATGGCAGAGCAGGCTTGAAGGGCTAAATGATCTCCTCCTGTTCCTCTCTTCTATGTTTCTATGTTGATGGGGAGTAAATGCTAAATGTATTTCCAGAAACATTATTCCAGTGAAAGAGTGGCTGATCTTGAGAAAAAACTCCCGATATCGGTAGTGGAAGCATAAGTGTTGATACTACAGTTTTCTATTTGTAAGAAAGAATCAAAGGAGTGAAAATGCAGTGAGACTTGGTTTCTATAGCAAGGGCTTTGGTACAAAAGATAAATATGCAAAGTCCTTGACTTTATAATGGAAAAAGGAAATTTCAGAAGACAAGAAATGAAAGTTCAAATACTAATTGCAAAAGCAATAAAATAGAGGGTGAAAAGGTTACAATGGAGAAAGCTAAAGGCTGGAGACAAAAGAGAATCAAATTATTGCAACAAGTGTTTCTTGATTCCTATCCATGAGTTTGGAAGAAGTTGTGGGAGTTTCTAGGTACAAGAACAGTCTTAGACTTCATAGAAAGTTAAACCTGTTTTAGGAAAAGGGAATAGGGAGAACTTTAACCATTGTCTCCAGCCTAAAGTTTGAAAAGATTTGAATCAAAAAAATGTGGTAACTTGGCCACAAAATATACTCAAAATATTCAACCTTCTTTACTAAAAACTTCGAAATACAGTACAGCCTGGGCTTGGAACTGGAGGCCGCCAGTCTTTCAGTCTCATGGTAAGACTAGAGCTACGAAAGCTTATGCTACAGATGTTGTTGTGCATGCTTATATCCAATACAGATGGATATTAACATTCGAATAGGAATCTGCTTATTATAACACTTTTCCTCAATTTCAACCCCCGATCCCTCTTCGTAAAAGAAACATATGTCTCAATTATATATCCGTCTTTCAGGAGCTTTGCAACTGTGCTGTGACCTGTGCAGTACCATTGGTGACTCGGCAGGCACTTGTGTAGCTTGTTTTAGAGGAGATGGACTTGTGGGCATAGGAATAGTTGAGTATCTGTACGTGAATGCCCCTCATTCTCTCGAAGTAGAGAGATACTGTATGCCTTTGTACATCAAGAACCATTTCCTGTCGAATGTCCACAGCAGCATTTCCTCCTGTGTTATCTGGAAATTTTTCTGTCTGAGTCATGGTGTAGACGAATGAGACATTCTGGGGTCTTCAAGCGACTCTTCCATTGGTCAGTTTCACTACCAAAGATATTGGACCACTTCAGCTGAAAATAACTGCAGGCAGCAAACAATGGTTACTGCCAAAATTCTTTACATAAGCACATCCTTAGCATGGTAGTCATGACTCTCCTGCATTACTCAATTTCTTTCAAATGTCAAAGAAAGACCAGGATGTAGCAAATCCAGGTGATACTTTGGATTTCTACCGATCAGCAATTCAGCTGATGAGAGCTCTACTATTGTTTGTGATGTGATATAATACTGGAACAAGAACCTTGAGAGCACAGTTCCGAAAGTATCACCTTCCTATTTCCTCAATTCTCCTTTCACTGTCCAAACAGTTCGCTCGGCCAATCATTTGTAGTTGGATGAAAAGGCGCAGTATGCACATGGCAAATTCCATTGCTTTGCATAAACTCTTGGAGCAAATTATTCATAAATGTTATATTGTTATCAGAAACAAGAGAATCCAATAAACCCCAAGTTGCAAGAACTTGGCTTAGCTTCTGTATCATAATGGAAGCCATAATGTTGCTCATGATGTGTTCATCCAACCACTTAGAATATGTGTCCATGATGACTAGAAATATATGACTCATAAAAGGATCTGCAAAGTCCCCATGAAGTCTGGACCATGGGCATTCAAATCACTTTGTAGATCAAATCAGGTCAAGCTTCCTATGCTTTGAAAGCAGTCCCTTGATGCACCCTGAAGGGGCCAAGTGGAAAAAGATCAAATGAATAACTAATAATGCTACATGGCCTAATGAAGAAACATATCTATACAAATATATGTATTTTCTCAGAAAGGATTGTTCTACGGGCATATAAAGAAGGGAAAAAAATACCTTGAAGAGGAGCAAGTTTTATTAACTTTCACTTAGAAGCAACAAATATAAAAAGGGTAAAATCAAATTGCTACGGATGCTGGAATCTGAAACAAAAAAATTTTTGAATAGACTAGTGCAATAGTAATTTAGATCAATATAATCCAAAGCTTCTCAAATTCTAAGGATCATATTTTGGCTTTGCCATTGGCAGTTAACTCCATTATGTCCTCTTAGTTTTTTCAAGTGCCAGCATTAACAAATATCTTTCCTAAGATTCTTGGAACTTTTCAGGTAACTACATTGAGTGTAAGGATAATTTAGTTCAGAAGTCAGAAAACGTCTATTCATGCAAAATTCAACCAACACTTTGATTGTACGTCAACATCAGAGACAGGAGACAAAAATTATGATACTGTTACAATGCTGGAAGTAGATTTTCTTTTCTCAATAGATGTGCTAAGGTATAACCAGTAGTGATTTCACTCGCTTAACTTAATATGTGCTTGAAAGATATTCAGCTTTTCTCCACGAACAAAAAACTGCAAATGCTGGAAATCTGAAATAAAAATAGTGATACTTAGCAAGGCTAGGTAGGTATCTGGAGAGAGAGAGATTGAGTTGTCTTGCATCAAAGAAAAAGTTATCAACGAGAAATGTTAACTCTGCCTCATTTTTTAAAAATGCTGCCTACCAGCAATTTTTAACTCTTTTCTTAACAATGAATTGATGTACTTGTTTTTATCCTACAGGTGCTTTGGTCCACCTTGTTGTCTAACGAGGAGCATACACGTGATGGATCATGAGACGGCTGCTCTTGGATTTTTTTTTTGAGAGTATCCTAGTGCTTCATGTCGTTAGTGTACGCTTGACCTGGACCATTTGATGCAACACGACAGCTCAGTGACTATCACTGTGCTGTGCAGATACATGGATTTGGGCCTGTGTCTGTGGGAGTTTGTGCATTCTCCCTGTGCTTGCGTGGGTTTTCTCCGGGTGCTCCGGTTTCCTCCCACATCCCAAAGATGTGCTCTTAGGCTAACTGGCAAAACAAATTCTCCCTAAATTGTCTCAAATTTGGTTTTTAATCCATAGATCTATAAACAGACAGGGATCGCAGGTTGAGGTGGGAACATCGGGGTGGCGGCGCGGGCTCGTTGGGCCGAAGGGCCTGTTTCCCGTGCTGTTTTGTTCTTTGAAAGAAATTCTTGAAACAATTTCAATTAAAAATTCTAAAAATTACTCATGTACCTTGGAATAATATATTGTAAAATGATCAGCAGCAGCTACAATAAGCAACTGCCTATCTTTCTAGCAAAGATTTTAAATCATTTTTCTGGCTTCTTATGAAAAATAAAAACTTATCAGGCAATCTCTGCTTAATCATTCAAATAGCTTTTGTGGTAGTCAGATGAAATTGAAGGATGCATTTTTATTATTTATATAAAAAAGTATGCACGTTGCACAACAGCACAGCCTTAACTTTCAGATATGTACCCTGATATATCAATTTACTAACACCACCACTGACATTTGAGAGAACTGGAACCCATTAATGACTCTTATATTAATTCTGAATAATTCCTGCCAAACTACAATGTTTGCAGCTGCTCATAATCAGAGTTAAAAAAATTCTATGGATTAGAAGTGGGAAACAACCGCATTGGATTAAAAAGAGACCAGCAAAAACAATACAAGCTACCATGATCTGGAACAAAACAAAATTGGACAAGTTATATCTTAATTGTTACACAACATTAAATTAACTATATTTGAAAAATTTATCTTTGCATAATGAAATTTCAAATGATATTTTGTTTTAGTCAGCGAGACCTCTATTCTTTGCAGATAATGTTGGCTTTTGCTGTGGAAATAATAAACAGCAAATATAGTATAGGTGAAAAAAATCTGGCTGATAAGTTTGCAAATGGAAAAGAAGGTGCACTGGTTTGGCAGGCAAATATTCATAGCCACATTCCGTTTTATCATAAAGAATACTAAATCAAAACCAACGACTAAAGCTATGTTTCAATGGCTTATTTTAGATCAGGTCAAATAGTACAAAAAAGCGTTCAATGCATTAGAACTGGGTTGCTGATATTAGGCTATTCAACAGATGGAACACTATCACTATACCTTCATTTAGGAAGGCCAAGATGTGAGATGAGTACAAAATTATATACAAGCACATGATCAAAAATTGATAAAGAAATATACATTATTAGCAGCATGGTGACACAATGGTTAGCATTGCTGCCTCACAGCACCAGGAAGCCGGATTCAATACCAGCTTCAGATCACTGTATTTATATATGCTCTCCATGTGCAGGTTAGGTTGATTAGCCATGATAAATTGACCCTAATGTCAGGGAGATTAGCAGGGTAAAAATATATGGGGTTATGAGCATAGGGCCTGGGTGGGATTGTGGTCGGTACAGATTTGATGGGCCGATTGGCTTCCTTCTGTACTGTAGTGAGGCTATGGTGTTCTATGGTCAGCTGCTAAAAATAAGACTGTTATTTTCCTTACAACCTCACTTACTAATACAAAGTCATTATTTCCACATGGGAAATTGTTGATAGTACCTCAACAAATGGAGAGCACAAGAAGAGATTGGATCAAGAGTAAACGATATGCTCCATTGAGCCTACACCATGATTCAAATAATCATATTTGAATCTGCTGCCTCAACCCTACTTTTCCACAGGTTCCCAATATGCTTAAATTTCCTCAGAGATCAAAGATCTGTCCATCTGGTTGACTCTTAAATACCCTATGAAATGGCCGAGGAAACCACTCAGTTGTATAAGCCACCAATAAGTCTCAAAGGAACGAAACCAGATGGACAATCTGGCAAACCTAGCCCTGTCAACATTGGTCAGTCCTTCTATCATCTGCGGGCTCGTGCCAAAATTGGAAGAATTGTCTCACAAAACAGTCAAGTGACAGCCTGACAGAGTCAGGGACTTCTGCCTTTCAAGTCTGCACTGACAATAACTACCAAAGTCGCACTAATTCCATTTTCCAGCATTTGTCCCACACCCCTCAATATTACAGAGCATCAAGTACTCATCCAAATACTTTTTGAAGATTTTAAGGTCTCCATACCCCACTACCTCCCCAGGTAGTCCATTCTAGATTCTCACCATCCTTTTGAATGAAAACATTTTTACTCAAATCCCCTCTGAACCTCCTATCCCTCACCCTAAAACTATGCCTCTTTATGACTGATCCATCAATCAAGAGGAACAGCTGCTTCCAATTCACCTTGTCTATACCCTCAATCTTACACACTTCAATCACGTCCCCCCCTCGGCCCCCTTCTAAAGAATAGTCAAAGGTTATCCAGTCTCTCCTTGTGGCTCAAATGTTCCATCATAGTGAATCTCCTCTCCACCTCCCTAATGCAATCATATACTTGTTATTGTGAGGTGATCAGAACTGCACACAGTACTCCAGCTACGGCCTAACCAAAGTTCTGTAAGCTCCAACATAACCTACTTGCTCTCATACTCGACACCACAACTATAAAAGCAAGGGTCCCATACATCTTAACTATCCATTCATCTATTCTGCTGCATCAGGATTCTGTGAATAAGTACCCCAAGATCCATCTGTTCCTCCTGTACACACAGTCATACCTGACAAATAATATCACTGATGCTACCATCACAATCCTGGGATATGCCCATTCTCACTGGCAGGACAGATATATCTGTTCATGACAATATCAGTAAGGACAACCACTGCACAGCTCTTGTGAACAGGAGATCTAATTTTAACATAAAGGATACCCTCCACTGTATTGTGTGACACTACCACCATGCCAAATGGAATTGATTTTGAATAAATCTAGCAAGTCAAGACTGAGAAAAAAAGCACTGTCAGCCATAAGCAGCTGCAGAATTGTACTTGACAACCATATACAACGTCATGGCCGACATATACCTCAGTCTACAATCAGCACCAAGTCAGGTCAATCCCGGTTCTATGAGGAGTGAAGGAGGGCATGCCAGGAGCAGTACCACATATACCTGAAAATGAGGCATCAAACTACAACATTTAAGCAGCATAACAGGTGAGGGATAGGCAGAACTGAGTGATTCAATAGCCAACAGATGATGTCTAAGCTCTGCAGTCCTGCCACAAGCAGCAGTGAATGGTGAATGAATTGGACAAATAAAACAACTAATTGAAGAAGGCGGCTGTACAAATATCCTCATCTTCATTATTGGGGAAAACCAAAGCACAGTGCAAAAGATAAGGATGAAGCACATGCAGCAGTCTTAGCCTCCTCTGGAGATCCCAGCATCTCATATGCCAGCCTTTAGCTAATTCAATTACTCCATGCGATGTTAAGAAACAGATGAAGACACTGGATACTGAAAAGGCATTGGGCCCTGACAATATTCCAGCAACAGGACTTGTGTTCCAAAACTGGCCACGTCCCCATCCAAACTACATTACTGACATCTATCCAGCAGTGCAGAACAGTGTTCAAGTAGCACGGTAACACAGTGGTTAGCACTATTGCCTCATTGTGACAGGAACCGGGGTTTGACCCCAGCCTTGGGTGATTATGTGGACTTTGCACATTCTCCCAATATCGGTGTGGGTTTCCTCCAGGTGCCATAGTTTTCCACAATCTGAAGATGTCAGGTTAGGTAGTTTGGCTATGCTAAATTGCCCTTTAGTGTTCAAAGGTGTGTAGGTTAAGTGCATTGGCCATGGTGGATACAAGGAGTTGGGGGATAGGGTAGGGAGTGGGCATTGGTAGGATGCTCTCGGACAGTTGGTGTAGTTTCACTGGGCCAAATAACCTCATTCTAAGCAGCAGGAATTCTGAGATTCTACGAGGTATGTGCTGTACACAAAAGGGTGGATAAATCTAACCTGATAAATGAGTCTACTCTTGATCATCAATAAAGTGAGGGAGGAGCTCAACAATACAGCTATCAAGTGGTACTTGTTTAGCAATAAACTGTTCACTGATGTTCAGTTTGGGTACTACCAGAGTCACTCATCTCGATTACAGATTTGGTTCAAACATGGATGAAAAACTGGAACTAAAGAGGTGAGATGAGAGTGAACGCCCTTGACTCAATCCACATTTGACTGTTTTTGACATCAAAGTCAATGGGAATCAGGAGGAAATATTTCCACTGGTTGGAGTCATACCTATCACAAAGGAAGATGGTTGTTGTTGTTGGTCAGTCATCCCACCTCCAGAACATTACTGCAGGAATTCCTCAGAGTAGTACCCAAAACCCAACTACATTTAGCTGCTTCAATTACCTTCCTTTTATCACAATGTCAGAAGTGGGAGTGATTGCACAATGTTCAATACCATTCATGGCTCCTCAAACACTGAAGCAATCCATATCCAAATGCAGCAAGACCTGGATAATATTCAGGTTGGGGCTGACAAGTGGCAAATAATGTCATACTACATGCCAGGCAATGACCATCTCCAGCAAGAGAGAATCTAACTATTGTTCCATGACACTCAATGGCATTACAATCAAGGAATCTCCTATTATCAGCATCCTGCGGTTACAATTGATCAGAAGCTGGGCTGGACATTCCACATAAATACTGTAGCCAATAAATGTTGGCTACAAGAGCATATAACAGGAATCCTGTGGCAAGAAACTCATTTCCTGATTCCCCTGGCTTAGATGAGTCCAGCTCCATTAAAACTCAAGAAGCTAGACATTATTCTGGATAAAGCAGTCTGCTTGATGGCACCCCATCCATAAACATTCATTCCCAATACCACTGACACACAGTAGCAGCAATGTTTACCATGCATAAGATGCACTCACCAAGGCTCCTGAGACAGCCATTCCAAACCCACAGCCATTACCATCTTGAAGGATAAGTGCAGCAGATACATGGGAACACCACTACCTGGAAGTTCACTTCCAAACCACTCACCATCCTGACTTAAGAATATATTGCTGTTTCTTCATCATCAAAATCCTGGAACTCTCTCCCTAATTGCATTGTGTATATCTACACCACATGGAGTGCAGTAATTAAAACAGCTTAACACCATCTCTCAAAGGCAATTAGAGATGGGAAATAAGCGTTGGTTAGCCAGAGAACCTCACGTCTTTTTATTTTATTCATTCAAGTCCTAAATGATGCCCATAATTTTAATTCCCCAGAAAGGGGGAACAACCTCAGTATCTACCCAGTCAAACCCCTGCAGAATCCTGTGTTTCAATTAGATCAATTCTCATTCTTCTCAGAATCCTTACAGTGCAGGAGACCATTGGGCTCATCGACTGCATTGATTCTGAAGAGCATTTTACTCAGGCCCTCTCTCCCATAACTCCACACATTTCCCATGACTAATTCCCCTAATCTACACATCTTGGGACATCAAGTGGCAATTTATCATGTCCAATCTACCTAACCTGCACATCTTTGGACTGTGGGAGGAAACAGTATTAACATCTCTGCCACATGCTGTCCTAAACATTCTAAACCCCAGAGGATAGAGGCTCAGTTACCAGATTCTCATTATGGGACAGCTCTTCTATTCCTTTTCTTAAAATTTGATTTATTGTCACATGTATTGGAACACAGTAAAAAGTATTGTTTCTTGCATGCTATACAGACAAAATATATCGTTCATATTAATACCCTCATTTTCCAATCTCTTCAGGGTCTAACACTTCCCCATCTCTGTAGCCATTTCTAACTCAACAATCCTCCAAAATCCACTCCTTCAATGTATGCCCTCTCCTCATCCATTCGTCGCCATACCTCCAGCTCCCTTGGCCCAAGCTCTACAATTTTCTCCATTAACCTCTCCACCTCTCACTCCGCCTTTAAAATACTCTTTGAAACCTATCGTTTTGACCTAAATTAGCCAAATGTGTTTCAGTATAAAATTTTGCTTGATAATACTCATGAAGGAAGTGAGCCAACTTATGATATGAAACATGTGACATAAAGGCTATCTATTCTTCCTGTAACAGAATTACTTCCTCTGTTTATTATTTCTAGCTAAATCAGAGATATTAGAAAATATGCTTATGACTTCATTGAGGAAAAAACACTTTATTCTTTTCTGCGTTAACTAGAAAAATAGTTTTCTCAAACAAATGCCGTAAAGAAAATAAAGGCAACTTTAATTTTTGAAATCAAAGATATTTCTAATCTAGGATTTTTAATAGCTTGAAGTCAGCATTCTATTCTCAATAGCACCATCAGTAAATGAATGAATGCTGCAAAGTTGAATTGAATACAGTATAAACCTTATATGAACAACCATAGCAAATCAAGTATATTTGTATACTGTTGGCATATTAAATACATAAATAAAACTTGCAACCAACAGGAGGTAGATAGATCTAATGTTTGCGTTCACAAACCTAGGAGACAGAAATATAGTAAATCTTTATGTATAACATGCTGTAGTTACATATACAAATAAATAAAATGATTTACACATTGCGGTTAGATGAATAAATACAATATGTTGCTTAATACTTTTGGAAAGGGGACACCTGGTGGCACCTGGAAACTAGGAAATGCTACCAAACGTTATAAGGGCAGACAGTACAGGACGGCGGAGGCATCAGGAGGCTGTGGGCACAGGCGGTGGGAGAACCAAGTAGCAGGAGTGATGAGAGCCAGCAGAAAAAACAAGTGGGCTGCAGGATCGATGACGGCATGGACGGGGGAGTGCTTTGCGAGTCATCAACAACCAATGCAAGGATTAAGTGGAGACTGACAACAGTCAAGACATGAGGCAGATGGGAGCAGACCAATGACAGTGAAAGACGCGTTGGTGGGGCATGGAAGAGACAGGGCACCAGCAGTCAGGGGCCACAGGTATGACGAGCAATGAACTTAAATGTACTCTTTCGGAATCTGAAAATGTTCCTATTGTCCTAATCCCACAACTTTATTTGAACATAATATTTAGAAATGGCTTTGCCATGCCTTCAAGATAAACAATAGAATACAAGCACAAGAGACCAACCAGCACAATTTGCCCTAGCAAGCTCTCTCGAACACCACATTCCCATCTCTTCCCCGTAACACTGCAAATGTTTTCGGCTCGGATAATCGCCAATTCCTTTCTAAAAACCACATTTCAATCTGCCTCCAATACAATCTCATGCAGTGCTTTCCAGATCTTAACCAACTGTTCTGCAAAAATACTTTTTCCTCATGTTGCTCGTGATTCTCAAATTTGTGTCCTCTTGTCCTCAATCCTTCCACTAATGGGAACACTTCCTCCTTATCTACATTGCCCAGACCCTTTATAATTTGAACTGCTTTACCAAGTTTCCTATTGAATCTGTCAGTTCTTGAAGAAGAACTAGAGTACAGCTTCTACAATGTGCCAAAATGGGACTGTGGTGAGTGGCAGAATTCAAAGTGAAGGAAGATGTACCGTTCTGCTCTTTTGCAAGATAAGAACACTCAGAGGAGGAGTGAGAGAAATCAAGACCCGAAATCTAAGAGCACTTATTAGTGAATGGTTAGTGAGTTTCACATTTGTTTCCTCTAAATCAGTGCAGTAGTTTTCACTGGAATTGGGGAGATAGAAGTAGTGTATTAAGTTTGCATACATTAACCAGTTGAACTACTTAATATAACTACAATTAAACACAGATATTCCAAAATTTAGTCAGTTTCATAAATACTATGTTGCAACTGCAGTGTGTGGAAGCTACTGGACACCACTGTAATCCATAGCAATCACATCTGCAGAAAATACCTGTAGCTCATGAAACTTTGGCTCAGGGTTGATAAATTTAGTTTCAAGCTTCAGGTGCTGTGACGTATCAAGGGAGGAAGAAAGTTACCTATGAGCAATCATACCCCTCAAGTGGTCACGGACAGAAGGGTGAGACCACAAGTAAAGTAGATATGGGGGGGGGGGGGGGGGGGGGGGGGGGGAGGGAGGGAGAGACAGAGAGAACCAGAAGATAGCACTAGAAGAACTTCAGCCCAGAAGTTATCCAATAGGTCGTAGCCTATGTCGGTGAAAGCAGAGACTGAGGAGAGGATGAGCAAGTTGACCACAGGACAATAATAGAGGAAAGAACTCAAATTGGAAGAGTAAAAAAAAAAGTAGGATTACGGGTCAATATAGTTAGGGAGATAGATACTGTTCTTCGTATCAGAGAACATGATTCCCAAAGGATGTGTTGCCAGACTTAGGACAACTCCCATGAGTGGAGTGCAGCCTGGGAGCGGGAGGGGAATGATACATTTATTCAGGTCCAGGTAGATACCAGGAATGAGGTTCTGATCAAGAAATCAGATCAGTGAGGAGAAATTAAAAATCAAAATAACAAAAATAATAAGCCTGAGTATTAAGTGAGCCAAGAGAAAATTGGCATAGGATTCCTGAGATCAGAGAGATGAATGAATGCATCAAGATTGGTGTGGACAAAACTGATTTCAATTCATGAGCCAATGGAACTGCTACATTGGGTAAAGCAGAATGGTTGCATTGATACGAACTTCACTTAAACCACATTGGGACCAGTGCCCTGGTAAAATAAATGCCTAGAGCTACAGAGATGACTTTAAACTATATATATATATATGAGCCACTGTCACTGGGTCAAAATCCCAGAATTCCTTCTCTAATAGCAATGTAAACCTACATCACATGGACTGCAACATTTCAAGAAGACAGTTCACCTCTACCTTATCAAGGTCAGTTAGAGATGGGCAATAAATACTGGACTAGCCAGTGATACCACATCCCATTAATTAAAAAAAAGAGGGCGGCTCAGGTAAGAGGAAAGTTAAAGAAAAAGCTCAATAATACAGTCATCATTTTATGACAGTAATTATAACACTAATAAACTTTAAAAATAATATGGTTCCAATGTTCACATCACTGGCATTAGTCGCCATCTTAAATGGTTTGTTGAAATTTAGAGCAGCCAACATTTATTAAGACAGCCTTTAATCTCTTGAAGGAGGTCTCACAAGATTCTGTAGTCATATTTGACTTTGTTCTTTAATAAGCTTGTTAATACAGTAGCTAATGAGCTGAAATTCATGACAAAATTCTGTAAAATCCACATTCGGTGGAACCACAATATCTTTTGTTGGATTTTAGGAACAAGAAAATCCACAATAGCTTGAATTTCAGCTGTTCTCGGCAATATGCGACTTTGCACCATATCATGTCCCAAATAAATGACCTTGGCAACACTCTTTTCAGACTATTTCTCACACAGTTAGTTTTTGGTAAATCTTTCAAATAGCTGCAAGTATTTGACATGGTCTTCACAAGTGTCACTTTTGGCCAATACACTGTCCATACAGACAGCATAGTTTAATAGTCTATTAGTAACTTGATTAGTTAGCCTTGAAAGTAACTGGTGCATTCTTCATCCCAAATGGCATCAGTTTATACTGATATAGACCACCAGGGATTATAAAAACAGAGATTTCCTTGGATTGTTCTGTAATGCACTTGCCAACTGTTAATCTGGTGAACATCCATCTGGCAAAGGAAGAAGCTGGAGACTGTCTGTCTTTAACATAGGTTGATTCACAAAACTCCAAATAATGCAAGTGCAGACTACTTTTGCTTTCCACATAATTCCTCCAAGTACAAACTGGTGCCCTAATCTTTCCCCAGTTGGTATCAGCTGCTCTGAACTGCAACTAAAGCATGTACTGAATTGGTGCAACATTCCCAAATCTAATGCTAGTATTCCTTTAATAAGCAAAGAGTTTCCATCTTCATTGAGGCCATCTTCAACTTGTGGTAAAGGATAAAAATTAGTTTTTGTTACAGCATTCATTCAATGAAAACCAATATAATAACTTTGAGTTGTATCAGATTTTGGTACCACTACAACTGGTGAACTCCAAATGCTTTGACTCAGTGCAATTTACAGGTTTCTACATATTAAAAACATTAAAATATACAGGGATAGTGCAATAAAATGGCGGTCAGCCATGATCTCACCGAATGGCTCACAGGGATGAATAGCTTACTCCTTCTCCTATTTCTTATGTTATGTTCCTATATCATTATCTAACATGGTGATTTACTTCCATGGCTTGAGCCAACTTCAATGGGGCTCACTTTTTTTTAACTTAAAATCATGAAGGATGTGGACAGATCAGATGGGAAAGTCCCCCACTGGTGGAAATATTGAGAACAAGAAACACAGATATAAAGCAGCTGTCAAAATAAGTAATGGGGACCTGAAGAGAAAAATTTTCATGCTCTGCTCGTGTGGTGAAGGCAGATTCAATTAAAGCATTCAAGAGGGAATTTGTGGGTGACACGGCTGCCTCACAGCGCCAGGGACCTGGGTTTGATTCACAATTAAGGTCACTGTCTGTGCGGAGTCTGCACGTTCTCCCCATGTTTCTCCGGGTACTCTGGTTTCCTTCCACAGTCTAAAGGACGTGCTGGTTAGGTGCATTGGCCATGCTAAATTCTCCCTCAAGTGTAGCTGAACAGGCACTGCAGTATGGCGACTAGGGGGTTTTCACAGTAACTTGAGACAGTAAGCTTAATTATGTTAAAAATAAATAAATAGATTATCTGTCAAGGGAATGTTGGCGAATACAGGGTTTAGTGAGGGGGAGGAACTGAAAGAAATCACTATTAGTAGGAAAATGGTATTAGTGAAATTGATGGGATTGGAGGCTGATAAATCCCTAGAGTCTAATAATCTAAATGGCCCTCGGAATAGTGGATATGTTAGTGGTAACCTTCCAAGATTCTATAGACTCTAGAAGAATTTCTATGGATTGGAGAGTGGCTAATTTAACTCCAATATTTAAAAAGAGAGGTAGAGGGAGAACAGGGAATTATAGACCAGTCAGCCATATGCCGGTAGTTAGAAAATGCTAGAATCCATTATAAAAAATTTAACAGCAGAGCACTTGGAAAATAGTGGCAAGATCAGACAGAGTCCATTCATATGGATTTATGACAAGGAGATTGTGCTTGACAGATCTACAAGAATTCTTCAGGATGTAACTAGTAGACTTGATGAGGGGCAGTCAGTGGATTTGCTTTATTTGGAGTTTCAAGGCTTTCGATAGGATCCCACAAAAGAATAGTATGTAAAATTAAAGCACATAGGACTGGGGACAGAGTATCAAGATGGACAGAAAGCTGATTAGTAGATAAGAAACGAAGAGTAGCAATAAACAGATCTTTTTTTCAAAGTGGCAAGCAGTGACTAGTAGGGTATAGCAGTGGTCAGTGCTAAAAACTCCAATTATTCATAATGTATATTAATGACTTAGATAAGAGAAGTAAATGTAATATCATGAAATTTGCAGATGATACAAAGATGGGCAGGGGAGTAAACTGTGAGGAAGATGCAGATATGCTTCAGTGTGACTTGGACAAGTTGAGCAAGTGGACAAATGCATAACAGATACATTATAATTTGGATAAATGTGAAGTTATCACTTTGGTAGCGAAAATAGGAAAACAGGTCATCTAATAGCTACAGATTGAGGGGAAAATGTGCAATAAGACCTGGGTGTCCCCTACACCAGTTGCCAAAAGTAAGCATGCAGATGCAGTAGGCAATTAAGGAAGCAAATGGAATGTTGGCCTTCATATCAAGAAGATTCGAATATAGGAGCAGAATGTCTTGCTGCAGTTGTACAGAGCCTTGGTGAAACTACATCTGGAATATTCTACGTTTTGGCTTCCTTATCTGAGGAAGGATGAAGTAAAATAGTAAAGTTTATTTATTAGTCAGAAGTAAGGCTTACATCAACACTGCATTGAAGTTAAGAGAAATTCCCCTGCTCCCGCGCTTGTTTGGGTCAATGCACCCATCCAGCACGTCTTTGAAGGAGGAAACCAGAGGACCCTGAGGAAACCCATGCAGACACAAGGAGAACATGCAAACTCCACACAGTCAGTGATCCAAGCCGGGAATCGAACCCGGGTCCCCGGCACTGTGAAGCACAATGCTAACCACTGTGCCAGCAAGTCCATCTTCCACCGCCCCCCCTCCATGTTCTAAGGACGTTCTTGCTATGGAGCGAGTGCAGCAAAGAATTTACCAGACTGACTCCTGGGATGGCCAGACTTACATACGAGGAGATTGAGTCAGTTTGATTATATCAATGGAGTTTAGAAGAACGAAGGGGAAATCGCATAGAAACCTATAAAATTCAAACAGAACTAGATAGGGTAGTTGTAGAAAAGATATTTCAATGGCAAGGAAAATGAGATCACAGTCTAAAGATACAGAGTAAATCATTTAAGACTGGGATGAAGAGAAAGCTGTTGAGGCCCAAACATTGTACGTTTTCAAAAAGGAGTTAGATATAGCTTTTGGGGTTTAAGGAATCAAACAATATAGGGGAGAAAGCAAGGGGAAATAGAACTAGGGGAATTGCTTCCTCGAAGAGCTGGCGCAGACGCGACAGGCTAAATTGAGAACTTCTCTCTCTGGTATTTAAGTACAAGCTTTTGTTTTAAGTTCCATTTACTGTTCTTTCCTATTCTTCTAGTTCATCTGTAATTGTCTTTTTAATTATCACAAATATGTTTTATATGGTTTAACCTAATTATTGTAAATTTCCAAACATTAGAATTCCAATTCTAAATTCCAAACATGATTAGAGACAGTCGGCAGGGCTTTGTGAGTGGGAAAATCATGTCTCACAAATTTGAGTTTTTTGAAGGGGTAACCAAGAAGGTAGATGAGGGCAGTGCACTTATGTTGTCTACATGGACTTTAGCAAGGTCTTTGACAAGATACGACATAGTAGGGTGGTGCATAAACTTAAATCACATGGGATCCACGGCAAAGTATCTAAGTGGATACAAAATTGGCTTTTTGATATTAGCCAGAGAGTGGTTGTAGTGGGATGTTTTTCAAACTGGAAACCAGCAGTGTGCCTCAGGGATCAGTGCTGTACCCATTGTTATTTGTCATTTATATTAATGATTTGAATGAGAATATAGAAGAAATGGTTAGTAAGTTTGCAGATGACACCAAGATTGGTGGCATGGTGGACAGTAAGGAAGGTTATCTCCAATTGCAGTGGGATCTTGATCAATTGGACCAGTGGCCAAAATGCAGTTTAAATGGCAAATGCAGTTTAATTTAGATGAATGCGAGGTAATGAATTCTGGTAGCTTGAACCCGGGCAAGAATGTTAATGGTATGACATTGGGGAGAATTAAAAGTGATCTGGAAATCCTTCATAGCTCCTTGAAAGTGGAGTCACAGGTGGACAGAGTGTGAAGAAGGCATTCGGCATGCTTGCTTTGATCAGTAAGAACACTAAATACAGGAGTTGGGATGTCTTGTTGAAGTTGTGCAAGACACTGGTACGGCACACTTGTGTGCAATTCTGGTCACCATATTATAGAAAGAATATTATTAAATAGAAAGAGTGCAGGAAAGATTTACTAGGATGCTTACAAGATTTGATGGATTGAATTATAAGGAGAGGCTGAACATATTGGGACTTTTTCTTCTGGAGCATAGGAGGCTGAGGGGTGACCTATAGAGGTCTACAAAATAATAGGGGCACAGACAAGATAGATAGTCAATACATTTTCCCAAAGATACGGGAGTCTAAAATGAGAGGGCATAGGTTTAAGGTGAGAGGGGAGAGATACAAAAGTATGCAGAGCGGCAATTTTTTCACAGAGGGTAGCGTCTGGAACAAACTGCCAGAGGTAGTAATAGAAGCGGATCAATCTTGTCTTTTAACAGGCATTTAGACAGTTACATGGTATGATGGGTATAGGGAAATATGGGCCAAATGCAGGCAACTGGGATTAGCTGAGGGGTTTTTAAACAAAAATAAGGATGGCGTGGACAAGTTGGGTCAAAAGGCCTGTTTTCATGCTGTATAACTCTATTGTGCTACTGTATAATTACTTGTAGTTTTTTAACCCCTATTATCTCTAATTTCGACAGTACTCTAATTCTATTAACTTAACCTTTGTTAAATATTGCACACCACTTAGGGATAAATGTTCCCTCACCAAAAAGAAAATCAGCAATTGACAAAGCCATCCTGCTGATTATTTAGAATAATAGAATCACTGTAAATTCCTGGTATAACCTTAAATCCCAGCACACCTGTCACAATCTGTGAATTCACAATCCTGTCGAGCCCCACTTGTTATGATCTCAGTATAGGCCGGTGACTTTTTTCCTTTGACAAAGAATGGAGCCACATTGAATATGGGTTAAATCAAAAGTATATCACAAAACAAACATTGAAGATGAATACTAATTAATATACTCTGAAATAGTTACATTCAAGATATTAAAAGTATAGTGAACATTGTTAATTATAATCTAAACTAAAACAAATTCAAATTCCCTTCTACACCCACATGACTACACCAAAGAACTCAAGTCAGATGCTCATCAGAAATTAGAAGGTTAATCACTAGAGTCTGTGTACTGGTTTAAAGATTTGTATACAGTTGAGATTTCTTGAGCCTTTCACTTACTTCCAATAAGGTTGCCCCTTCAAATCTCTTCTAACCATCCCACAGTTGAAGTGTCCCAGTTCATACAAGCATTACTAGTGTCTTAAGCGCAGACACCTAAAGTCAGAACTGATGAAGGATCAGCTAGTCAATGTTAGCTCTACTCTCTCTCCACAGTGTTGTCAGACCTGCTGAGATTTTTCAGCATTTTCTGTTTTTGCTGTTGAAGTCAGAACTCTCCCGGTTTTAACATTCTTTAACTCCAGAGCCTTGCACCTACACTCTCTCTCCACTCTCTTCTGAGCTTCGCTATCCCAGAAGTCCAATTCACTCTTAGGAGTACTTCAGTTAATAAGGGTTTGTAAAAGAAACTTTTAGCCAATGTGCAGAGTTTCAACTAATTCCTGATTGAAAGAAATGTCACCTGCAGTTAGCTGGTTTTAAATGAAAACTTGAGACCAGAATCACCCACACAATTCATTCCCCCTTGTCTCCCTCTCTCTTATTTATCTCCCAAATAACTTGGCTACAAAATCGATTACAGAGGCAAGGTGCTTTACTTGAAATCACATCCCAGACAACCTAGTTCTTATCACCCCAACATAAAATATAAATTTTCCCCTGGGACTGACAGTAATTCCTGGACTGACAGTAATTGGATAGGATTAACAACCTCATAATAAAAGATCCTCTGGGATGAGTGATCACATATCACAGATTTTCACATTTAGTTTGAGAGAAACCTGGGTCTGAAAATAACATATTGTGGCAATTCCAAAGATATGAAGATATTGTTGGCTAAAAGTAGACTGGGACATAGGTTAAAAGGGAAGACGGTAGACAAGAGACAACAAAAATTTTAGGAGATATTTCATAACTCTTAAAAGATATATTTCACTAAGAAAGGCTCTACAATAAATGCACATCAGTGACTAACTCAGGAAGTTAATGATGATATCAACTTCAGAGAAAAGGAGCTCACTTTGCAAAGGTTAATAATAGGCCAGAGATTGGAAAACATTTAGAAACAAGCAACAGATGAAAAACAAAAAATAAAGAGGAATATGTAGAACGAGAGTAAAACTATCAAGTATAAAAATAGATAGCATGAGCTTCTAAAGGTAAATAAAAAGGAAAACAACAGCTCAAAATAAATGTTGTTGGAAGACGAGCTTGAGGAGTTAACAGTGGGCAACAAAAATTAGGTAGAGACTTTGAACATGTATTTTGTATCCATCTTCAAGTTAGAAGGTACAAAAACCATCCCAAGAGTAAGCAGTAGAATATCAAGGTCAAAAATGAAAGAAGGCAAGGTTAAAAACCACTCACTATTCTAAAAGAAAACATACTTGGTAAATTAATGGAACTCATAGTTGCCAAGTCCTTTGGATCATTTAATATATTCCAGAGTCTTTTTAAAAAGTGGCTAGAAACAGTGGAATGCACTGGTTGTAATCTTCTAAAATTCCCTAGAAAGGTTCTAGCAGATTGGAAAACTGTCAATATAATGTCCCTATTCAAGCAATCAGGGAAACAAAACACAGTCTTCTTTAATGGTTCCTTTGCATCTTAAATGTCAGCCAAAACAGACAGCAAAGACACTTATACTGCAACATCTTGACAATGCAGCACATCTTTAGTATTGCACTGGAATTTATTTATTCTTGTAAGTGGCAATTTTTCCATATATGGTGAAAATATTTTTCTGGCATTTAAGCCATTGTTGGTAACACCCATACAATTAGCAGCTCCTACCCATCAATCTAAATAAATTTACTGAACAGATTTTTAAAAAACAAAAAGGTTCCAGTTATGCACTGCAGTTGTCCAAGTAAATCTCTTATAAAAGCAGCCCTAAAAATACTAAATCTCAAGACACTTTGCTAAAATTTAGCCCATAGCCAAAAATATTTTGCAACATTATCTGTCACAAGGTTATGCTCTTTTAATTTTGAATGTATGGTTTTCAAACCAACGAAACAAGATCTCATAATAATCGCAACATCTTCTACATCTAATAACATACCAAGAAGCCAGCTGATCCAAATCAGCCATAAAGCTAAAAACTTACGCCTCCAGGATAATCAAAGGACATTTAACCCTACATTCTCTTAGGTTTTTTTTAAAAATTGGAATCTAGCTGTTCTTATTTTTGATACACTTAATGTAGTGTCACATTTTTATTATTTTTTCCTTCAGATATAATAGTTAATAACTTTTTTCTTTAACTCAAGAAAACCTTTTCTGATTGCTTCTTATTGCTCATTACATAAATAGTTAAATAAATTCTAATTTGGAAAGGCATACCCTCATGAAAACAAATTTAAACCTTTGTTGTGGTTAACCAAGAAGGTTGACGAGAGGAAGTGAGTTCCATCCTTCTCAGCTGTTCACAACAATACAGCTGAAATTAGTAAACATTGCAAAACATATTACAACACACAAAAATGATAATCCCCTACAAAACGCAAAGTCAAATAGCAAGATAAACAGAATCTCTCAAATTTCAGTGCATCTGCTAAAACATGCACTTTTACACCTAAGCATCAGGAAGGCCCATCAGTTTAATACAGTAGCATTTAATTGTGATGAAGCAACTAGAATATCACAAGATAGGCTGGACAAGCTGTCATTCCAACTATTGTGATGAAGAATACAACCATCAAGACAAAATCTACTTCACAGATGAGAGGATGAAACCTTTGTTTGAAGGAATGAGGGAGAAGCAAGAGACGCTTGACTGAAGAGATCAACAATCACAACCCTACACTTCAAATCACTTGGCACAGCTTGCACAGGAACAAATTGCAGGAAAGTGTAATGCTGATAAAGGGCAATACTAGAAATAATCTTTACTCGTTTTGTGGAATTAAACATTATAAATTTATATCTCTTAATTCAACCACACCAGTTTCAATAAGTGCTCAAGTAAAACCTCAGTTTATGTCAACCACTAGCTTACAATTAATATGCAATTAACACTATGCCTGACACTTCCAAGGCATGAATTGTGCCATGAGGTTAAATATGAAAAAAATTACAAAGCTAACCCTACAGCAATACAGCCTCATCTCAATCAATACATTTATTTTAATAAGAATTTGCACCAGGTGCACAACCTTGTAAAAATATTCATCAAATCTGTCACAATGTTCTGGATGTTTTCAATGGACAAGCTTCAGTAGTCAATAGTAAACGAACAGCACCAGCTATTTATTACTTGCCCATAGACTTTTGTACTGATAGTTCCTATCAGGCAACTATCCAAAACGCACAGCATTTCATACAGAAGTTCTGCACTTTTGTGAACAAAGCTTGCAACTGTATACTTCCTTAATCAATCCAATTGAAGAATCATTAATGAGTACTGTAGAGTTTAAACCAAGATGTGTCAGTTAAAATCTAAATTTAATATCAAATTGGACACAAAGTAAAATAAAAAAGTAGAGAGAGAGAGAGAAAAAAACAGAAAGATAAATACTGGATAAAGACAGAAATATAAAACTGGCAGGAAAAACATTTACAAAAAGTGTTTAAAATCTCTAACAATAAGTACACTCTGAAAGAATGGCATTTCAGGCTTGTAAAAGTTAATTTTCAGTGCCAGAGAATTTGCTTTGCAATAATTAGGACATTTTGCCTCCAAAATGTTGCACAGACCAGAATGGACAAGCCCTAACAAGATTTAGTTCATATACATCACTTCATTTAATATATTTGGATGGCAATATCTTTATTGTACAGTTTTTGGAGGAATCTTAGGCTGCAACTTCCCAATTTTATATTTAATTGGATCTATGTAGTCACTGGAAGTTGCAGTCCAATTTTCACATAACTGGAATGCTATGCGACGTCAGCCTCATCACTACTGTTACGACAAAATCCAGGCCATTATTTTGGAAAAAAGGTAGACTTAGCAGCAACAACACATACTGGAATATTTCAAACCCCTTACCCCTTTCATCCTAGTAACCATAAGCTTTGGGTGAGTTACTGCAAAGGACAAAAAGGTCCCCATGAAATTCATGATTAGCACATTAAATTCAGTTCACATAATGCTGTCTTACAGAAGCAGTAACACAGACAGAAATATAACTTTACTAAGATCACAAAGTGTCATTCAAAGGAAACTCTATCTAACTGTGATCTCAAGCACTACAGTACTATTTTATTACCTTTTGTTTTGAGGGTAATCAATCATTCCTTTCAGTTACTGCTTCAAGAAATTCAATACCACAAATTAAATTAAATTTAGGGATTAACTATGGATCAGTTATTAATCTCACCTGAGTCACCTGATTTCGAGCCCAATCCAGGATCTGACATCCCAGTGCAGTACTGAGGAAGGTGCATTCTTTCAGATGAATCAGAAGACTCTCTCAGATTTACATAAAAGATTCCATATCACTATTGCAAAGAGAAGCAGGGGAACCATCTAATATTTTTGACAATATTTATCCCTCAGTCAACAAAAATAGATTATTTACTTATTATCGCATTGCTGTTTATTAGAGTTTTCTGCATACAAGTTGGCTGTTGCATTGCCTATATTACAACAGTGACTATATGTTAAAAAAATACTTCATTGACTTTTATTTTGAGCCATCTGGTGGTCATGAAAGATGCTGCAGTATATGAATGCAAGTATTTTTCCACCCAATCACCTTTAAAATAGAAATAACATACACAGATGCTTTAATCTCACAGTGCTTTTCCACTAAACTATTACCACTTTTGTCAATCACCACAAGATAGAAAGGCTCTGCATACCAAGTCTGAGGAGGTAGCATAAAATAAGTCAGTATGCAAGAAGAAAAAGGGAGCAGTTACCCAAGACCAAGTGCCAACTGGTCAGAAGTCCAGCAATTTTCTGTCACTGTTGCACTGCCTAAGAATTCTAACCTCATATAACCTGCACATAAATGTTGCTGCTGGCCAAGCCAAGTAACCTATGAGTCACTTACGTCCATGTAAAATACACTGCAATCTGGAAAATATTAAGGAACAGTCCAGATGCATGCTGTCATGAATGAACAGCTGTCTGTTTTGTAGTCTGCCAAGAGGCATGTGGCAATTCCTGTGGCACTAGTGACAAAATTTATAAATACCATGGGAGTATTTCCAATGCATGGTCACACTGCTGCAATGGAGCCCTTCAATTACAGTTTTAAAGAGACTTCCTTAACTGATTTAACATACAGCGGGATCCAAACGTCAACTTTGAGGCAAACTCCCAAATTGAATAGGTACACAAAATTATTTTTTTAAAGCAGAAGCATAGCTGCATCAAGGTGGCCAACTTTCAACATTACAACTGACTCAACAAATATTCTGAAAGAACTAATAGCAGATGTGCCAGACTAAGAGACAAACAAAATGTGCGTATTCAGGAGCAGTATCATTGTAATGCATAGCATTAGTAAAAGATAAAGCTATCAGAATTTCTCTACAGACTGTCAATGAACATAAGAACATATAAATTAGGCCACTCAGCCCCTCAAGCCTGCTATTTCATTCAATAACATTATGGCTAATCTGACTGCAACCTCAACCCTACATTCACTGTATTAATGAAAAGTATAGACAGGAAAGATTTCATTGTTTGAGAGAAAAGGGACCCTATGTTCGTTCCAAGATGACGTGCAGCAAGTTTGGCAAGAGATAGCCTGAAACAACATAGTCTCTCCCACATTTCTAGATCATGAGAGAAAATTGAAAACAAGTGTTGGAATGCATGTCAACTCAAATTAAATGAATAGTTTACACCGAAGAATTAATCTTATACTTCCTAATAATTGTTTAAAGCTATAACTGCAAGTTGATGGTTCCAAAAAGGGAAGGCTCCGTTTACCTTATACAATTATTTTATCAAAAAGTGTTTTAGACCATGTCACCACTGGACATATGGTTATTTGAGGATGCAAATATCAGTAATTGCATTAAATAAAAATAAAAAATAGATACCAGTGCTGGACATAATACTTCGGCACAATTGCAAGGTATATGCAAATGTACTTGCTAGAAAATAAAATGTGCAAGTGCTTTTTGATTGTTATGTGCACATGTTATGTGCACATCTTTACTTGTTGCTTATTGGTTATCTGCTCAAATGATTTACAACAGAGGGGTATAGAAAACTGATTTAAAATAGGGATCATGAGCCTTGGGAGTCCCTGGGAAGTGTGTAAATAGATGATAATATTGATGTACTTGTTTTTATCCTACAGGTGCTTTGGTCCAACTTGTTGTCTAACAAGGGGCACACACGCGATGGGTCGTGAGAGGGCTGTTCTTGGATTTTTCGAGAGTATCCTAGTGCTTCACGTTGTTAGTGTACGCTTGACCTGGACCATTTGATGGGCAACACGACAGCTCAGTGACTATCACTGTGCTGTGCAGATACATGGATTTGGGCCTGTGTCTGTGGAAGTTTGTGCATTCTCCCCGTGCTTGCGTGGGTTTTCTCCGGGTGCTCTGGTTTCCTCCCACATCCCAAAAATGTGCTCTTAGGCTAATTTGCAAAACATATTCTCTCTAAATTGTCTCAAATTTGGTTTTTAATCCATAGATCTATAAACAGGCAGGGATCACGGGTAGGGGTGGGAACATTGGGGTGGTGGTGCGGGCTCGTTGGGCCGAAAGGCCTGTTTCCTGTGCTGTTTTGTTCTTTCTTCTTTGTTCTTTATAAATAGCAATAATGTACAGAGATGGCAATTATAACTGTGGTCAGTTCAATTAATCAGAATTAACCCTTCAGACCAGAAGAAGAAAGCAAATATTTTAAATATAAGCAAACCAGATAGTTTCAAGTAACACAACTGGTAATACCCCCAGCCAATCTATGGTTTTAGCCACCACAGACAATCATCTGACGGACCATCAGGTGGAGGTTAAAAAGGAAATAAAGAACTTGCTTTTATATAACACTTTTGAGAATGTCCCATTTCACTTTTCAGACTCTGGAGAGAGTGCAGAGGAGGTTTACCAGGATGCTGCCTGGTATGGAGGGTCTGAGTTATGAGGAAAGATTAGGCAAATTGGGACTGTTTT
The DNA here is from genome assembly GCA_024679065.1 of Sphyrna mokarran. Taxonomy (NCBI): domain Eukaryota; kingdom Metazoa; phylum Chordata; class Chondrichthyes; order Carcharhiniformes; family Carcharhinidae; genus Sphyrna; species Sphyrna mokarran. Next base: position 14,982,476 of record JAGIQG010000033.1, on the reverse strand, counting down.
CCTTACAAAGACGTAGATTTAGAGGAGATCTGATAGAGGTGTACAAGATTTTGAAGGGGATTGATAGAGTAAACAGGGTTAAGCTTTTTCCTAGGATGGACTCAAATAGCACGAGGGGTCACGGGCTTAGGATGAGGGGGGTAAGGTATATTTTGGATGCTAGAGGGAGTTTTTTCACACAGAGGGTGGTGGGGGTATGGAATGCACTGCCAAGTGGTGGAGGCAGGTACTCTGGAGTTATTTAAGAAATACATAGATGGGCACATGAACAGAATGGGAATGGAGGGGTAATTAGCTAATTGGCAAAACAAATTCTCCCTAAATTGTCTCAAATTTGGTTTTTAATCCATAGATCTATAAATATGGACAGGGATCGCGGGTAGAGATGGGAACATCGGGGTGGCGGCGCGGGCTCGTTGGACCGAAGGGCCTGTTTCCCATGCTGTTTTGTTCTTTGTTCTTTGTACTCTTTTAAGTGGAGTCACTTATAATGTAATGAAATCTGGCAGCCAATTTGTGCACAACAATGTCCCAAAAATATCAATGAAATAATGTTTTTAATTACTTAATATTTAAAGTATGACTATTGAAAACACCCATATACTTCAAACAGTGCCACTGGAGCTTCTATTTTATCTGAGAGTGGTAATAGTTTTAATTGTTTATCTTAAATTTGGATTTTCTGGCAATCCAGCACTCCCTCAGAAGTATACTGATTATGTGATCAAAGCCTGGAATGAATTTTAAATCTGCAATCTTCTGACCCAGACTATCTAGTGCTATCACTGAGTCACAAAAGAAACCTTAAGGCAAAAGAATAGACAGACAAAGAAAAAAGGGAAAGGAATCACTGGACTAATTGAACTAAATTTGCATGTAATATGGTGTTATAATGAGGCTATATCACTCTCAGTACATTGCCTATATAGCTTGAAAATATATCTCAAAACCTGGAGCACAACAAAGTTGGTACTTATGCTCAAGTCAAAACTGTAATATATGCTCAGGCGAAATACATGCATATGTCAACAAGCAAGGGGCCATTAATTTACCGTATTATACATTTCAACTGAGCTTCTCCCAAAATGCTTACTCAATAAGAAAGTGAGCTGTGCACACACTTGCTACACATTAGCACTGGAATACAGCGCACTCTCCGCTCAAATATCTAATATGCCAGCAAATTTCACCCGCCAGTAAAAATAAGCTTAATCATTGGACATACGTCCACAATACTGTTTTTGTACAGGACAAACTCTCTCTATATAGCAACTTAGAAGCATGCAAATATAAGCAGAAAGTATGGGCTAACAGTGCTCAAAATTAGTGCTCAGTAACTCCATGTGTAGAAACTTGACTTCCCACCGAAAGAAAATTTTAGATTTTTTTTAGAATTGAAGTAGTTCTAATTTAAAAGTGGGCAGAGTTGGGCATTGCTAGTGATGCGTGCAAATCTTTGGATGTAGCACATGTTTGGAAACGTGCAGAAAATTATTTTGGCTAAAATAAATTTCTCTCTCATTTTTCATGACAACACATCGTTCAGAACTTTACAACCAATTGCTAACAACGGGATATAGGACAGAGTGTGAGGTCGGTTAGCACTAACAAACTTGATATAAGTTGACATCTGATGGTCAATTTTTCTTCTTCACTTTTCCTTCTTTTGTAAAAATTTAGAAAATCTTTATCATTTTTATGCAAAAGTTGGAAACACAACTTCATAGCAGTACATGATATGTATGATAAGTCAAAGCAGCTGGGAACGGAGACAGCATTGAAGGAATATAGAGAGAGTAGGAGGGAGCTCAAAACGGGGAGTTAGAAGGGGAAAAAGGGGGCATGAAATGATTTTGGCGGATAGGATTAAGGAAAACCCAAAGGCTTTTTACTACTATGTTAGGAATAAAAGGATGGTTAGAGGAAAAATAGGACCTCTAAGGGACAGAGGAGGGGAACTGTGCTTAGAGCCCGAGGGAATGGCGGAGATCCTGAATGAATACTTTGCGTCGGTATTCACGAAGGAGAGGGGATGTTGACAGCTCCTGTCTCTAAGGGAGCTGTGGACCAGTTGAGGGAAAAATCCATACAGAGGGAGGAAGTGAGAGAGCTTCTAGGTAGCATTAAAACTGATAAATCTCCGGGCCCTGATGGCATTTATCCCAGCGTGCTAAGGGAGGTGCGAGGTGAAATTGCCAAAGAGACGCAAATCTTTGTCTCTTCCTTGGACACAGGTGAGGTCCCAGAAGACTCTCACCTGTTGTACCGTTGTTTAAAAAAGGTAGTAGGGATAACCCTGGAAATTATAGGCCGGTGAGTTTGACGTCAGTGGTAGGGAAGCTGTTGGAGGGGATTCTTAGAGATAGGATGTATAGGCACTTAGAGCGTTGCGATCTGATTAGGGATACGCAGCATGGATTTGTTAAGGGGGGTCGTGCCTTCAAATCTGGTAGAAGTTTTTGAGGAGGTGACGAAAACGGTGGACGAAGGGTGAGCTGTTGATGTCATCTATATGGATTTTAGCAAGGCGTTTGACAAAGTCCCTCATGGGAGGTTAGTTGAGAAGGTCAAGGCAAATGGGATCTAAGGACAGGTAGCTAGATGATAAGTAACTGGCTTGGTAACAGGAGACAGAGAGTAATAGAGGAAGGGTGTTTCTCTAGCTGGAGGTCGGTCACTAGTGGTGTGCCGCAGGGCTCGGTACTGGGACCTCTTCTATTTGTAATATATATAAATGACTTGGAAGAGGGAGTAAGTGGAGTGATCAGCAAGTTTGCAGACGATACGAAGATGGCTGGACTTGCGGATAGTGAGGAGCGTTGTCAGCGCGCAGCAGGACATAGATTGGCTGGTAGCTTGGGCAGACAGATGGAATTCAATCTGATAAATGTGAGGTGATACATTTTGGGAGAAAAAATGTAGGGGGGAGGTATATCATAAAGGGTAGACCTATTAAGAGTATAGAAACGCAGAGGGACCTGGGGGTGCAGGTGAACAAGTCTCTGAAGGTGGCAGAGCAAGTGGAGAAGGTTGTGAAGAAAGCATATAGTATGTAGCCTTTATAGGAAGGGGTATAGAGTACAAGAGCTGGCCTTTAATGTTGCAGTTGTATAAAACGCTGGTTAGACCTCATTTGGAATACTGCGTCCAGTTCTGGTCGCCTTACTACCGGAAGGACGTGGAGACTCTGGAGAGAGTGCAGAGGAGGTTTACCAGGATGCTGCCTGGTATGGAAGGTCTGAGTTACGAGGAGAATTAGGCAAATTGGGACTGTTTTCCTTACAAAGACGTAGACTTAGAGGAGATCTGATAGAGGTGTACAAGATTATGAAGGGATAGATAGAGTAAACAGGGTTAAGCTTTTTCCTAGGATGGACTTGAATAGCACGAGGGGTCACGGGCTTAGGGTGAGGGGGGTAAGGTATAATTTGGATGCTAGAGGGAGTTTTTTCACACAGATGGGGGTATGGAATGCGCTGCCAAGTAAAGTGGTGGAGGCAGACACTCTGGAGTTATTTAAGAAATACTTAGATGGGCACATGAACAGAATGGGAATGGAGGGGTATAGAAAACTGATTTAAAATAGGGATCATGAGCCTTGGAGTCCCTGGGAAGTGTATAAATAGATGATGATATTGATGTACTTGTTTTTATCCTACAGGTGCTTTGGTCCACCTTCTTGTCTAACGAGGGGCATACACGCGATGGGCAGTGAGAGGACTGCTCTTGGGTCTTTTCAAGTGTATCCTAGTGCTTCATGTCGTTAGTATACGCTTGATCTGGACCATTTGATGGGCAACATGACAGCTCAGTGACTATTGCTGTGCTGTGCAGATACATGGATTTGGGCCTGTGTCTGTGGGAGTTTGCGCATTCTCCCCGTGCTTGCGTGGGTTTTCTCCAGGCTCCGGTTTCCTCCCACATCCCAAAGATGTGCTCTTAGGCTAATTGGCAAAACAAATTCTCCCTAAATTGTCTCAAATTTGGTTTTTAATCCATAGATCTATAAACACGGACAGGGATCGCGGGTAGAGGTGGGAACATCGGGGTGGCAGCGCGGGCTCGTTGGGCCGAAGGGCCTGTTTCCCGTGCTGTTTTGTTCTTTGTTCTTTGTACATGTTGATCATATAAGTAGCTGCTGTGAAAAGTATTCATACTGATGAAGTAAAGTGCACTTTTCTAACATTAGGATTAAACTCTATTTTAAGATAGGTTGTTAATCAGACCTGGGAATTGTTATGCTGTTGTCAGGAAGATGTTCTCCACCATTGCCACAACTCATCTTGATGAGGCCAGTAATTTACCACACTGCATACATTTAATAAACACATTTACTTCAAATTAACAATTAGACATTTTTTGAAAAACTAAATATTCACTTACACTTGGCAATGCTCATCAGAATCGTGTATAACTCTCACATATTAAAGACACTACACTCATTGAGTTAATGGGGGCAGAGATCAACTGCTGTCCCATTCTGAGAGAAACAATTAGTCACCCATCACTCCAAATCCCTTCATACATGATTTCTGGTATGCATGACATGCACAGGTATTAGTCAGCATTCACAGAGACTAAGGAGTACATAGAACATAACAGCGCAGAACAGGCCCTTCAGCCTTCGATGTTGCGCTGACCAATTAGGAAAAAGCAATGACCCTCTAACCTAAACCATTCCCCTTTCGTCCATAAACTTATCTACTAACCTCTTAAACGCCACCAAACTTGGCGCATCTACAACTGCCGCAGGCAGGGCATTCCACTCCCGAACCACCCTTTGGGTAAAGAACCTACCTCTGATATCCGTCCTATAACTATCACACCTTAATTTAAAGCTGTGTCCCCTCGTGCTAGCTTTCTCCATCCTAGGAAAAAGGCTATCACTGTACACCCTATCTAAACCTCTAATCATCTTATATGCTTCAATAAGATCCCCTCTTAGCCGCCTCCTTTCTAACGAAAACAACCTCAATCCTTCAACCTCTCTTCATAGGACCTGCCCTCCATACCAGGCAACATCCTGGTAAACCTCCTCTGTACCCTCTCCAATGCCTCCACATCTTTCTTACAATGAGGGGACCAGAACTGCACACAATACTCCAAGTGCGGCCGCACTAGAGTTTTGTACAGTTGCAACATGACGTTGCGGCTCCGAAATTCAATCCCCTACCAATAAAAGCTAAGACTCCGTATGCCTTCTTAACAACCTTATCGACTTGATTGCCAACTTTCAGGGATCTATGCACATATACACCAAGATCCCTCTGTTCTTCAACACTATTAAGAGTCCTACCATTAGCCCTATACTCCACACATTTGTTATTCCTGCCAAAGTGAATTATCTCACACTTTTCCGCATTAAACTCCATTTGCCACCTCTCGGCCCAGCTCTGCAACTTGTCCAAGTCTCTCTGCAAACTATAACACCCCTCTTCACTATCGACCACTCCACTGACTTTAGTGTCATCTGCAAATTTACTAATCCATCCTTCAATACCCTCATCCAGATCATTTATAAAAATTACAACCAGCAGGGGCCCCAAAACAGACCCCTGAGGTACACCACTTGTCACCGAACTCCAAGATGAATATCTCCCATCAACCACCACCCTCTGTCTTCTATCTGCTAGCCAATTCCTATCCCAATTAGCTAAATCACCCTCTATCCCATACATCTGCATTTTCTGCAGAAGTCTTCCATGGGCCACCTTATCAAACGCCTTACTAAAGTCCATATATACCACATCAACCGCCTTACCCCCAACCACCTCTTTAGTCACTTTTTCAAAAAACTCAATGAGGTTAGTAAGGCACGACCTACCCTTCACAAAACCATGCTGACTATCTCCAATCAATTCATTTCTCTCTAAGTAACTATAAATCCTATCCCTAATAATTCTCTCCAATACTTTGCCCACAACAGAAGTAAGACTCACTGGCCTATAATTCCCCAGAAAGTCTCTCTTCCCCTTCTTGAACAATGGGACCACATTCGCTATCCTCCAGTCTTCCGGCACTATACCCATAACCAATGACGACCTGAAGATCAGAGCCAGAGGCTCTGCAATTGCCTCTCTCGCCTCCCAGAGAATCCTAGGGTAAATCCCGTCCAGCCCTGGGGACTTATCTAACTTCAAACCCTCAAGAATATCGAGCACATCCTCCTTATCTACTTCAATACTTTCCAGTTTGCAACCCTGTATCCCAGTGTTCTCCACAACTACATTTACATCTCCCTGCATGAATACCGAAGAGAAATATTTGTTCAGTGCCTCTCCAATATCTTCAGGCTCCACGCACAACTTCCCACTGCTGTCTCTGACTGGCCCTAATCTTGCCCTAACCAATCTTCTATTCTTAACATATCTAAAGAAAGCTTTAGGATTATCCTTGATCCTATCAGCCAAAGTCTTCTCGTGTCCCCTTTTAGCTCTCCTCAACTCACTCTTTAGCTCCCTCCTGGATAATCTATAGCTATCCAGTGCACTAACTGAGCCTTCAAGCCTCATCCTGACATAAGCCTCCTTTTTCCTTTTAACCAGCGAATTAACCTTTTTAGTACACCATGGTTCCCTTACTCGACCATTTCCTCCTTGCCTGACAGGGACATACTCATCAAGGACTCGCAGTAGCTGCTCCTTGAATAAGCTCCACATTTCAGATGTTCCCAGTCCCTGTAGTTTCCTAGTCCAAACTATGCACCCTAATTCTCTCCTTATGGCCTCATAATTACTCTTCCCCCAGCTATAACTACTGCCCCCAGCTTCATGCCTATCCTTATCCATCACTAAGGTGAACGTAACCGAATTGTGGTCACTATCACCAAAATGTTCACCAACTTCCAAGCCTAACACCTGGTCTGGCTCATTGCCCAGCACCAAATCCAATGCAATTCACCTGTCTGTTCGTTGGGTAGGATGAAAATAGTGAGAAGTTATATCTTTTTAAATATTAGCCCAAAATGGCAATTCTATATTAGCTTGATATGATAATGATATTTTAATAGCTAATTTAACAAAGACATTAATCTCTTCAAAATAAAGAGTGCAACACATATATTTAAATGGAAATGCAATTCAGCATAAGGACAGACAGACCTTTCACATGTTAATACAGCACGCCATAATTCCTGGGCTAGTCAATGAAATATAAACTCAAAGCCAAATATGGTATTACAAATATAACCAATCCCAATATGCTAGCACCTTTTTGATTAATTCTAAGATTTAGGCTGAACTTCAATCAGTCATGCTTGGTTTTGTCATCACATAACCCCAAAAAGGAAGTCAAATCATCTTTATGATTGTGGATAAGTACTGCTTACTTTAAGTTAATGCGGTGCTATTTTCCCACTTATAGTCAAGAATGATCAAAATTTGAAACATGCTAAAAATTATACAGTTGTTCACACATACATTACCATATCTGAAAACGATATGATTAATAACAATTTGACAATTTCTTTCGATAGATTAACTGGGCAAGAATGGAACTTGTCAAGTGCAGCCCCACTTAGCTGGATAATAGGGGAGAGGCATTGGATCAATAGGCTGCAGACAAGTCAAGGAAGACGAGGTGGAATAATTTGTCTATCAGTCATATCGGATATCATTTGTGACTTGGTAAGAGTTGTTTCGGTATTATGGCACACCAGATTTGATATTATTTAAAGGCAATCAGACACACATAAGAAAATATCAACTTGCAAGAGTGGGACAAATTTGGATAGTTCTTCCACAATGATGACAAGTCAAACATCCTCCTTCTGTACTGATTCAAAAAAAATGGCCAAGGTTTATATAATTCTCCTACTACCATCCTGACAGTCGCATAATAAAACTAAACTGGACTTGTTAACTTATCATAACAATCAAACACTATCCAATCCATTACAACAGATCTAGACATAAAATGAAGAAAACTCCAGTGGTTAAGTACTTTGGAAATCAAAATCACCTATAGTGTCCAAGAATGGTATATGTCAAATTACTCACATACTGTTACCCAAAGTAATTAATTTAAATATGCTTCAATAATTCTTTCAACAACTCCCCAAGAAGGTTGTTCCATAGATTTATTATTTTATCACTAATATATTAGTTCCACAGATTAGGGATTAAATGTACTTCCTTCAAGCATAGGTTGTCCTGGACAAGGTGAAGTAGCTTGACCTGTTCTGCACTATTATTTCCCTTTAGGATCATAAAAATAGTTATATCACCCTCCAGCATTCTTTCAATGTACATAATCACTCTTCATATTCAAATTCTTCTATTCCTCAATCATTCTGGTGAATCTATATCTTTCAGTAGTTGCAAATTTTTTTTCAATATTCTGATAACCAGAATTGTGAAACTCAATACAGATAAACATTGCAGGTAAACACAAGGCAACAACAAATAAAACAGATCTCAAATTAAGATAATGTTCTGACCATTAAAGAGAACCAGAACACAATAATTACAAGGAGCAGGCCATTTAGCCTCTTGAGCCTGATCTGCTATTCGATAAGATCACGGCTAATCTGATTGTGGCTTGAATTTCACTTTCTTGCTTGTTCCCCCATAACTTTTGACTCCCTTGTCAATTAAAACTCTAACTTAGCCTTGAATATATTCAACGAACTAGCTTCACTGCTCTCTGGGGAAGATAATTAATGGCCCTTGAGAGAAAATAAATCTCATCTCACTCTTATATTGGAGACCCTAGTTTTTGGCTCTCCCACAAGGGGAAACATCCACTCAATATGCAACCTGTCAAATCCTTTCAGGATTTTACATTTTTAATAGGATCACCCTTTCTTTCCAAATTTCAAAAGGTATGTACCCCAACCAGTTAACTTTTTCTCATAAACGAGTTCCTTCATCTCAGGAATCAGTCATGATTGTTCAGATTCTATTATAGCACCAATTGCCTTACCTCTTTCACATTGTGCTCCTGTAAATCCATATGTACAGGCACATCGATTGGGAGCAACACATCTTCCACCGTTCAAACACCCATTCTCACAGACAGCTGAAAAACAACATCTTTTAAAATTTAGAAAATAGCTAAGCATTTTTGTCCATTAGCCCTATGTTTCAAAAATGCTAAAATTATAGAACATAGAACACTATAGCACAAACAGGCCCTTCAGCCCACAAGTTGCACCGATCTTACCCATACTTACTAGGCCACAGAACTATCTGCAACTCCCAATCCCACTTAATCCCAGGTACTCGTCCAGAAGTTTTTCAAAAGACCCCAGCGAGTTCGCCTCCACCACCACCGATGGCAGCCAATTCCATTCACTCACCATGAGTGAAATACTTACCCCTAACATCTCCTCTGTACTTGCTGCCCAGCAGCTTAAACCTATGCCCTCTCGTAGCGACCATTTCAGCTCTGGGAAATAGCCTCCAAGAATCCACCATATCTATTCCTCTCAACATTTTATAAACCTCTATTAGGTCACCTCTCAACCTATGTTACAGTAAAAGTTTTAAATTTCATGCCAAGGCAGTTTTAATCAAGGAAATAAATGGACAACTGGCCCTCCATCTTCTGATGATGAATAATTTATGGCATGCAACAACCTTACAAAACTGAATTACTTTCACCGATTCATTTGACATATTAGGTGAAGATTATGAGCCATATAATACAACATTGATAACTCATTTAAACCAGTAACACTTAGAAAATGCATGAAATCACCACTCAACACACTGAACAATTATTAATTATAACGAAATTACTTTGTTAAAGGGACGCATGTAGGGCTAAGCAGACAGGACTGGCCTAAGGTTAGCCCATTTAAATCCTGGAGTTAGCAAGTTTAATTACTTATTATGCAAATTGGAGGCAAATATGCTTTTGGAAAGAGACGAGAAAACTAATTTCTTGCATGATAAGGCAAAAAGAAGGCCAAAGAAACCTTAATATGTTCCAGAATCATACTTCATTAGTAACAAATAAAGTTAGACACCAAGGATTGATAATAGATATTAAGATTGTGTGTTAAGAATGTCCCATTAAATTGATTTAGGGCATAAGCCATCTTCTTTTGAACAAAGCTGTTTTGACATCAAGGAGCTGGATTCCTGAAGTCTGTCAACTTCTATTTTCTTTCTTGGACAGATCTTGCCAGCAGTCCAAATTATTATTTCGTGCCAGGATATTTAGATAAGTTGTTAAAGGAAATTTACCTGCGTACCATAGAAGGACAAAAATTCTTCACCGCTTTTCACTCAGTCTCAGAACAGGAACTACAAGCCTGTATAATAGCTGGAATATTTTAATTCATTGCAGTCATTCACTTTCCATCTACTGGCTTGCCAATTGACAGACCTGGCTTATTAAATAGCTGCAGCTACAACACAGAAATTCCTTTCAACTACAGACTGTAGTAGCTCACCATGAATTAAAAATGAAATCAGAAGATGGAAGTTCCCTTCCAAGAAATACATCACAGCTGTGAACAAATATGGGAATGGAACTTAATTTCCTAGTCAGAACATCACACTAAGGACTAAGTGGGGGGCCGGCTCCAACGACTAAGTGGGGGGCCGGCTCCAACGACTAAGTGGGGGGCCGGCTCCAACGACTAAGTGGGGGGCCGGCTCCAACGACTAAGTGGGGGGCCGGCTCCAACGACTAAGTGGGGGGCCGGCTCCAACGACTAAGTGGGGGGCCGGCTCCAACGACTAAGTGGGGGGCCGGCTCCAACGACTAAGTGGGGGGCGGCTCCAACGACTAAGTGGGGGGCCGGCTCCAACGACTAAGTGGGGGGCCGGCTCCAACGACTAAGTGGGGGGCCGGCTCCAACGACTAAGTGGGGGCCGGCTCCAACGACTAAGTGGGGGGCCGGCTCCAACGACTAAGTGGGGGGCCGGCTCCAACGACTAAGTGGGGGGCCGGCTCCAACGACTAAGTGGGGGGCCGGCTCCAACGACTAAGTGGGGGGCCGGCTCCAACGACTAAGTGGGGGGCCGGCTCCAACGACTAAGTGGGGGGCCGGCTCCAACGACTAAGTGGGGGGCCGGCTCCAACGACTAAGTGGGGAATAGGATCCAAGACGGGGTCTAAGGAGGTTTGAGAAATGGGGTTCAGGAACATTAAAAGAATAGTATGTAAGGAGATTGAATATGCCAAGGAATAACTGAATTGTCAAGTGCTTTAAGATTTGAAGACAACTGTGACAAACTGCTTTGGCTGTGGCTGTGACACTCACCAGCGCCAAGACTTCCTTTAAACAATGACTCATTCCAATTAACCAGAGTACTACATGCAACTACACACAAGATGTGACTGATAACATTTTGCAGAATAGTTACAATCCCATTAATTTCCAGAAACAGGAGAAACTATTAATTGTACTGCTGCTATCTTTTTCCTAAAATCAAAATCTTTGGGTGTCATCCATCATGCACGTATGAATGATACAGAATGTCAAAGTCAAACCAATGTCATGTACCAACCAAATATCATAGGTGAGAAGATAATTTTAAGCTAAATCACTGGGCAATAACAATGCAAGACAATGTCAACCATTTCATTTCAATCTGTATCAAAATCAGCTTACTGATTTTTCTCAAGAGGACACATCTGGGCAATTTTCCATATTGTCAGATACATGTCAGTGTCACAACTGGACTGGAACACTCGCTAAAGGGCCTAACTAGTTTGAGAGCATAAGTTCTGCAGCACTGCAGCCAAGATAAGAACATAAGAAATAGGAGCAGGAGTAGGCCATCTAGCCCTTCAATAATGATCCGGACAAGATGTTGTCAGGATCATTACTTTTACTGCACCAATGGACTCAAACATTCTTGATATCACATGGAGCTTAGTAATAGGAGACAGAGAGTAATAGTGGAAGGGTGTTTTTCTAAATGGAGGTCGGTCACTAGTGGTGTGCCGCAGGGCTCGGTACTAGGACCTCTTCTATTTGTAATATATATAAATGACTTGGAAGAGGGAGTAAGTGGAGTGATCAGCAAGTTTGCAGACGATACAAAGATTGCTGGACTTGCGGATAATGAGGAGCATTGTCTGGCGATGCAGTAAGACGTAGATAAGCTGGTAGCTTGGGCAGATAGATGGCAGATGGAATTCAATCCTGATAAACGTGAGGTGATGCATTTCGGGAGAAAGTATGTAGGGGAGAGGTATATGATAAAGGGTAGACCTATTAAAAGTATAGAAACGCAGAGAGACCTGGGGGTGCAGGTGAACAAGTCTCTGAAGGTGGCAGAGCAAGTGGAGAAGGTTGTGAAGAAAGCATATCATAGGCTAGCCTTTATAGGAAGGGGTATAGAATACAAGAGCTGGCCTTTAATGTTGCAGTTATATAAAATGTTGGTTAGACCTCATTTGGAATACTGCGTCCAGTTCTGGTTGCCTTACTACTGGAAGGACGTGGAGACTCTGGACAGTGCGCAGAAGAGGTCTCCCAGCATGCTGCCTGGTATGGAAGATCTGAGTTACGAAGAGAAATTAGGCAAATTGGGACTGTTTTCCTTAGAAAGACGTAGACTTAGAGGACATCTAATCGAGGTATACAAGACTATGAGGGGTATAGATAGAGTAAACAGGGTTAAGCTTTTTCCTATGATGGACTCAAATAGCACGAGGGTGAAGGGGGTGAGGCATAATTTGGATGCTAGAGGGAGTTTTTTCATACAGAGGGTGGTGGGGGTATGGAATGCGCTGCTAAGTAAAGTGGTGGAGGCAGGTACTCTGGAGTTATTTAAGAAATACTTAGATGGGCACATGAACAGAATGGGAATGGAGGGGTATAGAAAACTGATTGAAAATAGGGATCATGAACCTTGGGAGTCCCTGGGAAATGTGTAAATAGATGATGATATTGATGTACTTATTTTTATCCTACAGGTGCTTTGATCCACCTTGTCTAACGAGGGGCATACACGCGATGGGTTGTGAGAGGGCTGCTCTTGGATTTTTTCTGACAGTATCCTAGTGCTTCACGTCGTTAGTATGCTTGACCTGGACCATTTGATGGGCAACATGACAGCTCAGTGACTATCGCTGTGCTGTGCAGATACATGGATTTGGGCCTGCGTCTGTGGAAATTTGCGCATTCTCCCCGTGCTTGCGTGGGTTTTCTCCGGGTGCTCCGGTTTCCTACCACAACCCAAAGATGTGCTCTTAGGCTAACTGGCAAAACAAACTCTCCCTAAATTGTCTCAAATTTGGTTTTTAATCCATAGATCTATAAACATAGACAGGGATCACGGGTAGAGGTGGGAACATCGGGGTGGCGGCACGGGCTCGTTGGGCTGATGGGCCTGTTTCCCGTGCTGTTTTGTTCTTTGAGTCAAACAAACTACTTGAAGATTTATATCTGATTGCGGAGACCTCCAAAGAAGACAAAAATGGATCATTTGACCATTCCAACTCAAAGTTGTTGTAAATGCTTTAAACCTTGCCTATGCTCAATTTCAACACCACTGAGGATGGGGATTTTCATGAAGCCACCTCCTTCGACGAGTTGTTTGATTGTAAAGCAGCATACACAACTGAATGGGGCAGGAGCTTTGGTCAGATCTCTGGAATTACAACTGTGTCTTTATCATGTTGCTTCCATTGTTTTGCAAGTTATGTCATTCACATTTACATTCCATCCTTAGATGCTTAATTGGTGATGCTCCCACCATGTTCTGCTACAGTGAAGCAGTAAATAGCCCAATAAGGACAGTCCAATTTTTTTAACTTCAATGATAGGAAAGCTTTCAGAAAAAATAATTTGGGACAAAATTAAAAGACACTTGGACAAATGTGGATTAACTGACAAAACCTAACAGGGAAAATTGTCACTAGCTCACATTTTTATTTTTTCATGATGTAACAAATAGGACAGATGAGAGTAATACTGTTTATGTGGTTGCATGGACTTCAAGAAGTCCTTTGATCTAGCGCCATATAATAGGCTTTCAGCAAAGTTATAACTCATGAAATAAAAGAAACAATTGCAGCATAGAAACTAAATTGGCCAAGTGGCAGAATCAGCACAGTTATTTGGTTGCTTTTCGGCCTGTTGGAAGCTATACTGAGAGGTTCCTTAGGAGTCAGTGTTTAGAACCCATGTTTTTCCTTAATGTATGTTAACAAACTAGGCTTGGGTGCAGAGAGATTAACTGCAAAATTTGCGAATGACAAGTTTGAATTATGAATTGTGAATAAGATAGACTTCATAGACCGGCTGATGGCATGGGCAGACAGGTGGCAAATGACATTTAATATAGTCAGTGTGGTGACTCATATTGATCGGAATAACAAGGAAAATAAAGGCTGAAATTCAGAACAGGTGCAGAAATAGAGGGGCCTGGGACTATATGGAGACAAATTATTGAAAATGACAGAGCAAATGATAAAGCATACAGTATCTTGGGCTTCATAAGTAGTAACATGAATCACAGAAGCAAGAAAATGACAAACTTGAACAAAACATTAATTCAATCTTAAGTGAAATAATAATACATCCACTTCTGGGCACCACACTTCAGGAGAAGACATGAAGGCATGAGAGAGGGTACTGAAAGGTTTTGCAAGAATGGTTCCAGGGATGAGGAACTTCACTTACATACAGTGAAGAAGGTTGGGTTCTTCCCCTTGTAGGAGCAATTAAGAGATTCAATAGAAGTGTTCAAAATCATAAGGGGTATAGACAGTGTAGGTATGGAGATACTGTGCCCACTGGCAGAAGGATCAAGATTCAAACAGCACCAAATTAAAGCAGCTGGCGGTGATTTTAGGAAAAGCTTTCTATTTTAATTCAGCAAGTGGTTAGAATTTAGAATGTACGGCCGGAAATTGTGGTGATAGTAGATTCAATTGTGGTTTTCAAAAGGATAGTTGAACAATTGCCTGAAGAGGAAAAAAAATCATAGGGCTATGAGAAAAGGTACAGGAGTAAGACTAGGTGAGTTGCTTTTGCAGACAGGCTGCACAATATGATAGCAGAATGTCCTTTTCCTGTGTTTTACCATTTTAGGTTGGTGAAAATGATACCAAATAGGTTTTTCCCTCATGTTCTCTCATCACTTGCCAAAGGTCCAGTCTAGCAACCAAGAGCTTCAGACTTCAGAAGTGGTGCTACCAAGCCATTTTTGGTGATGGATGTTGAAGTTTCCCCAAATCAATAGCCCTTGGCATTGTCAGCATTTTTTCCAAATAACATTCAACTCAGAGAAATGCAGATTTATCAGCTGAAAGAGGTCATAGGTTGTAATAAGATGGTTTTCTTTCCTATGCTTGATCTGGCCTACTCCTGCACCTATTTTTCTATTAAACATCTTGCAAACTAGAGTCAATGTTGGGGACTAGCAGAGCCATACTGTCCTAACTATTTACCACAGGGCCATGATGGGGTCTGTTATGAGGCCCCATCATGGAATTGTGACCAGAGTCTGGGATATTGGTGTAAGGTATGATATGATAGTATGAGCATAACATGTCAGATTGTTGTTTGATGAGTCTGGAGGACAATTCTCCCAATTTTGGCACAGAATTTCCAGATAGTAGTGAGGAGAGCTACGCAGAGTCAAGGGGCTGGTTGTGCCTTTGCCATGTCTAGGTCATTGCCAAGTGATCTATACAATTCATTCTTGTTAGGTTATTTTTAATGGTTTCCTACAACAGACTTCAGAGAGCAGTTAAAAGTCAAGTATTTTTTTTTAATTGCAGGTGAAGTGCAATGCACAACGAAGTGTGATGCATCAAAAAGCACAAAACATGAGAGTAACACATGATGGCTGATTCTCTGTAATTGGACCAGTTGAAAGTAGTAACAGTTGTGACATTTGAGATACAATCTGAAACTGTTGAAGTTAGTGGGTGTAGAACTACTAGAAGTACAACAGAGGACAAGTTTCATCACCAAGATAAAATATTCTTTTTGTTGAACTAGCAACCACTCCAACAAAGCAAACATTTCTCTTGTTCTGTTAATATCCCCAAGTATATGTACCAGAGACATTGCTTTGAATCAATTTATTATTTCTTTCAACAAATGACCCATGAGTATACCATGTAACTTGTAGAATTCTTTTTTAATGGAGAGAACTGCAAAGAAACAGAGGGATTGTCCCAGATAATCAAATAAAGTTCATGTGTACAGCAAGCAAATAGGAAATAAAATGGTATGTTGCCCTTTCTCACAAATGGATTGAAACATAAACAAGTCCTATGAAATTTATATTGGGCCTTGGTAATATACACAAGGAGTATTGCATCCAGTCTGTCACCTCACCCAAGGATCTACTTACCTTAGAGGAAGTAAAGCAAACATTAACTAAACTGATTCTAGGCGAAGGGATTGATCCTATATTCCCTAGAATTTGAAAGAATGAGCAGTGATCTAATTAAAACGTACAAACTTTTTCAAGGGCTCGACAGGAAAATGCTGGGAGGATGATTCACCTAACTGAGGAGTCAAAAATAAGGAGCCACCGTCTGAGAATAAGGAATTGGTCATTTACGACTGAGATTAGGAGAACATTCTTTATTCAAAAGGAGTGAATCTTTGTAATTCTGTATCCCAGTAAGCTGTGGATGTTCAATCTTTGAGTATACTCAACATAAAGGTTGATAGATTAAGGGAATCAAGGGATATGGGGGGTAGCACATAAAATGAAATTGAGGTAGACAATCAATCATCCACAAACTTATTTAATCAGAAACAGGATCAAAGAATCAAATACTCTACTACTGCCCCTATTTCGAAACAGCAAAGTGCTTAAAAGTTGGATGTATAATCAGTGTGGACAAGCTTAATGTTTTTGCCAAAGTTTAGCCCAAAGATAGCATGCTCCCAAATCAGATAATTGTGGGAAATATTCAGTACAGGTTAAAACCATTGTAGGAAGTGGTCAGTACATTTCAAGGGCAGAAAAGTCAGCATCCAGATCACCTGTCCATTCTTCTGCATCCCTTAGCAGTATATTTTCAGCAGTGGGCAATGGCAGTCACCTTGGAGCATGTTTTATTAGATAGGGACAAAGCAAAAGTATTTACAATGTAGTTTTCTAAGATTATCTCAAAAGTTAAATCAACATAGGCCTTAATCATTGAATTAAATGAGGAAATAAATGTAAAAGCAAAACACTGCATTTGCTAGAAATCTGAAATAGAAATAAAAACATAGCATCTTATTTTTTGAAACGGCATTATGCAGACTTCTGGCTCAACACGGGAGATCAACTTTTTACGTAAAAATATGAATTAGGAGTAGGTTTTAGATTATAACAGAATCACAAAATAATAATGGTGCAGGAGGCCATTCAGCCCATTAGCCTAGACTGGCTCTCTGAAACAGCATTCTACCTAATCCCCATGATCTTGTATATAATCTCTGCCTTCATTTTGTTCTATTTTTTTTCCTTTAAAAATCTTTTTCAGTTTTGCTGGGTTGGTCTTGTTTTATTTCTGTCTTTCCCTTCATATTACATTCAGGTGGTTATTATGCAGCTTTCACATCTCATTTGGACTATACTATATGCATTACCACTTTTTGACTGCAGCATCTTGAAATCTTTATTATCTAATCTCTCCTGCCTTCCGCTATCATAGAGCTTCCTTTTGGTTTGGTTGTTCCTGACCCCTTTTCTTTTCTACCGATTTAAAAACTCTTATGTTTCTATCTTCTAGTTCAGATGATAAATCATCTTGACCTGAAACAGTATCTTAAGTAAAAGCACTGGCTCTGACGAAGAGTGAAGCAGAATCAAAACATTAGCTCTGTTCTTCTCCATAGATGTTGTCAGATTTTTCAGCTTTTTCTGCTTTTGTTGTGAAATATTAACTGTTTCTCTCACAGATGCCATCTGATCCGCTGAGTATTATAATTAAATAAATGTATTGGGAACTCAAATAGTTGATTACATGTACATTGAAGGGCACTGAGTTAAAAGTTCAGTCAAATTATTTCTTTTTAAATACTTTTCTGGAAATGAAAGGAAGAAGGATCAGAACGAGTCCCTTACATTCACACAAAGCATTGCTATTGCATTAATTTTGAAATGTACTATAAAATGAGATTACAGCTCAGTGAATAAGGAAATAATAGCAAACAATTTGTTAAAACTGGGCTTTAAGGAATAATCTATAACAATACTCACGCTGCCCACAATGAGTTCCAACATATCCTTTCTGACAAATACAATGATCCTCAGCACAGGAGCCACCATTCATGCATCTAATGTTGCACTGTTGGACTGCAAAATAATGTGGATGCAATTTAGTATAGTAATAATTAAGCTCTTGTCTACAAATCAAACCTTTGCTTAGTGAAGAAAATTTCAATTCAACAATAATTACAGATTTAAAAGTTGAAAAACTTTAAGTGTGCTTTGGAATAACTGAGCAATACTGATAAGTAACTACTCTACACACATTCACTGTGGCCAAAGATAAGGCTGAATCAATTAGCTTAAAATAAGCCTGATAAATTCTATTGATAAAGTTTCTAAACACGTACGCTCAAGAGGTCAGATTCCCAGATAAGCTCCAAAAGTAAACATAGAAATTCTTATACTAACTTACTTAGAAGGGTATGGCACACATATCTTTAGGGATCAATAAATCAGTCAACATTAATTAAAAGTTTGAAAAGTTATATCTGCCTTTATTCTTAAATTGGAGTAATCAATCACAATAATATATAAAATAGAACATGTAATAAAAATCTTTGTGAATAGTATGAACTTTGCATTGTGAAAAATGGCATTTTCACTCATGATGAGTATTTACATTCGTGAAGCAGTGAGAAAGTGCTGTTGTGGTGCTGAACTATATTTATACAATATAGTTAACACTAATAAATGCCAGTTTTAGTTGGCATTAGCTTTCACACTTCTTCAGAAGGCAAGTAGATGGCACCACTGGATAACAATCAATCACTTAATTGAAAGGAGAAAATCCATCTTGGATTATACTTCAGCATTCCACACCAATCGATGACACAGTGGCTTTGCCAAAGGTTGTGAAGATGCCGTTGCCTACCTGCTTGTCTAAGCTGCAAATTATGCAGCTTAGGGAGAAGAGCTAAATGTGAAAAAAAATCTCAAGTATAAACCAAAATTAATGCTGTTAAGAAGTGAAAACAGACTCATTTGTAATTTGAGTATATTAATAAACTTGCAAAAAGTTTCATTCCTTGCATTTTGTTTATTAATATCGTCAAAAACAAATGTGATCATAAAATAATTTAAATCCATACCCATTTAATTCAAAATAATCAATAACTCATGCAGCTTGAAGTACTACGATGCTACTTGCAAACTCACTTTCAGTATCAACTTGCAGCAGAATTTCTGGTTCAACTAAAAGCCATAACTGAAACTTTACCAAGGAACACCTATAGCACTAAGGAAACTGTTGTCATTAATCTTTAATTAGTACCTCAGCAGTTCAAGCAAAATAAACCTCATCATCAGTCATGAACATCTGCAATACTGATACTGATCTTGCAAAGATTTAACCTTAAGAATTTCTTATATTAAATGCGTATTTTGTGACAACCTAATTCCACATACAAAAATGAAGACAAAGTGAATAAGCCAATAAAATGATTTAACAGACAGAATTTCTAGTTAGTTATAGTTTTAATATATTAAAGCATATTCATCCCAGGACTACGAAATACAAACAAACAGCAGACAGTCAGGACTCAATTGGCACGAATTGCTTTGCTAAATTCCAACCGATAGTTTCCTGCCAAAAACACACATTTTCCTACATCAGTGCATTTTTTCTCTGTTACGCTGCAGCAAAGAAGTCACATGATGGGTTCAAAAGAAGTACTGTTTATGTAAACATGAATGTTCCTAACATAACCATAGGAAATACAGAAAAATGAAACGTGCATATCGCACCATTTCCTGTTTAGCAAAGCGTCTAAAATTCTCTAATTCATCGTAGAAATAGTTTTTCTAACTGCACTAAAACTGCACTTATAAAATTATTCATTGTTCACATTGTTTTAAAAAGTTAACCATTGAAATTTGTGTGTGGTACAGCATATTTTAAAATATATTTCTGCAAAATACAGAAATATGAATATAAAACAGGCTTTGCAGGAAAGAAGCCAAATATGTGTATTTATTAAATTTATAGTGCTGAGATCATAATTATCCTTCAGATCCAAAGTCTTCAAATGATTAAATCTATCCCCACCATTGGTTTTACCAATAACACAGCTAATCTCAATGTAATTTGCTACTCCTTGAGGCTGTTATTGAATCTTAATGACCTTTTTTTTTTATTTTAAAATAGTATTCGCATTTATAAGGAAACTTCAACATAGGAAAATGCCCCAAAGTACTTCACAGGAGAGCAATCTGACAAAATGATCCCAGAACCCTCTCCAATATCATGGAATTCTTTTGGTTATAGGTTTCATAAAATATTAAGTAGCTTCATTATTCCTAACCTTATGACCTGTCTCTTTTGTTAAAATCTGGCCCATCAAACCAATATTTTTCTCGCAATTTATTCTATTAACGATCTTTGTAATTTAATCAACTGTTTGCAGGACCAGTGACGGAGCATGTACGATCTATTGTCTGAATAGACCATTTGTCAAATGTTCTACATTATGCATTGACCTCGATTCATATTTTTTGAGTCAGACCCTAACTGAAAGGAAAACTGAACCTTCAAGTTTCGAGGAATACTGAAAAAACAAAGTGAATCAAAAATCATCTGGGCTCAGATAACCAGCAGTGCGCAACAGGCAAACTTTAATAATGCAAAGGCTGGATTTATGAATTCAGATAAAGAAACATAAGGTTATTGCACTGCTTCATTTATTTGAAAGAGATTAACAGTGCATAATATGGGGTTGTGGTGGTCAGAGTTATTACTGAAGGTTCAGATAAACTGTTGTGCACATAGCTGAGAAAGTTTTACAGAAGTGCGCCTTTTTTGGTGAAGACTGTCCGAGGAACTCAGGTTCAGAATTGTTGTATCCAACTATAGCCAATCATCAAAGAAAAGGAGCTGTAATTCTAAATGAGGAAGTTCAGATTTGAAGAGCTTTTAGACTGAAATCAGTGTCATACGTGCTTAGCGGATTGCCCAATAAATCTATAAGATCTTTCTTTATTGCATTTGCTTTTTAATGTTTAATTTATAGATAACGTTGACCACAATTAACCTGATAATTCATGTTTAATTTATGTTGATTTTAATCAAAGGAAAAGTACAAAATGTGAAATCTTATCCATTGGTTTTCTCATTGGGGTCATTCAGTAAATTTTGTTATTTCAGTTTGGTGATTTCCATAGGGATCATACAATTTAAATAAATAATAAACACCTGACAAATGAGACACAATTATGATTTGTCATTAGTCACTTCTAATGAAATGAGGCTTCAAAATAACTAATATATCTGCCATTAAATATATGGGAGTAGTTTATATAAGTTGTGCGCCATGCTGTTGGATAGGCATACAAACACTTCATACATTTGTATAAAATTATTCTTGTTATTTTAGCAGAAGCATTAGCTAATTTGTGATCTTTAGATTTAATTTCTCCAACATCTTACTTGGCAATCTCCCACATAATGCTCCAAACTTCAGCAATACTCTAGGGGTTGATTCTCTAAACTCACCACGCCGTTAGCAAATCCGAAGAACAGCATGCAAGCTTAAAGATTTGTTTTGTACAATGCCAAAATGTTTGCAATTCTCCTGGCCCCTTTCTAATGGTGAAGTTCAGTTTGCACAAGTCCAATTAGTATATTTCAAGTACCATTTAATTTTGCATAGCCTGTTGAAATCCTAGTGTGAAGAAGTCTCTGGCCTTCAAGCACAGCTCAAGAATGGTGAGAATCATTACTGGTATCCACTAGTGGAAACATGCCACAATCATCACGCCAAGGGCACAGATGCCACTAAATCCCTGGGTGGTATGTCTATCTCACACTCAGGTGGTGCCCAACTGGCACATGGGCAGTGCCAGACAGCCCAACAGTGCCAACAGGCCACTGCCAGAGTGCTAGGGCCGTGCCCACTACCAACACAAAATTCCCATTCTCCAGTCTCTGCATGCCTGAAGCTATTAGAAATTTTTTTGGGAGTATGCCGCCCTAGAATTTTGCATTCTAAACCATATTGAATCATACCAATGCATTACCTCCACTATCATTGACCTACTCTCATTCTCTATTCAAAAAAGACTGAAATTTCTTGCCCAAATCATCAATAATCTTTACTGCTATACTCTATCTAATTCCCATAGACTTGCTCCTTTTCACATAGACAATCCTCAAACTATGGCATTTGTGCATGTCCTTCCTTTAACCACAAATGATAGGACTTCAGCTACTTCGATACATTGTTTGGAATTCTTTCTAAACAATGCACTAAGTTGTCTACTTCTCAAAACTTGCTTGATAATCCCTATTTCTTGTTCTCGAACCTTAAAACTCTAATGCAGAGTTTTTATTCTTTTTCTTTTAACATACCATGTGCTTTCCCCTCAAGTCTAATGCACAATGCCCTCCTAGCAAGAGTTTACACCTTTTGAAACAGCATCATTCAATTCAACTTATGTTTGATAGTAGTGCTTTTTGTAAACTCATCTGGAATATCAGTAAATACAGTGTCAAAACAAAATTTCTCCCATCTCTCTATCACAATAAGTTTAAGAGGAAATGGGGCTCCTGACGAGTGGTGCAAATTATACCCAAAGGAGTATTTGATGAAACTCTAGCAAAAGGGATGCTGTAGACATAAACACTGATCAGGGTAAGTCATAGCCATGGTCCCAATTCTATTTAGAGGAAGGCTTCACAAAATATCCTGAATAAATTGTTTGATTGAATGTTTTCAATTGTCAGAAAGCCAAAAGGAATTGGAAATACTGGAAGTAACCACATTTCTTTTGGTTCGAATTGCTGAGGAGGCATGCTCTCTTAACTTGCTCACATGTATTTTCCAAATTAATGTAATAGAAAAATATCTGCAACTGCAGATATCTTTGTATTTTCTTAAACCAATTGTTTGTCCAATGTAATTCTGTTACTATAGCAATGAAATTTATGTTGCAGTAAAAATTAAACTAACTACAATGGCAAACATTTTATGATATGAATTTATTTCAGTTGCATGGAAAAATTGAAAGACTAGCAACTGGCCAGCTAGAATAACAATAATTCTCATTATTATTGATATCCCAGCTGACCACCAGTGCTGGGAAATAAAGCATTTGAAATATTGGAAACTAACTACCAGCAACAAGGACTCGTGGGTTAGCTATTTCAGTTAGTCAGAAAAAAGTTTCATTCAATCTGTTTTGTATTTATATAGCGTATAAGGGAATAACAGGCCACTTGCAAAGATTTTGCTACACACAATGCAAGGAAAAAACTTTCCTGCAATATGCTTCAGTTCCCAATCTCAAGAAAATAATTATCAAACACGCTTGTATGATTTTTAAAAATTCATTGCGACCTCAAGTGAAGTTGTCAGTTACTGATAAACTAGCCAAGGTCCATAAAACATTTGCAGTCAGAAGTGTATCTTGGTTGCAGCAGCATTTCTTTGAATACAGGACTTTTCATTATTCTCTCATCAAAGACTCCAACAGAATTATATTTTGAAAAAAACATAAAGCGTAGTGTGTAGGCTTAGACCTAAGAATATAAATGTAAATTTTGTCAAGAATCTGGCTCTGTGATTTGTTTGTCATCAAAATGAAAGTCAAACTGGGAATGGTGCTCCTTAATTTAAAATGCATGTGATGGGTTCAATATTATTTGAGAAACATTCTATTTTTTTGAAGTCTGATAGTTGTAATTTCGACATTGATCTTCGAAGCAAACAGCTTTCTAGCTACACAATCTTATTCCCCGACAAAGTCTTTGTTTAGGATTAAAGTTTCTTTGCAACATTATAATTGCTTCTTCCTTAAATCTAAGTGTGCAGAGGCTCTGAAGGCCACAGACCTATTATTGAAAAAATATTCTCTTTCAGAAAGATGTAGACACGGCTTGCTAAGGCAATACTTTGTTCATGTCTAACAGCCCTCGAGAAAGTGATAGTGAGCCTTCACGAATAGCTTCCATAGATCTAGTGTTTGTACATCTAGAGTGCTGCTGGGAAGGAAGTTCCACAATTTTGATCCCATAACAGCAAAAATACCAGTAGATACCATCTTTATCATTGATGGAATCAATGCTGATATGTATACTTTTAATTCGTGACAGCTTTTCTAAAATTATTTTATTTAGAACAAGCGAACTTTCATTTCACCACAATAAAAGGCTTTGCATCTAAAAAAATGGTCCCCTACATCTTGCCATCGTCTCAACAATCCCTTCCATGTTATTCATACCCAGCACAAAATACCACCCTCTCATGGCACCCCAATGCATTCGCATCACTTCAATCCCATCTTTCCCAAGTCATTTCCAGCCGATGTATTTCCACATTGATGCAGGTCACCTAATTGCAGGCCCACCTCATACTCAAAATCAATGGTTCCTTGACTGATGTTTTTAAAATTCAATTAAAATTCAACAGGATCAGATATACACAAACTAAGCACAAGGCAATACTGACTCACCAAATGAAACAAGTCCTCACGAGCCCACCTTCACCTGAGTTGATTCCTGTGGGCCTAGTCCCACTGTATTCCTGATTGCTGGGCTACTGATATATATAGTCAATGCTGGGCTACTGATCAATTCAGTAATCATTGCTGAGATGATCCTAGATAACATTGCATTCTCAACATTAATATTATCGGAGGTAAACAAGAGGGAAGGACAAATCCTGCCAATTGTTGGTCATTCCTGGCCGAACTTTCAACCAACCTCATAACTGTCAATGAAAATTCATACCTTCTCTCACACACAGAACCCATTTTTGCATAGTGACAACAGACCAACAATCTGCATCTGCAGAATGCATCACATCTCCAAACTTCCATGCATCCTACATGGCTCTGTCTGCACCAAGATCTGTCTATCAAAATGACCTACCAGACTTGCCCCTTAAATTGACCAATCAAAACAATCCAGAGTTACAAAAACAATTATTATAGTCAAGAGGCAGCATTTTGTTTCATGCTCAATGTTTTGCAATCTTTGTGCAGCATTTTAATTGCAACCAACTGGCACACTTTGGAAAGCTGTGCAGTCTAAGACATCGAGACTTGGGGAGGATCATATCGGTCCATAAGACAGATACTATCCTAAATTCTCCTTTCAAAATCCTGAATTTTATACTCACCTCACCAATTTCACTCTTGGATAAACAGTGTGGCTGATGAAGCAATACTAATGCCACCCGCAATATAGCTGTACAGAATAGACAGCATTAAGCTCTCAGTTAAAGATATATTGCAAGCCACACTTGGATTCAAAGACAAACTAATACAGGAAACATTTATTATATTCCACAATCAATAATTTTCTCTTAGACATAGTCAACCTCAACTTGCTCCAAAAAAAATTGACAGGGTGAACCAGAAAGCATCTGATTCTAACATTAAGAATATGATTCCAAAACTTTATACTGGATTGGGGAGACTAAATACCACATACAATATTACGTTGAGAAACTATGCCAAGCCCATGTGCTTGTTTATATCATGAAAAATACTGCACCCACTTGTGAAGCAAGTGATGAAATGATCAAAATGTGGTTCATCTTCCCCATTATTACAGGTATATAAGATTATGAGGGGTATAGATAGAGTAAATGGTGGTAAGCTTTTTCCACCATTAGAATCGGATAGAACGAGGGGTCACGGCCTTAGGGTGAGGGGGGCTATGTATAAGACTAACATTAGAGGGCATTTTTTCACACAAAGGGTAGTGGGGGTGTGGAATGCACTACCGAGTAAGGTGGTGGGAGCAGGCACGCTAGGGTTGTTTAAGGGTCTCTTGGACAGCCACATGAGCTGTCTGCAGATAGAGGGATATAGCAGGACTGTTTAAATACTTTATTTGTTTCCACAGGCTAATCGGTCCACCTTGTTGACCAACAAGGTGCATGCATTCAGCAGGTCGTGCGAGGGCTGCTCTTGGATGTTACTTCAGGAGTGGCCTAGTGCTTCACGTCGTTAGTGTATGCTTAAACTGGACCATCAGATGGGCAACATGACAGCTCAGAGACTATCGCTGTTGCTGTGCAGACACATGGATTTGGGCCTGTGTCTGCGGGAGTTTGCGCGTTCTCCCCGTGGTTGCGTGGGTTTTCTCCGGGTGCTCCGGTTTCCTCCCACATCCCAAAAATGTGCTCTTAGGCTGATTGGGTAACAAATTGTCCCTATATTGGTCTCTATATGTCATTAAGACGTTAGGACGGCGGCGCGGGCTCGATGGGCCGAAGGGCCTGTTTCCCGTGCTGTGTTGTTCTTTGTTCTTTCTTGTTCATTTTCTAACATAATGATGGCCGGGATGGTCCCAGTCAGTCAACTGACAATTCAACAAGGCATTAGCAAGAGAAACAGCCTGGTCAAGCTCTCCAAAAATGTGGCATTTTCAGAACTTAATACTAACAGCGGCTTTTAGCAACTTATTGACTATGTACATCACCCTATTTGGCAGATTCTATCAATCTCTTACACTTTGCTATCACTTTGATAGTTGAGACTTTTTGATGCACAATAATAGCCATTTTATAAGGCTTGGAAGGTGACATCTGCCACATGGATGATGTTTTTGTCCACAGTGCAACATTGAGGCACAAGAGGTTCAAAGCCATTCACAGGAAACAGTGCTGACACTGAATGAGAACTGTAAGTACTCCCAATACCTTTATTCATATTGTGAGCAGCAAAGGCATCATGTCTGATTCACGAAACACATGGTGCCTATGGATGAAATGTCTGCCCAACCTTGCACATAGCATCTATGGCACCTTATCAGAAAGGTTCAGATATGGTACTGGGATGCACACCAACAGCAACCACTCAAAGATAAGTTGCTCTCACCCAATATCCGTGCTCATTAGAACCCATTCCTGCCCACTACAATGGCAGCAGATGCCTTCTCCACAGGCCTAGGGAAGCTTTATTCCAGGAGCAACTGGATGGATGTCTTCAACCAGTATATTAAGTCAGTTTAGCTCAGTTGGCTGGACAGATGGTTAGTGATCCAGAACGATGCCAACAGCTTGGATTCAATTTCCGTACTGGTTAAAGTTATTCATGAAGGATTACCTTCTCAATTTTGTCCTTCACTTGAGGTGTAGTGATCTTCAGGTTAAATCACCACCTATCAACTCTCCCCCTGACAGCACCCTATCATCATCCAGGACTGTGGCAATGATACCTTTTATTCATCAAGAGGACTGTCAAACACAGAGCTATGGCATGCTTTTATTGAAAAGGAAGTTCTCTCTGTTGCAAGGATTCTCACGAAGTTCCCTGACTACATACTTGGCCTGAAAATCACCATCCAAA
Organism: Sphyrna mokarran; assembly: GCA_024679065.1. NCBI lineage: Eukaryota > Metazoa > Chordata > Chondrichthyes > Carcharhiniformes > Carcharhinidae > Sphyrna > Sphyrna mokarran. The sequence goes on along the minus strand of JAGIQG010000033.1, from coordinate 14,955,048 downwards.
CTGATTACAAATCACTGGTCCAACTGTCAGATGAGAAGAAACTTGTAAAAATGTCCCTCAGAATTTAGCGGTTCTGTTTGCATTTCATGTGAATGCATATGATACAACATTATGTTCAACATTCAAATGAATGCTTACACACTATCCAAGGCCACAGTTGATCTTCCTGCAGTACATGCTCAATGAGCTGAAATCATATTCCCAATTAACAACTGCCAACTACTTCAAACTAGGAGCAGTTGGGAAATAAGGAGTGTGTCCACCTATATCTGTCATTACTGAAAACAATGGTGGCCACAGCAGAGGCCTAATGAGAAAATCAAAAATTTGATTTGAAAAGCAGAAACACAACTATGATACAGTGTCTGCTGGCATATGACAGTTGGTCATTGCAGTCTGCCTTTGCCAGAGATTCTCAAACAAATTTACTAAAACCACCTGGGCATTACAAAATGTACAGGCCCAATTTGCAGCATGATGGGCATATCAAGGGAAATTGAAAAATTGATCTCAACTACCAGATGTGAATATTGCATGAACTTGTCCAGACAGAGCCCCTTATCCCTAAAAAGCCCTGGGAATGGTTGAAATGAGTTAATAAGCGATTAATCAAGAGGCCCTTCCCAAATCATGGTTGATTATTTCTCCCATTTGATCAAGTAAAGCAGTTACACACAACAGCTATAGAGACAGCTGTTAGGTCCTTGAAGGAAGCATATCTCAGGCCAGGTGCTGTCCAATAACTGCATCTGAATACTTCACTCAATTTTCTATCACTTATGGCTTTCGGCACCACACCAATTCCCCCAAGGTATCCAAAATTTAATAGTCTGCCCATTAAATCCTTTTTAACATATAGATCAATCATGCTACAATGTTCACTGTCCATATCAGAGCTTCTGATGGGCAGAAAACTTCACACAACTCCCAAATTGACAAGAAATTCATTGCAGGTTTGGCAGCCAAGAATTACCAAAAATTTAGAATTGAGAACAGTCCTACAGAAAATTACAGGCTCTGCCTACAATAGGAATTAACGCACTATAAACCTGTCCCAGTTATGCAATGAAGAAGTTTGGATTAGGGCTCTTGAAAGAAGAGGGCATTATTATCTGGAGAGACAATGATCAATGACGGTCACACATGAGGCACAATGAGGCAGGACAGAGGAATAGCTCCTCATCTCTTAAGGTAAGCCTCCTATTATACATTTAAGTGAATCAACCAATTGTCAGAAATTCAGAATATTTTCATTTCAATTCCAAGCCAACATGGCTTGCTTGCAACATCTGAGATTACCAATTCTCCAAAGGTGACCAAAATAAGGTCTGGGAAAATTGTCAAGCATCTAAATTGCCCGAATATATAAAGTCAGAGACACAGAAGGGTAGCATGTAAGGAAAGATTATACAGTATTTCAGTAAAGACTTGGGGAGGATGTTGTAGAAGAGTGCTTGACACAGCAAGAGTTAAATTGGGCTTTGATAACAGTACCACCCATAGTATGATGTAAAGAGTTACATGGAAAGGGATCTGGGCAGTCAAAGATGATGCAGGCAACTGTGCAGAGATAAGCATGGAGCCAAGGCAATACCTTGAATATAGTGATGTGATATCAGTAAACACCCTGCTTTTTTAAAAAAAATTCATTTTGGATTTGTACATTACTGGTTAGATTAGCATTTATTGCCCATCCTTAATTGCCCTTGAGAATATGCTATGTGCTACCTTCTTGAATTGCTGCAGTCTTCGAGGTGCTGTTAGGAAGGGTATTCCAGGATTTGACTGAATGACACTGAAGGAATAGTGATACATTTCCAAGTGTGTGGCTTGGTGGAGAACTTCCAGGTTGGTGGTGTTCCCAGTTATCTGCTACTGTTCAATCTTACGAGCCTCTGAAACTTTTACTGGAACCTCCTGAACAAACACAACTGAAATCTCTCTTCCTGTCAGTCCCAAATGATTGATCTATTATTTTGAAACTATGCCTCCATGTTCTAGATTTTCCCAGCCTGGGAAAGCAATGTCTGTCAACTTATGTTCCTAAATACCTTGTCAAGTCTTCCAGAATCATCAATGTCTCAATGAGATCACCTCAGTCTTCGAAACTCAAGAAAGTATAGACCCAGTTTACTCATCTTTCATTGTAAGAAAACACTCTCATTCAAGGAGCAAACTGAGTTAACTGTCATTGTTCTGCCTCCAAAGAAAATATATCTTCCTCTGATACAAAGGCCAAAACTGCAGTGCCAACATGTGCCAAGGGGAGGGCCACAGTGGGGGCCTCATGAGGGACTGTGGATTAATTTAGATGTGGTGATGGCCAGGAGTAGACAGAGGAGCTAGGGATGCCGGTAATGGCCATCTAGGAGAGGGGCTGCAAACAATATTCTGTCAGCCTCTTGATGTCCTTGACTGAAATATACAAGATCCTGAGGGGTCTTGACAGAGTCGACCTGCAGAGAATGTTTCTTCTTGTGGGAGAAACAAGTTTCAGAAACCTTGTTAATAAAATAAGGGATTGCCCATTTAAAACAGATGAGGATTTTTTTGCTGTCAGAGGGTTTATAGTCTTTGGAATTCTCATCTTCAAAAAGCAGTGGAAGAAAAGTCTTTGGATATTTCTATAGAGTGGTGGGTAAATTCGTGATAAGCAAGTGGATGAAAGGTTATTATGGATTGGCATGAAAGTAGAGTTGAATTATACTGATGGCTTGAAGGACTAAGTGGCTTAATCCTGCTCCTAATTCATATGTTCATCTGTTCTCAATTTACATTTCCATGTAACACAGCACATTTTAAAACGTTACTCATTCTCTGTCTCAGTCATTAATACAAATATGAAGACCCAGTGCTGATTCCTCATGTCAATTTAGCCCTTCAACTTGCTTATATCAATCTCTGCTTCTCGTCTGTTGACCAATCTTCTATCCATGCTAATATATTACCGCCAATACCACAAGCCCTTAGCCTTTTGTATGACACCTGATCAAATATCTATTGGAAATTCAAGTATACTGTATCTACTCACCCCTCTTTATCAACCTGACTAGTTATATCCACAGATAAAAGAAGAACCTTATTTCTTCCTGAACAAATGCTTGCACTCACCTGATTTTGAACCACAAGTTGGTGCTATCTGACCATTTGGGCATGTGCATATGTTTGGTCGTGAACAAAATCCATCACCACATGAGTTCCTGCAAATTGCTGAAATGAGGAGAAGATGTATTTTAATTTAAATGTGTTTTCTTAAATTACAAAGTACAATCTTTTCTTCTCAAGTTGCTTGATTTCTGGCATTACTTTACAACTAATTGCTACCCGCATCTCATTTTGCTCACTTACGGACAATGCATTGGTTTCCACCAGGTAATGTTTTCCATCCTGGACAGCAGTACGAATGGAAACGTGATCCACAAACATTTGGTCTAAAAAAAGAATCAGTTAAATACTTTTATTCTAAGATGAAAATACTTCTATGCCTGAATAAAATGAATGTTTTATGTTGATTTTTGCATCAAAACTTCTAGACATGACCTAAACACAAATTCTGTCATAATTTTTTTGGGCTAACTCAGATAGTACCACATTTAAATTTAATCCAGGTTTTGAAAAGCATACATAGAAGGCCAGTGCCTTGAAAAATATCTGACAAAGGAATTTTATTACATTCATACACATCAGAAGAGCCCACTTGCTACCTGTTCTAGGTCCTTACCAAGTCACAGAAGAGGTTATAGTTCTAATGGCATGAAGAAAAGGGTCTTGTAGACATTGATACTTAATTGCTATGCACTTATATTGAAAACACAAAAATAAAGCATCCTCATAGAGTATGCCTATTTCAGGAAAACAACATATCAAGACTTCAAAACATGAAAGAAAATACAAGATCCAACTCAACTGCAATATATCTGTTTCGACCAGACTCCTAAATAATAGTCGGCAATTTTGTTGGGATTTTAAAAATCTGTATAATCTAAAGGCACAGTTTCCCAAAAAAGCTGAATGCAGACTGACAAACTACTACTGAAATGAATTTCAGAGCAAGAAGATAAAACGTCTTAAAATTTGCCTTTCCATTAAGATTAATTGATAGTGCTGCAAAAAAATCATGTTAGATTTTTGTAGTAAATTATGGGAGGTTCAATATATATTCAAGCTAAAACTAGATACTTCCTTGCTTCATGTTTGTAAAATTTTACGCAAAGCTTTGTAACACAAATAAAGCAATGTTCATAAGCACATGTCATAGTTTTCCTAAATAAATAAACTAAATGTGAAAGATTCCCAGACTCAAAATAGCTCAATTTACTTTGGACTTGATATGAATCCATTTTCCTGGACTCTTTATTAGAAGCAACAGCTATGTAAAGATTACAACATGGATGATCTATGAACGTATGGCTTTTTGCTAGTATTAATATTGCATTGTGAAATGCCAAATATATTTTAAAGAGTTAACCATTCTATAAAAATAAAGCAATTTCTTTAAACAAACTGAAGGGTTAAGGGTTTATTTTCAAAACTTGTACAATTTGTGTATCAGATATGGCTCAGCTAATAGCACTCTCACTCTCAAGTTCCCACTCGAAGGGTTGAGCACAAAAGTGATGCTATAGTGCAGTATTGAGGTGCTGTCATTCAAATAAGATCTTAGAGGTCTGCCAGGTGGATACAAAACATCCCATGGTGTTGTTTCAAGGAAAAGTAGGGGAATTATTCCCAGTGCGCTGACCAATATCTATCCCTCAATCAACATCACAAAAACAGATTGTCTGGTCAATATCACAGTGCTGTTTGTGGCAGATTGCTGCGCACAACTGGCAGCCTCATTTCCTACAATAGTGACCTCACTTCAAAAGCACTCCCTTGGCTGTAGAGCACTTTGAGACATCCAGTGGTCTTGACAAAACAGTGTAAATGCACGTTTTTTTCCCGTTTTATTAGTGGCTAGCTGTTCCTTAGATTATGTATACGAGGAACCCGTATTCACGACTCCCATCAGAAAATTCTTCACTTATTGACACTTAGGTAGCATTGTTACTTTTTAAAGTATTCAAGACGTACTCTAGCTGCAAGAAAGCTGGAGACTACTGCTTGTTCAGATATTGCCCCATCTGCTAAATCATGTGCATGTATTTGAGCAGAGAATAATTTCAGTGTCCTCACCAATATTTACTCATCATTCTTTCCATTTGATGATTGTTGAAAGTTAATAAAAACTGACTGCTTTATCTGAATATATAAAATACTTCTGAATTAGTTGTGAAATGTACTTGATTATCCTCAATACCTAACGAAACTTGGCCAAAATACATTTTCCTTTATAAAGGAAGCACGTAAAATTATAGAACTATGAAACGCACGAGACGACCATTCGGCCGTAGTGCTTTCTTAATTCTTTGGCAGTGCTATCTCATTAATTCTACAAAGGCTTAAATCTCTAAAAACAAAATAACACTGAATGGAGAACTCTGGATAAAGTTCTCTCCAACTTTCTTCAGGCGCAATCTGAATTCCAAACTTACATAAAAATGTTTAGCAGTTGATACGTTACAACGCGTCAGTCCCGCACCAGAAGGTTAGAATGTTTTCTTCTGAAGCTTTACAAAAAAAACCTTGTAGTCAAACAGAAACTTGAATGATATGATGCTGGAAGAAATGGTAAGAACGATTTCCCCCCCCCCCAACCCAAATTGGAAAGTTATTAAAGAAATTTGATCATTCTTATGCGAGTTACATAAAACAACTTTTCACCCGAGCCCTCGAGAGAATCCGGGATCAAAACCATTACTAGGCAACTATTACAAACGGCTGTTGAAGATGTGATCCAACAAAAAGTGGCGGGGGGGGGGGGCTGTCGGTAGTCTTGATTCCCCGATTTTAAAGTGATAATTTTGGCAACCATAGCTCAAAAGGAATCCGCAACCCAGCTGCTCTGTCACTCTGTTGAGCTGTATTTGCATCCCCCCCCACCCCCCCGACCCCAACCGCGCTTGTTTCAACTTCATTGCCTAGCCCCAGGTATTGAATGAAGGGAAAACTAGTTGGGTAAAAACGCCAATCTGCATTTTTTACATTCACTAACAGCATGCGCAACACCTGAGTGCAAATAAAAACACTCTTGCTTGGCACATTACAATTCTTACTGTTGCAGCGGCAATGTTATCAAAACAATGACCTAGGACAAAACAAACCCTTCCGATCGGGACACGAGCCTCTTCAGCCTACTTGTTAACATTTGTGGCTGGAAGCAACAAAGTTTAGCGCAAGCGGTACAGTGTCTTTTCCTCCTTCGCAAGTGAGTAAAATTGCACCAAGGCTGACCCAGACCCATCCCAACCCTTCGGAAAGGGGTGGAATATTTTTTTTTAAAAAAAGGGAAAGAGTTTCACGTATTGCTTTAGGATATCGAGCTTCAGCAAGTACTTGGGGCACCGAATCTAGAAAATTCAAAAATGCAAATAAGTTCCAGATGGAAAGCAAATGCAATGTTAGCAGAACATTTCAGCGTCTGCTAAAGGGTTAACATTTTGCGAGAATGAGAGGTACAGATGGGGGGCTCTTTCTGTACCTACACGTCCCTACTTCACATCCAGAGTCTCTGCACTGGTTTTAGGAGAACAAAATAGAGGTAGATAGATACATAAAATATATTTTGTACATCACGAGGTGATATAAAATTCAGTTTTTAAAAAAATTCTTTACTTCGGCGAAATAAAACTTCTTGCCAACAACCACTTCCAGCAAAGCACTGCACTGGTTTCTAAATTAAATAATATTAATGCAACATACTGACCAAGCCCTTTGTTTTTTTAAAGAAAAACATCGTGCTTTTAATTAAAAAGTCTGCCTTGACGTCCGACCTACATTTAACTGCAGAAAAACGCAGGCTAGGTTGAGAAACAAAATACGCATCTTAAGTTTAATCATTTTTTTGCAAGGGATGGACAAACCAAGAGTAGGGAAAATAGGAATATATCTTTGCAGTTTAAGTATATATAAGCCCCCAATCAGTAACGGTAACATTTACCCTTTCAGTACATCCTGGCTTGATCCGCCTCGTCTTCTTAACCTATTTGCGGTCTTCTGGTTGCTGTTGTTGTTGTTGTTATTGTTATATTTATCAGCACTGGGATTCTGCTCCGCCGCACCTATGCCTGTCTGTACCGCAACAGATAAGAAAATTGTAAATCCCACAGAAAGTTTCAGCAGCCACCGTGCCCACATAGTGCAAACAGCCGGGGCTGGACTGACTCCCTCCCGTCTCGGTGCTCCAAAGCTGGCAGTGAGCGAGTGCTGAGGGAAGGGAGGGGAGGGAAGGGAAGGGAAGGAGGGGGTGCAAGAACAAAAACCGCGATTGGATTTTTTGCACCCCCCCCCAAAAAAAACACTTTCGAGAGGCTGAAGAAAAACAAAATAAGTGGAATGGGGAAGGAAAAACTGAGGAGGAGGGGGGAATGAAGTTAAAAAAATCCCAACTTTTAGACTTTCCGTTCAGATTCAGTTGAGAGGGAAAAATACCATGAGTGGACTTTTTATATCAAAAAATTATGTATATTTGATATATTATATTATTTAGAGGTTTTTTTTTGTAGCCTCAGCCGCTGCTCTGCAATGTAGTTCGCGCTGCACCAGACTGGACTCTGCTGCAGCTCGCGCCGCACTCGCTCGCTCCCTCCAACTGTCAAGCCCCTTCCCGCCCCCCGCGCGCCGCTCTCGCGAGAACGCCAACGGCCGGCACGTGGGCCGGCAGAAGAGCCAACGGCCGGTCCGGCGAGGCGGCTCGATTCGAGGACTAACGGGCGGCTCGAGCCCCAAGGAAAGAGGCGAAAGGGTGGCCGTCGATGTGCTTTCTTGGTAGGTCAGGCAGGCATTCGACAAACAATCAAACTTTGCACATATTTGAATTGATTTAAATGGCGAGAGGCGGGGATCCGGTAAGCAGTCAAGAAGGGGCAGCACGGTGACATAGACTGGTTAGCACTGCCGACTCGGGTCCAAGGGGGAAGGACATCAGTAATTGACCTTTCCCATTGCTAACCAGTCTATATCACCGTGCTGCCCCTTCTTGACTGCTCTGAGGTGAATAGAGGGGTTTGAAATTGCTGATTACCTATGTTGTAACTCTCTTGATAAGTGTATGTGAACAATATTGATTCTGGAATGAAAACGTTGAGGAGAGATTGAACAATTTGGGCTGGGTAGCACCTGCTGCCTCAGCGCCAGGGACCAGGGTGCGATTCCTGGCTTGGGTCACTGTCTGTGTGGAGTCTGCACGTTCTCCCCATGTCTGCGCTGGTTTCCTCCCACAGTCTGAAAGACGTGGGTGGTTACGTGAATTGGCCATGCTAAATTCATTAACGTACCTGAACAGGCACCAGATTGTGGCGACTAGGGGATTTTCAATGTAGTATTAATGTAAGACTAATAAATAAACTTTAAAAGCTGGTATGTTTGCCTTCATAGTCATGATGAGTAAAACACAAAGAAATCCCACAACACCACTTTAAAGTCCAGACAAGTTTATTTGTAGCAAAAGCCTCAAGCTTTCGGGATAGCCTGTCCCAAACTCCCAGCTGCTTGATGAAGGGACAGGCTGTCCCAAAAGCTTGAGGCTTTTGCTACAAATAAACCTGGGGCTTTCATAGTGACAGGATTTGAGTATAAGAATAAGGATGTTTTGCTGCAATTATACAAGTTGTTGGTGAGACCACACCTGGAGTATTGTGTGCAGTTTTGGTGTCCTTATCTGAGGAAGGACATCCTTGCTATAGAGGAAATGCAGCAACGATTAACAGGCTGATTCCTCGGATGGCAGGTCTGCTAAATGAGGACAGACTAAGTTGGTTAGGATTGTATTCATTAGAGTTTTGAAGAGTGAAAGGGGATCTCATAGAAACTTATACAAATTCTTAACAAGGATAGGCAGGGTAGATTCAGAAAGAATGTTCCCAATGGTGGGGGAGTCCAGAACTCGGGGTCAGTTTGAGGATAAAGGGTAAACCTTTTAGACCTGAGGTGAGGAAAGATTTCTTCAGCCAGACGGTGGTAAATGTGTGGAATTCACGAGTGCTACTCTTTGTTTCATGTCTGTCAAGCCTGGTTTCCCTTTCACAAATCCACATAGAATCATAGAATCCCTACAGTGCCTGCACTGACAACAATCACACCCAGGCCCTATCCCCTTAACCCCACATATTTACTCTCTAATCCCCCTGACACTAAACTCTAATCCCCCTGACACTAAAGGTAAATTTAGCATGGCCAATCACCCTAACCTGCACATCTTTGGATATGGATGGACTCTGTCCGATTCTGCCACTATTTTCCGAGGGCTGTACTATTAAATCTTTTATAATAAACACAGCATTTTCCCACCAGTGACATCAGGCTAAATGGTCTACAATACCGTGTCTTCTCCCTACATCACTTTATAAATAGAAGGGTTACATTAGCTACCTTCCAATTTGCATGAACTGTTCCAGATTCTATGGAATCTTGGAAAATGACCACCAATGTACCCATTTGTATTTGGAGAGGCTAATGGAGGAAGTGGGACAGAATAAATGATAGGTCAGAGCAAAGTAATGGTATAAAACAACAGGAGTTGTTAATGATTCCATTAAAGAATGAAGAGTGCTATTAACAGCAACAAGAAAGATGACAGAATGTGTTAATATGAGAACAAAGGTCAGTGCTCAGTGGGAGCAAAACAGAACAAAAGACAAGCGCTTCTGTAGCGGAGGGATAGGTTGTGTTGGGGCAAACCAAAAGAACCGAAAAATAAAAAGTAGAGGCGTCAAGTTGGAGAGGAAATTTTACAATCTAAAATTGTTGAACTCAGTGTTGAGTCCACAAGGCTTAACATGCCTAATTGTAAAATGAGATGTTCTTCCTTCAGTTTGCATTGGCTCACTGGAGCATTACAGGATGGATCTCAGGGCATGAGAGCAAAATGCTGAGTTGAAATGGCAAACAACTGGAAGATTGGGTTCATGCTTGCAGGCAGAGCGAAAGTGTTTCCCAGTCACCCAGTCTGCGTTTAACCTCCCCAATACAGAGTAGACCACACTGGGGGCAGAAAATACAGTAGATCAAGATGAAGGATGTGGGAGCTGAAATGTAGAAAGGAGGACGGTGAAAAGGGAGGAAATAAAGGTGCAAGTGTTGCACCTTCTGCAATTGCATGGGAAGGGGATGAAGATTTGGGGTGATAGAGGAGTGGACCACGATGTCATGGAAGGAGCAGCCTGTGCAAAATGCTGATGGGAGCATGGATGGGAAGATGTGTTTTGTGGCAGCATCATGCTGCAGTTGGCAGAAAGGGTATGGAAGAAGCATAGTGTAAGTACATTTACAGCAGAGAGCAGGACAATGGCAAAGTGATTAGCACTGCTGCCTCACAGCACCAGGGACGCAGGTTTGATTCCAGCCTTTGGTGACTGTGTGGAGTTTGCATATTCTCACCGTTCTATGTTGGGTTTCCTCCGGGTGCTCTAGTTTCTTTCCACGGTGCAAAGATGTGCAGGCTAGATTGCCCCTTAGTGTCCTAAGAAGTGTAGGTTAGCTGGATTGGCTGTGCTAAATTGTTCTTTAATGTCCCAAGATGTGTAAGTTAGGGCATTAGTGGGTTAAATGCATACGGTTATGGGGTCGGCCTGGTTAAGATGTTCTGTCAGAGAGTTGGTGCAGACTCAATGGGCTGAATGACCTTCTTCTGCGCTGTTCAGATACTATAGTAACATTTGAGTATGAGAAGCCCCAAGGTATATTGTGAAGTTAGACTAGGCCCCAGTTGTTTGCTTTTTTGGCATTATGTGAGAATGAGGTGTTTCACTCCAAGTATGATTCTATTGACATTCTAGGAATCTTTTATCAAAACAAACTTTATTGATCAATACAACTTAATTATAACAAATTAATTCATTTAATATTTATCAATTGAACAATACTTTAACATGATAAAATACAGTTCTTAACTGCTAACCTCCCCCTATAAGTTCCAGTCAAAGCAGTATTCCTCTTACAGACTTGTGTTTTATTATATTATATTATCTTCAAAATCAGTTAGCAAACCCCAGGCTTATGTACTTGTACTCATTAATAGTCCTCTGGAGAGAGAGAGAGAAAAACAGAGAGACATTTGTCTTCTGACAGTCCTAAACAGAAACCTTCAGAGAGAGAGACAAAAAGACATCTCTTGCATCTTTCAAGACCAGGCAAAATACTGTTTTAAAATAAAAGAAAAACTGTGTATCTTCCCTGCAAGCTTAACTCCTTCTATTAACACATGACTCTGTTGTCAATCAATCTAATCAAAACCCCATTCTTAAACCCCAAGAGAAATCTAAACACAAATGCACTAACTCTGTTTAGATAACACACCATTAGCTAAAATCAGTGTTCATCAAATTTTCAACATTTGAGCTGTCTATTGCCCAGACAAATCAGTACCATATAAACCAGTTCAATTTTAAACATACCTCTTAAAAGAAACATGCTAAAAAGTATGGCTTCCACTGCTTGCTAGTATAAATAATTCAGATGCTAACAACTTCCTGAGGAAGAAATTCCTTCACATCTCCATTTAAATGGGAGATCCCTTATTTTGAAAATGCCTCCTAGTTCTAGATTCCTCAACAAGGAGAAACATCCTTTTAGCATCTATCATAACAAGCTCCCTCCCATTCTTCAAAAGTCCAACAAGCATGGACCCATCTACTAGACCTTTTGTCATAAGACAGTCCCTTCCTCCAGCGTAGAGAATCTCATCTGAACTGCCTCCAGTGCAAGTAAGGTGATCAAAATGGCATACAGGTGTGGTCTCACCAATGTCCCATAAGGTTGTAGCAAGACTTACTTACTTTTATTCTCCACCTACCTTGTAATAAAGATCAACATTCTATTTGCCTTCTTAATTACTTACTGTACCTTTGTTTTTTGTGATTCATGTACAATGTCATCCAGTAACTCTGTTCCATAGCATTTTACAATCTCTCGCCAATTAAATAATATTTGCTTTTCTTCCTGCCAAAGTGGACAACCTCACATTTTCTCACATTGTATTCCATCTGCCAAATATTTGCCCACTGTCTTATTATATTGTCTTGATCTATATTGCTTGGAATGCTTCTCACAATTTGCTTACCTCTCTATCTTTGATTTGCCAGCAAATCTGGCTACAATACAGAAGTCCCTTCATCCAAATCATTAATATAGATTGTAAATCTATATTTAGGCCTTATCATTTATTCCCGGTCTTCATAAATTACAGTTTGTCAACTAAAAAAAATGACCTATTTACCTCAACTGTCTGTTTCCTGTTGATTGACAATGTGCTATCCATGCTAATATACCCTCTCCAACATCATACGCTATTAAATAAAAATGGAAAATGCTGAAAAATCTTAGCAGGCCCAGTGGCATCTGTGGAGAAAAAAAACAGAATTAATGTTTCAAGACTGTATGACTTTTTCAGAGCTCTGAACAAGTTATATGACTCAAAATATTAATTCTGTAACTCTAATGAGTTATGAATTATCTACTTAAATGTCTGCTACTGCATCTCCACTGTATTACCTTTTAAGCTATTTTTTACAGCCAACTTTAGACAACCCTGTCTTGGTACCCTTGTAATCCTTTCTTCAGAAGTCGGAAGAAGTGACATACTTGAAACTTTAGCACTGTTTCTGTCTTCACAGATGCTACCAGATCTGATGAGTTATCCAGATTTTTCTGTTTTTCCTTTCAGATTCCCTGCATCTTCAGTATTTTGCTTTTGTGATGTGTTCCATCTTGTCTAACTCCTGAAATTACTTGTTGAATTCCTAATGGACAAAGTAGGGGAATTCAGGATCACTGCAAAGTGCAACAAAACCTGCACTGACACCTTATGTTGATGGTGCACCATCAATTGTGATTGAAACTAATTTCTTGATCAGACTGTTTTTCTTAGTCATATACTTTTTAAATTCATCGTAGACATCCTCACCTCTTATCCTGTCTTTCTTTGGCAAAAGAACAGCAAAGTCTTCCTCTTTTGTTGCACCATTCAATGACAAACAAATGAAAACAATCAGCTGCACCATATCTGTCATGTCTTCTGACTTTTCAAACTGTAGCGAGAAACATTCACTCATATTTGCTGAGACAGATCCTGGGACAACAATTTTACGATTCTGTCCACTGTTAAAGCATTAGGGGGCATGCTGTTGATAGCTGACATAATTTCATCTTTGTTTTTAAAGTTTTTGAATAAGGTATTGACAGTAATCATCACAGCCTCCTTGATAACTTTGCCATCAGTAAAGGGTTTCTATATTTTGCCATCAGATGGCTAATGTGAAAAGACGTCTCTTTGTTAGCCTTTCCTTTAGCCATAGTTTTTTAAAAAGAGTGACTGTTCATCTTGCAACATTCCCTTTAACTTCCCAACTTTTTTTATCCAAATGGTGCTGTTTAAAGGAAAATTTTACTCAAGGCTACATTCTGTTAACAAATAACTTTGCCTTTGATATTCATAAAAATAAATCACTTTCCCATTCCTTATGGAAATGATAGGTTTTTGCCCTCTTGGATGTCACTGACTCCTCACACGTCATTTTTGAGATTACTCCATGATTTAGTGTTGCGATTCGGCAGTCAATTTCACTTGTCATCACTAGAAGCACAAACACAAGCCTGAATTTTTGACAGCTGTTTGGCAGCCAATGAATTGAATCACTTGTCATTGTGAGACGTCCAAGTGTGTGCTTTTGGTGCATTTCACACCCAGTGAGCTAATTTGCTCATCATCACAAGATGCCAGCGTTCTGCATATTTTCTGGTGTGGTTCGGCAGTCAATGAACTGATTCGTTCATTATCACACAAATCCCAAGTCCCGTGCATTTTTGGCAGCCATTGAGCTGATTCTCCCTTCATCAAGAGAACTATAATCTAGCGCATTGGTTTGGCAGCCAATGAGTTGATTCACTCAATGCCCGTGTTCCGTGCATTTTTAGCACAGTTTGGTAATCAATGAGCTGATTCGCTTGTCATCATGAGAAGCCCAAGTTCCGTGCATGTTGGACACAGTTCAACAGCCAATGAACTGATCTGCTTGTCAGCAAGGGGACTAGAGTCCCATGAGTTTTTGGCTCGGTTCGGCAGTCAATGAGTTGATTTGCTCATCATGTCAAGAACCAGAGTTTTCTGCATTTTTGGCAGCTAATGAGCTGATTCACCTATAATTATGAGAAGACCAAGTCTCGCACATTTTTGGCAGCCAATGAGCTGTTTTTCATGCCATCACAAGAATCCCAAGGCCTGTGCTTTTTCAGCAGCAGTTCGGCAGCCAATGACAATTGACTTTTCAAGACTTCAGTCAAGATGACTTGTTAATCATATTGAAGTATTTGGAGACCACAGTGAGGAAGTAGGGTTGTGCAGTGGATGTTGCCTACAAAGATTTCATTAATTCATTTGACAAGGTAGATTCATCAGAAAAGTGAAGTCCCATGGAATACAAGGTAAGGTCATCAGTTGGATCAAAAAATTGGCTGAGTGGTAATTAACAAAGTGTCATGGTAAATGGATTATTTTGTGAATGGAAAGTGATTTCCAGTGGCATGTCACAAGGCTCAGTGTTGGGCCACTTGTTGGTTGTTTATATGTGTGTGTGTATATGTATGTGTGTGTGATTGTGTGTATATATGTGTGTGTATATGTATCTGTGTGTATGTATGTATGTGTGTGTATTTGTGTGCGCATGTGTGTGTGTATGTGTGTGTGTGCGTATATATATATGTGTGTGTATGCTTGTACTTGTGTGTGTGTATATATATGTATGTGTGTGTGTATATGTGTCTGTGTGTGTTTATATGTGTGTGTATGTCCTCTGAAGGTGGCAGAGCAAGTGGAGAAGGTTGTGAAGAAAGCATATAGTATGCTAGCTTTTATAGGAAGGGGTATAGAGTACAAGAGCTGGCCTTTAATGTTGCAGTTGTATAAAACATTGGTTCAACCTCATTTGGAATACTGCGTCCAGTTCTGGTCGCCCTACTACCGGAAGGACGTGGAGACTCTGGAGAGAGTGCCCAGGAGGTTTACCAGGATGCTGCCTAGTATGGAAGGTCTGAGTTACGAGGAGAGGTTAGGCGAATTGAGACTGTTTTCCTTAGAAAGACGTAGACTTAGAGGAGATCTAACAGAGGTGTACAAGATTATAACGGGTATAGATAGAGTAAACAGAGTTAAGCTTTTTCCTAGGTTGGACTCGAATAGCCCGAGAGGTCACGGGCTTAGGGTCAGGGGGCAAGATATAATTTGGATGCTAGAGGGAGTTTTTTCACACAGAGGGTGGTGGGAGTATGCAATGCGCTGCCAAGTAAAGTGGTGGAGGCAGGTACTGTGGAGTTATTTAAGAAATACTTAGATGGGCACATGAACAGAATGGGAATGGAGGGGTATAGAAAACTGATTTAAAATATTGATCATGAGCCTTGGGAGTCCCTGGGAAGTGTGTAAATTGATGATGATATTGATGTACTTGTTTTTATCCTACAGGTGCTTTGGTCCACCTTGTTGTCTAACGAGGGGCATACACGCGATGGGTTGTGAGAGCTCTTGGATTTTTTTTTGAGAGTATCCTAGTGCTTCATGTCATTAGTATATGCTTGACCTGGACCATTTGATGGGCAACACGACAGCTCAGTGACTATCGCTGTGCTGTGCAGATACGTGGATTTGAGCCTGTGTCTGTGGGAGTTTGCACATTCTCCCCGTGCTTGCGTGGGTTTTCTCCAGGTGCTCCGGTTTCTTCCCACATCCCAAAGATGTGCTCTTAGGCTAATTGGCAAAACAAATTCTCCCTAAATTGTCTCAAATTTGATTTTTAATCCATAGACATGGACAGGGATTGCAGGTAGAGGTGGGAACATTGGGGTGGCGGCGTGGGCTCGTTGGGCCAAAGGGCCTGTTTCCCGTGCTGTTTTGTTTTTTGTTCTTATATGTGTGTGTATGTGTATATGTTTGTGTATATGTGTGTGTGCGTGTGTGTGTATGTATATGGGGGTGCAGCATGATCGGAAAATTTGCAGATGAGTACAAAAATTGGCCATGTAGTTGATAGTGAAGGGAATACTGTTGTCCCCAGAATGACGTTAATGGTTTGGTTGAGTGCCTGAAAAGTTGCAAGTAGAATTCAATCCAGAAAAATGTGAAGTAATGCATTTAGGTAGGGCATACAAAACCAGAGAATACTCAATAAATGGGAGGATATGGATTGAGGAAGTGAGAGACCTTGAAGGGCAATTCACAGGTTCCTGAAGATAGCAAGACAGGTGGATAATATGACAAAGAAAGTGGAATGCTTTCCTTTATTGGGTGAGGTATAGAATAGAAAAGCAGGGATGTAATGCTGGAACTTTATAAACACTGGTTAAGCCACAACTCAAACTTTGTGTACATTTCTGGTCACCAAAATACAGGAAGGACATAATTGCTGTGGAGAAAGTACAGATGAGATGTACAAGAATGTTACAAGGGCTTGTACACAGCAGCTCTGAGGAAAGACTGGAAAAGCTAAGATTGTTTTCGTTAGAACAGAGGAGACTGAGGAATGACCTAATTGAAGTGTACAAAATAATGAGGGGCCTAGATAGGGTTGACAGGAAAGACTTATTTCCCCTAGCTGAAGGGTCATTTACAAGGGGCATATATTTGAAGGATTGGAAGAAGAGACGTAAAGAAAAAGCTTTTCATCCAAAGTTTGGGTATCTGGAATTCGCTGCCTGAATTGGTGGTAGAAGCTGAAAGGTGCCTGGATCTGCACCTGAAGTGCTGTAACCTGCGAGGTGTCGGCCAGGTGCTGGAAAGTGGGATTAAAATAAGTGGCTAGTTTATTTTTCTCTCCTTTTCTGGCCCTCAGCCAAAACTCCATTCACTGCAGTGGCACTAGAGAATATAGCCGTCGATGAGGTCGGAGGTTTCCAGCGTTTATATCCTTTGGAATGTTGGGATTAAATCTGTGACTTTGAAAGACACTAAACAAATCAAAACGAGGAAATCTGCTTCCTTCAGACAGCAAACTGAAGATACTACAGTTTTCTTCTCAAAAAATCAAAGGATAGCATTGCAGAGATACCACGCAGTATAATACAAAAAAGCTCTCCCACCTCATCTATAAAACAATAAAGTAAATCCATTAATTATAATATGCTGAGGGTCAATATCCTTCACATTCAGTGATTTTCCAGCATAGCACAACACAACACTTTCCTTTATATCTCATTATTGTTGTTGTTAGTTATGACTAAAAGGTGGCCACAATGCAGTAATGCAAGGATCCAAGATTGTATTAACATTGAATATTATGAAACATAAGATTCACTTCCACAATACCATTAATATAAGTAGTATTGCAGATTCTTCTGTCCCTGTCAGTTTTCATATTTTGAACAGTCTAATGTAACCACTCCACCTCAACTATGGCTCATAGTTAAATTAATGATACTGAGATTATAATCGATTATTCTTGTTCCCAAATAAATGCTTAGTTTGGAAGCATAAGTTCCCAATCAAAAGTAAATGACAGCTGTACCTTTCAATATCATCACTTAGATGACATTATTTAGATTACACACCAGAGAGACATTTAAATCAGCTGGAAGTGAATTTTCTGTCACTTTTAATGCAACTTAACATAGCAGTAAGCTGAACTTCTTCCAGGTTTTTAATATGCCTGTATTGAAAGCAAAGTCAAACATTTCCCACTTTTATTTTATAATTACTCCATGTATTTATTTTGTATTTATACAGTAGATCAGTATTTTTAAAAATTGAGTTCATTTTTAAAAATACTATTATTTTGTTACTGTTGATCAGTCCAAGACTGGTATTCAGACTGTTTGCACTGCTTGACTGAACTTAAATTCTGCTTTCATGTGTAGCAGTTAAAGTTGATTGTTTAGTGAGTCTTCAACACTCTGTAAATGTTTGGATTAACAGGAGGTGGGTTTAAAAATATCTGGAGTGAAATGGATTTATTGGAGTTATACATTAGTGTGAAACAGACCATGGAATTTACTGATTTATACTTCAGTATGAAAAGGACCAAGGGATTTATTGAAGTTATATTCTAAGCCTGTCATCTCCAAACACTCAGTCACAATCATCAGGTTGATCCTGGAGTCTTGAAAAGCTGATTGTCATTGGCTGCCAAACTGCATTGAAAATGCATGGGATTCAGGCTTCTCATAATGATGAATAAATCAGCTTATTGGCTGCCAAACCAGTACCAAAACTGAGTGGGGACCTGGGCTTCCTGTAATGACAAGCAAATCAGCTCAGTAATGGCAAACCACACCACAAATGCGCAGACTCTAGCTTTGCATCACAACGAGAAAATTGGCTCATTGAATGCTGAACCATGCTAAAATTATGTGGGACTCTGACTTCTTGCAGTGGTGAGCAATCAAAAGGACCAAGGGATTTATTGAAGCTACATTCTAAGCCAGTGGTCATCAGATAGTCAATCATAATCGATAGGTTGATCCTGGAGTCTCAAAAACAATTGTCATTCGCTGCCCAACATGCTCTTGAAAATGCGTGTGACTTTGGATTCTCAAGATGACGAGCAAATCAACTCACTGACTGCAGAACCAAAAATGCTCAGAACTCTGGCTTCAAGAGATTCAGCGCATTGGCTGCCAAAAATGCCCAGGACTCGGGCTTCCCATGATGACTAGCATTGGCTGCTGAATCGCTGCTGAAAATGCTGTGACTTAGGCTTTTTGTGATGACAAACGAATCGACTCATTGACTGTCAAACCATGTGCAGAACTCGAGCATCTTATGATGATGAGCAGATCAGCTCATTGGCTGCCGAAAATGCATGGGATTCTAGCTTCATACGATGATGAGTGAACCTCCACATTGGCTGCCAAACCACACCAAAAATGCACTAAACTTTGGCTCCTGGTGGTGACAAGCAATTCAGGTCATCGACTGCCAATCCATGCCAAAAATGTGAGGACTCTAGTTTTGCATAATGATGAGTGAATCAGCTCATTTACTGTTGAACCATACCAAAAACGTGCAGGACTCTGGCTTCTTGTGATGATAAGCGAATCAGCTCATTGGCTGCGAATTGTTGCTGAAAATTCGCAAGACTCTGCTTCTCTTGATGATGCGTGAATTTGTTCATTGGCTGCCAAACAGCTGCAAAACAAAATGCAAGGGACTCGGGCTTCTAGTGATGACAAGGAAATCAACTAATTGACTGCCGAATTGCAAAACCAAATCGTGGACTAATCTGGGTGAAGACAAATCACTGTTATCCACCAATAAGCACCAGCAAGCAAAGTTAGTGACTTTTCTCATGTAATGACAGTTTTTGTCAAGATCATCTGTTCAGTTCATGCCAGAGCTCTGCAACATAGCTTGTTCAAATCACTACTTGATGAGTTTGATGCCACCTATGGTGAACTAATCCTTCATGCTGATGTGAGGTGTTTAAGTTGAGAAGTCCTCCAGTGTTAGTTAGATCTGCTCCCCATTTAATTGTCTGAAATCAAACAATGAAATGTACAGTAGTGGAAAATCGTATCCTGATACTTTACACTTGGCTTCAGCCATTCTTCTTCAAAATAACTCCAATTACAATCTTCTGTCTGAAATCTTAAGTTTCCAATCTTTACCTTTAGGGCAACCATCCTCAGCTATGAATCTGCCAGTTGTTGAAATCAAGACTGAGACATGGTACCTTTTCTTTCTGAGAGAGTTTACTGACTTTGTTGAGTGTCAGTCACATTTATCTAGCTACTTCCTATTTAAGTGTTCAAGTATCCATTAATATAATTGACATTAACAAACCTTAAGAATAGAATTGATAAGACAATGGTAACTTGTGCTCAGAACAAGCTGTTCCAGTATAGCTACAACACTAGCATCTCTCCAGCAATCCAGAAAATTACCTAGGTGTGTTTCGTCCACAAAAAGCAAGACAATATAATCTGGCAAATAATTACCCCATCAGTCTACTCAAGATTATCAATAAAGTGTTGAAGGTGACAGTGCCATCAAACAGCACTTATTCAGCAATAACGTAGTCACTGATGCACAATTTCGGATTCAGGAGGGCCAGACCTCATTGCAGGCTTGTCCAAACAAAGACAAAAGCTGAATTCAAGAGGTGAGGTGAGAGTGACTGCCCGCCACCAATTCAGTATTTTTATCCAAATTTTTTTTCATCTTATCAGACTTTGTTTACTGTGTTCCCAAAATATTGCCCTGCTGACACCGGATCCACTCTAATCCCCTCACTCCCCAGAATCAGCAATGCCTCCTTCCTCAGTGAGCCAGAAACATATTGATCAAGAACATTCTCCTGAACACACTTCAAAAACACTTTTCCCTCCCTGCTCTTTATCATTACAATCAGAATCTATATTGGAATAAACAAAGTCCCCCAGTGTCACTACTCCATAATTTTGTACCCTCTGTTAACACTCCTGCAAATTTGCTGCTCTATTTCTTTCCCGCTAGTTGGAGACCTATAGAATGCATCAATTCATGTAATGGTACCATTAATGTTTCTTTGAATCTGTTGAGTGCTTTTCTGTTAAGAATATGGAGCTCTTCTCCTTTGCCATGTTTTTGTGATAACCACATCACTTGATATTCTACAGGATCAACCTTTTCCTTTTTTTTTCCATTTTTCTACAGTCTGTAGTCACACCAGTTGGATGATACTTAGTTCTGGAGAATATCTGCTTTGTATGCTGAATGATCTCTGATTGTCTGAAATTACTGTTAAATATTGTCACTTACCACTGGATATTCTGGGGTGAAAGTTGCTAACAAAATTGGACTGGGCTTTAAAACATGCCCAGAAGACAAAGGCATCTGTTATTGGGTCAATAATACTGGAACAAGTGTTCTTTCATTTTTTTTCATTGAAGAAGTATTCACTTTTTTTAAAGATGCATAGTAATTAACAATCTAAAATTGATAGAGGATATTAGAAATATACTGACTGTGTCTCAAGTTGTTAAATCACTGGAGTTGGATGGAATTCACCTGAGGATGCTAGGAGAAGAGAGTGGAAATTACAAAGGTACTGGTCATCTTCCAATTCTCCTACATGGGGATAGTGTCAGCGGGCTGGAGAATTGCAAAGGATAAACCCAGCAATAGCAGGGCAATCAGTTTAATCCTGGTGCTGGAAAGACCTTTAGAAATTATAATTGGACAAGTGTAGATTACTTAAGAACAACCAGCACAGCTTTGGTAATAGCAAATTGAATTTAACTAACTTTATTGAAAGGGTTGGTGAGTGCAGTTGATGTGCTTCCAAATAGTTAAGGTCCATTGAATAAAAGGGAAAATGGCAGCATGCATATGAAATTGACTGTATAATAGTAAGCAGTATAAGTAGTTGAATAGTACCAGAACCATTGCTTGTCTTCGTCTATATTAATGACCTAGACTTAAGTATTAGAGGTGCAATCCAATTTCAGAAACATGGAAGTATTGTAAATATGAAGTTACTGATAAGCTTCAAAAGGATGTAGACAGTTCATTAGCATGAATGGACACATTGACAAAATTTTATAGAGGCAAATGTGAAGCGATACATTTTAACAGGAAGAATGAGGAGAGGCAAATAAAATTCTAACGACTGCAAGAGCAGAGAGACCTAGGGATATTTGTCCACAAATCATTGAAGATGGCAGAACAGATTGATAAAGTGGTGAAAGAGGTATTTAGGATCCTGGGTTTTATCAATACAGGCATAGGTTTAGATTTTTGCTACAGTGCAGAACTTCTCCATTGTAATGAAAATCCTAGAAATGGCAGAAATTCTAAATCCCACTTACATGACATGTTCTAATTTTGCAGGGGTGGGACTGGAATTGAGCCAGAATTTGCACGTGCATGGTTTGCTTAAGTAGTTGCCTCCACTGAAATGAGTCTGAAACCTAGAACATGCAGATTAGAAAGGTAAGAAGAGGTCTGATTTGATGGATTCATTTGGAAAGCCAAGCCACCCTTTTGTTATGGTCCAGGGACTCCTTTGTGAGATAAGGCATCTTAGGAAAGATGAGGCACTCTTTGGGATTAATTAAAAGTCAACATGGTTATGAATTACAAAGTCTCAGACTCATTGGAACTGTCCTGTTGTCAAATAATTTCTCTACTGTTGAGGAACGGTGGCAAAAACTGTCAAGTTAAGGAACTCAGTAAGAATTTAGCAACACCAATTTTAAATTGGTGTAAACAGCACCGGAAACAGGCCCTTCGGCCCAATGAGCCCGCACCGCCATCCTAACGTCTCAATGACATATAGGGACCAATTTGTTACCCAATCAGCCTAAGAGCACATTTTTGGGATGTGGGAGGAAACCGGAGCACCCGGAGAAAACCCACGCAACCACGGGGAGAACGCGCAAACTCCCGCAGACACAGGCCCAAATCCATGTGTCTGCACAGCAACAGCGATAGTCCCTGAGCTGTCATGGTGCCCATCAGATGGTCCAGTTTAAGCATACACTAACGACGTGAAGCACTAGGCCACTCCTGAAGCAACATCCAAGAGCAGCTCTCGCACGACCTGCCGCATGCATGCCCTTGTTGGTCAACAAGGTGGACCGAACATCCTGTGGAAACAAATAGGATATTTAAACAGTCCTACTATATCCCTCTATCTGCAGACCACTCATGTGGCTGTCCAAGAGACCCTTAAACAACCCTAGCGTGCCTGCTCCCACCACCTTACTCGGTAGTGCATTCCACACCCCCACTACCCTTTGTGTGAAAAAATGCCCTCTAATATTCGTCTTATACATAGCCCCCCTCACCCTAAGGCCGTGACCCCTTGTTCTATCCAAATCTAATGGTGGAAAAAGCTTACCACCATTTACTCTATCTATACACCTCATAATCTTAGATCCCCTCTCAGCCGACGTCTTTCAAGGTAAAACAACCCCAGTGCGTTCAATCTTTCCTCACCAGGCAGCATCCTGGTAAATCTCCTCTGCACTCTCTCCGGGGCCTCCACATCCTTCCAGTAGTAAGGTGACCAGAACTGGACGCAGTACTCCAAGTGAGGCCTAACCAACGTTCTATACACTTGCAACATTAGACTCCTACTCTTGTATTCTATACCTCTTCCTATGAAGGCTAACATACCATACGCTTTCTTTATCACATTCTCCACCTGTACTGACACCTTCAGAGACTTGTGAACCTGCACCCCCAGGTCTCTCTGCATCTCTATACTCCGGATAGTTTTACCTTTTATCCTATAACTCCCCTCTACATTATTCCGGCCAAAATGCATCACCTCGCATTTATCCGGATTAAATTCCATTTGCCATCTATCTGCCCAATCTACCAGCCTATGTCCTGTTGTATTGCCAGGCACTGCTCCTCAGTACCCGCCAATCCAATCATCTTAGTGTCATCAGCAAATTTGCTGATCACACCACCTACCCCCTCTTCCAAGTCATTTATATACACCACAAATAGAAGGGGTCCTAGTACAGAGCCCTGTGGCACACCACTAGTGACAGACCTCCAGTTGGAAAAAGAGCCTTCCACTACTACCCGCTGTCTCCTCCTCCCAAGCCAGTTCTCAACCCATCTACATACCTGGCCCTGTATCCCATGCGCCTTCACCTTTTCTATCAGCCTACCATGAGGGACCTTATCAAACGCCTTACTGAAATCCATATAGACAACATCAACGGCTTGTCCTTCATCAACCGTTTTGTCACCTCTTCAAAAAATTCCACTAGATTCGTAAGGCACGACCTCCCCTTAACGAAGCCATGCTGCATATCCCTGATCAGATCGCAGCGCTCCAGATGTTCATACATCCTGTCCCTGAGGATCCTCTCCATTAGCTTACCTATAACTGAAGTCAAGCTCACCGGCCTATAGTTCCCTGGGTTATCCCTCTGACCCTTTTTAAACAACAGTACTACATTTGCTATTCTCCAATCCTCTGGGACCACACCTGTGTCCAAAGAAGAGACAAAGATTTGCGTCAGGATCAGCAATGTCATCTCTCACCTCCCTTAGCAGTCTGGGGTAAATGCCATCAGGCCCCGGAGCTTTATAAGGCTTTATGCTGCCTAAAAGCCCCAACACCTCTTCCCTCGTAATGGTTATTTCCTTTAACGGGTCCTCAAATTCCTCAAAGCCGGCACCAGACATCAGGCCCCTCTCCCGCGTGAATACCGACGCAAAGTATTCATTCAGGATCTCCCCCATTCCCTCAGGCTCTAAGCATAGTTCCCCTCCTCTGTCCCTGAGAGGTCCAATCTTCCCTCTAACCATCCTTTTGCTCCTTACATAGGAGTAAAATGCCTTAGGATTTTCCTTAATCCTACCTGCCAAAGCCATCTCATGGCCCCTTTTTGCCTTTCTGACACCCCTTTTAAGATCCCGTCTACACTCTCTATATTCTTCCAGCGCTGTCTCTGTCCCCAGTTGCCTAGGTCTAACGTACGTCTCCCGCTTCTTCCTGATCAAGTCCTCGATATCCCTCGTAACCCACGGTTCTCTAATCCTACCCTTCCCATTCTTCCTCCTTACCGGCACATGCCTTTCCTGCAAAGATTTTAGTTTTCCCTTGAAAGACTCCCACATGTACTGCGTCGACCTACCCTCGAACAGCTTATCCCAGTCGGTATTCTTAAGATCCTGCCTAATCCGGCTGTATCTAGCCCTCCCCCAGTTTAACACCCTCCCTTTAGGGCAGGCTTCATCTTTTTCCATTAATATCCTAAAGCAGACAGAGTTGTGGTCACTAGTTGACACATGCTCTCCTACTACAACGTCAACCACCTGCCCTGGCTCATTCCCCAGAACCAAGTCCAGTATAGCCCCCTCTCTAGTCGGGCTATCCACATTATGCTCCAAGGACCCTTCCAAAACACACTGTACAAATTCCTCCCCGTCCACACCTTCTGCTCTGGGCACCTTCCAATCTACCCCAGGGAAATTGAAATCTCCCACTACAACCACCCTATTCTTCCTACACTTATCTAAAATGTCCCTGCATATCCCTTCTTCCACGGCCCAAGGGCTGTTGGGCAGTCTGTAGAACACACCCAACATAGTAACCTCTCCCTTCCTATTCCTCAACTCCACCCATAGCGACTCAATTCCTAAATCATCCATACCACTCTCCCTCTCCACTGCTATAATGTGATCCTTAACTAATAACGCCACTCCCCCTCCTCTCTTCAAACCACCTCTATCATGCCTAAAACACTTGTACCCTGGGATATTCAATTGCCAGTCCTGCCCCTCCTTTAGCCACGTCTCAGTCACCGCCACCACTTCTAGCTTCCTTGTGAACATTATTGCCTTCAGTTCATCTGTTTTGCCAGTCACACTCCTCGCCTTAAAACACATGCACTGAAGACCCTCAGGCCCTCTCTGACCCTCCTTCCTGCCATCTGGACTTACCCTGTCTCCCATCTCTCTCCCACTCCCAATTCCCCCTGTCTCCCCACCCCCCCTCCACCCCTCCATATTAGTTTAAACCCTGCCGGAACACTCCAGCTAACCTCCCAGCTAAAATATGGGTGCCCTTCCCAGACAACTGTCCCCCGTCCCTCTTGTATAGATGCCCCTCCCTCATGAAGACTTCTCAGTGGTCTATGTATTGGAAACCCTCTGCCCTACACCAATCCCTCAACCACACATTCAGTTGTAGTACCTCATTTTTCCTAACCCTATCAGTCCCGGGCTTCGGCAGCAGCCCAGAGAATGCCACCCTGGAGGCCCTACACTTCAGCTGAGCCCCCAACTCCCTGAACTGTCTACGTATGTCCCCCTGCTCTTTGTTCCTACATCCTTCTCTCCTACGTGAACTATTACATCAGCCTTAGACCCTCCACCTTTCAAAATTCCTCTACCCTCTCTGAAACATCCTGGACCCCTGCTCCAGGGAGGCAGACTACCATCCTGGAGTCCAGCATTTGCCCACAGAACCACCTGTCGGTCCCTTTGACACTCCCATCCCCAACCACTATCTCACATCCCGCACTCCTTCTGTTCTCTGGGGCATTCTGATCCCCCTCCCTTGCCCTCTCTACCTCAGCCTTTGCCCTACCCTTGATACTCTGGGATGCCTCCCCTGAGGTGATCTTAGTGCCGTGACTCCTTTTCTTTTTCCATTTCCTATCTGTAACCCACCCATTCCTCCTACTAGGCCCTGGGGTCCCCTCTGGACTATGGTCCCTATTCATTATCCTATGCAATAGCACACATCAGCACAGACAGTCACAGATTGCTGATTAGAATGCGAATCCTTACATCTAACCTGCTATTCAAGTGTTAAAGTGGCTAACAATGTGTGTGAAGGGAATCCTGAGCATTGTTAGAGAATTGTGTATTTTCTCCAGACAGCACAGTAAGTGAGGTTTTTTGCTAACCCAGGCAAGTTACGGGGGTTACAGATAGTGTGTCATGAAGCCAAGATCCCTGTTAAGACCGTCCTCATGTGTGCGGAACTTGGCTATCAGTCTCTGCTCAGCGACTCTGCGCTGTCGTGTGTCACGAAGGCCCCCTTGAAGAACATTTACCCGCAGGTCGGACGCCGAATGCCCATGACTGCTGAAATGTTCGCCCACAGAAAGGGAACTGTTTTGCCTGGTGATTGTTGAGCAATGCTTATTCATCCGATGTCGTAGTGTCTGCATGGTCTCCCCAATGTACCATGCTTCAGGACATCCTTTCTTGCAACGTATTAGGTAGTCAGCAATCAGTGACTGTCTGTGCTGATGTGTGCTATTGCAGACCAGAACACTGCATTTGCCTGACGAAGACACAGACTGTCGAAAGCTCGCAATTTTACTATCAAATAAATCAGTTGGATTTAAAATTGGTGTTGCTAAATTCTTACTGAGTTCTTACTACCCCAGTCCAACACCAGCATCTCTACATCAAGTTAAGGAACTACCATGGGATGGTCAAAACTGATAAGGAACTATGACAGGACACCAAGTGAGTTACTGGACACTGCCAGGTTGGCATGAGTTGGTATTAAGTTTGACAATATGGTCTAAAAGGGCCTTTGGGATGTGGGTATGGGGGCCAAGAGAGTTGGGCAGAAAGGCATGGGTTGGCACTGGGAGTTTGGGGAGTGTGCGGGAAAGTGGGGTTTTGAAGCTGTTTTTGGTTCTATTAACATAAAACATAGAACAATACAGCACAAACAGGCCCTTTGGCCCACGAGTTGCACCGATCACATCTACCAATCCACAGACCTATCCTATTCTTTTCCATATACTCATCCAGAAGTCTTTTAAAAGACCCCAGTGAGTTTGCCTCAACAACCTCCAACGGCAGTCGGTTCCATTCACTCACCATCCTCTGAGTGAAAAACCTACCCCTGACATCTCCTTTGTATTTGCTTCCCTGCACCTTAAATCTGTGTCCTCTCGTAGTGACCATTTCAGCTCGGGGAAAAGGGTCAGAGGGATAACCCAGGGAACTATAGGCCGGTGAGCTTGACTTCAGTTATAGGTAAGCTAATGGAGAGGATCCTCAGGGACAGGATGTGTGAGCATCTGGAGCGCTGCGATCTGATCAGGGATACGCAGCATGGCTTCGTTAAGGGGAGGTCGTGCCTTACGAATCTAGTGGAATTTTTTGAAGAGGTGACAAAAACGGTTGATGAAGGACAAGCCGTTGATGTCGTCTACATGGATTTCAGTAAGGCGTTTGACAAGGTTCCCCATGGTAGGCTGATAAAAAAGGTGAAGGCTCATGGGATACAGGGCCAGGTATGTAGATGGGTTGAGAACTGGCTTGGGAGGAGGAGACAGCGGGTAGTAGTGGAAGGCTCTTTTTCCAACTGGAGGTCAGTCACTAGTGGTGTGCCACAGGGCTCAGTACTAGGACCTCTTCTATTTGTGATTTATATAAATGACTTGGAAGAGGGGGTAGGTGGTGTGATCAGCAAATTTGCTGATGACACTAAGATGCTTGGATTGGCGGGGACTGAGGAGCAGTGCCAGGCAATACAACAGGACATAGATAGGCTGGTAGATTGGGCAGATAGATGGCAAATGGAATTTAATCCGGATAAATGCGAGGTGATGCATTTTGGCCGGAATAATGTAGAGGGGAGTTATAGGATAAAAGGTAAAACTATCCGGAGTATAGAGACGCAGAGAGACCTGGGGGTGCAGGTTCACAAGTCTCTGAAGGTGTCAGTACAGGTGGAAAAGGTGATAAAGAAAGCGTATGGTATGTTAGCCTTCATAGGAAGGGGTATAGAATACAAGAGTAGGAGTTTGATGTTGCAAGTGTATAGAACGTTGGTTAGGCCTCACTTGGAGTACTGCGTCCAGTTCTGGTCGCCGTACTACCAGAAGGATGTGGAGTCCCTGGAGAGAGTGCAGAGGAGATTTACCAGGATGCTGCCTAGTATGGAAGGGCTGTCTTATGAGGAAAGGTTGAACGTACTGGGGTTGTTTTCCCTTGAAAGACGTCGGCTGAGAGGGGATCTATTAGAGGTATATAAGATTATGAGGGGTATAGATAGAGTAAATGGTGGTAAGCTTTTTCCACCATTAGATTCGGATAGAACGAGGGGTCACGGCCTTAGGGTGAGGGGGGCTATGTATAAGACTAATATTAGAGGGCATTTTTTCACACAAAGGGTAGTGGGGGTGTGGAATGCACTACCGAGTAAGGTGGTGGGAGCAGGCACGCTAGGGTTGTTTAAGGGTCTCTTGGACAGCCACATGAGCGGTCTGCAGATAGAGGGATATAGGAGGACTGTTTAAATACTTTAATTGTTTCCACAGGCTATTCGGTCCACCTTGTTGACCAACAAGGTGCATGCATTCGGCAGGTCGTGCGAGGGCTGCTCTTGGAGGTTACTTCAGGAGTGGCCTAGTGCTTCACGTCGTTAGTGTATGCTTAAACTGGACCATCAGATGGGCAACATGACAGCTCAGAGACTATCGCTGTTGCTGTGCAGACACATGGATTTGGGCCTGTGTCTGCGGGAGTTTGCGCGTTCTCCCCGTGGTTGCGTGGGTTTTCTCCGGGTGCTCCGGTTTCCTCCCACATCCCAAAAATGTGCTCTTAGGCTGATTGGGTAACAAATTGTCCCTATAATGGTCTCTATATGTCATTAAGACGTTACGACGGCGGCGCGGGCTCGATGGGCCGAAGGGCCTGTTTCCCGTGCTGTGTTGTTCTTTGTTCTTTGAGTCCACCCTATCTATTCCGCTCAACATTTTATAAACCTCTATCAGGTCGTCTCTCAACCTACGTCTCTCCAGGGAGAAGAGTCCCAGCTCCCTCAACCTATCTTCATAAGGCCTGCCTCCCAATCCAGGCAGCATCCTTGTAAATCTCCTCTGAACTCTCTCAATAGCCTCTACATCCTTCCTATAATGAGGCGACCAGAACTGCGCACAATACTCCAACTGGGGTCTGACAAGAGTCTTATAGAGCTGCATCATTACCTCCTGACTCCTAACTCTATTCCTCGATTAATGAAGGCCAGTACACCGTACGCCTTCTTGACCACTTCCTCCACCTGCGAGGCCGATTTAAGAGTCCTATGGACCCGGACCCCGAGATCCTTCTGCTCTACAATACAGCTAAGACTCCTACCCCTTATATTGTACTCCTTCATCCCATTATTCCTGCCAAAATGGACCACTACACATTTATCTGCGTTGAAGTCCATCTGCCACTTCTCCGCCCAGTCTTGCATCCTGTCTATGTCCCGCTGCAACTTTTGGCATCCCTCCAGACCATCCACAACACCACCGATCTTTGTATCGTCGGCGAACTTGCTAACCCATCCCTCCACTTCCTCATCCAGGTCATTTATGAAAATGACAAACAGCAGGGGTCCCAGAACAGATCCCTGGGGCACTCCACTGGTTACCGACCTCCATGCAGAACAAGACCCATCCACAACCACTCTCTGCCTTCTGCCGGCAAGCCAGTTCTGGATCCACGAGGCCAAAGCCCCTTGGATCCCATGCCCTCTCACCTTCTCCAGAAGCCTTGCATGGGGGACCTTATCAAACTTACTAAAGTCCATGTACACTACGTCCACCGCCCTTCCTTCGTCAATGTGTTCAGTCACATTTTCGAAGAACTCAACTAGGCTTGTAAGGCATGACCTGCCCTTGACAAAACCATGCTGACTATTTCTAATCAGTCCAAACTTCTCCAAATGTTCATATATCTTATCCCTCAGAAGCCTGTCCATCAGCTTACCAACCACTCAAGTCAGACTCACCCGTCGGTAATTTCCTGGACTATCCCTGTTCCCTTTCTTAAAGATAGGAACCACCTTAAAGAAATGAACCACTCTATAAATTACTTTTAACTCAGTGCCGGAGCACAGAGGTAAGTCTAATGCTCAATCTTCCTCCAGACCCAGAAGCTCTTCATTCCAAGGTGGTTATCCTGGCTTCCAATCCAACCCCTCCCAGAATATCTGGTCTACAGATAGCTATTTTTAAACATCATGTTCACAGAGCCAGAATCTTCCATCTCTGTGACGCAATCCAGAAGTGAAAATCTGGGCCATAGAGGTTTGGCCTCAACTGGCATATTCTGGTTTTCTCTCTAGGAAAGATGTGAAAACTTCAAAGAGGATACCGAAAATTAATGGGAATAGTTCCAGTGTTGAGGGAATTCGATTGTGTGGGTAGATTGGAAAAGCTAATGTTCTCCCTATGATAAGAGAATGTTGAGAGAAGATTTGATCTCAAAATCATGAGGGATCTGGACAGAGTAGGTAAAGAGAAACAATCCACTGGTGGCAGAATAAAGAATTAGAAGACAAAAGATTGATTGACAAAAGAACAGTGACATGAGGCAAAACTTCTTTATGCAATGAATGATTATGATTGGAATGCATTCTCTGAGTGTCTTGAAGGCAGATTCAACTGTGGCTTTCAAAATGAAATTGGATAAGCAACTAAAAAGAACAAAATGCGAGGCTGAGGTGGGAGCTGGAATGAAGCTAGTTGCATTGCTCTTGAGAATAACTAGGCTAAATAACCTCCTTCTGTGCAGTAATCATTCTGTAACTCATAGATCCTAATTTCATCCAGTGATGCAGCATTAACCATATTTAGTTCATTCCCAATAAATGTCAAATATTCTCAATCATTTCTTTCTATAATTATTTCTTAATCTTAAACTTACAACAGGAAGTATAGAAAAATAAAGTGATTGGTATGGACTGCCATTAACTTATGACTCCAGCTTAAGTGATCTGTTTTATGCACCAAGACGAGTTCATTCATCATCCTTATGCTCATTGACCTACATTAAATTCACATATCTATATTTACTTTAGTTCTGAAATTCTCATCCTCATCAAATCCCTCCACCTACTTACCAATTTCCATCTCTGTAACAGTACTTTGAACTATACAATCATCCAAGAATTCTGCATTCTTTGAACATTGGCTTTTCATGAATTTCCATTTCATTCACTCCTCCATTAATGGTTGTCATCTAGCCCCTAAGCCAGTGCATCCTAAAATATATTCCAGTGCGGCCCCATTTCAAAACTTGAAAAATAACATTATCTCCAGGCTCCAGCAAAAAGAAAACAGCAATAAAGCAACATATTAACATTTAGTATATAATTATTAGAGTTTGCATAATATAGACACATATATATTAATAATTATATGAACAAGTGAAAAGATCACTCAGTAGAGCACTTACCTCTGCCATATTGTGTTAACTCAATGTTTGTGTAGATTTCTTTGGCTTGATATATCATCTTGTCCAATCCCTCTGAAGCAGTTTTGGATATTTTGCCAAGTTAAAAGGTGCTATGTAAAAACAAGTTGTTGTTGCAGGATCATTTCCTTTAAGTGATTTTGGACTTCAACCTTGCTCATACCACACCCATTACTCACTTCTTCTGTATATTATGGCTTCTTTTTCATATAATCGTAAAGAAATTAATGAGTCAGGGTATATTAGAATGGCTCTTATATTGCAATCCATTTGGTCACCCTGCTTCCAAAAAGTTGAGTCTGTAAGGATGCAACACAGTGGCTTGTGGATACAGTTCTGGGGTCCACACTTTCTGATCAGAGGACTAGAAAGGAGAACGGAGATGCGGGAAGCATTCAGTCCTGGTCCTGGTAATCACATGCAAATCACATTAAAAATAGTTTCTTGCATGATCCTGACCACGCCTGCTTTCCAGATGTGGGAATCGTGCGAATCGGTGCACGAGTGCATCTCCTGACCAAACCTGCCAAAACATTAATGGGCTGGAATGGGAGAATTACCCCCATTATGTCTGTGCTGCTTATCCAACTGCTGTAAAAACAATTGTGAAAGCATTACATTAGTATTAACAAAAGTTCATTTGAAACATGAGCTTAAATTTTTTTAAGTTTATTTATTGGTATCACAAGTAGACTTATATTAATGAAGTCTCTGTGAAAATCCCCTACTTGCCACATTCTGGCCCCCTGTTCAGGTATATTGAAGGAGAATTTGCATGGCCAATACACCTAATCAGCATATTTTTCGGACTGTGGGAGGAACCCGGAGCATTCAGAGGAAATGCACACAGACATAGGGGATATGTGCAGATTCCTCACAGACAAGTTTGGCCAAAGCTGGGAATTGAACCTGGGTCCCTGGCGCTGTGAGATAGCAGTGCTAACCACTGTGCCACTATGCTCCAAATAGAAGTAGTATGGAATATTGTAGAGTTAACTTATTGTTCAAACATTCAGGACATTAACTTTGGAAGTTCACTTACTCTGAACTCATTGCAGAGTAGGTTTATAATTTCCTTTCTAATGCACAGTGCTAACTATAAATCACGGTAAGGACTCCGTCAAGAAGAGAATGGTTCCTGACTAAACTGCGTACAAGATAACTCTAGTTCTCAATGACAGTTATGGAAATGTGCCATAAGAGTTCTTACCTGATTCATGTGGACAACATCTGCTTTACTTCTGTTTCAGTTGAAACAAAGGATTATTCAACAAATGTAGTTGGCAGTTAAAATGAGGATATGGGACAAAAGGAGGGAAAGTATTTCCCTTCTGTAGTAATTTTTGGCTTTAATAAACATAAATGAACCCAAATTGAATACCAAGAACATTACTTTTGTTTCCTGCATTGTTTCATCTATGGTGTCCTGCTTAGGGCCAAATCAGTTAATTAGTGCCCAACTAAAGAGCTAGTTCAACACATTTTTTTAACTATTCGTTTAATTCTTTTGATGTTCTCTGTTAATTAGTTGCCCCAGTAATCATTAGATGATGTGTCCTGATGCACTGAGAAAATCAGCATAATTAACAAGTGCACAAAATCATCACATTGTTAACATATAATGAGTGCACAGAGTTAGGAGGAGATTGTGTTCTATTCATACATAAATGTCACTAGTTCACTTAGAGAGAATCTTCTATCTACTACAAATTGTGTGTAGCTGTACCATGCAACAAGTTAGTCAATAACATTCAAATACATTACCATCTCGGGGAAAGTATTTAAAACTTCATGTCTATCATTTGTGTGACGATGCTATCTATGTACTGGAACAACGTAGAAGTGCAGTGAAATAGTAGTTTACTGTCATGGTGTTAATTAGTACAAAACCTGCTGGAAAATTCCTCATAGTAACTTTGCTGAAAATGCAGCAGAAACTCTACACTAATCTTGGTGATTCAGCCACATGTCTGACAAAATGACACGGTCAGGTGGGAGCAACTGCAAGCAATTTTCTTTAATGTAAAGTTTAAATAGAACTCATATCCTTGGTTCAATATGTAGTAGTAGAAAAACTCTATTAATTATATTTATGCAGTGGCATACTCCCCCTATCTCGTGAGCATTGCCAGCGCGCAATATAACTGCTGTCGAATACTTGCTCTGTTCTCAGAAGTATTCCAAAGACTGTAAGAAGTGCAAATGTTGCATTGCTGTGTATCTGTTTGCAAGCAAACTTTGTTGTAGATGGGTTTTCCAGCTTAATTCCAAGCAATGTGAATAATAGCAATATTAAATATTGACTCATGAGGTGAACATAAAATATAAGAAGAATCCTCATTTTGAAATTAAACTATTCTTGTGAATTGACACCCATTGTAAGGAAAAGCACTAAAGAATGTATGAAACGATAGCCAATTTATTCAAGAGATCATTCTGAATGTATCAATGATGGGTAATGGCTCTATATTGAATATTAAAGCATCAATACCTTGATGCAGAAGTACCTATAAGATTGAAAATAATTCTCTTTCAAGTGGAAATACCTGTTTATGTTAAGAATATTTATATCCACTCCTGTTTGCACAGGAGGCCTGCAGGAATTTGCTCACAGCTGAGAAGAATTTCATCACAGCTGTAGCCATTTAAAAAGCTGCATTATTGGTTCAAGAGGAAGCACAGTGAAGGCAAGACACAGCAGTTAACAATGTAGCACTCCAAAGGACACATTCCATGGTTCATAGATATTGCAGTTGTGGTGCAGCCACTTGATGCTCTTGGCCTTTTGGCTAAGATCAAGTGTAATATCTGTTGTAATTGTTTCTCGGCCTTTTGGCTAAGATCAAATATAGTGTTGACATGCTGTGCTTGGTTGAAGTCATTTTAGCTTCATCTGAAGCAATTTTAAAAGCAGCATCTCAGCCTTTTGGCTAAGATGCAAATGAGATCAAGCTTTGGAAGAGGAGCTATGCCTACTCTAATCAGCTTAGATCATGTAGATCAAGTCCAGGACAGGAGGTGAGAGCCCTGTCTTGTCAGTTTGAATCGGGAATGTCTCAATTTGTTGAGATTATGAATTGGAATAAAAGTTTTAAAAAAAATGGCTTCTTGCTTTTCAGTTCTGAGGTTTTGTGATCCTTGTCGACATGAGAGCGTAGTGGCGGAAGAAGCGCATGAGCAGGCTGAAGCATAAAAGGTGAAAAATGAGACAGAAATCCAGGTGAATAACTGCTGAAGATGCATACTGACCAGTCTTTGTTAAATCTTACATGGCAAATGGACTCTGACGCTTCTGTTTAAACATCTTTTTCTAAGGCCTTCGGTTTACAGGCATCTGGGATACTGGTCATGAGAAGATCTTGTACATTGATCTGTTGTGGTACTATGCCTTTATGTATAGTAGTTGTGAAATAAAATGGGAAAATACAAAAAAAATGGCTTTGTAGTTTGGCACTCAAAATCACCTTTACCAAAAGACAGCTATATCGGATGGAGAGCCCAGGGAACATAGAAGATCTGAGGAAAGCTGTCAAGGTGAAGATAGCTGACGTTTTCAAATATAAAAAAGTTGGGCAAAGCCACAAAGTGTTCTCTCACACTGTTACTTTTTATTAACTGTAACCTAAACAGCATATTCAGACAACCATTATAACTCTTTTATTGCTTACCACAAATACAGCCAGACACACATTCAAGGTGCAGCTTCCAACATGGAAATACCACTTATTTCTTCAAAAGATTTGCATTAGAATCCTCTAACAAAATTTACTTAAATAGTGTATGTTAGCTAATGTGCACAAGGGGGCTTTATATGTTCTGAAAACTTATAAATTTTATAGATTGCAGGGTGACAAATAATCCTGCTATTTGAAAAAGGAGTGAGGAGGAAACTGAATGATTGACTAGTCAGCCTAACATCAGAAGTCGGAAAAATGCTTGACTCCGTTATAAAAAATGTAATAACAGGACACTTAGAAAATATCAAAGAGATTAGACAAAGTAAACATGGATTTATGCAAGGGAAATCATGTTTGACAATCTACTGAAGATTTTGAGCACGTAACTAATAGAATAATAACAGTAAACCAATGGTGCAGCTAGATTTTCAGAACATTTCTAATAAAGTCCCACATAAGAACTTCAAATGCAATTTTAAAACACATAGGATTAGGGGTAATATATTGTGATGGATTGATAACTGTTTAGCAGATAGGAAATAGAGAATGGGAATAAATGGACCTTTTTCAAAGTGGCAAGGCAGCAGCTAGTGGGGTCCCACATGGACAGTGCTTGTGTCCCAGCTAGTCACAATCAATGATTTGGATGAGGGAAGCAAAAGTAATATTTTCAAGTTTGTTGATGACTCAAAACTTGGTGGGCATGTGAGTGATGAGGAAGATGTCAAGAAGCCTTAAGATGATTTAGACAAGTTGAGAGAGTGGGCAAATAAATGGCAAATGCATTTTAATATGGATAAATGTGAGGTTATCCACTCGGGATGGAGAAACAGAATGGCTGAATATTATTTAAATGCTAATAGACTGGGAAATTTTGAAGTACAAAGGGACCTGAGTATCCTAGTACATCAGTCACCAAAAGTAAGCATGCAGGTATAGCAAGCAATTAGGGAGGCAAATGGTATATTGGCCTTCATTGTAAGAGGACTTGTATACAGGAGTAAGGATATCTTGTAGCTGTACAGGGCTTCGGTGAGACCATACCTGAAGTATTATGTTCTATTTTGATCCCCGTATCTAAGAAAGGATATACTTGGAATAAAGAAAGTGCAGCAAAGGTTTATCAGACTGATCCCTGGAATGATAGGATTGTTGTATGAAGAAATGTTGAGTTGGTTGGGTCTGTTTGCACTGGAATTTAGAAGAATGGGAGGGGACTCATTGGAAATATAAAATTCTGACAGGACTAAACAACCTGGATAAAAGGATGTTGT
The DNA here is from genome assembly GCA_024679065.1 of Sphyrna mokarran. Lineage (NCBI taxonomy): Eukaryota > Metazoa > Chordata > Chondrichthyes > Carcharhiniformes > Carcharhinidae > Sphyrna > Sphyrna mokarran. Next base: position 14,918,350 of record JAGIQG010000033.1, on the reverse strand, counting down.
TTCCTCTGGCTGAGGAGTCTAAAACAAGGAATCGCAGTCTCAGGATACAGTGTAGACAATTTAGGTCTGTGATGAGAAGAAATTTCTTCACTCAAAGGGTATTGAAACTGTGGAATTCTCTACCGTAGAAGGGTTTGGAATCAAATCACTGAATATACTCAAAAAGGAAATAGACTTCGAGAGGCGAATTTTCCTAACCTACCCACCATGGGAATCGTAGTAGGCAAGGGGCAGACCATAGAAAGTTCTGTTGTCCTTGGGTGAGGTTTTCTGGTTTCAAGGTGGACCCAATTTTATCATCAAGTTGTACTCATTTTCGCGTGCAAAAACTTGGTCAAGTTGGATGTGAAGTGAGTAGCATGATCCGTGACAGCCTCCATACTGTTCCCCCATTACCAGGCCTAAAATGGCCATGATTGGGAATGACCAAAATGGGCACAATACCAACTTAAATGCATTTGCATGCCCCTCCAGATTTGGCACGAAACACAGTTTCGTCTGTGTCTGAGTGATTCCATGTACTCCAGCTTCTGAGAGGTAAATGTAGGTGAGGGAGGGAGGTGGGTCAGATTGCTCTCTGGTGGAGGAATGGGGGGGTGTGGTTTGAGTCAGATCGATGGGAGGAAAGGGGGCCGAGGCTATAATTGGTCTGGCTAGTGAGGCGTTGGGGGACAAGGGAGACTGTAATGTTGTGGGGGTGGGGCAATGTCTGTAGGGGCCAGGGGGAGGCATTATGAGGTCCAGTAGTGATATGGCAGGGGAGTGTTTTTCTATTTTACTGCACATGCACATTTGAAGGCTCTGATCAGAGCAGCAGTGTTTCAAGCGCAATAAACCTCACCCACAAGCTTCTGCAACGCGATTCAGAATTGCTGCTTTTTTTTCAGGCAGAGTTCATATGAGGATGCCAGAACAATCTAAAAGTTAGATTTGAAATACTCGCTGATTCAGCACTTAGGATCACAGTGGTAAAATTGGGCTCCTAGACTGTAAAGGTGCTGAGATAAACAAAGAACAAAGATCAACACAGCATGGGAAACAGGCCCTTCAGCCCAACGAGCCCACGCCGCCGTCCTAACGTCCTAATGACATATTCTTGTCTTTAGGCTATGCCTATTTTTGAAGATTCCCATATAGGGACCAATATAGGGACAATTTGTTACCCAATCAGCCTAAGAGCACATTTTTGGGATGTGGGAGGAAACCGGAGCACCCGGAGGAAACCCATGCAACCACGGGGAGAACGCGCAAACTCCCGCAGACACAGACCCAAATCCATGTGTCAACACAGCAACAGCGATAGTCTCTGAGCTGTCATGTTGCCGATCAGATGGTCCAGTTTAAGCATACACTGACGACGTGAAGCACCAGGCAACTCCTGAAGCAACCTCCAAGAGCAGCTCTCGCACAACATGCCGCATGCATGCACCTTGTTGGTCAACAAGGTGGACCGAATTGCCTGCGGAAACAAATAATACTTAATTAAACATGCTAAAAAAAAAACTAAGACATTCCCGAGACGAAACTAAAAGATAGTCTACTACTATTTGGTCCTCCCGAAATTCAAACAGTCCTGCTATATCCCTCTATCTGCAGACTGCTCATGTGGCTGTCCAAGAGACCCTTAAACAACCCTAGCGTGCCTGCTCCCACCACCTTACTCGACAGTGCATTCCACACCCCCACTACCCTTTGTGTGAAAAACTGGCCTCTAATGTTCGTCTTATACATAGCCCCCCTCACCCTGAGCCCGTGACCACTCGTTCTATCCATTTCTAATGGTGGAAAAAGCTTACCACCATTTACTCTATCTATACCCCTCATAATCTTATATACCTCTAAAAGATCCCCTCTCAGTCGACGTCTTTCAAGGGAAAACAACCCCAGTGTTTTCAATCTTTCCTCATAAGACAGCCCTTCCATACCAGGCAGCATCCTGGTAAATCTCCTCTGCACTCTCTCCAGGGCCTCTACATCCTTCCTGTAGTACGGCGACCAGAACTGGACTCAGTACTCCAGATGAGGCCTAACCAACATTCTATACACCTGCAACATCAGACTCCTACTCTTGTATTCTATACCCCTTCCTATGAAGGCTAACATACCATACGCTTTTTTTACCACATTCTCCACCTGCACTGACACCTTCAGAGACTTGTGAACTTGCACCCCCAGGTCCCTCTGCATCTCTATACTCCAGATAGTTTTACCTTTTATCCTATAACTCCCCTCTACATTATTCCGACCAAAATGCATCACCTCGCATTTATCTGGATTAAATTCCATTTGTCATCTATCTGCTCAATCTACCAGCCTATCTATGTCATGTTGTATTGCCAGGCACTGCTCCGCAGTACCCGCCAATCCAAGCATCTTAGTGTCATCAGCAAATTTGCTGATCACACCACCTACCCCCTCTTCCAAGTCATTTATATACACCACAAATAGAAGGGGTCCTAGTACAGAGCCCTGTGGCACACCACTAGTGACTGACCTCCAGTTGGAAAAAGAGCCTTCCACTAATACCCGCTGTCTCCTCCTCCCAAGCCAGTTCTCAACCCATCTACATAACTGGCCCTGTATCCCATGCGCCTTCACCTTTTTTATCAGCCTACCATGGGGAACCTTGTCAAACGCCTTACTGAAATCCATGTAGATGACATCAACGGCTTGTTCTTCATCAACCGTTTTTGTCACCTCTTCAAAAAATTCCACTAGATTCGTAAGGCACGACCTCCCCTTAATGAAGCCATGCTGCATATCCCTGATCAGATCGCAGCTCTCCAGATGCTCATACATCCTGTCCCTGAGAATCCTCTCCATTAGCTTACCTATAACTGAAGTCAAGCTCACCGGCCTATAGTTCCCTGGGTTATCCCTTTGACCCTTTTTAAACAATGGTACTACATTTGCAATCCTCCAGTCCTCTGGGACCTCCCCTGTGTCCAAAGGGGAGACAAAGATTTGCATCAGAGGCCCAGCAATGTCATCTCTCACCTCCCTTAGCAGCCTGGGATAAATACCATCAGGCCCCAGAGCTTTATAAGTCTTTATGCTACGTAAAAGCCCCAACACTTCGTCCCTCATAATGATTATTTCCTTTAACGGGTCCTCAAATTCCTCAAAGCCGGCACCAGACATCAGGTCCCTCTCCCGCATGAATACCGACGCAAAGTATTCATTCAGGATCTCCCCCATTCCCTCAGGCTCTAAGCATAGTTCCCCTCCTCTGTCCCTGAGAGGTCCAATCTTCCCTCTAACCATCCTTTTGCTCCTTACATAGGAGTAAAATGCCTTAGGATTTTCCTTAATCCTACCTGCCAAATCCATTCCGTGGCCCCTTTTTGCCTTTCTGACAACCCTTTTAAGATCCCGTCTACACTCTCTATATATTTCCAGCGCTGCCTCTGTCCCCAGTTGCCTGGATCTAATGTACGCCTCCCGCTTATTTCTGACCAAGTCCTCAACATCCCTAGTAACCCACGGTTCTCTAATCCTACCTTTCCCATCCTTCCTCCTTACCGGCACGTGTCTTTCCTGCAAAAATTTTAGTTTTCCCTTGAAAGACTCCCACATGTGCAGCATCGACCTACCCTCGAACAGCTTATCCCAGTCGGTATCCCTAAGATATTTGGGGAGATCAGCCATTATATTAAATGGTGAAGCAGGCTTGAAAGGCTAAATAGCCTATTCCTGCTTCTATTTTCTGTGTTTCTGTAACCGTCTATAAATTCTGGTAGTATCATTATGCTACTGGAAGTGCTGGAATGGAACCTCTGCCCATCCTTTATCCCTTTTATGATTCTGGATGAGATAGAACATAGAACACTACAGCACAAACAGGCCCTTCAGCCCACAAGTTGTGTCGATCATATCTATACCTACCAGGCCATAGAACTATCTGTAACTCCCAATCCCATTCATCTCATTTTATTTTAAATAAAATGAGATGAATGCCTTAATCAGGTGAAACACTGTAGAATACCCACCCAATTTTTTGCAAATTTCAGAGTAACATTATGTCATTAAAAATGTGGCAGAATGGAGGCACAAGTTGGCAATCAGTTCTTCGGTTTGGTGGTAATATAGTCCAGTAAAGTCTATTCTTAGAGGTCGTAAATGGGGCATATCTTGTAGGACACTCCTGCTCTCAAATTTATGGAGGAGAAATGGAAAGAAGACCCCTATTCATCATTTCCTCAGCGGCATTTTGCCAATGAAACTGACAAGGTGGAAACCCTGCAGAGATCGGATCAGCCCACATTGATGTTTGCCTCATGTAAATTGACTGTCCACTCAGTAATTCAGGCAACATCAGCATAGCAAGATCAGCATAGTAAGGCAATGGTAGACATATGTCTGGCATATGATTAAAATCGTAACCAAAATTATTTTGATGAGAGAATTGAACTATCTTCTAACACATTTTAAATGGACAGAAAAAAATCTACATGGGAAGAAATGGGAAACTGAAAATTCAAGAGGCTTTTATTTAAGTGCTATATATTTCAGAGGACAGCCACTACAGATGTTTGCATGTTGTACAAAATAAATGAAAAGTTACACTTATGACTTTCCAGCCTCACCTGATCTATGATCATGAATGAAATAGTTTGAGCTGGCAAGAATTGTTGGTACATTTTAAAGGAGTACAATCAATGTTTGTCTTTTCACTCCGCAGTACAGAAATCAGAGCTAAATATGATTGTAGAAAGTATTGAAGGGCTAAATGGATGGGAAGCCTATATCTCTGCCAAGACACAGTACAAAATGATGAACAGACCATCTCATCAATTCACCAGACAGACAAGATCTGCTTCAAACTGAGATAATTCTCAGACTGGCTCCAAAAAATGACAGAAGAGTCAAATCTGTGGCATAAATATAATAAATGATAGGAAACAGCAGTTTACTTTTTACTAGGATAAGCAACCAGGCATTATATCTGGGGTACTCATGAGTCATTAGACCCTAGGCCATTGGTAGTTTATTTCCTTGTAAACCATCACTTCCTATTGTATACTCCAACTGTAAATAGAAGAAGATAAAATGCAGAATTTTAATATTTTTCAGGCTTGGTGTTGCTGATTCTAAAGTTCAGGTTTTTAAACAACTGCTTCTATTACCCAGTGCACAAGCATCCCCAGGCTGCTAGCGAATGTAAACTTTTACATCTCTCGACAGAGACTTGTGATTCCCTCTGTAATGTTATCGATGAAATCCAGAACACCCCTACCTTCATAATTAGCTTCCCACCAAAACATCAAGAAGAATAGACTAATATTATCATCAGAAAGATGATGCATGCTTAGCATTCCAGTTTTTTTAAAAAATGGGCATGCATGCATTGGAGTTTTCAGCTGGCAAATAATAAGAAAAGGAGACATTTGTTGGGATAGGTTCAGATGAAAAAAAAAGGCAGTATTTGTTTCACCCTCCATGATAGTGATGAAATCAATAAAATCTGCTACCCTTCAGAAAGGCTTATTACTATCTACGTTGGGTAGAATTTGGCCATTCACACATAAAACCAAAAAGGATCCATTCTGGTCACTTTGTGTTTGGAACTTGACAAAAGGTAATCAAGCTGAAATCTTAACAATGCTACCTGATCTACAGAATATAGGCAGCATTTTCAGTTTTTATTTCAAACTACCAAAAGTCACAGCATTTTACTTTTGTCTTCATAATTGGTTAAAACTTTCTCAACTGTTCATAAATTCCTTCTATCCTTCTATTCCTTCTATTGGTCAATCTTCTATTGCAACCTTTTGCTCTTCCAAGTCTACACCCTGCAATCCCCATCTCTGGCCTCCAGTATATTTCTTCTCTCCCATCACTCTTCATATGGGGCAGAGCTTTCAGCCAGCCAAGTTTTACCCTACAGATTCCTAAACCTCTTCATCTGCTATTTACATGCTATTAAAATCTTCCTGGCAGTGCATTCCATCATGACTTTTTTTCTAGAAATGTGGCTCAGTGGGGTTAAATGCTATACTTATGAGTTGTAGGAGATCCATGGTGTATCGGATGACTACATCTGCAGGAAGTGCATCCAATTACAGTTCTTCACACACCGCATGGATAGGTTGGAGCAACAGTTGGATGCACTTAGGAGCATGAAGGCGGCGGAAGGCATCATAGACATGAGTTTTAGCGATATAGTGACACTGAAAAGTACAGGCATATAGATGGGTGACCACTAGAAGGGGCAGGCAGTCAATGCAGGAATCCCCTGTGGTATAACAAGTATACTGTTTTGGATACTGTTGGGGGAATGACCTATCAGGATAACAAACACAGCAGCCAACTAGTAGCACCATGGCTAGCTTTTTGTTAAGCAGGAAGGGACAAAGAGCGCTAGAACAATAGATACAGGGGATTCTATAATTAGGGTTACAGATAGGCATTCTGTGGATGTGGAAGAGACTCCAGGATGGTATATGTTGGTGCCAGGGTCCAGGATGTTCTGAACAGACAGAAAGCATTCTGAAGGGAGAGGGTGAACAGTCAGAGGTTGTGGTACACATTGGTACCAACAACATAGGTAGGAAGAGTGACAAGGTCCTCCAGCAGCATTTTAGGGAATTAGGTAGAAAGTTAAAAAGCAGGACCTCTAGGGTTATAATCTCAGGATTACTCTCTATGCCACGTGCCAGCGAGGCTACAAATGGGAAGGTAGTACAGCTCAACATATGACTAAACAGCTGGTATGGAAGGAAAGGTTGCAGATATCTGGACCATTGGGATCTCTTCGGGGGCAGGTGGGGCTTGTACAAGAAGGACAGGTTGCATCTAAACTGGAGGAGATTTGCTGGTGTCACATGAGAGGATTTAAACTACTTTGGCAGGGCTAGGAACAAAATTAGAAGGGGAACTAGAAACTAGGGGCAGTAAAGTCAGGAAGAGCAGGCACGATGTGGTTGCTGATCAAAGAGGGTTTGGTGGACTGAAGTGCATTTGTTTCAATGTGAGACATGTAACAGGTAAGGCAGATGAACTTAGAGTTTGGATCAGTATTGAACTATGATATTGTTGCCATTACAGAGACTTGCTTAAGGGAAGTTAACCGAGAGCTGAATATTTCAGGATACAGATGTTTCAGGCAGAATAGAGGGGGATGTAAAAGGTGTGGGGGAATTGCACTACTGGTTAAAGAGAATATTACAGCTGTACTGCGAGAGAACATCTCGGAGGTTTCATACAGCGAGGCAATGCGTGTAAGGCTCAAGAATAGGATGGGTGTAGTTACAAAGTTGGGGGTTTACTATAGGCCTCTCAACAGCCAGTGGGAGATAGAGGAACAGATATGTAGGTAGATTTTGGCAAGGTGTAAAAGTAACAGGGTTGTTGATTTTTAACTTCCCTTATATTGACTGGGACCCACTTAGTGCTAGGAGTTTGGATGGGACAGAATTTGTAAATAGTATCCAGGAGTGCTTCTTGAAACAGTATGTAGAAAGTCCAACTAGGGAAAGGGCCCTACTGGACCTAGTATTGGGGAATGAGCCTGATCAGTTGGTCGATGTTTCAGTAGTGGAGCAATGAACAAGAACAGTGACCACAATTCAGTATGCTTTAAAGTATTGATGGATAAAATAAGTGTAGCCCTCAGGTGAAGGTGCTAAACTGGCTAATTAGAACAATATTAGGCAGAAACTGAAGAAAGTAGATTGGGGACAGATGTTTGAGGACAAATCAATACCTGTGGGAGTCATTCAAGTTTAAGTTGATAGGAATTCAGGATTGGCACATTCTGTAAGGATGAAGGTTAAGTATGGCAAGTTTCAGGAATCTTGGATAACAAGAGATATGTGAGCCTAATCAAAACGAAAAAGGAAGCATTTGTCAAGGCTAGGAGGCTGGGAACACCTGAAGCAAGAAACTTAAGCATCAGGGGGCCTAAAAGGGGTTATGAAAAGTCACTGGCCAGCAGGAATAAGGAAAATCCCAAAGCTTTTTATACATTCATTAAAAAAGTAGCCAGGGAGAGGTTGGTCTACTCAAGTACAAGGGAGGGAATCTATGTATGAAGCTGGAGGAAATGGGCAAGGTATCAAATGACTACTTTGCATCAGTATTCACCAAAAAGAAGGACTTGGTGGATGATGAGACTAGGGAAGGGTGTGAAGATAGTTTGGGATAGTTCTGATGTTGAGATCGGAAAGGAGGAGATAATGGGGAGGGTTTTTTTTAAAACCATTAAGATAGATAAGTCCTCAAGGCCTGATAGGATATACCCCAGAATAATGGAAGTGGGAAGGGAGGAAATTGCTGGGGCCTTGAGAGAAATCTTTGTATCCTCACTGGCTACATGGGTGGTCCCAAAAGATTGGAGGGGATAGCAAGGACAATGCAGGCCAGTGAGCCTTACATCAGTAGTACAGAAATTATTGGAGAGGATTCTTTGAGACAGGATTTACTCCCATTTGAAAATAAGTGGACATATTTGCAAGAGGTAACATGGTTTTGTGAAGAGGAGGTCGTATCTCACTAACTTGATTGAGTTTTTTGAGGAAGTGACAAAGGTGATTGATGAGAGTAAGGCAGTGGATGTTGTTTACATGGACTTCAATAAGGCCTCTGACAAGGATTCTCACCAACTTTTACAGACGTACATAGAAAGCATTCTTTCTGGTTGTATCACAGCTTGACATAGCTCCTGCTCTATCCAAGACTGCAAGGAACGTGATCATAATGTAGCCCAATCACACAAACCAGTCTCCCATTCATTGACTCTGTCTATATGTCGCACTGCCTCAGCAAAGCAGTTAGCATAATTAAAGACTCCAAGCAGCCTGAACATTCTCTCTTCCACCTTCTTCCTTCAAGAAAAAGATACAAAAGTCTGAGGTCACATATCAACGAACTAGAACAACTTCTTTCTGTTGCTGTCAGACTTTTGAATGGACTTGCATTAAGTTGATCTTTCTCTACGCTCTAGCTATGACTGTAACAGTACATTCTGCACTCTCTCATTTCCTTCTTTATGAACAGTATGTTTTGTCTATGCAATGTGCATGAAACAATACTTTTCATTATATGTTTAATACATGTGACAATAATAAATCAAATTAAATCAAATCACTACCAGAAGGATGTGAAGACTTTGGAGAAGATACAGAAAAAAATTGCCTGGTATGGAAGGCATTAGGTATGAGGAGAGATTGGAAAAACATGGTTTGTTCTCATTGGAACAACAGAGGTTGAGGGGCGACCTGATAGAAGGCTACAAAATTATGAGGGTGTGGACAGAGTGGATAGTAAGAAACTTTTTCCCAGGGTGGAAGAGTCAGTTAGAAGGGGGCATAGATTTACAGTGCAAATGGCAAGATTTAAAAGAGATGTACGAAGTAAGTTTTTTACACAGAGGGTGGTGGGTACCTGGAACTTGTTGCCAAGGAAAGTAGTGGCAGCAGATAGCTTTTAAGGAGCATCTGGACAAATACATGAATTGGATGGGAATAGAGCGATATGGCCCCCACAAAGGTAGCAGGTTTTCATTCAGATGGGCAGGATGGGTGGGTGCAGGCTTGGAAGGCTAAAGGGCTTGTTTCTGTGCTGTTATTTTCTTTGTTCTTTGTTCACTCTATGCTGTGTTTTCTCCTTTGTGCAGTGCCTTGGCACATTGTATTAAGTTTTGATACTTTTATTGCTATTGGTTTGTAACTATTTTGGTAAGTGACTATTAGCTTTCATTCATGAACGAACTGTGATAAAGATTTGATTGTTGTTATGAATAATGCTGAGTATCATTCAGTTAAGAAGACTATACAGTTATATAGAAGATGCTGAATTTAGGATAGTGTAAGGAGTTTGGGCTGCTGTAAGGAGGCTTTCCAGAGTTCAAGATTTAGATGAATGAAAGCATGATTGCCAGTGGTCAATAAAAGGAGTGGTATGCAGGAGTGACCAAAATCTGAAGAATGGAATCACTATAGTGCAGAAGGAGGCCATTCAGGCCATCGAGTCTGCATCAACTCTGATAGAGTATCTCACCCAGGCCCTTTTCCTGTAATCCCACATATTTACCCCAATAGTGTCCCTAACCTGTAGACCTTGGAACAATAAGGGTCAATTTAGCATGGCCAATCTAAATAGAAATTTAAATATAATAAGTCAACGGAGAGAGAATTAAAAAGTAATCACCCACTGACATCTACACAGCAATCTGGAAAATTACCTATGTATGACAAGAAAGAAGGACAAATTAAGTCAGACCAGTTACTGCCCCATTAGTCTACTATTGATTAAGAGTAAAGAAGGGATAATCAACAGGGCTATTAAGCAGCACCTGTTTACTGATGCTCAATTTGGATTCTGCCAGTGTCACTCAACTCCTGACTTCATTACAGTCTTGGTTCAAAACATAGACAAAAGAGCTGAACTCAGGAGGACAGATGAGAGTGATTGCCATGTGCGTCATCAAGGAGTCCTAGCAAAACTGGGATCAGTGGCAATTTAGGAGAAAACTCCCTGCTGGTTGGAGTCATACGTAACGTAAAGGAAGATGGTTGTTGTTGTTTGAGATCAATCATCTCAGTCCCAAAACATCACTGCAGGAATTCTTCGGGGTAGTGTCCCAAGCCCCACCATCTTCAGCTGCTTCATCAATGACCTTCCTTCCATTATAAGGTCAGAAGTGGGGATGTTCATTAATGATTGCACAATATTCAGCACCATTCTTGATTCCTCAGATACTGAAGCAATCCATGTCCAAATACATCAAGACCTGGACGATATCAAGGTTGGGCTGACAAGTAACATTCATACAACACAAGTGTCATGTAATAACCATCTCCAACAAAGAGAATCTAACCATTCCTCTTGACAATCAATGTCCTTAGCATCACTGAATCACCCACTGTCAGCATTTGGGCAGCACGGTGGCACACTGGTTAGCATTGCTGCCTCACAGTTCCACGGACCTGGGTTCAATTCCCAGCTTGAGTCACTGTCTCTGTGGAGTTTTCATGTTTTCCCCATGTTGTGTGGGTTTCCTCCCACAGTCCAAAGATGTGCGGGTCATGCTAAATTGTCCTTAGGTTGCATAGGTTAGAGGGATTAGCAGGATAAATATGTGGAGTTACAGGCACAGGTGGGATTGTTGTTGGTGCAGACTTGATGGGCCAAATGGCCTCCTTCTGCATTGTAGGATTTCTATGATTCTATGATCCTGGGGGTTACCGTTGACCAGAAACTTACCTGGACCAGATGTATAAATATTTGTGGTTACAAGAGCAGGTTAAAGGCTAGAAATCCTGCAGCCTTCTGACTTATCAAAGCCTTTCCACAATCTACAAGGCACAAGTCAGGAGTGTGATGAAGTACTGTCCTCTTGCCTGGAAGAGTGCACATCCAACAACACCCAAGAAGCTTGACACATTCAGATCAAAAGCAACCCACTTGATTTGCACCCCATCCACAAACATTCAAACCCTGCACCACCAATGCACAGTAGCAGCCACATGTACCATTAGAAGATGCAGTACAGGAGCTTTTTAGATGCACTTTCCAAACCCACGATCACTATCATCCAGAAGGACAAGATATGTGAAAATATATCACTGTTCTTTTACTGTTGCTGAATCAAAATCCTGAAACTCTTTTCCTAATAGCAGTGTGCAGCCATTCAAGAAGGCAGCTCACTACCGTCTTCTCAAGGATAATTAGGGGTGAGCAGTAAATTCTGACCTAGCCAGCAAAGCACACATCTCTTGAATGAATAAAAAAAAAATCAGGACAATTCACAAGAGTACCAATGTAAATGAATCAACAATTTATATTATATGAGAAGAGAGTGATGATTGGTTGGCAAGTGGAGTCTGATTGCTAAAGACATTGCCATATTTGGTTATAATTGACAGTGGTATCTTTCAATGTCAGTGTTTTCATTTGTTTCATAAGTAATTGAAAATATTTGCAAGGGAAGATTGGTAAGTATGTCTCAATTTATATCATACATACAATATGTGGAATTCTAACTGTGAAGCGCTATTCCCAATGGCAGAACAGAAAGTGGTGCCATTTCATCTCTCTTGGTTTTTGCTGGCTCCAATACAATTATAATTAAAAACTTGAAGTGTCAACAACATGCAAAGGAGAAATGTCTAATCATGCAGCAAGGGAAGATTTTTATTAGTGAGATCAGTTGACAATGCCTCAAGTAGAAGGTGGGCTATAGGAAAGCCTCAAGGCCACAACTTTGCTACCCAACTATATTGCCATTAACATGAGACTTGTGAGGTGCAATCTTACCGGCTCACCGCAAGTGCAAATCAGATTGCTATCACTTGACCCCGGTTTACCAGCAAAGAGTGCAGTAGCAGGAACCAGGCAGTATGGCAATGTTGGAGGGGATCAGAGGTCATTGAAGCCCCTGGTTAATTAGGGGCATAGCCAAGCTTTGCCAATTGCGTAGTGCCAGCCTGGCAGCACCCATGTGCTCAGTTGAAACTCTGGCAGTATTCTGTTGGCACCATACTTCTTCCAGTAGCCAAAGGCATGGGGGTAGGGCTTTAGTGTGAGTAGGGATCTGAATGGGAAGGTTGACTGCTTTGCATAATAATGGGGCTTTTGCAGAGAGTGAATGGTGCCTATGCAAGGAGGACTAGATGTGGAGCTCCATTCCAGATGTGTGGGGGTCCGGGTGAAGCTCTACAAAGTCATGTGGGGAGAGCTGTATGCAAGGAGGGGATTGCAGAAGGGCTCGTGACTAGGGCATTTCAGGATCCATCAGGGAGCCCATAAGAAGTGTCCTGATGCCTCAATGCTGGTGACCCTTGTTGGTGTTGGGGGTTAACAGTGATGGGGAGGAGGTCCAGTTTCCATGGGAAGCCGCAAGGGGAGGTCCCCTGATTCACTAGCTGACTGGACTGCTTAAACGGTGCCCGAACATCTGAAGCTGGCTTCACCAGCGTACTTAGGCTCCAACCCCATCAGCATAGAATTCCCATCTGCCAAAGACATTGACAGGGGGTCAAAGATTACAGTGCCGAGTTTGCCAAGAAGACTGGAGTGGAGGGCTCCTGCATTCATTCTGTTATGACACTTAAAAAAGTTGGGGGAAATTCCACTCATGGAGCCTATAAAGGTGTACAGATGTTTTCCAAAATTAAATCTCACTTTTAAATATTTCACATTACATTGGCTTCATTTTATTTATCTGAGTATTGTCAGTACATGTTGAGACAAGCTTAGTCAGAAAACTAAGTGCGCTGACAGCTTTCAATGCTTGTTGCATGCATTAATGTTTTAAGGAAATTAGGATTATTTCTTATTGTGGAAGAAGCAGTTTTTTTTGCATTCACGCTTTATTGAATGCTCATTTTTGTTTCCAGTGTTTTACTTACCATGCTGTAGAGTATGGCTGGATTTGCAGATTCAGCTGATCTCTTTGCATTGCATTGCATCCAAAATTACTCCCAATGTGGATAATTGAAATGTTGTATGTACAGTCAAGACCCTGTAAAGAGTCTGCCAGCCAACACCATAAAATGGAACCACACGTGAACATTCTGAAAGCACCCTTTAGGTTCCTCAGTTTCTTACCTCGACTGTTTTCACTATCTCCACCACACCCAAGATCCTGTCTACTTTATTCCTCCACAGCTGGGACCCCACCCTCTTTCCTTCTTTGGATCCCTACTGTACTTCATGCCTCTATCTGATTCCAGCATCCCTATGACCATTGACTCAACCTTTCCAGTAAACCAGTCTCTATTCAAGCTGCCATGCTCCTGCTCTCCTTCCTTGTGCCACAGAGCTTAACAAGGAAAACAGTTGACTTCAGATACAGCTGCAGAAATTAATTATTTGCATGCCATCTTTAAACCAGGTGCCACAAGATTCTCCTGTGCTGTCTATTTTATTATAAAGATGTATGTAATTGCAAAATGTTTCGAGTATAGAAATGTGTTAAAAATAAGAACCCACCATAACACAGCATAAGGCTAAACTCGTCACTGACTTAGTCTCTGCACCTCGACCTGCCACCAGGAAAATGAAATTTCTGCTCACATCTAATGCAGTCACCCCACATGCCATGTTTCTTGCTCTTGCAGGTTCCATAAAATCTCCCCTAATAATATTCTATATATTAAATTTGTAACAATTCTGTAGTAATTTACAAAAGCTTAATTCCTGTCAAGAACAGGATTATTCACATAAATGTGCTTTTATCAAAATTGCATTTAAGGAGTTCATACTCCCACAATTACTAATTGATGCAAACATGGTATTTTGAAATCATTTATTTTTAAGTGCAGCATGGTTAATTTAATAAAGAGTGAAACAAAGCAAACTTTATTTAATGTTGGCAGTTAGGCAACCCTTTGGAAACATCTTAGCAATAACAATATGTGCTACTGTACTGAACTGACACATCAGCTTATTCTCACCCTTTATGAATCGTTTATGAGTACATTCCGAAGCTTTCATCGCTTGCTGTTAATGAGCCATTAATGTGCCAAGTTACAGGACAAAAGGATGAAAGGTCGTGCTAGAAATTTGCAATGCACTGGAGCAGAAGAAAAATAAGTTTGTGATTGGAATAACTACCATTTTACAAAATTGCCATAAAATTGAATGAAATGAAGTAAAGAAAGTGGATCAATTCAACTTGTAAGTGAAATTAACTTGTACGTGGCAGCAACACAGGGACAGTAATGTAATGGTTAATTCACAGTGCAGCATCATGAAAATAAAATTGTATCATTCTATGATTCTATATAAATATTTGAAAAAGAAAAAAATTGCTCAGCTTTGTGGAGAGAGCAGGGAATGGGATTAATTGGATAGCTCTTTCACAGATCTGACGTTGGAACATTGTGGACCAAATGGTCTTTGCTTTATCATTCTGTGATTCTGTATAAATGTTACTAAAGGAAATTTTTGAAAAGTTAAAGTACCCAGAGTACCAAACTAAATGTTATCACAACTTTGTTAATGATCACATCATGGACAAAACGAACATGTGAATGATATTACTTGATGACTTTTTTTAAAAATGAGGCCATCACCACTTAAAAGTTTCCCTTCAAGTCACACACTATTCTGGCTTGGAAATATGTTATTGCTTCCTTACTGTCATTGGATCAAAGTGCTGGAATTCAATCCCAACAGCACTGTAGTTCTACGTACACCACATGGACTGCAGCAGTTCAATAATGCAAAGATGAGCAATAAATGTTGGCCTCGTTAGTTTTGCTCACATCACATGAACAAATTTTTAAAAATTATTTCTGCAGAAAGATTTCATGAAATTCCCAACAACTGAATGGTTAATGATGCCACCTTCAGACCAATGCTTACTTATTCTGTTACTTTTAACATTCCAATCCGAAGCCAAGAAAAAGAAGATTTAAATGAGACATTTGAAGATTGCTGAATAGATGAGTATTAAGAAATTTTTTAAGTGTGAAAAGCAAGTTGGAAATGATGAGATTTAGAAAAGTGGCTCACAGACTCATAATGGTGTGATGAAGGGACATAAAATAGTGTAATAAAAAAGGCATAGCTTCTACATAGAGGGCATGATCCACCAAATCAGGTCTAAGTGCCCATGTCAGTGGAAATGATGCAAATGATGGAAATCTGAAATAAAAATAAAAATTGCTGGAAAATCCAGCAGCTGTGGAGAGAAAAGGACATAACATTGCATGTTGCACGACCTTTCATCAGCAATATACAGAGATTGGAGTTGGAAAAACAGAAGCTTTTGGAAGAATTATTGGGCTGGAGAAAATTGTTCTGATAGATTACAATAAAGACATTGAAGGATTTAAAAATGTCACAAATTTATATTTAATGGCTGAGGACTGAAATGTTTGATGCACAAGACTTGGTGCTGGAGGTGATGCATAAAATGTTTTAGCCAAATTTGAATTTATGTAGGATGGAAGACCAGCACGGAATGATTGAGATAGTAGCAAGTACAAGTACTTTAGTAGCCAAGTGAGAGGACCAAGTTAAGAACAGTGCCAGATTCCCACACCTGATTTTTGTAGTCTCTGATTCTCCCCCAACCTAACCTCACCACTAGCAACCATATTACCTAGCTGCCATTCTACCCCATACTCAGTCTCCTTCTACATACTATGCTCTTATCTTACCCACTTAGACAGCTACACATTCACCCATATACTTACTCACTAACACACTGAAAAATGTTGGGGCATTTAAACTCTTATATACCAGAATATGCAGCAGGATCATAAAATAGTGTAATAAAAAAGACATAGCTTCTACATAGAGGGCATGATTCACCAAATCAGCTCTAAGTGCCCATGTCAGTGGAAACAACTGAACTTCTTACTTGTATTAGTAGTGCCTGTCAGGTGGGATTTAATGCAAATTTACGAGTGGGAAACACAACGACCAACCCAGCTTTTCTGAGATTGGAGCACCCATTTTTAAAGGGCACTCTAATCTCAGTGTTCAGACACCGACCCCTTCCCTCCACAGTGGAAAAGGTGAGACCCCGTGCTGATCAAAGAAGCACTCGCAACTCAACACAGAGGAGGACAATGGGTTACAACTCGCCACACCATGCAGGTATGATAATGATCCCACCAGACAAACATTCCAATACAGGGTCAGCTCTTATTTTATCCCATCAGGCCCCCTCCAGTAATGCCTTTTGGTAATGCCAACCTTGCATTGATACCCTGGCAGTGACACACTGATCTGGTGTATTGGATGCCAAGTTGGGGTGGGTCATTTATATCTCCGAGTGCCCCTGTGCCACTGCCTGGTTACAGAAAGAAGGTCCCACAAGGAACCTGGGGTTGGGGAGGGGCTGCGGTTCGGTGCAGGGGGTAGGCATCTGGATTCTCTTTTGGGATCAAAATTTTCATTATTGTCTATGTATTGTGAAAGCTTTGAAGTGACCTGGTCAATTTAATATCCGTTGCCCTGGACATCTGTCGGGCTTTCAAATAACAGCAGCACTCCAGTCTGCAGAAGGCATGTCCCTTTCACTCTCCATAAAGTTGCAGGTGTAAGAAGATTCTTGAAGATTTCAGACTCACAAAAAAAGTCATTTTCACTACTACAGAACTGCCCACTCAGCTCCGTTATTTTAACTGCATTTTTTCAAATGTCTGAGCCTTTCTAAAAAGCTCAAAACTTTTTCAAATCTTTGAAGTCCTTTGAAATCCATTGCAAATCTTTGAAAATCTTTGTTTCCATTCAATTTCATAATACCGTATCTTTAACTAGTCTTTGCAGCTTGTGGCATAATGGTTAGCACTGCTACCTGACAGCGCTAGGGGGCTAGGTTCGGTTCCTGGCTTGGGTTATTGTCTGTATAGAGTTTGTATGTTCTCCTTGTATCTGTGTGGGTTTCCTTTGGGTGCTCCAGTTTCCTTCCATAATATAAAAATATGCAACTTCGGTGAATTGACCATGCTAAATTCTTCTTCAGCGGAATAGGGACCAATAAACTAACTTTAATAGTTTATACACAGCATGCACCGGGTTTGCTTTTTATATATTTCCTTCAAGGTTGAAGGTACCTGAACTACCCCCACAGTTCCTTTTCTTTACAGACAGCGTTCAGAGAAAAGAGGAAGTAAAAGTATTTAGCTGCTTCCAGATTGACTACAATTGTCAAGTAGACCAAGAGTGTTTATAAACATCACGGAAAAATGAAAAAGCTGAGTTGCCTGACTCCCGACAAGCAGAGCCCGAGGAATGGGGAGGGTTCGGTGGACATGTGGCAGTCCTGCACTGAGAGACAGCTGGCAGTAAACTAGATTCTAAAGTTTTGTAAGAGGTGAATTCCTTAACTTGTTTAAAAAAATCAAGTTTAAAAGTTTTTAAAACAACAGCCCCTTTAACCTCAAAAAAACCCGGGTCTCCGATGACATGGATGAGAAAAAAAGCTGAGGCATCAAAAGAAGGGAAGCGACTCTCCAAATGGCCTGAGGGAAGAAAGAATTGCAGGGATCGTTGGATGAGCCTGCCATCATTGGAGAAGTGAAGTTTTAAAAATTTAATAAAGATTCAAAAAGGGGCAACTCGCGCCAAATCTTCAAAAACGCGGGAAAAACGCTGAGTGAAGCTACTAATCGGAGAAAAAATGATATCTTAACGTGGAAATGCATTTTAAAAGATAATGCATTTAACGCAACCACAAGAAGGAACAAATATCCGGACAGGAAAATTGGAGAACACCCCAGATAGAGGGCAACTCCTAAAAAAGGTCCACAGGTAACAAACTCTTCAGGGAAGAGACAACGGAAGACTTCAGATGAGGCAAGGAAGACTTCTAGCAAGAAGCAACAGAAAATCCCACAGGGAGGGTAATGAAAGATCCCAGGAGGAGGACAAAGAAAATCCCCACAAGAATGGCAAAGAGAAAATTACAGAATGGAAACAAATCAACATTTAATCAGAGACAGACTTGGCCAAAGGTGAAACCAAAAAGGGTTTAGCTGAAGTTAAGACACATAGAAGTGAAGACTTCATTTGTGAAATGCATATGTCCAGTACGAATATGATGGATTTCCCTTGGAAAAAACACAGAAATTAAAGACTTCAAAAGAAACCAGGAATTACTGAATGTATAGAGGAATTAGCAAAAAATAATTAAAGCTCTGCAAAAGACATTAAAACTACAAGATAAAATGACTGACAGCAAACTTTTAAAAAGTTGCAAAAATTTACAAAACTAAATTAAGAATATAATGAGACAATGGAATAAGCTGAACTCCATGAAAAAAACAAGTGGAAAGTAAGACCAGTGACTAATACTCCTTTAAAAGACACTTGCAACTTTAAATTATGCATGAACTTTTTTGAGAGTTGCCCTCTGTCACTTAACAAAGTAAAGAATTACAATTTAAGAGAAAAACAACTTTCAAACATTGGGAATTATGCATTACATTATCAGAGTCCATTTCTTGTGCAAGGCCTCATTCAACAGAAGAATGGATTGGAGAATCAAACATGGAGTTTGTTAAAACCATTTTTTTAATCATTAAAATCTTCAAAGATATCTTTCTGCATTCACCCTACACAACAAGAGTAGAACATTAAAGAGTAAGCCATCAATGTGCCATTTATATCCCACTATGTTCACTACTACATTAGTAGACACCAAAAAGTTGGTCCACTCTCTTGGAAGTTGCTTGCCTGAGACCAAGGAGAAGGTCTCCTTCTCAGAGAGCTTAGAGCAAGTGTCCTAATGGATAATAAACAAGCTGGGCTGGCAAAAAAAGGAAACAAATTTAGAAATTTTCACTTCGGAAAAAATTTAATTTTATAGTTGTTTCAATATTTTCAATAGATATTTATATTATGGACAATCAGCAAAATTAAAGTTATGATCCGCTGCTGAATGAGTGGAGATGTGGGAGCGAGGTTTAGCATATTTGGCAGTGTTTAAACAGCAGAGATTTTTTTAAAACATTTTCACAGACTTTTGTGCAACATTGATTAAGCCTCATATATCTGCTTATTCGACCATACCTACCATTTAAAGGCCTCACAGATTTTAGCATCCGGTCTGAGCGCCATGGCAGCCATTGTTGCCTGAGCTCTCTCAACCCCAAAATCTTATTTTCTGACCTCACTGGGAGTTGGAATGCACAATTTGGGAAGGCTACTTTAGTTACGGTAGCGTTCATTTTTTGTCAATTCGATTTATACAGCCAGCCCAACCATTAATTCAGTCTCACCTTCCTAGTTGCAGGGCATCTGAATTAATTTCTACCTTAATCACTCGGTAGAATTGGTAACTAGTTAATTAATTCTATAAACATTAAGACTCTGAGGTGGCCCTGTCTTATTCAGTTAAACTGCTGACAAAATGAATGAAGTGTCAGAATTCCCTCAGTGCATGGATGATACATGTCCAACTTCACTTAGAGTTGTATAGCTAAAGTAAACAGGAGCAATTGCAGGCAGACATAGGGATACAGTGACAGGGTTAACTTCAACTGAGGTATCAGATTGTTAAATGAGATAATGGTGATTACGTTTTCCTCACCAGATCAATTATTGGCATATCCAGGAACTTTGTTATGCCATGGTATAATTGAGACTTTATTATTTTAAATATTAAATATAAATGTTCAATCATCAATGATTGTAGTGTATCACTTGGAATGTGATCTCTTAACCTAAGTGACGTTTACAGAGTGTTCAACATTTTCTGTATTCACTTAAGCATATTTACTGCTGAAAGAACATGGCAGACACCCTGCAAAGTCAATTTATTCTGTAATTTAAAAAAGTATAGAATTCAACAATAAACTGGAGAACTGTAAGAGGTAAATAGAGGATTTGATCTTCAATAAAAAGAAAACCTTGAAAGATCTCACAGCTGGAGATTCTAAGTTCAGTTTTAGTATCTATAATAATTGGTTAGGCGTCAACGTAATTACATATTGTTGACCTTTGCTTGATAGCAATAACATGATTGTAGTCAAGTTAACTTAATAGCCACTGCTATTCCTATTCTAACATTTGTTCATAATACGAAAGCTATTATGTTTCACTAGTTTAAAAACAATGAGCATTACTGTTTTTCACAGAAATTTTACTGTTATAATCCTTGTGTGCTTTATTCTTCACATTGTTTTTGCCCAAATGTTTGCCTTTTTGCTTTTGAATTGTGCCAGCCATTCCGCAGTTGTGTGAGCAGCACACGCCTGTTTTGTGACATGACAACTTGTAGCATCCACAGTTATCACTAGGGAGCAAGCACCATTAAAGACATGGTATCCACCTCTGTTTGAATGAAAACGAGACTTTATAAAGATGCACAGTAATTATTCTAAAACTGAGAATTACAGTAAAGGGAGTGTGAATCAAAGTTATACACCAATTAAATGTATTATTAATAAAAAATACATAAAGCATCACTTAAGTACATTCCATTCAGTATACAATGTATTTGGACCATATATAAAATCGTTAAAGTTCACATATCTCAAATATTTTAAAACTTGCCTTTGTTAACCTCACAGAAAATGCATTTAAATTAGCAACTGATTTTTTTTGTATGTTAAGAAGTTGGGCAAATCATTTTTTGCTTTTGATGAAGGACATGTTGCAGTATTTAATGTTGCGTGTTGAGGGTCTCGCCATTGCCTGCTTTCGGTAATGCTGCGCTTTCCTCAGGATCAAGGATCCTGTGGTTGGAAATCCACTCCCCACCCCTGAAAGCTGTTGATTAGAGGTCAGCAGCTATGCATTGCTCAGCAGCACCCCAGTGAGGTGGTGACTGCTGTTGGTAATGCACCGCCTTGACCCAGGATTGTTGATGGCCCTGACATCGGCAAGTGTCGCCAGGAGGACAATCACAGGGTAAGGATGAGCAGCAACAGCAGTAGGTTGCTTGCCTGAGACCAAGGAGAAGGTTTCCTTCTCAGAGAGCTTAGAGCAAGTGTCCTAATGGATAATAAACAAGCTGGGCTGGCAAAAAAAGGAAACAAATTTAGAAATTTCCACTTTGGAAAAAATTTAATTTTATACATGTTTCAATAAGTCCCCCTTTCTCAATGCCAGATCCTTCAATTAGGCACTGAATGCCTTTGAATGAGAAATGTCTGTTGTTCATCTAGCAGTAAGGATACTTTCGCTGCAAACAATAAAAGAACTAACTTCACAAAGTAAATCAAAGAAAATGGTTGAAAGAAATTTCATTATATCAATGCTCCTAAGCCACATAAGCTTCCGACAACTCTCATCTTTCTATTGGTCACATTATAATAGATTTCAATGTTATTATTGGTTACATTATAACACCCATAAGAGCCCACAGACACCTCCAAAAGTATTTGTATTTCAAGCTCCCTGTTTGACAAGTTCCCTGCCCACTCCTGGTTGAATACTGATTGTGTTGGCATAGGCTCGTTGCTTAATTGTCCATTTAATTGATGGTAAAAAAGGAAGGGTGACCACAACTTCTCCTGCCCCAGACTTAATCAGGTCTTGTGCAGAAAAATTGCAGAGTCCCTATCTACCTGCTGCCTAATTAAATGCCTCCAAACTGTCCACAAGGGCATTTTAAAAAAATCTGCTGTTCTATTTTTACCACAGAATTCTACAGTGCCATTTGGATCATGGAGTGTGCACCGATAACAATCCTCCATAGGCCCTATTCCTATAACCCTATGCACATACCCTAGCTAGTCCCCCTGACACTAATGGGCAATTTAGCATGGCCAATCCTCCTAACCTGGACATCTTTGGACTGTGGAAGGAAACCGGAGCACCCAGAGGAAACCCACACAGACACAGGGAGAATTTGCAAACTCCACACAGACAGCGACCTAAGCCATGAATCGTACCCTGGTCCCAGGTGCTGTGAGGCAGCAGTACTAACCACTGTGCCACCATGTTTCCCTCACACTTGCCCACATTATAGTCCATCTGCCATTTTGTTGCCCATTCATTTAACCTGCCTTCTGTGGAATACTCATAATTGAGAAAGAGGTCATGTGGTCATAATGATAATTTTGACATCAGTGATAGAGAAGCTGTTAGAGGGGATTTTTAGAGATAGGATATATATGCACTTAGAGCATTGTGATCTGATTAGGGATACGCAGCATGGCTTTGTTAAGGGGAGGTTGTGCCTTATGAATCTGATAGAATTTTTTGAGATGGCGACAAAAACGGTCGACGAAGGACGATCTGTTGATGTCGTCTATATGGATTTCAGTAAGGCGTTTGACAAAGTCCCTCATGGGAGGTTAGTTGAAAAGGTCAAGGTATTTAGATGGATAAGTAACTGGCTTGGTAATAGGAGACAGAGAGTAATAGTGGAAGGGTGTTTTTCTAGCTGGAGGTCAGTCACTAGTGGTGTGCCGCAGGGCTCAGTACTAGGATCTCTTCTATTTGTAATATATATAAATGATTTGGAAGAGGGAGTAAATGGTATGATCAGCAAGTTTGCAGATGATACAAAGATCGCTGAACTTGCAGATAGTGAAGAGCATTGTCAGGCGATACAGCAGGATATAGATAGGCTGGTAGATTGGGCAGATAGATGACAGATGGAATTCAATCCTGATAAATGTGGGGTGATGCATTTCGGGAGAAAGAATGTAGGGGGGAAGTATATGATAAAGGGTAGACCTATTAAGAGTATAGAAATGTAGAGGGACCTGGGGGTGCAGGTGCACAAGTCTTTGAAGGTGGCAGAACAGGTGGAGAAGGTTGTGAAGAAAGCATACGGTATGCTAGTATTTATAGGAAGGGGTATTGAGTACAAGAGCTGGCGTTTAATGTTGCAGTTGTATAGAACATTGGTTAGACCTCATTTGAAATACTGATTCCAGTTCTGGTCGCTTACTACCGGAAGGACGTTGAGACCCTGGAGAGAGTCCAGAGGAGGATTACCAGGATACTGCCTGGTATGGAAGGTCTGCGTTACGAGGAGAGGTTAGGGGCTGTTTTCTTTAGAAAGACGTAGACTGAGAGGAGATCTAATAGACGTGTACAAGATTATGAACGGTATAGATCGAGTAAACAGTGGTAAGTTTTTTCCTAGGTTGGAATCAAATATCACGAAGGGTCACAGGTTAGGGTGAGAGGAGTAAGGTATAATTTGGATGGTAGAGGGAGTTTTTTTCACTCAGAGGGTTGCGAGGGTATGGAACGCACTACCAAGTAAGGTGGTGGAGGCAAGCACGCTGGAGTTATTTAAGAGATACTTAGATGAGTACATGAGCAGAATAGGGACGGAGGGATAAAGAAGACTGATTTAAAATAGGAATCATGAGCCTTGGGACATCCCTGGAAATTGTGTAAGTTGTGCATGATATTGATGTATTTCTGTTTTATCCTACAAGTACTTTGGTCCGCCTTGTTGTCCAAGAAGGGGCACACATGCGATGGGTCGTGTGAGGGCTGCTCTTGGATTCTTCGAGAGTAGCCTAGTGCTTCACGTCGTTAGTGCATGCTTGAACTGGACCAGTTGATAGGCAACATGACAGCTCAGTAACTATCACTGTGCTGTGCAGATACATGGATTTGGGCTGGTATCTGTGGGAATTTGCGCATTCTCCCTGTGCTTTGTGGGTTTCCTCAGGGTGCTCCGGTTTCCTCCCACACCCCAAAGATGTGCTCATAGGCTGATTGACAAAACAAATTCTCCCTAAACTGTCTCGCTAATTTTGTTCCTATGCAGATTTTTATAAACATAGACAGGGATCATAGGTGGAAGTAGGAACGTCGAGGTGATTTTAAAAAAAAGCCAAAGGGCTTGTTTCCCATGCTGTGTTGTTCTTTGTTCTGTTCTTTGTTCTTTATTACAACACCCAGCTTGCTTTTGGAAGACTGCAAGGAGAAATCTGCAAATGGGCTAATAACACTAACTCTCTCTCCATGCTGTTTTCAACTGTTGGGTTCTATCTCTGTTATAGTTTGGAATACATCACGGGGATAGGAACACCACCTATTTATAGTGAGGTCAACAGACAGAGAAGTTTGAATTACATTTCAAAATTCCAAAGCAGTATTTCCAGGGAATATGGGACACTGTTAAAAATTTTGTTTCAGCCTCAACTGAGTTCTCAGAGGCTTTTTCCCAGGGCTGAAATGGCTGCCACAAGAGGACACAAGTTTAGAGTGCTGGGGAGTAAGTATAGAGGAGATGTCAGAGGTAAGTTTTTCACTCAGTTCCTGTTGCCATAAACTTCCAGCTGTTCAGCTGTGACAGGCATAACACTCACAGCACATCCTAGTGGAGGGGGGAGAGACGCAACTCAGCACTGATGAAGAAGTCCCTTCGTAATCTGACACAGCCACCAGCTCATAAAAAGGCGCTCCATTTACCTTGGAGGCTTGAATAGAGTTAGAGTTAGATTCAACATAGTATGTCACTAGATATGAATGAGCTACAATCAAGCTGGGAGGAAAGGATAATTTCCGTGTCAGCATATCAGAAGTTGCAGATGAGTTGTGCTCTGCAGGACTAAGCTGAGGACCTCTACAGGGAGACATATAGGAGAATACCAATAGATGATGGAAAGCGTCATCAATAGTGCTATGAGAAACACTTCCTTAGCAATAACCTGCTTATAGACACTCAGTTTATACTGAGTGAACTCTGCCAAGTTCACTTAGCTGACCTCATTAAAGTCTTGCATCAAACATAGACAATTCTCCAAGCCTAGTGCACAATGCTCTGGGAAACGTAAGCAGAAGCCATTTAGTGGGCTCCCCGCATCTCCAGCTGCCAGAATTACTTTGTCTTTAGCTCTGCAGCGTGGAGTTGATTAAAATATTTAAATTCAAATTTTAATATCATTAGCAGACCCAGGACTGAAGTCTCTGGGCCTGCTAGCCTCTTTGCTTCCGCCAGGAGTAGTTCACTCCAGCAGGGTGTACAACAGCTCTCCACTAATAGGGAGCTGGTGGCCCAACTCCACTGGAGTGAAGGGGGGTGGAACCATGGAATCCCTCCAGGAGGTCAGGGGTAAGAGGGTCACCCTGGCGATTGCCAATTTGGCAGTGTCAGCCTGCCCAAGTGGCACTTTGGCACTGTCCACAAGGCACTGGCAGTGCCAGATGGCAGGATAGGGGGAGGGTGCTATGTGGAAGGACATCAGTGGAGAGGGATTGGTAACGGGGAAGGAAGGAATGATTGAGGCAGACCGGTGGAGTGGTCAGGAATGGCCCGGAAACATCCGAAAAGGACAGTGCCCAGGAATTGGGGCAGAAGGGGGGTGGAATTGTAGGGCAGCAATGGACAGTTGGCGGTCAGCAGTGTGAGACTATTCAAATGCTATAGTGTCGGCATCGAGGGCAGGAATAAGCCCCCACCCCCCCACCCACTGATTTTCATCATGTCTCTCACTAGGAAACTGTGATGCACAGAGTGTTGAAGAATCATTTTGAAAATCCCACTCAAAAAAACAGAGGGATTTATGCCAATTTTTATATGAATTGGCACTTAGAATTTATTTGGGAGGATTCCGGCCATGAACTCTAGAGGTAAATTGAGAGTGACTGTATTTGACCAAGCCTTAGCAAAACTGGAGTTAAAGGAAATTAGGGGAAAACTCTGCTGTTTGGTGCCTTACAGGATA
Source organism: Sphyrna mokarran (assembly GCA_024679065.1). Classification (NCBI taxonomy): domain Eukaryota; kingdom Metazoa; phylum Chordata; class Chondrichthyes; order Carcharhiniformes; family Carcharhinidae; genus Sphyrna; species Sphyrna mokarran. Next base: position 14,892,302 of record JAGIQG010000033.1, on the reverse strand, counting down.
TGTACATGAAACAGAGATTGCATTTCAGAAGAAAAAAGGGAAAATCTCTGTGATACATTTTTAGATTAAAATATTGAGGTGGAAACATAAAAATGTGTAACAAATCCATTATTGGAACAGATTTGTCAAATGTAACTACAGGAATTTTTGGTGAACTTTGATTTTAAGCAGACTAACTTCTAAAAAACAATTCTCAAGATTCATTCTCACTGGCAACGCAGATATTTATGGCCCATTTACAGTTCCCATGACTGAATGGCTTGCTCAATCATTGCAAAAGATAGTTAAGAGAGATAGAGCAGTACTTCACGGTTCCCTTGCCTGCCCTGAAATCTACATCACATTTTACAGGGGTTTCTACCAGGTAGCCTAACCCATATCAATGTATTTAATAGCCAATGAAATAGCCAGTTAAGCACCAATACCAAAGGTGAAAATTCTGGAAAATCTCAGCAGGTCTGGCTGCATCTGTAAGGAGAGAAAACAGCTGACATTTCAAGTCCAGATAACCCTTTGTCAAAGCTCTATTAGGCACCAGTAGCTCAGATTTACCTACAGTCAAGTCTCCATTAACTCCTCTTCTCCAGGGACTGGCTGTAATCCCCAGCAGTGGCCAACTTGAACTTGGTGCTGCTGGGACTATAAGCTGCTGGCCATTTGATCAGCAAGTTCCCCGAGGCTCCTTATATGGGCCAGCAATCTCAACCTCGGCCAGTTAACACCCCACTGGCTCTTTGAGCGACAGAGCAGGAAATGCTGCCAACTGGAAAATCCTGCCCATGGAATTATATCTTCAAGTAGTGAAGAAGCCATTTGGCTGACTCTTTGTGAAAAGCTATAGAATTAGTCCTATTCTCCTGTGGTATGATGACCATAAAGGCCATGGGGGATCAGGGCTTCAGAAGTATGAGCTGCATTATTGAGCAAATGGAGGCAAGGCCAGTGGGAAAGCAGCCCAACAGGAGTTTTAAGGCTGTATCTTTACCTGAACCAGAATTATAGGTCCTGAAATAGACTGACTGTGGGCCATAGGAACAGCCTTTTCCTTTGGTGCACAATAAAGCATGTTGGTGATGGAAACTAGCACGTGGCTGAATAGCTACACTCTGCTGTTTCTTCAGACCCCTGTAATTCTTACCCTTTTAATCATATATCCAATTCCCTTTGGAAGGTTAATGTTGAATCTACTTCAACCATTCTTTCAAGCAATACATTTCAACTTGTTGAGTAAAAAAAATTTCCTCATTTCCCCTTTGGCTTTTTTGTCAAATATCTTAAAGCTGTCAACCGCACTAGATGTTGGACTGGAACCACAAATAATCCAGGTGATAATAGCCAGTTTCTTCCTCTAAAGGATGTTATCAGAACTGATTGAGTGTTTAGCAACAATCTAATATCTCATTTTTGCTGATATCTGAGAAAGATTTGGAGGTAGGGAGGCATTTTATCAGATGGGAGAGCGATAGGTAGTGACCACTGTTTTTTCGGCTTTGCCCCAGTTAAGTCTGGGGTGGGAAGACGAGTGGATAGCTGAAGTGACGTGCATTTAGTTGGAGTCCTTAAGTGAGAAATTAATGTAAAAACTCACCAGGTTCACTAATATCTTTTAAGGAAGGAAATTTTCTATCCTAATTTGATCTGGTCAATATGTGACTCCTGATCCACAGCAATGTGGTTAATTTTTAATGTCCTCTATAATGACCCAGCAAGCCATTCAGTTCAAATGCAATTAGGGATCGGCAACAAACCAGTAATGCCCACTTCTCAAAACATTTATAAAGTGCTTGATTGGCACTTAATTATCAGCAAAGAAGGTTATGGGGCTTTTGCCAGCTCTCCAGCCACCAGGCGAGACCCTGGTTGCCAACATTAAATTTTACTTCCAGGATTTTTTGAAATGGAATTAGAAGATTCAAACTGAAATGGTGGGTCTTGAAGTAGTGTTCTCTGGATTAGTAATCCAAGTCTCGGGATTGCTAGACATTACCATTATATTACTTAATTATACTACATTATACTGATTATAATAATTGCATTTGCATTATTTGGTTAGATGTATTCCCAATTTACAGGTTAGTTCTCTCTTGAACAGCCACAAAAGCAATGGTTTGCACTGTTTTTCAGTTTCTCTAGCTCTTCTGCTGCAGCAATGGGAGAGCCTTGCCAGCATTCACTCCCACCCTATACTTCTTTCAATGACAATCTTGCAACATTTTTCATATTTGAAAATTCCATGTGAAAGAATAAGTTCTAAAGTTTACAACACCATCAAGATTCAAAAGAGTATAAGACAAAAAAACTAGGTAGAATGATGGTTAGGAGTATAGATAAGTATGCATGTTCATGGTAGGTAGAGAAATCAGGAACTTCAAGTGTGTATTCAACTCTAGAAAAAGATTGTGAATTTTTGTGCTATAGAAAAAAATTCTAGCCTCAATAAATAAGCAGATGCTCATTCTGATGCAGATGAGATTTGGTTTGTAGCAGATTACTAGGAAGCACTCAGAAGTTGCAAGAGTCAATATCTGTGATTTTTGAAACTCTTTTGTGTGGAACATTTATGACCTGATGCCTCTCATTGTTTGATAGTGTCCAGACTAAGATAAAAGGATGCACCAAATGCTGAATTATTGATCCAATGACATCTTTTCAACATTTTGGTATAAACGAGTTTCTCCATTACAGTGTAATGTTTTTGAAGGTTTAGAAGCACTTCCTTCAAAAATTTCAGTTCTACAATTTGAAAAATAATTTTGTATTTAAAGCCCATCATTTTTGAAATGAAGCAGGGAAACAATGGCATTCCTCATTGTACAAACACATAAAACTGAAGTTTCTTTGTAACATTTGCTGCTCAAACAAAATTCAAGGTCTTGCATGAAATAAAAATGCATAATATTCTACACATGACTGTTTCGTCATTAAGTTAATAGATGAAGGAAGAAAATTCAATTCAAATGTCAATCCACGCTTACAAGGCAGTTATAAATGTTTGGTTACCATAGCTATTCATTCTCACCTACTATTTATCAGTGAGGATAAATAGAAGGTGAGAAATTAAGTCACATTGTAGAGCTACATCAATTCCCTTAGGCAGGCAGTGACCATCTCTACCAAATATCATCCACGTTTGATATGAGCACATTCAGTTACATTTTCTGCATGCACCTGAAACAACTCAATGCTGATGTCTCACAGCCTTATCAAATTATATGATGCCATAATATTAAATTTCAGAATACAGGTCTTGGCATTGGCCAGAAATGAAAAATAAGAGTGAAACATCAGGATGGGCCCTGATTACCTAATTTCAGGTAAGTTATATTTTTGGAACTTTTTCTGTTGGAATGTGTCTGAGAGTACTCTAATTCTTTTTCATAGTATTTTGGTTCATTTGCCAGAGAATATTGCTGCATGTGATCACATAGGAGTAGGAAACCGGTCTGCGGGAGCACAGGGAGATGAAAGAGAGGCTATGAAGAGGGCAAGCTCTGAGCCATGTCCTCTGTGATCATGGACTCAAAATCCTCCATGCTCCCTCAACATTGATAGAAGTTATCTTGCAGGCTAGCCAGTAGTCAGCATCAGGCCATCTCAACCTCAACTTTAATTGTGTATCTTGGGGATATACATAGCATGAACGTGATTTAAGAAGCCGTAGGCATTTAGTGGGCATGGGTGAATTTATGGCATTAGATAGGTCACCATTGTATTGAATGTTTAACATTAAATGTCACTTTGTTCATCCACAGAGTATCCACCTTGTCTTCATGCCACCAAGCTTAAGGAACCATCATGCTCACCCAGCATTTCATCCTTGTGGAATGTGAGAATGGTAACGCTGTGTCCCTTGGCACACCAGTGACGCAGCAAAAAGCAGTGACACTGCTGCTGGCATGCTCCATGGAGCCCATCCATTAAACCCTATCCAAACAAAGGTGAACGACTTCGCTCTCCCCTCCTCCGTCAAAGAACACACCTCTCATGTGTAATTATGTTGTCTAGTGAGTTGAGGTGCTGTCAGCCTGCCCACTTCAGCTATAAGATGAATATAAACACCAGGACCCTTATCAAGCGTGGGGCCTGTAGCAGCTGATGTCACATATCCTGAGTTTCTGAGTCCGATGATAACAGTATGTGTTAAACTCTCTGTCAGGTAGGAATCAAACATATTGCTGAGGATGAAAGGAGCATCCCTCTGTCCTCAATACAAGGCATCATCATTCTCCTGCAGAGGACAGCAAATATCATCAGCACCCTGGACATGACACCTGGTAACTATAGGGGAGCATATTGCTGGCACCACAGAATTAGTGGGAGAGATAATTTGCTTCTTAGTCTGCTCATCCACGAAGGGAGAAGCAGTGATATCGTTTCTAACATGTCGGCCTGGTCAAGCCCTTTCCATTGCCTGGGTTTCTTCCACCTCCTCCACTGGCACTGAATCTCAAGCATTTGAAGTTACAATGACCGACCATCAGTATAACCTCAGTCGGTACCGACGGATCTACGTTGTTTCTCCTGAACAGCGACAGGTCCAGCCTCTCCTTCATCTGCAGTGTGCTGTCTTGAACTTGTGCTGTGGCATTTTGGTGCTTTTACTGCTGCTCTATAGTAATAAGTAGGATAGCCAATTCGATAGGCTCCATGATCCTCCTGACCATCAGCTGAAGATCGCAGTGTGCTGCATGGGTTTGTGAAAGAGTTCGTACTCTCATCTTCCAATTCCTCTGGGACTACCACCCACATCACAATCTACTCAGTAGGTGCTCAACACCATTATTCACACTGTCCTTTCCGATGCATCTTTACATTGCTTCCTGCCAAATCCAGCAGGATGCAGCTCATGGACCTTCCAAAGTCTCAATGGCACCAAATGCCCACATTCCCCTAGCTCCCCAAATCCTCCCAAAGAAACCTGGCATCATGCTAACAGGCATTTGAGCTGCATACTTCTAGTGTTTGCATCCTCAGGAGGTGCCTTGATCACTGAATTGAGGTAATGATAGACATCACCATCATGCCTTGCATAAGGGGACATATCAGTATTATCTGTGTGACGTTGCAGCCTTTCTGAGAATGTCAACTCGGTGCCTGAGAATTTGGCCTCACATGTCAATCAGTTCAAGGGCAAATAGAGATAGGCAACAAATGTAGGCCTAGCCACTGAAGCCCTTATTCCATGAAAGAACAAAAGAAAAAATAATTGAGTGCACGGGCACAGCAGAGTGGGCTGTACTGACGTACATATGTAGCCTGCTCAGGCTTTTAGTGACTAGAGACAGACTGAAGCTGTTTCAGTCATTTCTTTTGAGAGTCCTTCTTAGAATAAAGATTTTATAAAGCTGTTTTCATGGAGAAGCATCCTGTTGCTAGTTTTGTAATTGAATGTGTTTTTTTTTAATTTTTTGACTAAAACAACTTTATGTTTTGCAGGATAATAAATTCACCAAATGTACATAAGCCAAAATGTATGTTAACTACTGGTTTCCCAATTCTCAAAAATCTGGGCAATCGAACCAAAAAAAACACCCAAGTAAACATACTCTAGCACAAAGTTAAGCATAATCAGAACAGCAGGAGCTGCAATATATTTTGGCAAAAAAAATGAGTCACAAATCTAGTATTAGACATAAACTTTTCTGCCCTGTATATTTCAGAAAAGTAACACAAACTCAAGAGCTTTGAACTTTGTCACCTAGGTTAACCTTTTCTTTTCTTCTCAGACTTTTCCCATGCCTTTTGTTTTCCTTGGCTACAAACGTCTTTTTTGGTTCCCATTTAATATTTTTTTTTGTCTATAAGAACTATTGCCAATGGAATGGATAAGCGCCAAAACAGTTTAAGAAATGTTTTTAGGCCTCAAGTGCTGTTGTAATTGAAACAATGAAAACCTGCACAAAAACAGCTGAACCAACAGAAAACAATGGCAGGTCTCTCATAACTACAGTTCGCTGTGATGGACACTATAGGCAATAGTCCGCTGTAAATTAAAGCATTAGTATTATTTGGGCTGCCACACAATTCAATGTTTTATTCAAATTATTAAAAAGATCTTTTTATTAATTTTGAAAAATGTACCTGCAAAGGGCAATGAGGTTTTTTATTCTCTTCTAATGTATGTCATTATAACAACAAAACTGTAATTTTATCCAGAATATGAATACTGTAGTACACTAGCAGATGTGTATATGCTACAGGGAGTAGTTTGTCTAAAGATCTGACAGTATGGCATTTATATTCTGCAGGGGTATGTATAACCATGTCCAAAGAACTCAGCCAATACAAATATGGCCAGATCAGAGCAACATGCTAGAAAGAGGCTTTCTGTAACTGTGTAAGGTAATGGTAGAAAACATAAGATATTGAAGCCTTGCTGCAGAAGGGATGCATGAGGATTGACTTCTGAAAAGACTTATGAATATTTCTGTATGTTACTCTACTTTTGCTCTCTCTGTAGTTGTGATGGCACTTTTTTCCATCAGGTTGCATCACCTGCCATTGCCTGACCTGGCATTTTTGTTTGACTGTACAACAGCAGAGAATTTAATTCTACAATGACATTGAATCATGGAAGGAATGGATCAGCTGTACTCAAAAGGCTGGCAGAGGGAGGCTCACACCAGTAAGATGCAAGTTGGAAAGTTAGTTGATGGTACAAGGGCTAGGGACCACGATTTAAGGCTTTCGGCATGAGATCCAGAGGGAATGTGAGGAAGAATTTTTTTTTACACAGTGAGTAGTAATGAAGTCGCTGCCTATAATAGTAGAAACGGAGATAATCAATGATTTCAATAGGAAATTGCATGGCCAAATGAAAGAAATAAACTTACAGTGTTATGAGGATAGAATGGAGAAATGGGACTGACTTTGGATTGCTCAGACAACTGGCACAAACTCTTTTGTATCATAAATGAGTCCATGACATCTTCAAAGTGCTCACTTCTACACATGTCATTTCTGAATAGGTAGATAGGGCAAAAGTTGTAAAAATCAGAAATTAGACAACTGGATTTCAATATTCTGGTTTGTCTTCATTAAATGAAGGCAAACTCAGGAAACTGAGTTTTAACGTGGTGTATTGCTTCAAGAAAGAGAGATCGCGTGGAACAGTTAATTGTCTCATTTGCACTCAAAGATTCACAGCAGCAGTATTATACCCACTTACCAAAATTTCTAGAATTGCTCCATAAGTAATCTACCATTACACCACAACCACCTTCAGTAGCTTTGTGGTTATAAATTAGAAATCCAGATGTCTGTGAATTCAGATAATAAGTGAAATTAGTAATTTTTGGACTGAAAGTTGCTGGATTATTGTCAAAAGCCTAACTGGTTTAGTCATGTCCTTTAGAAACGAAAACCCGCCACCCTTACCAGTTATCTTCCTGCCTAAATGTGACTGCAGTTGCCTATGCCTTGATTGTTAATGACATCAGAGCAACTAAAGATGGAAAACAAATACTGCTCTGGCAACATGTTCAACATTCCTAGAAGAATGTAAAGGAGCTTGTAAAAAGAGAGACCATTTAGACATTTGCACTCACTGAGTATCATACCTTAATTATGGCTCTGAATTTAGTTGAAGTCTGCATCTAGTATAATCTTTCTAAAATTTTCAAGATCGACTGGTTTTGAGTCTGAGTTTACAACCATCCTGTGGCAAATATAATTGTTGGGCAAACTGAAAATGATTTCATTGAGTCAGTATAATCCTAAATTACAAAAACTGTGTTTGACTTAACTGGGATGAATCAAAACTGCTATAGATTTTGCCTGTCAGAATCCGAAGTGCATTGACTTTTTGTTCAATTGTTTTTACCCTTATATTTAAATTGGGAATTGAGCAGATTGTTTCTCTTGTGGATTTCTCAGAAATTATTTCTGCCAATTCCTCTCAAAGGCAGTAATGTTTCATTCACAGATGGTATATTACAAAAGACAAACAAAAGTTAAAAAGCTTACAAAAGTTTTTTTAAGGGGTGGAAGGGAATGAGTCATTTTACAAACATATGGGGAGGGGAAAAGAAAGAACCAGAGTGCATTGCAATTACAGAACGGAGGAGAAGGGAGAGGAAAGCACTGCACTACGTTCTGCAAGGCAGGGAAACATTATGCATTGCAGGCAGGAGGGAAAGAATTGAGGCACATTGCAAACAGAGGGAGGAGAGTGGAAGGGATACTTTTAAAAAAGAATCAATTTCATATCACAAGCTGAGGAAAATGTTAAGACTGTAGAGATGCAAAATATCCTGATGATAATTAGTCCACAAACAGACATTTACAATGTAACGTCACTCAAGTAAAATTTACCGTAAAGAAGTAAATAGTTGTTTGGGTTTAAAATTAAGTATTTGTTTCAACTAAAAAGTCCTTATGAAGGTGCAGGCTTCTTTCCAGTACTTTGGTAACTGGAAGGGTTGTTCTGCATTCCAAAACATTGCAGCTTATATACTTTGTACTGCTAGTTATAATCAGTTATGGGGTTGAGAAATTCCATTGCTTTGAATGGTAACTGAGTGGTACAAATCGATTAACCTCCAAATTTAGATTTGCTAATCTTTCATTCAGTGCAGCACAGTTTGCAATTGGCATGAACAAAACAGTATTAAAATATGGAAGATTGGCCATAAACAGTGGGTTAAGGTCAATGTTTTCCCAATAAGCCATTACCCGTTATCAATGATACTGATTGGTGAGGACAGTGTTACCAAATGCACAAGCCTTACCTTGTCAGCGAGCAGCAGCCAGGAACTAGATTCGCACTTGTGTAGTCTGATATTCTTCAGTCTGAAGATGTGTCCAGTGCACTTCAATGGAAAGAAAACAGCTTGAAAACCCAGATTATGTAACCAGGAGCAGGCAACTATATTCACAGGAAGACACAGGCAGGGGACAGGGAGAGATTCCAAAATGAGTGGGGATAGAGAGAAGGCCCAGTTAAAAAGGAACAGAGAAAGAGGCTCTAAACAAAAAAGAGCTGCACTTGACAGATATAAATTGGAGAAGGCTCAGGAGAAAGCTCTGGAAATTGAAGAGGACTCAGGAGGAGACCTGGAATTGAAGGAGCAGCAAAACATTAGTGACACCATGATATGGACCTTTGGTGCAAAGTTACCCCTCAAAGCAGTAGTGTTCTGCACAGTGCAGCTAAAAGAGCAGAAGTTGTGCATGTCAGGTGCAGGATGCGACTGGAATGAGACTTGTAAATTCACTGGAACAGAGCCTCAGAAGACAAAATTGAAACTCTGTGAGATAGGCAAATGTTTCGGCTCACCAAGTTGAAGGGACTTTTGAACAGAGGTTCTAGGGAAGATGTCCAAAGTTGAAGACTGGAATCCCTCATGAGAGAAGTAGGATTTCAGTGAGATTGGTTAACTTACAGTGTTTACTGAGTCCCAGGTGGGTTGTTGTGAAATCTGTTTTGGTTATATTATCTAAATGGTGAAAAACTGCAAAAAGTTGCAGCACAGAGAGATTTGGAGATCTTCATGCATAAAAAGCTAGCATGATAGTTCAGGCCATAGAGAAGGCAAATGGAATATTGGTCTTTATTCCAAAGGGATTTGATTTGATTTGATTTATTCCTGTCACATATATTGCATGATGTGGAGTTGCCGGCGTTGGACTGGGGTAAACACAGTAAGAAGTTCTTACTTCTACTTCTTACTGTGTTTACCCCAGTCCAATGCCAGCATCTCCACATCATTGACTACTACCAACACTGCAAACTACCAGATCCAAGTGGAGAGGATCTCCAAGAAGATTGTGCATATCGACACATGTATTGCATACAGTGATAAGCTTTGTTTCTTGCACATTGTACAGACAAAGCATACAGTCATACATAAAGAAGGAAAGGAGAGAGTGTGGAATGTAGTGTTACAGTATAGCCAGAGTATAGAGAAAGATCAACTTAATGCGTGGTAGGTCCATTCAAAAGTCTGATGAAATAGAGTATAAAAAAATGCTAAAAATATGCAAAGTTACAAATATATACCAGTTAGACCGCAAATGGAATACTGAAGTTTTGGTCCTCTCATCTAAGGAAAGATATACTCACATTGAAGGCAGTTCAGGAAAGGTTCACTTGGTCGATCTCAAATAAAGGAGTGGGGGGGGCATTCTTATGAGAAGAGGTTGACTAGGTTGGGCCTTCACTCATCAAAGTTTAGAAATATGAAGCAACTTTTTTGAGACATATGGGATTATCAGGGTAATTGCTGACAAGTTGTTTCCCTTTGTGGGAGAGTTTAGGACCAGAGGGCATAATCTCAGAATAAATGGTCACCCATTCAAGACAGTGATGATGAGGAATTTCTTCTCGTAGAGGTTACTGGAATCTGTGGAATTCTTTATTGCAGAGAGCTGTAGAGACTGGGTCATTATATATGTTCAAGGCTGAGTTAAACTGATTTTTAAGCAGTAAGGGAATCAAGGCTTACGCAGATATTGCAGGAAAGAGCAGCTAAGGGTTATCATATCAGATCAGCCATGACCTCATTGACTAGCAGAGCAGATATGATGGGCTGAATGGCCTAATTTTTCTCCTACATTTTATGGTTGCATCTGCCATTTACTGAGCAGAGTAGTATGTTTGACCATAGTTTACCTATTAATTCACTATTAATTTTGGATATTAGAGTATAAGGCAGATATTATTTTATCTTTCTGACCTTGTATAGTGAAATTTATTTTTGTTTTTTTCAAAGCCTATGGGGTTGGGGGCAGGAGGCGATCATATCAAAAAAATTCTAAGTGCCAAATGAGTGTGAAAACAGGAATTCACGCTTTTTTTGGATGAGTTATTTTACCTCGCTCTGTCAGAAAAATGGTTTCAGCCAGCAGGAGGAGGGGCAGGGCCTAAACTCGCTGAAAACCGTCAGATAGCAGCATAGAGGCCATTGCACAGAACTGTGTATTTTATAAATACAGTGATCACAGTGAGAGCATTCCCCAGCAACTGCAGGCATTCGTGGCTGATTTCTCCCCCACCCTACAAGTTACTACAGGCCTACACAGCCAATTCGCATTTCTCCCTCCCCAAACTGATTATTCCCACCTGCCTGCACCCATCAGCTCCACACAGGCTGGCCTCCTCTACTGCTGTGGGGCCGAAACTCAATTTCAATCCCCCCCCCCCCCCCCCCCCCCCCCCCAGTTGCAGAATGCGCAGCATATGCGCACTCTGACCCAATCCTGTTGCAGAGTTCACAGCATGTATCCTCCTGATCAGCTCCACCCCCAGTAGGCCAAACCCCCTCAGGCCCTTCCCCTTTTTACTGCCCAATGGATGGTGAGCACTATCAGTGTGCCAGGCTGGCAGTACCAAGGGCCTGGTGGACAGTGCCACGATGTCAGGTTCTCACTGCCTAAGACGCACCCCTTTCTACCCCTGACCTACCAGGAGGGTCATAATTCTCTTTGACCTACTGGCAAGGTCATGACATGGATCCCTATTGAGGGGGACCATAGGTTGTGAGAATTTTCACTGGCAAGGTCACAGAAGCAAGTGAGTCTGGACAATTCTGGTCCAGACTCACTTCAGATATTAACTTCTAATCTAAATAGAATTTAAATATTACAAACATAGAACACTACAGCACAAACAGGTCCTTTGGCCCACAAGTTGTGCCAATCATATTAGGCCATAGAACGATCCGTAACTCCCAATCCCATTAAATCCCATGTACTCATCCAGATGTCTCTTAAAAGACCCAACGAGTTTGCCTCTGCCATCACTGACAGCAGCCAATTCCATTTACTCATCACCCTCTAGATGAAAAACTTACCTCTAACATCTCCTCTGTACTTGCCCCCCAGCACCTTAAACCTGTGTCCTCTCGTAGCGACCATTTCAGCCCTGGGAAATAGCCTTCGACAATCCACCCTATCTATTCCTTATAAACCTCTATCAGGTCGTCTCTCAACCTTCGTCTCTCCAGGGAGAAGAGACCTAGCTCTCTCAACCTATCTTCATAAGGCATGCCTCCCAATCCAGGTAACATCCTTGTAAATCTCCTCTGCACCCTCTCAATAGCTTCCACATCCTTCCTGTAGTGAGGCGACCAGAACTGCACACAGTACTCCAAGTGTGGTCTGACAAGGGTCTTATAAAGTTGCAGCATTACCTCCCGACTCCTAAACTCAATCCCTCTATTAATGAAGGCCAGTATACCATATGCCTTCTTGACCACATCCTCCACTTGCGGGGCTGGTTTAAGAGTTCTATGTACCCGAACCCCAAGATCCTTCTGCTCCTCAACACTGTCAAGACTCCTACCCTTGATATTAGACTCCTTCTTCTGATGGTCCTGCCAAAATGGACCACCACACATTTATCCACGTTGAAGTCCATCTGCCACTTCTCCGCCCAGTCTTGCATCCTATCTATGTCTCACTGCAACTTCAGACATCCCTCCAGACTATCCACAACACCACCAACCTTCGTATTGTCGGTGAACTTACTAATCCCTCCTTCCACTTCCTCATCCAGGTCATTTATGAAAATGACAAACAGTAAGGGTCCTAGAACAGATCCCTGGGACACTCCACTGGTCACTGACCTCCATGCAGAAAGACACATCCACAATACTCTCTGCATTCTGTAGGCAAGCCAGTTCTGGATCCACAAGGCCAAAGCCCCTTGGATCCCATGCCCTCTCACATTCTCAAGAAGTCTTGTACGGGGGACCTTATCAAATGCCTTGCCAAAATCCATGTAAACCACGTCCATTGCTCTTCCTTCGTCAATGTGTTCAGTCACATTTTCAAAGTACTCAACTAGGCCCGTAAGGCATGATCTGCCCTTAACAAAGCCGTGTTGACTATTTCTGATCATATTGAACTTCTCTAAATGCTCATAAATCCTGTCCCTCAGAATCCTCTCCATCAACTTACTGACCACTGAGGTCAGACTCACTGGTCGGTAATTCCCGAGGCTATCCCTCTTCCCTTTCTTGAAAATAGGCACCACATCCGCAATCCTCCAATCTTCCGGAACCTCTCCCATCTCCATCGATGACGCAAAGATCATCACGAGGGGCTCTGCAATCACTTCCCTCACCTCCCACAGTAATGTGGGGTACATCCCATCCGGACCCAGCGACTTATCTACCTTGATGGAATTTAACAGTTCCAACACATCCTCTTTCTTAATGTCCACATACTCAATATTTTCAGTTTGCTGCAATCCTGCAGTACAACCCCCCAGTTCACTTTCCACTGTGAATACTGAGACAAAGTACTTATTAAGCACCTCTGCCATTTCTTCTGGTTCCACATAGACGTTTCCCACTTCACCTTTAAAGGTCCTATTCCAGGTGTTAGACTTGGAAGTTGGTGAACATTTTGGTGATAGTGACCACAAATCGGTTACGTTCACCTTAGTGATGGATAGGGATAGGCATGAAGCTGGGGGCAGTAGTTATAGCTGGGGGAATGGTAATTATGAGGCCATAAGGAGGGAATTAGGTGCATAGGTTGGACTAGGAAACTACAGGGACTGGGAACATCTGAAATGTGGAGCTTATTCAAGGAGCAGCTACTGTGAGTCCTTGATAAGTATGTTCCTGTCAGGCAAGGAGGAAATGGTCGAGTAAGGGAACCATGGTATACTAAAAAAATTAATTTGCTGGTTAAAAGGAAAAAGGAGGCTTATGTCAGGATGAGGCTTGAAGGCTCAGTTAGTGCAATGGATAGCTATAGATTAGCCAGGAGGGAGCTAAAGAGTGAGTTGAGGAGAGCTAAAAGGGGACACGAGAAGACTTTGGCTGATAGGATCAAGGAGAATCCTAAAGCTTTCTTTAGATATGTTAAGAATAGAAGATTGGTTAGGGCAAGATTAGGGCCAGTCATAGACAGCAGTGGGAAGTTGTGCGTGGAGCCTGAAGAGATTGAGAGGCACTGAACAAATATTTCTCTTCGGTATTCACGCAGGGAGATGTAAATGTAGTTGTGGAGAACACTGGGATACAGGGTTGCAAACTGGAAAGTATTGAAGTAGATAAGGAGGATGTGCTAGATATTCTTGAGGGTTTGAAGTTAGATAAGTCCCCTGGGCCGGACGGGATTTACCCTTGGATTCTCTGGGAGGCGAGAGAGGCGATTGCAGAGCCTCTGGCTCTGATCTTCAGGTCGTCGTTGGTTAGGGGTATAGTGCCGGAAGACTAGAGGATAGCGAATGTGGTCCCATTGTTCAAGAAGGGGAAGAGAGACTTTCCGGGGAATTATAGGCCGGTGAGTCTTACTTCTGTTTTGGGCAAAGTATTGGAGAGAATTATTAGGGATAGGATTTATAGTTATTTAGAGAGAAACAAATTGATTGGGGATAGTCAGCATGGTTTTGTGAAGGGTAGGTTGTGCCTTACTAACCTTATTGAGTTTTTTGAAAAAGTGACCAAAGAGGTGGTTGGGGGTAAGGCAGTTGATGTGGTGCATATGGACTTTAGTAAGGCGTTCGATAAGGTGACCCATGGAAGGCTTCTGCAGAAAATGCAGATGTATGGGATTGATGATGATTTAGCTAATTGGATTAGGAATTGGCTAGCTGATAGAAGACAGAGGGTGGTGGTTGATGGAAATTATTCATCGTGGAGTTTGGTTACAAGTGGTGTACCTCAGGGATCTGTTTAGGGGCCCCTGCTGTTTGTAATTTTTATAAATGATCTGGATGAGGGTATTGAAGGATGGATTAGGAAATTTGCAGATGACACTAAAGTCGGTGGAGTGGTAGATAGTGAAGAGGGGTGTTATAGTTGGCAGAGAGACTTGGACAAGTTGCAGAGCTGGGCCGAGAGGTGGCAAATGGAGTTTAATGTGGAAAAGTGTGAGGTAATTCACTTTGGCAGGAATAACAACTGTGTAGAGTATAGGGCTAATGGTAGGACTCTTAATAGTGTTGAAGAACAGAGGGATCTTGGTGTATATGTGCATAGATTCCTGAAAGTTGGCAATCAAGTCGATAAGGTTGTTAAGAAGGCATACGGAGTCTTAGCTTTTATTGGTAGGGGGATTGAATTTCGGAGCCGCAACGTCATGTTGCAACTGTACAAAACTCTAGTGCCGCCGCACTTGGAGTATTTTGTGCAGTTCTGGTCCCCGCATTATAAGAAAGATGTGGAGGCATTGGAGAGGGTACAGAGGAGGTTTACCAGGATGTTGCCTGTATGGAGGGCAGGTCTTATGAAGAGAGGCTGAGGGATTTGAGGTTGTTTTCGTTAGAAAGGAGGCGGCTAAGAGGAGACCTTATTGAAACATATAAGATGATTAGAGGTTTAGATAGGGTGGACAGTGATAGCCTTTTTTCTAGGATGGAGAAAGCTAGCACGAGGGGACATAGCTTTAAATTAAGGTGTGGTAGTTATAGGATGGATGTCAGAGGTAGGTTCTTTACCCAGAGGGTGGTAAGGTTACGGAATGCCCTGCCTGCTGCAGTTGTAGATGCACCAAGTTTAGTGGTGTTTAAGAGGTTAGTAGATAAGTTTATGGACGAAAAGGGAATGGTTTAGGTTAGAGGGTCATTGTTTTTTCCTAACTGGTCGGCGCAACATCGAAGGCCGAAGGGCCTATTCTGCGCTGTAATGTTCTATGTTCTATGTTCTATCCCTTCTCTTATCCTTTTACTCTTCACATATTTGTAGAATGCTTTGGGATTCTCCTTAATCCTACCCACCAAAGCCTTCTCGTGACCTCTTCTGGCTCTTCTAATTTCCTTTTTAAGCTCCCTTCTACATGTCTTATATGGCTCTAGATCCTTAACGTTCCCTAGCTCCCTGAACCTTTTTTCCATTTTTTTTTCTTCCTAACTAGGTTCATCACAACCTTTGTGAACCATGGTTCTCTTGACTTACCAAAACCTCCTTGTCTCACCGGAACATTGTCGTGCAGAGCTCCAGACAAACATTCCTTGAAAATCCACCACTTTTCTTCAGCACTTTTCCCCAAGAACACTTCCTTCCAGTTTACTCTTCCAATTTCCTGCCTGATGTCTTTATATTTCCCCCTACTCCAGATAAACACCTCCCTATCCTGCCTGATCCTATCTCTTTCCAAAGCTATTTTGAAGGAGATAGAATTATGATCACCATTCCTGAGATGCTCTCCTACCGAGAGATCTGACACCTGTCCTTGTTCATTAGCCAGCACAAGATCAAGTACAGCCTCTCCTCTCGTAAACTTATTCATGTGCTGTGTCAGGACACCCTCCTGAACACACTTAACAAACTCCTCCCCATCCGAATCCCTTACCCTGGGGATATTCCAGTCGATGTTTGGGAAATTAAAGTCTCCCATCACGACAATCCTGTTACTTCTACATCTCTCTAGGATCTGTTTCCCTATCTGCATCTCAACATCCCTGTCACCATTGGGTGGCCTATAAAAAACACCCAGCAAAGTTTTTGACCCCTTGCTGTTCCTAACTTCCGCCCACAGAGACTCCGTAGACAGTCCCTCCATGGCATCCTCTTTCTCTACAGCTGTGACACTATCCCTGATCAACAGTGCCACTCCCCCACCTCTTTTACCTCCTTCCCTGTCCTTCCTGAAGCATCTGAATCCTGGCACCTGAAGTATCCAGTCCTGTCCCTGAGACATCTAAGTCTCTATAATGGCCACCAATTACAATTAACCTCTCATCTTTTTTGGATATCAGGTGCCAGTAAGATTGAGAAGGTGATAATTCGGGCACAAACCTGATTTCTCAACTCTCTTGCAATCTTACTGGCTTGCCCTGCCCTTCAATTGGCAGGGTGAGAAGTTAAGAAAATGCTGTCTTGCAGCTTTACTCTCTTAGCAAATGTCTTCGATCTCAAATTTTGTCTGCTTCGAATTATTGTGCCCTAACCAAATCTTATCAAAAACTGGCCCAGGCTCATAACAACAGATACACAGTGTCATGACATGGAGGCATTAAAAATTTGATTTGATTTGATTTATTATTGTCACATATATTAACATACAGTGAAAAGTACTGTTTCCCATGTGCTATACAGCCAAAGCATATGTTCATAGAGAAGGAAATGAGAGAATGCAAAATGTAGTGTGACAGTCACAGCTAGGATGTAGAGAAAGATCAGCTTAATGCAAGCTAAGTCGAGTCAAAAGTCTTGACAGTAGATGGGAAGATACTGTTCTTGAGTTGGTTAGTATGTAACCTCAGACTTTTGTATCTTTTTCGTGACAGAAGAAGGTGGAAGTGAGAATGTCTAGGGTGTGTGAGGTCCTTAATCATGCTGGCTGCTTTGCCGAGGCAGCGGGGAGTATAGACAGAATCAATGGATGGGAGGCTGGTCTGTGTGATAGATTGGTTTACATTCACAACCCTTTGTAGTTTACCTTTCATAATTTCTTGTGGTCTTGGGCAGAGCAGGAGCCATACAAAACTATGGTAAAATCAGAAAGAATGCTTTTTATGGTGCTTCTGTAAAAGTTGATGGGAGTTGTAGCTAACATGCCAAATTTCCTTAGTCTCCTGAAAAAATAGAGGTGTTGGTGGTCTTTCTTAACTATAGTGTTGGCACAGGGGGACCCAGACAGGTTGTTGGTGATCTGGATACCTAAAAGCTCTCGACCCTTCTACTTCATCCTCATTGATGTAGATGCGGGCATATTCCCCACTATCCTTCCTGAAGTCAATGACAATCTCCTTTGTTTTGTTGACATTGAGGGAGAGATTATTATTGCTGCAGCAGTTCACCAGATTCTCCCTCTCATTCTTGTTCTTTGTCTCATCATTGTTTGAGATCCGACCCACTATGGTGGTGTTGTCAGCAAACTTGAAAATCAAGTTGGAGGGGAATTTGGCCACATGGTCATAGGTGTATAAAGAGTATAGTAAGGGCTGAGAACACAACATTGTGGGGCACCGGTGTTGAGGATGATCATGGAGGAGTGTTGTTGCCTATCCTTACTGATTGTGGTCTGTGAATTAGAAAGTTCAAAATCCAGTTACAGAGGGAGGTGCTAGGCCCAGGCTATGAAGGTTGGAGATGAGTTTATTGGGAAGAATGGTGTTGAAGACTGAGATGTAGTCAACAAATAGGAGTCTGACGTAGGTGTCTTTATTATCTAGGTATTCCAGGGTTGAATGCAGGGCTAGGGAGATGGCGGTCTGCTGTGGACCTGTTGCAGCAGTGGCAAACTGTAATGAATCCAGGTAATCTGGGAGGTTGGAATTGATTCATGTCATGACTAGCTTTTTAAAGCTCTTCATAATGATGGATGTTAGGCCACCAGCTGACAGTCATTAATGCATGATGCTTGTTTTTCTTAGGTACCAGGATGATGGTTGTCTTCTTGAAGCAGATAGTGACTTCGGATGTTGTAAAGAGAGGTTGAAGATGGCTGTGAATACCCCGCCAGTTGATCGCGCAGGACCTGTGTGCTTGTCCAGAGACCCCATCCGAGCCAGTTGCTTTCTGTGGGTTGACCTTCCAGAAAGCTGCTCTGGTGATCCCAGATGTAGAGATGCCGGTGTTGGACTGGGGTAAACTCAGTAAAGTCTGGCAACATCAATTTTAAATCCAACCGATTTATTTGATAGTAAATATTTGATAGTGATTCCAGATACAGGTTTATTCAGGGCTTCCAGGGTGGAGGGCATGCTCTCGCTGACTTCTTACTCAAAATGGGTGTAAAATACATTGAGTTCATCAGGGAGTAATGCATTGGAGCCGGCAGTTTTACATGCCTTCATCTCGTAGCCTGTTATGTCTTGCAGATCTTGCCACAGCTAGCAGGGTTAACGTGGCTAGTCTGTGACTCTACCTTGGTCTGATACTCTCTTTTGGCATCTTCGATGGATCTCCTTAGGTCATATCTGGCTTTCTTGTATAGGTCAGTGTCGCCTGACTTGAACCCCTTAGACGTGGACTTCAGCAAACAGTAGATACCCCTGTTCAGCCATGGTTTCTGATTGGGGAACAGATGGATTTATTTTTTTGGCACACAATCTTCTATACATTTACTAATGAAGTTAGTTACTATAGTGTTATACCCATTCAGGCAGATTGCAGTTTTTAAATACTGACCAGTCCACTGACTTCAAGCAGCCTCATAGGAAATCATCCGATTCCTCAGACCAACATTGCATGGCTTTCTTTGATGGATTCTCCCGCTTCAGTTTTTGCTTGTAAGCCAGGAAAGGAGCACAGCTTTGTGGTTGTTTCGCTAGAGTGTGGGCAGGCGATAGAGCGTTAGGCATTTTGATATTTGTGTAACAGTGGTGTAGGATGTTTGGCCTCTGGTGGAATGGGAGATGTTTTGGTGGTAATGCTTGAACTTGACCTGATTGAACGTAGCCTGATCAAGACTATTTATAGTGGTGTATATTTTATCCAGCACAATTTTCATGTCTGCCTGGGGTGGGATGTAACTGCCATTAGGATAACAGAGGTGAACTCCAGCAGAAGGTAGTAGAGGTGGCATTTTAGCGCAAGGTGTTCTGGGGAGCAGAAAGTTGCCAAAGTGAGCGATCCAGTTCTTTTCATATGCTACAAAATAAAGAATTTTCATTTGCCTGGATATAGCTACTGTGCATATCATAAAACAGGAAGATGTGGGATTGGTAGTAATGTATTCAACCACAATGAACTATGACATAAATTATTTCTATGATCAGAATGGCAATGAAATTGAGCCAAACCAGAAATGTCAAAACCATTGCCCAAAATTAATTGTGAAAACAAAAAAAAGCAACCCTGAGGAAGTTGGTTCAAATGGAAATTAGTTCATTCAAATTCCATTTATTCAAATGGAAATTTTATGTTGCATCTCTACTAAGGACTATGTTTGCCACTATTTTTCTCTAGTTTCTTTCCTATCTCCCCTCATCATGTCCATGAGCCCACTTCCTGTTCTCTTGACCTAATCCTCACTAAACTCCCTTCCTGGTCGCCACGTTAGCTAATATTGTTAACTGTTCTACTGTTCAGGTTCTGTCCTTGTCAATTCTTTCAGTTCTGCCATCATCATCCCTCTCCTCAAAAAAAATCATCATTGACTGACCCTTCCATCCTTGCAAACTATCCAACTCCAATTTCCTTTCCTCACCAAAGTCAGTGCGTTGTGGCCACGCACTTCCTTCCTAAAAATTCATTCCCATCTTTCCTGAACACCATGTTTGAATCCTTCCAATCAGGTTTCTGTCAGGGCTGATTCTGTACAGGAGGAGATCATTGTCAGGTGAGTCCTTGTGCAGAATAGATGCTCATGCAGACTTCCCATTATCACTGTTGCCACCAGACAGTCCCTAGTGACATACTTCTACCTAAAGAATCTTGACCATTGACTTCATATTTTATACAAGAGAGAGAATAAGCTTCAGTGAATTGGATTTAGTCATATTCATATGGCTGAAATCCTCATCATTATAAATCAAAAAACAACGTGGCAAACAAATGTCATCATAAGTCATTCACAAGCTTTTCCTCTCACATGAACACGAATGACTTAAATTACAAGCCCATGCTGCCAAACTGTCTGAAATGAAACCATGCCACAGTGCTGGAGTAAGACAATGTTAGAATTCAATCCCTTTACATGCTGTTAGGATTTTATGTTGTAGTATACATGCAGATAAAGTATCTTGCACTTGAGGAGCCCATAATTGCAACAAATTCAGTGTCAAACTCCATAAGACTATTTGTTTTTTGATACTGAATTTTCATTAGTGATAGCAAAGATTCAACAAAGCAGCCTAATTCTTAACGACACAGCAAATGTTTAAATTATATAATTTAATTCTGACTTTAAAAAATATATTTAGTGTAGCCTAATGTTCCTTCGGCATGAACACATATATTAACTGTAATATGATTGATGACAGACATAAAAAGATAATTGCTTGCATCTTTGATATCTCATAATGTTTGATATCTCATAATGTCCATATCGGTGTCCAGCATGTACAAGGAGGTCCATATGAGTTTGTGAGTTTATGAGCAACACAGCACGGGAAACAGGCCCTTCGGCCCAACAAGCCCGCGCCGCCATCATAACTATATAGTAGCAATTCCATTATCCTATTATAGATTTAGGTTATTCCTAATATGGAAGACTCTCACTATAGGGACAATTTGTTTCCCAATCAGCCTAAGAGCGAATTTTTGGGTTGTGGGAGGAAACCGGAGTGCCCGGAGAAAACCCACGCAACCACGGGGAGAACGCGCAAACTCCCGCAGACACCGGCCCAATTCCAAGTGTCTGCACAGCCACATCGATAGTCTCTGAGCTGTCATGGTGCCCTTCAGATGGTCCACATAAAGCACTCATTTACGACATGAAGTACCAGGCAACCCATGAATCAACATCCAAGAGCTGTACTCGCACCACCTGCCGAATGCATGCTCAATGTTGGTCAAGTATGGACCGAATTACCTGTGGAAAAAAAGCCGTAGTTAAACAGTCCTAATATATCCCTCTATCTGCATACCGCTCATGTGGCTGTCCAAGAGACCCTTAAACAGCCCCAGCGCGCCTGCTCCCACCACCTTACTCGGCAGTGCATTCCACACCCCCACTACCCTTTGTGTGAAAAACTGCCCTCTAATATTCGTCTTATACATAGCCCCCCTCACCCTAAGGCCATGACCCCTCGTCCTATCCATTTCTGAAGGTGGAAAAAGTTTACCTCCATTTACTCTATCTATACCCCTTATAATCTTATACACCTCTATGAGATCCCCTCTAAGCCAACGTCTTTCAAGGGAAAACAACCCCAGTCTATTTAATCGTTCCTCATAAGACAGTCCTTCCATACCAGGCAGCATCCTGGTAAACCTCCTCTGCACTCTCTCCAAGGACTCCACATCCTTCCGATAATACGGCGACCAGAACTGGACGCAGTATTCCAAGTGAGGCCTAACCAACGTTCTATACAACTGCAACATCAAACTCCTACTCTTGTATTCTATACCCTTTTCTATGAAAGCTAACATACTATACGCCTTCTTTATCACCTTCTCCACCTGTGAGGACACCTTCAGAGACTTGTGAACCTGCACCCCCAAGTCTCTCTGCGTCTCTATGCTCCGTATAGTTTTACCTTTTATCCTATAACTCTCTTCTACATTTTTCCGGCCAAAATGCATCACCTCGCATTTATCCGGATTAAATTCCATTTGCCATCTATCTGCCCAGTCTACCAACCTGTCTATGTCCTGTTGTATTGCCTGACACTGCTCCTCTGTACCCGCCAATCCAAGCATCTTGGTGTCATCAGCAAATTTGCTGATCTCACCACCTACCCCAACTTCCAAGTCATTTATGTAGACCACAAATAGAAGAGGACTTAGTACTGAGCCTTGTGGCACTCCATTAGTGACAGGCTTCCAGCCGGAAAAATTCCAGCCAGAATATCAGTGCCCAGCTTGTACAAGGAGGTCCATTTCAATGTCCAGCTTGTACAAAGTCCATATCATCATTCAACCTGTACAAGGAGGTCCATATCAGCGTCCAGCCTGTACAAGGAGGTCCATATTAATGCCCAACCTGTTCAAGGAGGTCCGCATCAGCACCCAGCCTCTACAAAGAGATCCATATCAGCATCCAGCCTGTACAAGGAAGTCCATATCAGCATCCACCCTATACAATGAGGTCTATATCAATATCTAACCTGTACAAGGAGGCCCATATAAACACCCAGCCTATACAAGGAGGTCCATATCAGCAGCCAGCATGTACAAAGAAGTCCATATCAGCATTCCGCCTGTTCAAGGAGGCCCAGATCCGCTTCCAGCCTATACAAGAGACCTTGCTTCACTTCTAGCCTCTCCAAGGAGGCCCAGCTCCACTTCCAGCCTTACCAGCATCCTTCCAATCTCTACGAGGAGGCCCAGCTGCATTTCCAATTCCACAAGTAAACTGTGAGAAATTGGGGATTTAAAGAGGGAAGGGATGTGGAGGTGGGGAGACTGGTTTGGACAGATTTAGAAAAAGAAAATAGCAAACAGTAAAATACTGTTTATTTTTAGAGTTTATTTTTAAAGTTTATTTATTAGTGTCACAAGTAGGCTTACATTAATGCTGCAGTGAAATTACTGTGAAAATCCCCTAGTCGCCACATTCTGGCATTTGTTTGGGTATACTGAGGGAGAATTTAGCATGGCTAAAGCATCTCAGACTGTGGGAGGAAACCGGAACCCCTGGAGGAAATGCAGATATAGGGAGAACATGCAGACTCCACACAGACAGTGACTCAAGCAAGGACTTGAACCGAGGTCCATGGCGCTGTGAGGCAGCAGTGCTAACCATGCGCTATTGTGCTGCCCATTGTTCCCCTGTGTGAAAACATAATCCGCATCATGCTACTTACCAAACTCCTATCAGCTATAAATTGAATTTCTTGGACAGTTTATTCTATGAACTCTTCAGTTTTATATATTGGTATTCATAAAAGATGGCTCATTTGCAGCATGAAAATGTGAAAGAAATATTACTCTTGTTGTAAATGGACAATGATCTGACAATTCAAACAATAAAAATTATGACTAGAATTTTAACTTTGAAAGACAGATAGTGATGGATACGGAGGATGGTATAGAATAGTCGTAGATGGCATCGAGTTAGGCCTCCTCCATGTCATCACTCTAGAATAAAGGATGTTCAACATGTCAAGTGAGGATTCCATTCACAATTTCTAAATGAGCAATTAAAAGGTGATTAAGATCATTTGAGGAGACATGTGAAATTGATTTAACAAGGCCTTTACAATTTTTTGAGTCTCACACAGGTAATAGAGGGGATCTCAGAGCCTCAGGAGCTTTTAAAGGCAACAACTGTTTATCTGACTGTTCTCAGCAGCCAAAATATTGAGGTCTTCTTTCACAGTGAAGAAGCAGTACGGCAATCATTGTTTCCGTTAGAGCCCTCCTTAATCAGTTGTTTCTCCTGACAGAGAGCTCATTGGAGAGGCCCAAGAGGTGGTGGGGGAGGGGTGGGAATGCTTTTTAGTAACCATGAAAGATTGATCTCATGATAGAGGCAATGCCCAAGAGGCATGAGTTCCTCCAGTGAAGACAACAATCTGAAGAAAGAGAAAAGTGGGCAAATGGAACTGGACATCAGCTACCTTCTGGCCGCTTGCAGAGACAGCCTGGTGATCGGGAATCAATAGAAGGCCATAGGGCTGATGAGACACTGAGAACAGCGAGGTGGTGAGGGTAGCAGTTGGCAGGACCCACAGAGAATGGACAAATTTCCACGTTGGGTCTGCAGTTGTGCTGAAGACTGCGCCTGCCCTAAGGTTGATGTGTCTGTCTTGATGGTATAAGAAATCTCACAACATCAGGTTAGAGTCCAATCAGTTTATTTAATAGTAATCTTACAAACTTTCGGAAACAGTGTTCCTTCATCAGGTGTGTGGAAGGTTCAAAAGCTTGTAAGATTACTATCAAATAAACTGATTGGACTCTAACCTGGTATTGTGAGACTTCTTACTGTGTTTACCCTAGTCCAACGCCAGCATCTCTACATCATGCTTTGATGGCAGTAGGATGAGTTTAGATTGCATTGTGGGCATCCTATGCCAGTGGCTCTCAAGGTCTCTTTGGTCCTAAATGTCTATGGCACATTCAAGGGGCCCAATGGAGACATGTATGACATCTCCAATTCACTGCATCAAAGTTGTGACTGATGCCTTCTTCAGGAGAAGTCAACCAATGCATTAAATTTAGAACTGATGCGAACAGTCAGGCTGAGAGAACCAGAAGCTTCTACACCATGTCTGAGTTACACTTAGTTAAATACTATCTTGATGTCAAGAGCAGTCCGTCTCACCTCATTCACCTCTGAGTTCAGCTCTTCCATCAATGAATTAAATTATATAATTTAAACATTTGCTGTGACATTAAGAACTAGGCTGCATTGTTGAATCTTTGCTATCACTAATGAAACTTCAGTGTTAAACTCCATAAGACTATTTGTTTTTAATGCAATTTCTGTTGCTAAAATCGTGGTGTATTAGTAATTTCACCCATATTCCAAAGGCCCAGTATTCTGGGGACTTTGATTCAGATCCCATCACAGCAGCTTGTGGAATTTAAAGTCAACTAGCCAACTAGCTCCTCCTATTCCTCTGCAGTAATTCCTTGTTTCTCCTTATCTGTGCAATTTGATATACCTGCTGCTAGCTGCTTAGGCTCACCAGTTACATTGTCCAGGATATGTACAGCAAAAATATATATGTGAGATGCAGAATCCAATGTGGTACTGTCTCCTGTATAAACCCTCTTTATCCACATTCACAGTCATCCATTGTTATCTACACTTTCATGACTCGACCACAAACAAAATCATCTCTCACACCTTCTTACCCTCAACCAATGGCACACCCTTCTGCTTTGATCCCTAAAATAAACCCAGCTACTGTATTTTAAACATCCAACTGCCTTGTTTTTGACTGTCCGTTTGTCACAGAGAATGGCAAGGTACTGAGGGTAGCAATTGCCAGGACCCACAGAGAACGGACAAATTCCCACGTCGGGTCTGCTACAATTGTTTTACTCAATGATTGTCTCTCGTTTTGTGCAAACAAAATCGTAATTGTCTTCCAGTCCAGTTGTACTCCTTCGAATGGCCCCTTTTTTTGGTCCACTTTAGCTCAAATTCAGCAAAGTTGATAATACCTAGTGCATTTTAGCTGGGCTAAAGATCATGGGTGTGATTTTCCAAAAAATTCTAAGTTCCCAGCAGATGGAAAATTTTTAGCCTAATCCTGCCCGAGAGGCCGACATCAGACTGCTGTGGGGGCCAATGTGCATGCACCGATTTCCCAGTATTTCCCCCCCTCGATATCATTGGCCTCCTGATCACCAGCCCAGAATCCCTGTACTCCAAAACATCACTGCCCTGAATCCCACACCCAATAATTGCCAGCCCCCTGATGGCTGGATCCAACCTCTGCCAGTCCCCACCACTAGCCTTCACCCAAAGAAGAGTTATCTCCATTCCCTCCTCTGCCCACCCCTCATTTGGCCCTGACCTATCTTGCCATACCCCCTTGGCCCTGCCCAGTGTCCCTTGGACACTGCCATTGTGCACGTGGGCAGTACCAGGCTGGCTCAGCTAGAGTGCCAGGCTGGCACTGCTCAAGGGGCACCTCTTTCTTCAAACCTGCCGGGAGCCTCAATGGTCTCTGCTCCCACCAGCGTGGCCATCATGCCTGGTCCTTGTTGCTGGAGACTATACTTGATCGCCACTGATGTAGACCTCTACTTGCAGGGTCAAAAATATTAGCGAGCCAGGACATCCCAGGTTCGCTAAAAAGATGCAAATATGCATTTCACATTGTGATCAGTCTCATGCTGTTCCCTAGAGCAAAGCTAATTACATGGAGAAAAATGACCCTGGAAGATCACAACTGGCCAGACACTAGTTGCAATTCCTGTTTTTGGCCACCCATTGACATTTCCTGGCACAGCAGGTGGGGAAAATTGCTTCCTATATATTCATATATAATTGGTTTAGATTTAGCTGGATCAAATCAAGCAGTGGGCCTCACACCCTCCTGTAAAATTGCCATCTACTCTAGTGTCATCCTGGTGAACAAAGGAACCCACTGCTTCTTTCCTTCATTGCCAACTGCCTCGTTAAACTCTTCTCATCTGCCATCTTCATTTTTAGCTCTAATAATGTAAGGAGATTATGAATTGTTTTGTCACTAAAATTAAAAATATATATATATATTTGATTGCCTCTGTTGCTTCCTCCCTTTTCTTGCTCATTAAGCCAATTCTCCCAACACATGGGCTTCTTGCCTGTTCCCTGAACTTTCAGTATCTCTCTTACTTCTCTCCCTCCTTCTCCAAGCTTAGCCTGTCCATGTGGCATATCTCTTGCCGTCTTGACAGCATTCTTATCATTCTACTAACCATCTTCCCTTCCTGGCCTACATGCTAGCAGATATTATAAATCGTTCCCTCTCCTCAAGTCCTATACCTCATCTTTTTAAAACTAATTCTGCAATATTTGGATCCAAGCTTACCGTAATGAGAAAATAAAAATTATACCTCCCAAAATATAAACTCCACTAGTTTTCAGACATTTTAGAAATACTGAATATCTTATAAATATAAAAGGTAATTATTAAATGGAGCTGTAAGCATTGCAACAAAAGCATTTATTTTCCTTTACAAACTTCATTTAATATTTTTCCTATCCATTCAAAATGGATTTCATAAGGGAAAAGTGAATTCCTGGTGCAAATATTATGACAATGGTGCCAACATTAAATATTTCCAAACGTATCTGAGCAGAGGCCACACCAAATCCGTGTAAGCTAGCCAGCAAACAAAGTACTGACAGGATCCACAAGCAGAAGGATTCAGTCATAGAGTGTGCCGGTTGCTCACCCAATTGTACAATTCACCCTTCTTCCATTCTCAGTATTTGCACTGGTATTACACACACAAATGCATATAATAATGCTGTGTACATCGTCAATGATCTTTCAATTGACTCACAATCATTTACTGTAAATTGTAACAATCATTGTGACTCAGTCAGGCGCAGCAAAATGTCAACTACAATCTGCAGTGGTGCATGAGTTTAGATGCCACAGTATCCCTTCAGCATTTTTTGAGTCAGCATTGGAAATTTTGATGGAAAAATACAGTCCAAATACGAGACAGGCTTAGCAGAAAGAGGAGATCTTGCAAATTACCACCTGAGACAATCTGTTAGATTGATGCCCAATGCCAGTCTTACACCTGGCAGCCAGTTGAAATCTCAGCGAGTGGTGCCAAAGATATTGAGGACTTAATCAGTTCCTTAAACAATTCCTGTTAAACACTGCTTAGATCTTTATCATCAAACACAGATCTGTTAACACTGAAATGTGTTTCATCTGTTTATTCCTGCTTCAGAGCAGGCCAGAAATTTGTTGCCATTTGTTAATTTGAAATGTGCACAAGGCAATTTCACAAGACCCTGCTGCCATGTGGCGTCCCACTAGTTGTGAATCTACAATAGAGAATTGAGCCAAGAGTATTATATTGTATCATCAATCCTCGATGGTAACCATTTGTTTAAACTGCCTCAGAAAATCAGCCAGTCTCAACAAGGACCCCACACACTTCAGATATTCTCCTTTCCACCTCTTTTGTTGGGAGAAAGATACAAACATTTGAGATCATATACCAGCCATCCCTGCTGCCATCACACTTTTGAATGGACTTGCCATATATTAAGCTGGTCTTTCTCTATACTGTAGCTATGACTGTAACACTATATTCTGCACTCTCTCCTTTCCTTCTCCCCATGTATTCTATAAATGGTATGTTTTGTTTGTATAGTGTGCAAGAAACAATACTTTTCATTGTATCCCAATACATGTGAGAATAATAAGTCAAATCAACTAGTGAACATCCATACTGGTGGCAAACCACATGACCATTTGCAAAGAAAGTTTGGCACTGAGCCAAAGGAGAAATTAGGATAGGTGACCAAAAGCTTGATCAATGAGGTACAGTAGATTTTAAACAGCCTTAGAGCCACAGCTATAATGTACAGATGAAGAACCCCAAGTGACCTCCTCCAGCTGTCTAATATGCAGGAGGTGATGCATGCTGTCTGCACTTCATGGTAATTTGAAAGTACCTCAAATCAAAACAACTAATGATTCATTAACATCACAGTACAATATCTGCATTTAAGTTCCAAAAACACAGCACTCAACATAACCTTGTTTTACAATCCTGATTAACGCAACAGCTTGAGCAGTGCCAAGAAAGGGAACCAAGTGTGATGCCATGGGAAACCTATTTAAGTTATGAAAAAAAATCTGGCCCAGAGATGTCTGAATCCCTTGTAAAAGCAGCTAGAGACTTTAAATGCCGAGACGATCCATTGACTGGCCTCCTGAGATCATAGCAAAGATCATGTTTTTGATTAAAATTAGCTTCTGCAATATTTATAGAACAGAGATTCTAAAAGCTTTTTGATTGAAGGATATCTTTTCAAATGGATTATAATATATTATAATCTAAAATATTATATTAAATCTAAATTATAATATATAATACTCATGTAAGTGCTGAGTGTAAAGAGTTTTTTAGTAATGCTCTTAAGAAAACAGATATTTAATTACAGAAATGAACTCGCAATGTATAGTGATCTTCATGCCACTTTCAGTGATCCTCCTTACTCTCTCCCCTCCTCAGTGAGACGGCTACACATGCAGCTGTCACATTTACAGGAACATAGAAGCAGGATTAGGCCATTTAGCCTTTTAGGCCTGCTGCACCATTCAATAAGATCATGGCTGATCATCTACTCCAACACAACTTTCTCATGCAATGTTCTTATCTCTTAATGTCATTAGTATCCAGAAATTATTGATTTCTGTCTTGAACATGTTCTGTGTTAGAAAATTCCAAAGATTAACCACGCTCTGAGAAAAGAAACTTCTCATCATCTCAATCTTAAATGGCCTGCCCCTTGTTCTGAGACCATATTTTCTGGTTCTGGACTCACCAGCCGTGATAGGCATTCTATTTACATCTAGCCTGGCATGCTCTGTAAGAATTTTTTATGTTTCTATTAGTTCATCCCTGCAATGCAGAAGGAGACCATTCAGCCCAGCAAGCCTGCACTGACAACAATCCCACCCAGGCTCGACCTCTGTAACTCCATGCATTTCTCTGCTAATCTGCCTAACACTGAGGGGCAATTTAGCATGGTCAAACAGCCTAACCCAAACATCTTTGGAGTTTGGGAGGAAACCAGAGCACCTGGAGGAAACCCATGCAGACATGGGGAGAATATGCAAAATCCTACTGAAATGAGGCTGGAATCGAACCTGGGTCACATGGTGCTAACTAATGTACCACCATGCTGTTCGTCCTTTGGAACTAGAGAATACAGACCCAATTTTGCTCCTCATAAAACAATTCCCATTTTCTTTATTTATTTGTGGGACATGGGCATTGCTGGCTAGGCCAGCAGTTGTTGGCCATCAGTATTTGCCCTTGAGAAGATGGTAGTGAGCTGTCTTTTTGAACTGCTGCAGTCCATATGCCTTGGGTTTACACACAATGCTGTTAGTGAGGGAAGTCCAGAAATTTGACCCAGCAGTTGCAAAGGAACAGCGATGGTTTGGGGATGTGGCTTGAAGGGGAACTTGCAGGTGGTGGTTTTCCCATATATCTGCTGCTCTTGCACAATACCAGATCTAGTATATCCTACTCGCAGATTGGCTCCATAACGTGTTGATGTGTGAGAAATTATGCAGAAAACATTCTATGACTTTGTCATCTACTCCACGTTTGCCAACCCGATTATTTGAAACGATTAAAATCCCCCATGATAACTGTTGTACCTCTTTGACAAGTTCACACTATTTCTTTGATATCTCTTCCTATTTTCTGATTATTGTTAGGGGGCATGTACACCACTCTCACAAGTGACTTCTTGCCTTTATCATTCCTCATTTCTGCTAAACCATTCCTGATTTCCTGAATTTAGGTAATCTCTCTCTTTCTCTATGGTGCCATCTATAATAAACAGAACCACCCCTCCACCTTTTCCAAAATTCTTATTCTTCCTAAAATTCACATTCCCTTCAATATTTAAGTCCCAATCTATACCATCCTACACTTATATTTCTGGAATGGTTATTAGATTTTACTAATCTCCAATTCCACTAATTCACTGTTTTGTTTCAAACACTACATGCATTCAGATTCACAGCCTTAAGTTTAGTCCTTTGGCCATTCTCCTGTATGACAGATCGCTTTGGATACTGTTAAGGGGAATGGCCTCTCAGGGGAAAGCAGCAACAGCCAAATTTGTTGCACCACGGTTGACTCTGTTGTACAGAAGAAGAGTTAAAAAGTGTAGGAATGCAATAGTTATAGGGGAAATCAACTGATTTTGATTTGATTTGATTTATTATTATCACATTTATTAGTATACAGAGAAAAGTAATGTTTCTTGCATGCTATACAGACAAAGCATATCGATCATAAAGAAGGAAAGAAGAGAATGCAGAGTATAGTTTACAGTTGTAGCTAAGGTGTAGAGAAAGATCAACTTAGTGCGAAGTAGGTCCATTCAAAAGTCTCATGGCAGCAGGGAAGAAGCTGTTCTTTGAGTCGGTTGATATGTATCCTCAGACTTCTGGATCTTTTTCCAGAATGAAGAGAGTATGTCCAGGGTAATGGGATCCTTGATTATGCTGGCTGCTTTTCCGAGGCAGCAAAAGTCAATGGATGGAAGGATAGAATGGTTTGTGAGATGGACCTCGCTTCGTACACAACCCTTTGTAGTTTCTTGTGGTCTTGGTTACAGTAGGATACCAAGCTGTGATACAACCAGAAAGATGCTTTCTGTGCTGTAAAAGTTGGTGAGAGTTGCAGCGGATATGCCACATTTCCTTCGCTTCCTGAGAAAGTGAGGCATTGATGAGCTTTCTTAACTATAGTGTTGGCATGAAGGTTCAGGACAGGTTGTTAATGATCTGGCCAACTAGAAACCTGAAGTTCCCGACCATTTCCAATTCTTCCCTGTTGCTTCCTGAAGTTGATGACTATTTCCTTCGTTTTGTTGAGTGAGAGATTATTGCCAATACACCAGTTCACCAGATTCTCTGTCTCTTTCATATGCTATGTTCATCATTGTTTGAGATCTGAGCCACCATCATGGTGTCATCAGCATCCCTGAAAATCGAGTTGGAAGGGAATTTGGCCACACAGTCATGGGTGTACAAGGGCTATAGTAAGAGACGAGGACACAGCTTTGTGCGGCTCCGGTGATAAGGTGATCGTGGAGGAAGTTTTGTTGCCTATCCTTGTGGTATGTGGATTAGAAAGTCTAGGATCCAGTTGCAGAGGGAGGAACCGAGCCCCAAGCCACAAGGTTTGGAGATGAATTTTGTAGGAATAAGGCTGAGCTGTGGTCAATAAATAGGAGTCTGACATAGATATCTTTATTATTTAGGTGTTCCTTGAGAATAGAAAGGCATTTCTATGACCATGAATGAGATTCCAGGATGGTATGTTGCTTTCTGGCGCTAGGGTCAGGGATGCCTCAGAGCATCTACAAAATATTCTGGAGAAGGATGGTGAACAACCAATGGTTGTGATATACATTGGTACAAATGACATAGATTAAAAAAAGGATGAGGTCCTAAAAGCAGAATATACAGAGTTGGGAAATAAGTTGAAAAATAGAACTTCAAAAGTAGTGATGTCAGGATTACTACCCATGCCATGTGCTAGTCAGAGCAGAAATTGCAAAATATAGCATTCCTGGGATACTGGGACTGTTTCTGGGGCAGATGGAACCAGTACAAACTGGATGGATTACACAGGATCTGGACTGATGTCCTTGGGAAAGTATTTTCCAAAGTGGTTGGGGAGGGTTTAAATCAAAATATCAGTGGGATGGGAATATATGCAAAAGGCTAGACGAGGGGGAACACAGACAAGAATTACAGAAAGGAGACTTTGTGCCTTATTCCTGGGGCATTTGTAATAAACTGAATGTATTAATTGTGCAAATAGAAATAAACAGGTGTGATACCATCAGGATTACAGAGACAAGACTGTAGGTAGACCAGGAATGGGTATTGAACATTCAGAAGTACTCAGTATTTAGGAAGAACATAAAAAGGAAAAGATGATGGAGTTGCAGTGTTGACTAAAGTAGAAATTAACACATAGTAAGGAAGAATATTAGCTTCAACAATGTGGAATCTGTATGAGTAAAGCTCTGAAATACCAAAGGGCAAAAAACATTGGTGAAGGTTGTACATAGGTCCCCAAAGTGTAGTGGTGAAGTTGGGAATGACATTAAATAGTATATTAGAGGCACATGTGATAAAGGAACATCTGTAATTCTGGGTGACTTTAATTAGCACATAGATTAGGGCATCAAACAAGTAACAATGCCATAGAGGAATTCCTGGAATATATATATGGATTGGTTTTCTGGATTTATACGCTGAGTAACCAGTAAGGAATAGATTATTCTAGATTGGAGTAATGTGTAATGAGAAAGGAATAATTGGTAATTTGGTTGTATGAGACCCCTTGAGGATGAGCCACCACAATATGATGGAATTCTTCATCATGATGGGAAGTAACATAGTTGATTTTGAGACTAGTGTCTTGAATCTAAATAAAGGAAACTATGATAGTATATGGAGAGTATTAGCTACGATAATTGGGGAACATTATTTAAAGGGATGACGATGGATAAGCAATGGCAAACATTTATTCTTGTCTGGCACAAAAATGAAACAAGAAAGGTGGCTAAACCATGATTACAATGGAATTGAGAGATCCGTTCCTTAATTCATCAAACGTCGTCGATCAGGATCTCGACACCATTAGGCATTTTGAGGCTGAATGTGATTTGTCTGAAGATGACTGATCAGGCCAATTCAGGCATGGAATGTCCTGGCACATATTGGACAGACTTGCGTAGGCATTGTCATTGTTGCGCTGGTGGTTCTGGACTTGCGCAGCTCATGCTTAAATTGTGCTTCAGCAATGTACCTTGATTCATAAGCTCGACAGCCCTTGTGAATGAGGCAGCACCAGGTAGGGTGGCCGTGATTCCCAGGTGGTTTTGTCTATGTCAAGCGACTTCAGGGAGACCTTGAGTGTGTCTTTGTAATGTTTCTTCTGCCCTCCATGTGAGTGTCTTCCAGCAGACAGTTCCCTAAAAAGGAGCTGCTTCGGTATGCGCTCGTCTTACATACAGGTGACATGACCTGCCCACCGGGTCTGTGCTGTCATCAGCAGTGTGTGGACTGATGGCAGACTTGCTTTAGAGAGAACTTTAGTGTCTGGTAGTTTGTCTTGCCATCTGATGTATAATGTTCTGCGAAGACAAGTTATGTGGAAATGATTGATCTGTCCTGCACAGCTACACAGTCCACATTTCACAGGCATACAAGAGGGTAGTGAGTACCATGACACAGTAGATCTTCAGTTTTGTTGCTGGGCAGATTCCTCGACGTCCCCATACAGTGTTACCTAAAAGCAGAACTTGCCTTTGCTATTCTATGGTTAACTTCTGTATCAATAGTCACTGCTTGGGAGAGGGTGCTGCCAAGATAAGTGAACTGGTCCACTTTCTGTAGTTTTTGCCCTTTGATTGTGATTATCGGTTCTGTGTACAGTGCATGAGGAGCAGGCTGGTGTATGACTTTGGTCTTTTTAATGTTGATGGTAAGTCCAAAACTGTCACAAGCCATTGAAAATTTGTCCATACTGACTTGCAACTCTGGTTCTGAGCTAGTAAGAAGTCTCACAACACCAGGTTAAAGTCCAACCAGTTTATTTGATAGTAAACTCACAAGCTTTAAGAAACGCTGTTCCTTTGCTAGGTGTGTGAAAAGTTCTGCAGAACATCATGCCATCATGGAACTGGTGTACCACCTAAATGAGTTTGGGGCGGGGGGCAGCCAACTTTGATGATCCTCCACAGGTCTTGTCAGATGACAATGTCGAATGGTTTTGTGAGGTCAACAAAGGTTGTGTAGAGATTGCAATTCTGCTCTTGACACTTCTCCTGAAATTGGTGCACAGCAAAAATCATGTCAATAGTTTTGGAACCTTTGCAGAACATAAGAACATAAGAAATAGGAGCAGAAGTAGGCCATCTAGTCCTTCGAGCCTGCCCCTCCATTCAATAAGATCATGGCTGATCTGAAGTGGATCAGTTCCACTTTCCCGCTTTCTCCCCATAACCCTTAATTCCCTTGTCTATCAGAAACCTACCCATGACTTAAATATATTCAGCGAGGTAGCTTCCACCACTTCAATGGGCAGAGAATTCCAGAGACTCACCACCCTCTGAGTGAAGAATTTCCTCCTCAGCTCTGATCCAAACTGCCCCCCCCACTTATTTTGAGGCCGTGCCCTCTAGTTCTGCTATCCTTTCTAAGTGAGAAGAGTCTCTCTATCTCTACCCTATCTATCCCCTTCATTA
This sequence comes from Sphyrna mokarran, assembly GCA_024679065.1. Classification (NCBI taxonomy): domain Eukaryota; kingdom Metazoa; phylum Chordata; class Chondrichthyes; order Carcharhiniformes; family Carcharhinidae; genus Sphyrna; species Sphyrna mokarran. Next base: position 14,857,364 of record JAGIQG010000033.1, on the reverse strand, counting down.
TTTTATACGTCTCTATAAGATCCCCCCTCAGCCTTCTAAACTCCAATGAGTACAGACCCAATCTATTCAATCTCTCCTCATAGGCTAACCCCCTCACCTCTGGTATCAGCCTAGTGAACCTTCTCTGCACTGCCTCCAAGGCCAATATATCCTTCCACAAATGCGGCGACCAAAACTGCACACAGTACTCCAGTTGCAGCCTCAACAGTACAGTTGTAGCAAGACCTCCCTATTTTTATATTCTATACCCCTCACTATAAAGGCCAACATTCCATTCGCCTTCTTGATCACCTGCTGCATCTGCAGACTTGGTTTTTGTGATTCGTGCAGAAGGATCCCCAGGTCCCTGTGGGTCCTTGAGCACCCAGAAGCCACACTGTGACTCTGAGAGTAGGCCCAGCTCCAGATGAGTGACCAAATGATTTAGCAGGACTCTTGCGAGGGTTTTTCCCTGTGATGGAGAGCAGCAAGATTCCTCGGTGATTGTTGATTGCCCTTCCACATGTAGCGATGTACGATGGAAGCATCTTTAAGTTCCTGAGGAATGGATCCTTGCTTTCAAAAGGACTGGAACAACTCCATGAGCTTCTCGATAAGTACAGGACCAGCAGCTTTGTAGATCTCTGTGGTTATGGCATCTGCCCCTGGGGTTTTGCCACTGCATAGCTGGCTGAAAACTTTCGTGACTTCAGCTACTAGGGATGAGTCATCCATGGCACTATTGATATCAACCTGGGGAATCCTGTCTATTGCCTCATCGTTAGTACATGACGGATGGTTGAGGACAGCTTCAAAGTGTTCAGCCCATCTCTGCAGAATCTGAGCCCTCTCTGTACTCAGGAGAGGGGAACTCCCAAGAGATTAAAGTTTGTCGAGAGTATTGAGGGTTTCATAGAACTATTTCAAGTGTTTTCTGTCAGTGTATCCCTGTATTTCATCTGCCTTGGTGCTCAGCCAGGCATCCTGCATTTTACGCAGTTTATTCTGAACTGTCCTGCGAGCACTGGTAAAAGCATTTTTTTTGGCAGCTGATGATGGGTCGTTCTGACAGGCCCGATGAAGATGGTGATTTTCAACAAGTAGAGCCTGTATCTCCTCATCATTCTTATCGAACCAGTCATGCTGCTTGCAGGTAGAGAGCCTGAGCATCTTCAGCACAGATGAATGGACAGCATCCCTGAAGTGTTCCCAGTCGTCCTCAGAGCTGCCTGCAAGGTGTAGCTTAGCAAGCTTGAGTTCTAAGTCTTCAGCCAGTGCTGAAGCCATGCTGGACTTCTTTAGCTTGGCCGCATTGATTCTTTACATAACCTTGCTTCCTTGTGGTTGCCTCTTAGGTCTGATGAGGAACCTTATTTTGTAAACAGTGAGCCTGTGATCTGTCCAGCAGTCATCACCCATATGGCCTTGGTCACTCTGACATCCTGCCTGTCTTTTCTCCTGACAATAACATAACCAATGAGATACCAATGCTTAGAGCATGAGTGCATCCAGGAGGTCTTGTTACGTGTAGGCAGACGGAATGTTGTGTTCATGATGAGGAAGTCATGTGCTGCACAGGTCTTCATTAAGACTAGGCTGTTAGTGTTACACTTGCCCACTCCATGCCTCCCAATGACTCCCTGCCAGATTGCCAAGTCACACTCTACTCTTGCATTGAAACCACCAAGCAAGATCAGTTTATCAGTACTGCTCACTGCTGATAGTAGGGCATCCAGTTCATTATAAAACTTCTCTTTCATTTCATCCAAGTTGTTCATTGTGGGGCATAGATACATCAGGGTGGCTTGATTTCTGTTCTGTAGCAGAAGCTGTAATGTCATAAGCCGGTCATTCACACTCTTGGGTAGACTAGCAAGTTTCCGAACAAGATGATTCCTGATGGCGAATCCAACTCCAGTATCACGACGCTCATTGCTGCCGCTCCAGAAAAAAGTGTATCCACCTCCAGTTTCAATCAACTGACCTACATTGGTAAGACAAGTTTCACGTGGCTTCAATGTCAATGTTATATCTTGCAAGCTCTCTGGCCCTTCTTCTGTCTGGTCTATCTGCTGTAGGGTTGTTTATGTAACCCTCTATTTAAAAAAGGAGGTAGAGAGAAAACACAGAATTATGGACCAGTCAGCCTGATGTCAGTCATGGGAAAAAAGTTAGAGTCAATTATAAAAAATTTAATAGCAGAACACTTGGAAAACAGTGGCACATTTTCCAAGTGGTCTGCTATTAAATTTTTCTCAAGTTCCAAGTGCCAATGGTGAGTGGTATCAGTTTGTGTTTTGTTTTGTTTGTTCGACTGCAAGATGGGATCCCCATCAGCCGCAATAAACTGGCCAGCGTGTAGTGAAGCAGGCAATGTTTAGATCACCTTTTCTAGCCCCTTCCTCATTCTACGGACGTGAGCAGTGCATTCCTGAAGAGGACTGCTCAGTCGCCCAAGTAGATGCTGAGTTTCACTGCTGCTTCAGTTAGCGGAAAAACGACCATTAGACCTGTGTGCAGGCCCATGACTACAGCTCTCAGTGTATCGCACCTGCTGTTTCGTCACGCACCCATCGTCACAGGACTTCAAAGGTCGAACAGGATGATGATGATTATGGTGTTGAAACTAGTGCTTGACTTGGATTAGAGTGAGGGAAAGTTGGCAAGACAAGAATCAAGATGGCTAGAAATGGGACTATGTGCAGCAGATAACCAGGACGCCTTCTGTATCTTGTCCTGCTGTTTGTGTTCCAAGACGCTTGCAGAGACCATCTTTTTGACCGTTGGACCTTCCATTGGTCTCGTCCGCTCAATCCGTCGGAGTCCGTCTTCACTGGGATAGACATCTCCCTATCTCACTAAGGGTTGAGACCCATCAACTACCCTCACCTGGTTTAGCCGGCTTGTCAAAGCCATTGCCTGGGGTGTGGCCACTGTCACATGCAAACAGCTATGGGGAGCCATAGGTGTAAGCTGAGTGCCAGGTGGGGACAAAGGGTGGACAAACCGTCCTGAAAAGGATGCAACATGTTCCCCCACCAGAGGCATTACCCCTCCCTGACACCCCATACACCCAATTAAGAGATAATATTGGATCCAAGGAAGAAGCATATAAATTGGTCAGAAAAAAACAGACCTGAAGATTGGAGCAGTTTACAATTCAGCAAAAGAGGACAAAGGGATCAATTAAAATGGGGAAAATAGACTATGATAGTGGCTTACATGCTTTATGGTATTTGAAGAGAAATAGATTGGTGAAGACCAATATAGGTCCGTTACTGTCAGAAATGGGAATTTATAATGGGGAACAAAGGAATGGCTGACCAACTAAATAAATATTTTGGTTCTGTCTTACACAGGTGGAAAAAAGTAACACATCAGAAATGTTGGGCAACATGGGATTTAGTGAGAGAAGGGGGGGTGGGTGCCTGAGGAAAATTAATATTAGTTCAGAAATGGTGTAGGGGAAATTGATGGGATTGAAATCCGATAATCCCCGGGGCGACTGATAATCTACATCCCAGAGTATTTAAGGAAGTGGTCCTAGAAATATGAATGTATTGGTGATCATCTCTCCAGATTTGAGGGTGGTTTATGTAACCCTCTATTTAAAAAAGGAGGTAGAGAGAAAACACAGAATTATGGACCAGTCAGCCTGATGTTCGTCATGGGGAAAAAATTAGAGTCAATTATAAAAAATTTAATAGCAGAACACTTGGAAAGCAGTGGCAGGATTTACAAAAGGGAAATATGCTTCACAAATCTCCTGAATATTTTGAGGATGTAATGTGGTTTATTTGTATTTTCAGAAGGCATGTGATAAAGTCTCACATAAGAAATTAGTGTGTTAAATCAAAGCTCATGGAATTGGGGGTAATATATTGAGATGATAGAGAATTGGTTGGTAGACAGGAAACAAAGGGTAGCTGTAAATGAGTCTTTTTCCAAAGGGACCGCTGCTAGGATCCCAATATTCGCATAATATGTGAAGTCGAGTGAGTGGGCAAATGCATGCCAGATGCAGTATGATGCGGATAAATGTGAGGTTATCCACTTTGGTAGCAAAAATAGGAAAGCAGATTATCTGAACATCTATAGATTAAGAGAAGGAAACGTTCAGTAAGACTTGGGTGTCCTTGTACACCAGTTGTTGAAAGTAACTGCTGGAGATAAAAAAAGGCAAATAGTATATTGGCCTTTATCGTGAGAGGATTTGAGCATGTGAACAGGGATGTCTTGCTGCAGTTATGCAGGGCCTTAGTGAAACCACACCTGGAATATTGTGTGTGGTTTTGGTCTCCTTATCTGAGGAAGGATGTTCTTGCTACGAAGAGAGTGCAGCAAAGGTTCACTAGACTAATTACTGGGATAGTTACATGGACATATAAGGAGAGATTGAGTTGGTAAAGATTATATTCCTTGGAGTTCAGAAGAATGAGGGAAAATCTTGTAGAAACATATAAAATTCTAATAGGACTAAAAAGGCTATAGGCAGAAAGGATGTTCCTGATGGTGAGGGAGTCCAGAACCAAGGGTCAGTCTAAAGATACCAGGTATACTAATTAGGACTGAGAGGAGGAAAAATGCATGACCCCAGAGAGTGGTGACCCTGTGGAATTTACTACCACAGAAAGCAGCTGAGGTCAAAACACTATATGTTTTCAAGAAGGAGTTAGACATCGCTGTTGTGACTAAAGGAATCAAAGAATATGGGGGCAAGTGGGAACATGTACTGAGTTGAATGATTAGTCACGGTTGTAATGAATGGGAGAGAAGGTTCAAAGGACTAAATGGTCTATTCCTGCTTCTACTTCTTATGTTTCTAAATTACTCTATCCTTTAACATTAATCTCTGGACTTAACCGTTGAGTTATTATTAAATTTGTGCTCTCTGCACTTTCCTGTCATGGTCTGTTTATCATTTCCCATATTATTATGTTCCTCTTTTACCTTGCCTCTACTCTTTTGATATATTACATCAGCCCACATATGATTCCTTTCCCTATCTATTTAATTTAAAATCCTCTCTACTTCCCTAGTAATGAGGTTCATAAGAGCACTGATCTCAGCATGATTCAGGTATAGGCTGTCCCACATGTACAGCCCCCACTTTCGTCAGTACTGATGCCAGTGTCCCATAAACTGGAACCACTTCTCACATGCCTGTCTTTGAGCCATGTGTTCAGCTCTCTAATTTTATTCACTCTATGCTAATTTTTACGTGGCCCAGGAAATAATCCAGAGATTATAATCTCTGAGGTTCTGTTTTTTAATTTATTGCCTAGTTCCTCATACTTTCTACACAGAACCTTTTTACTAGCTCTACCTTTGTCACTGGTATCTACATGGATCCTTCCCCTCCTCTCAAAGCTTCTCTAACCCTGAGCAGATGTCCCAAACTCTGACACTGGGCAGGCAACACAGCTGTCTAGATTCTTGTTCTTTGCTGCAGAGAATAGTGTCAACGTCCCTCACTATATGAGCCCCTACAACCACTACATTCATTTTTGCTCACCCCACTTGATTTACTTCCTATATCACAATGAACATAAGAACTAGGAGCAGAAGTAAGCCATCTGGCCCCTCAAGCCTGCTCTGCCTTCAATAAGATCATGGCTGATCTTTTCATGGACTCAAAACTGCACTCTCCTGCCCGCTCATCGAAACACGCTGAGAGAACATCAAACCTATTGAACAATTGCAGAGATTGACACTCCTGTCTCACTTGCAGGCACACTCTCCTATCCCTGGTCACTGGCCAAATCAAAAGACTATAGAACCATAGAATTGCTACAGTGAAGAATGAGGCCATGAGCCCATCGAATCTTGAACTTAAACTCCAGAGGGCTGTTGTATCTTTGCCAGCAGTCCACATCAATCTACCTGTTGCAGATGCATCTGTCTATCACAGTAAAGGTAAAAGTGACCACTCCAGTCCCATCTTTACACTGATTATATCCTCCATCATGCTGTGTGGCACAATCAGCGTGCTAAATGGGATAGATTGGGAATGGACTAGCAGCTCAAAACTGGACATCCATGAGGTGCTGTAGGCCATAATCCTCATGGCTCAGCATATCCCTCACTCCACTATTACCATCAACCCCGGTTCACAGAAGATTGCAGGAGGCATATGGTGTACCTAAAGATGAGGTGTCAACTTGTTAAAGCTACAATGCGGGTCTTTTTGCATGTCAAACAGTGGAAGCATTTGATAGGCAGAACTAAGCAATCCAATAACCAATTGATCAGATTAAAGCTGTGCAGTCCTTCCACATCCATTATGATTTTTGGTGGACAAATAAACTCACCAGAGGGCTCTAATGAAAGGTCACCCTGACTTGAAACGTTGGCTTTATTCTCTCTCCACAGATGCTATCAGACTTTTGAGATTTTTTCGCATTCTCTGTTTTTGCTTCAGATTCCAACATCCACAATATTTTGCTTTTAACCCATATTAAATGGTGGGGTGGCTCATCTCATGAGTGCAAAAGCAAAGGCTGGAATATTTTCAATCATCTACAGCCGAAAGTGCTGAGTGGATGATCTATTTCAGCCATCTCCTAGGATCCTTAGAATCGCAAATGCCAATCTTCAGCCATTTCGATTCGGTCACATATTATCAAGAAATGGCTGAAGGCACTGGACACTGCAAAGGCTATGTGCCCTGACAATACTCCAACAATCATACTGATGACTTGTGCTGCAGCACTAACTGTGCCAATAGCTAGGCTAAGGTATCATCGATAGTGCTATCAATGGTACTTACACAGCACTTGCTCACGTGCTTATTTTTGGTTCTATCAGGAATACTCAGCTCCTGACCTCCTTAGTCCAGAGCTAAAGCTGAAAGTGACTGCCCTTGATATTAAGGCAACATTTAAATGAATGTAGCAACAAGAAGACCTAGGAAAATTGAAGTAGCTGGAAATTGGGGGAAGCTTACCACTGGTTGGAATCAACACAAGGGAAGATGATTGTAGTTGTTGAAGTTTAGTCATCTCAATCCCAGGACATTATTGTACAGTTCCTCATGATAGTGTCCTAATTCCAAACAACTTCAACTGCTTCATCAATTACTTTCCTTCCATCATAGGATCAGAAGTGGAGATGTTCACTGATTATTGCACCATGTTCACAATTCAGTTATTGAAATATTGTTTAGGCCAGAGCAGGTAAGAATGGTTGATTTTCTTTCCTAAAGGATACCAGGGAACTAGATGGGTTTTTGCAACAATCTGGTTGTTTCATAGTCACCATTACATAAATTAGTTTTAGCTTCCAGATTTATTCACTGATTTAGCTCATAAACTGGCTTCTCAAACACAGTTACAGATGAACAACAAATGCCAGCCTTGTCAGTGCCACTCACCAATGAAATCAAATTCACACAGTTTTGCCAGATAAAGCACTTTCTCAGTGTATAATTGTGGTTCATTTCACTAGATTCCAGTCCATATGCTGGCAGGTGCTCTCTGTCCACCTCTGATTGTTCCTCTTTCACTTTCTTTAATTTTTTTGTCTATCTTCATTTAATCTCTCCCTCTAACGAGGAGCGTATAGCACCTTATTTTGTTGTTTGATCCTGCCTTGGGCCCTAAGCTCTGGGTACTCTTCCTACATGTTACCCCTCAACTTCTCTTCCTCATTTTCTTCCTTTAAGGAACTCGTAAAATCTACCTCTTTGACCAAGCCCTACTTTCTCTTTATATGGCTCAGTGTCACATTTTGATTTATAATGCCCATATGATGTTGGGTATATGCTAAAGACGTTGAATAAATACACATTCTCAAATGACTAAAATTAAACTCAAGGAAGATCAGATTGGGTTTGTTTCTTTCTTGACTATAAACCAGCTCAACAATATATATGGGGCCTCACCTCACTAAAATAAGAATCACTCATCTTTAAGATGATTGCAGAAGTGTATCCAAAGGCTTGTACGTCCTTGGGTCATGCTCTGGTATTAGTAGGTATTGACAGAACAGAGAGTTAAGGTGCGCAAGGTCCATTTACTAAGTCCAAGTCATTGAACTTTATATCAAGGCTGATCTGGAATTTAGAATAGAGCCTTTTTGAAGCTGTTGTCTCACTGCGTTGCCGCTCCTTAATCATTTACGGGAGCGGCCAAGTCATTGCCATAGACTTGGTCTATTGCTATTGCTTCACGTGCCCTCTACTCAAATTTGGGGTTTCCCAAATAATATAATAAGATTTTGGGAGTTTTCATTTTTCCTAATAAAACTGCAGAGGGAAGAGCATCCGGAGACAACCCTAATGAAAAAGAAACAAATGATTTCTGAAAATTTAGAATTACAAAAATGGATGGTCACACCGCATCATCACAACTTGAATCTCTGATAATGAATTTTAAATCAAATGTGGGACATAATGGAGTTTTATCAAATGGTCATTACAAAGTTTCGGCAGTGTGGTTTGCATAGAGGCTCATTTTAAATCAGAATTGAAAAGAAATCAATCTAGTAAGCAATCCTATCTTTCCTTTCTCCCTCTGCTCTCCTTCTTGATCTAATTATGATTTTATTGTGAATAATTTGGGACGATCTACCCATTGTCCAATTATTTTATGAAACTGCAACACCACCCAGATGCAGCTGTTGTAAATTATGTTATTCGAGGCAGATTAGATACTGAGAGGTACACTGTAAAGATGCCAGAGTAATAAGAGTCACTGAGTACCCGGCTGAGCTCTGCTTCATGTTGGGAGTCTGCTGTTTTGCTTCGAAACAGCGTTGAAGCCAAGAAGCATTTCTGGGAGAGGGCGGAGGAGCACAGCTCCAATGAATGAAGCATTGCCCATTTTTTTTTTGGGTGTAACAAATTCATTAAACTCTCCAATATTTTACAGTTAATTACATCATTCGACCTGAGTAGGGCTGCATTAAATGAAAAATGGAAAGCTGAATTGTGCAGAAATTAAATTTTTCTTCTTTCATTCTCCGGAATGCAGCTGTCAAGTTTATTTCTGTTCAACAATTGCCCAAGCCACAGCCTTCTCATTGATGAGGGAACTCCTGTGCAAGATGGCAAAATGAACAGACTTCAATACTTAAAAGGTTGAAATAATGTTTAATTAAGATGGTCTGGATCTCGGGTACGAATGGCAGCCCCCATTCTGGGCTAACAGTCTCCGCATAACACTACTGAGGAAGCCACACTGGCCTTCCCATAGATACACTCAGCTAATCCAAGCATAGGGGGCTTCCATGTAGGTTGTCTGAAGAAAAGTGTTTCTAACTATGTCTTTGAAGAAGTATAAAGAAAGACTTGCATTTCTGCATAGCGCCTTTCATAATCTCAGGACATCAACCACTTTCGAAATGTAACTGCTGTAACGCAGGATGTGCTGTAATCAATTTGCGCACCCACAAGGCACAACCTGATGTAAGAGGTAGTGGAATATCTTCTGTTCGCAACTTTTGTGACCTTGATTCTGGTGGCCAGATGTACTCAAAATCTAATCTGAAGAGAAACTCTTTGTACAGTATTGCAGGACCGCAAGTCTCACCACAGAATACCAACATCAGCAAATATTTACTTCTGGCCTGATTTTATTTGTTTTCCCACCCAATGTTAGACACAGTGAAAAGCTTAAGCTATGTTCTGGGAGTTATACTGAAGACTTATCACCACTCTCAAAATTCCTGTTATATTCTTCTACTTTGCAAGACTTTTAATTGAGAGTGCCAATCGTTCCAGAAATATTGAGCTCATGTTTTGGAGAGAATGCAAAGCAAAGAGGACAGAAATACAGTGAGTTTTATTCTTTCCAGCATCTATAGTCTGTATGTTTTCTACCTCTGTACGGGGAGAGAAATGAGAGGAGAAATGAGGGACATACACACGATGGGTCGTGAGAGGGCTGCTCTTGGATTTTTTTCGAGAGTATCCTAGTGCTTCACGTCGTTAGTGTACGCTTGACCTGGACCATTTGATGGGCAACACGACAGCTCAGTGACTATCGCTGTGCTGTGCAGATACATGGATTTGGGCCTATGTCTGTGGGAGTTTGCGCATTCTCCCCGTGCTTGCGTGGGTTTTCTCCGGGTGCTCCGGTTTCCTCCCACATCCCAAAGATGTGCTCTTAGGCTAATTGGCAAAACAAATTCTCCCTAAATTGTCTCAAATTTGGTTTTTAATCCATAGATCTATAAACATGGACAGGGATTGCGGGTAGAGGTGGGAACATCGGGGTGGCGGCGTGGGCTCATTGGGCCGAAGGGCCTTTTCCCATGCTGTTTTGTTCTTTGTTTGTTCTTAGTTTGCGGGACAGAAATAACAGATCCAAACGTAATTCAGAACCCATTTTAATGCCTTTAATTTGATAGACTTTGACAAAACAACTTGGGGAGTGAAACAGTAAAGATAGTTTTTAGGTTAGTGGTTCTCCACAGTTCAGGCTAAGGAACTAAAAGATATAAATTGCATACTATATCATCATCACTGTCAGTTTGGAGTAATCACAATGTGACAAATTTCTGGTATAGAAACATAGAAAATAGAAGCAGGAATAGGCCTTCGAGCCTGCTCCACTACTTCATGACTGATCAAATTCAATATCTTGATCCTCAGGGAGGAGTGTAAGATTGGACGGGGGGGGGGGGGTATTTGTTAATTCAATATGTTGGAGAAGAGGCAAACAGTTACTTCTCTTACTCTTGAATTCCAATTTCAGGTGAAAAATGTTTACCAATCAGAAAATTAAGTCAAAAGCAAAATTCTGAAAATCTGTACCTTTAAACTCCAGATTTTTTGTTTAAATATTTGACAACAAGATAGCCCGCTAACAGCATACAAAAACTCTCTGTTGGAAATCTCCACACCAATGTTAGACACAGAAAAAGTTCCAGCTACATTCTGGAGTTGTCCTGCAGACTTACCTCCACTCTCAAATTCCTGATGTGTTCTACTTACAAGATTTTTGAATCGGGACTACCAATTGTAAGACTGATTTCTTCGTTCTAGAAATGTTAAGCTCATGTATTGGAGAGAATACAACGCAAAAAAGACAGAGCTATAGTGAGCTACCCTGGGAATAACCTCGTTTGGAAAATAAAAGTTGTGACGAGTTGAAAGTATTTAAGATTTTAATAAAGAGAATCAAAACTATGAAGAAATATAAAGATGGAAAAAAAACCCTAATCTTACAGGTTTCCAACCAATTTGTTCTAATTTATCAAATTTCTAGAAGGGGAAATCAAACAAAAACTTGAAATGTTCAGAGAATATTTATTCTGATCCGACCATTTAGATAGTAAAAGGAAAACATACATAGAATTTATTATTCTTTTATAATAACGATCTTTAATTTAGTTGCTCAGGCCAAAGGGAATGGAAGGGCAAGTTTCTCAGTGGGTCTGGGCAGTGCTATAAAAAGCAGTTTGGGCAATAGAAGCTCCTGAGATCGATGTGAAGATTTGGCTGCAGCTCGTCTCTTTTATATATGGGAAAACAAGTCAGCTTGGGCTGAGCCTTCTTTCCACTGCTGGCAAGGAAAGCATTAGTCAGTGCGTCAAACACTACATTTTTTTTAAAAAAAAAAGTTTGCATGCTTCTAAAATACTCTGTGCCTTTAGCTGCCTCTTCAAAATGCCGTGGTCAATGGGGCTGGGAGACATGACGGGCTGACACAATAATATTTCAGAATAAGTGCTCTCTCTAAAAAGTTCCTTGTCAAGTGTCTGCAGTCTGAAGTTTGGTGACCCAGCTTTAGCTATTAGCTTGGGATCTGTTCACCGTCCAGCTGCTGAGAGCTTACTGAACCTGGGCCAGGAGGCCCCACCTGTCTAGCTTCCATTCCTCATAACTGAGTTATCTAACGGGCTTTCAGTCAGGGAATGGATGTGTAGCGCCATAAAACAAATTCTTTGTCTAACTTTTTGGACAAAGACAGCGTGATCTGTCGCTAAAGTATTCGAGCACAGAGCCATCTGACTCAACCAGAGGCTGACAGCATTTTCAAGGAAAGTTCTTTTAATGTCCAGCTGAACATGCTCCCTTAAGGCTTCGGGAAGAACTTGGCACGCTGACAATGCTGCATTTGACAGGCTATGTGGAATAAGCTATGTAACTTGGCGTCAATGAGCCTCCAAAGACTATTCAAAAACAACTGGGGGTTCTTTAATCTGTGTGAAACACTGAAACACTTCAGTGAATGAAGTAAGATGCCTTGCTCTAACCTGCAAACATACTTGCACAACACCTTATTCCGCGATTTTGAAGTAATTGAAGTAATTATGTGGATTTATTTTTTCGTAGAAAGCGTGCACATTAGTTTTCTGATATAAACTTGTCTTGAACCCTAGAAACATTCCTCAGAAGTTGTCTTACCGCTTGGGTTTGTTCCACTCCAAATGGATGCAATGTGTAACGAAACCACACGGAAGGCAATCGTGAGTAAATCGTTCATTAGAATATGACAATATGCCGAGAAAGTCACGACATTCAGCTACAGAACTAGTTGTGATTTTATAAAAATGGAGCAAAATATATTTTTCTGTTCCAACTGTAGGCAGATCGGTGAGGCAGCATCGCGGTAACATTTAACCCATTACATTGGCGATCACTGCATAACATCTCTCAAAAATCATTTACTTTGCCTAATGCACGGCGATATCTGATGCTTTTCTCATCACGAATCCGAAATTCAAGGAATAAGGTGTGCATCCAAATAAAATCCAGATTGCACTCGTGGTAACTTAGGGTTGACTATCTTGTAAGTGCCGTACTGTTTGAGGTGCCGTCTTTCAGAGATTCCCCTCTTTAGGTGAATATCAAGGATCCCGCGGCACTATCAGAAGAAGAGCAGGACAATGCCCCGGTTTTTAATACTGAAAACAGTCATAGTTCCTATTGCTGGTTATGGAATTATGGGATGTGGGTGTCCCTGGGTGAGGCCTTGTATTTATTATCCATTTCTAATTGCCCTTGAACGGAGTGACTTGCTAGGCCATTTCAGAGGGTGGTTGAGAGAAAATTACATTGTTATGGGTCTGGAGTCAAATGTAGGCCAGACCTAGTAAGGACAAGGGAGATTAGTGAACCAAATGGGTTTTCTTTTAACAACAATGCACAATGGTTTCATCGTCATCAAGAAACCAGATTTTTTTTATTGAAATCAAATGTCATTAGTTGCCTTGATGGAATCTGAACTACAGTCCCCCGAGCAGTACCCTTGACCTCTGGAGTACTAATCCAGTAACAGCACCACAGCGCCACTGCCCCCTCCCTTCCCCGTGCTGTCACACCTATTAACAATTATCAAAGATAATTAATTGGTGGTAAAAATTTTGGAATGTATTGAGGATTGCTGTGTAAATGCAAGTTATTTCTTTTATACAATTATACAAACATGCAACTCCCCCTTTACCCTACCAAATGTTTTCCCGTAATGAATAACCCTTCATCTGAAAGCATGTTCAGCATTATTTCACCGACAATATGAATTAAAATTCCCATTATTGTATTCTTTAGGAAACCATCAGTATAGCTTCTGACCATTATGAATGGTGCACTGCTGTATACCTAGTAATCCAGAGTTTCAAATTTCATCATGGAAATTTCACAATTTGAATTTCATCTGAAACCTGATGCCAGTAAGAGTGATCCCGAAAACTGTTGGATAGTTCACTAATATTTTCAAGGGAAGAAAAACCAACATCATTATTAGTGCACCAAACCTGCACCAGTATTGACTGCTTCTTGAATGGCCTATCAATTCATTCAGTTGTATCACCACTTACAAAGGAAAACTGAAGTTAAGGAATAAATAATAGTCTCAGCCATGATGCCCACACCCTGAAAATTACTTTTTAAAAATGAATTTTATCTTTAAATCACTGTTGAATTAAGTTTTCTTTATTAACTTGACAATTGAGCCCAATTTTAAAGGGTTAATGCACTTGGCAGTGTAAGCCTGCATTGCAAGAGAGATGTAGTAATTTTAGTTTATTAGCTTTGTGTCACACATCATTACTTAATTAAGAAATAAAGACTTCTGGGCCTTGTTTAATGTTGATGATAATCCATTGAAATGAATGGGTCACTGACAGTGTTATGGTCAGCAATCAAGGCACCAGTCTAATTTCTGTTTGAAATATTGAGGAGGATTGAGTGGTAAGTTGCTTGCACCTGTAACTTATAACTTAAAAAGTGGAGAAAAAAAACTGGATTAGAGTTCTCTCTCAAAGAAAATCCTTCTTCCCTCAGAGGCAATGACAGAAGAAAGTTTAGCCAGCAATTCCTGATCTCTGGTCAACTCTCGGGAAGATATGTGTATGTGGACATTAGAAAAGAAAAAGGTCAACTTCAGCTGTGAAAAGAAGTTGGAATATTCATATTACTCTGTTCCAGTCTCCATCTTTCCCTGACCTGCTCCAGTCACCTCCTGAGCGCTCCACCTCTGTTTCCTACTCCCTGATCTCTCCAACTATGTTCCGCACCCCCTCATTTCTTCAGCACACCAGCTCTGTTCCAATCTCCTCACTTTCTGAGCATTCCATCTCTGTTCCATACTCCCTTCACTCCCTGAACTCTCCAACTCTGTTCCAAACCCTCCTCACTCCCTGACTCTCCAGCTCTGTTTTACATTCCCCTTAGTCCCTAAGCTCCCCAGTTCTGTTTTACATTCCCCTCACTAACTGAGATCTCCAGTTTTGTTGCATATTCCCCCCATTCTCTGAGCTCTCCAGCTCTTTGTTCCATGTGCCCTCACCCTCTGAGCACTCTAGCTCTGCTCTACTTCCTCTCCTTCAGAGTGGTCCAATTCTGCTCCATTTCCTCTCCCTCATTCCCTGAACACTCCAACTCTGCTCCATTTCTTTTCACCCATTCCCCGAATTCTACAACTCTGTGCCACTTCCTCCCTCACTCCCTGAGGGCTCCGGATCAGCACCACTTCGTCAGTTCCAGAGCATTCCAGCTCTATTCTACTTCCTCTTCCTTGCTCTCTGAGTACTCCAGCTCTGCTCCACTTCAGCTCTATCATTCCCTGAGGGCTTCAGATCTGCTGCACTTCCTCCCACACTTCTAGAGCGCTCCAGCTTTGCTCCATTCCTCTTCCTTGCTCCCTGAGTGCTCCAGCTCTATTCCACTTCTTTCCTCAATCTGTGTGCTTTCATTCTGTTGCAGTCCTGCTGAGACCTAGCCCAGAAACTTCAGTTTTACCTTACATTCTCCCATTCACTATTCAAACACACCAGTTGTAGTGATCTTCAATGAGCAGACAGTCCATTAACGCACAAGGCACAAATTTTCAATCATTCTTCACCGTTTGCACTTACTCTGTGCACATTTTTGTGCCAGACTTTCTTTTCTACTGAATATAGAGTTATATCAGAAGCACATGGCCAAATATGGATGGGAATATGCCAATTAGGCTGTAGTTACAGACATACTAAAACTTAAAATAATTAAATTTATGTTACACGTGGAATTCCAGAGGTACTATGGAATGCACCCATGTGGCCAATGACCACTAAATGAATGGACATATCTGGTGTACCGTGCTCAGCCACAATTATTCTGCTCACTTAAGAACTTATTAGATGAATTTTGTGATGCCTATCATTTTAATTTCTGTTTATTACGTTGATTTGGAAGAAGAAAATGTTCTTCATTGTGAGACAAGCCTCTTGTGCATCACATGACATGATTAATTAAAGGTATGGAGCTAATTGCCAGATTGTGCAGGTGATTTTATTCAGAGGCTTTCTAGTGTGAGACCTTAATCAAAGACCAGCTGGAGGGGGGAGTGCCTGTTTCCCTTTCGTAGGCCCAGGCCCAGGGCCAGGAATGAGCAATTCCTGCAGACACCAGTCACTAGTGTGGAATTTCTTTTTTTCATTTTCCACCCCTGTATATACCCATTTAGCAGCTGGGTAAATAGGAGGAAAAGTGTGCTGAGTCCCTTGCTCAGACTTCTGGTGATGGAACCCTGGGGTGAGAAACCCAACTCAAGCTCCAGATCTTGCCAGACTATAATAGTGTTAAGTGAAAAGTGTTTAACATTGGATGAAGAGCCTTTTTCATTAGTGGAATCAAACAGATGCAATGAAGTATTTGATGACTTACCTCATAAAAGAATTAGAATAAATTTTCTCAAGGAGCTAAAGTTGGAAAATGAGCTTAAAACAAATAAATGTCATCAGATTCCAATGCCCAAGATATGGGATTAATTTTTAATTAAGTGCAAGGAGGAACATTCGTGTCCTTTTAAACATATTTAACACACTGAATAGATCTAAGGCAGGACAATAAAGCAACACAGCAGTATTACTTGGTTGTGCTGCAAAGAACTAGAACATGGGGCACAGTATAGTGTTTCCAATATGGTGATGCTTTGTAATTACTTGGGCTTTGCCAGGGAAAATAATTCCCAGGTACTACAGTTGCCCAGCCTACATATAGAGTAAGCTTTAATCGTGGGTCATCCAAACTCAAAACGTTGCCTCTATTCCATCTTCATAGGTGATATCAGACCTGCTGAGATTTTCCAACATTTTCTGTTTTTGCCACAGATGGAGTAATCTATCTATAAGTTCCATGTTTAATTCTAAACAAAAGTCCTTTGAGAAAATATCAGATGCCGCTGCTTGTTTCTGGTTACAGAAACAAACCCCACTTGGATTTTGCATTTTGCCCACAACTGAATCTTGGGTCACTGGAAGCCAAAGAAGAAGTGACCAAAATGGAGTCTCTACATTGGCTAAAATTTTGACCCTGAATTTCCATAGGAATTCTCCCAATCTCCTGCCTAGTCTTGGCAAGTGCTTTATGCAACTCCTGTGAAATACGGTAACATTGCTTTTAGTTGTTTATGCCTTTTTCAGAGATTCCACTGATATACAATCAGAGGATTTTGGTGCAAATTCTAGGTGCTTGTCTAATATAGTAATTATCATGCAATATGATTGAAAAGTAATGTGTTTGCAATACACTGTAATTGTAAAATAGTGTGAATTGCAAATCATCCAGTGAAGTTATTGATTAGTTACATAGTTAACATGAACCAAATGGATCATTGATCGTATCTCCTATTTGTCAGAGTGGGGAATAATAAAAATTTATTCAGGTTGGTGGATGTCACAAATAGTGGACTCAGGTATTTGGATCTCAGATTTTTGCCATACCTTTCAATAAGTTAAATGAAATTATAGAGAGTTGTAATCTTAGTATGCAGATGACACTAAGTTAGAAGGAACAGAAAATTACAAAGTAATGTAAAGAACTATGGCACATTGAATTCAATGTGAAGCAGTATGAAGTCCTTTTGCATCCAAGAAAGACTAGTTTAGAGTAGTTTCATAACATCAAGAAACTGCAGAAGAGCAAAGCAATTTGAGTGTCCAAGTACACAAAGATTACCAAAAGGCGAATCGAACATCACTATCTGGAGGATGGAAGTTATATTTAAATTGTACAGAGCATTGGAGTCAGTGTGTTCAGTTTTGTGCATGCACCTGTGGAAGGATATATTGACTTTGTAGAATTTGCAGTGGAAATTCACTAGAATGATATCAGGAGTTAAAGAGCTAAATTATAAAACTAGGTTGCATAAACTGCAGTCATTCCTACTCTGGACTCTCATTAACTTTTATAGATGCACCATAGAAAGTATCATAGCTTGATATGGCTCTTGCTCTGCCCAAGACAGCAAGAAACTGCAAACAGTTGTGAATGTAGCCCAGACCAGCTTCCTATCCATTGATTCAGTCTACACTTCCCATTGCCTTGGCAAAACAGCTAGCATAATTAAGGACCCCACACACCTGGACATTCTCTCTCCCACTTTTTCCTTTGGGAAAAAGATACAAAAGTCTGAGGTCACGTACCAACTGACTCAAGAACAGCTTCTTCCCTGCTGCTGTCAGACTTTTGAAAGAACTTACTCTTGCATTAAGTTGATCTTTCTCTACACCCTAGCTATGACTGCACTTTCTTGTTTCTTTCTCTATGAACGCTATGTTTTTTCTGTATTACGTGCAAGAGACAATACTTTTCACTGTATGTTAATACATGTGACAATAAAAAAATCAAATCAATCAAAGTAGAATATCCTGCATATGAGAAACTGCTCTCTGGACTCCCATTACACACTTTGGCACCCTGCTTCTTCAATATTCTGGATCCTTGTGGCCTGCAGCCTGATTATCAGCATGGATCCCAATCTCTTATTGTATTCTGTACCTGATCTTTCCCGATTAGCTCAAAATCGCCACTTCTGACTACATTGTTTTGCTCTCAATTTTAAAACAAATAAGTTTAAAACATAGATTCAGTAAAGAAATGTATGTGAGCTGCATCCTGATATAGTGTGTAACAGTTGGCAGAGAGAGCAAACACAGGACAGGATGCAGAGAGAATGAGCAAATAGTTAGGAAATAGGTACAGAGATAATGAGAGTCTAAGTATATGAATCGTACAGAAAAGGAAACAGTTGCAGAAACAGTTTTATGAAGAGAGCCACAGTAGAATTTTTTTTAATTAATGAGATGTGAGTATCATTGGACAAGTCAGTTTTTAATCCCATCCCAAATTGAGAACTTGGTCTCGGGATGTCTTCTTGAACCACTGCAGTCCACTTGATGTCTGTGAACCCACAGTACTATTAGGAACTTCACACAGTGACAGTGAAGTAATGTTAAAATGTTTCTAAGCTGAGAGTCTTTGAGAAGAACTTCCCGTTGGTACTGTTCCCATGTGTCTGCTGGCCTTGATTTTGTAGATTGTAGGTTAGGGAGATGTTGCCTAAGGAGAATTGGCGAATTCCTGCAGTGCCTCTAGTAGACAGTACTGCTAATGTGCGTCAGTGGCGGAGGCAATGAAAGTTTGTTGATGAGGTGCCAATCAAGTGAACTGCCTTGTTATGGATGGTATCAAGCTTCTTGAGTATTGTTGAAGCTGTATTTATCCAGACAAGTGCACAATATTTCATCACACCCATGACCTGTGCCATATAGATGGTGGACAGACTTTGGGGAGCCCGGAAGTGAGTACTCACTGCAAGAGTCCTTGGGCAGAATTCTCCCCAAAAATTCTTAGTGTCGAATTCTCCCCAAAAATTCTTAGTGTCGAATTCATGTGAAAACTGGAGTAATTCATGCTTTTTTTTTCAGTGAGAATTCAGAGAAGAATCTCCCACACTCTATACGTTGCAGGGTCTACCAGCATGAATATCATTAAAAACTAGGGGGTGGGCCCTATCCCCAGTGGAGAGGCTGAAATCGGCATGCTAAGCGGACTATTGTGCATACACCAATCTGTAAGTGCCAAGATCAATGCATGTGCAGTGGCCCTGCACTGAAGGCTTCCTTGGTCAACTCAATCGCTGGCAAGCTCTGCACTTGCAATGTTGACTCTCTGCCTCCTGATGACCCAATTGCTGGCCCCCTATCCATTCTTGAGCCAGTTTAACTATTCTCTCCTAGCTGCTACAATCTCCAACAACCCCTCCTCCTGACTCCAGTTGCCCACCTGCACAGTACTGACCCCCCCCGTAGTATTGATCGCCCCGCAGAGCAGACGGTGCCCTCCCTCCCGCCGACAGCACTGACCACCCAACAAGCAAGCTGACCCCCCTTGTTCCCTACCTGACCCGATCACTGCCTTTCTTCTTCTACCGATCCCTATGCAGCGTTGCAGCTGGACCTCCTCATACTTATGAATCGCCCTTAACCCCACCCTCTTGGCACTGCCTTACGCCCAATGGGCTATGCCAAAGTGCCCCAGGATGGATATTGTCCAGATCTTTCACATCAATTACTTCAGTATCTGAGGAGTCACAAATGGTACAGAGAAAAAGTAAAGAGAAATGTAGTGGTTATTGGTGATAGTGTGGTTAGAGGCATAGACACTGTCCTTTGCAACAAGGATAAAGAACACCAAAGGGTGTGTTGCTTGCCTGGTGCTAGGATCCAGGATGTTGCATCTGGGCTGCAGAGGAACTTAGAGTGGGAGGGGAGGAATCAGGTTGTTGTGGTTCATGTGGGGGCCAATGATATAGGCAAAATAGGAACTAAGGATCTGCAGAGGGAGTACGAAAATCTGGGTGCCAAATTAAAGAGTAGAACCGACAAGGTGGTTATCTCAGGTTTGCTACCTGAACCACATGCAAATTGGCATAGAGTAAGTAGGATTAAGGAGGTGAATCTGTGGCTCAAGGATTGGTGTGGGAGGAATGGGTTTGAGTTTATGGGGCACTGGCACCAGTATTGGGGCAGATGGGACCTGTTCAGATGGGATGGTCTACGTCTAAATCATGCAGGGACCAGAGTCCTGGCGAATCATATAACTAGAACTGTAGGTAGGGCTTTAAACTAATGTGGTGGTGGTGGTGGTGTGTGTGTGTGTGTGCGCAGGAGTAGGGGAAACTACAAAATCTGGAGTTAAGGGAAAAGGTACGTGTGCAGGTCAATGTTGAGGATGTTCTGCCTATTAGAGGAGTAGGGGTCATGAGAGAGACTAGTAGCATTTGAGCAAATAAGGTCCAGGTAAAGGCTGGTATAAAGGCACTTCACCTGAATGCACGAAGCATTCGGAACAAAGTGAATGAGCTGAAGGTGCAAATTGGCACAAATGGATATGATCTAGTGGCCATTACGGAAACGTGGTTGCGGGGGAACAGGGACTAGGAACTGAATGTCCAGGGCTACCAGATGTTTAGGAAGGATAGATAGGAGAAAAAAGGGGCTGGGGTGACTCTGTTGATTAAGGACAGTATCAGAATGGTAGTAAGAGAGGATATAGACCCCAAAGAGCAAAATGTGAAATCGATGTGGGTTGAGATAAAGAATAGTAAGGGGAGGAAGATGCTGGTGGCTGTGGTCTATAGGCCCCAAATAACAACTTTGAAGTGGGGTAGGCTATAAACAAACAAATGAGAGATGCGTGCAAAAATGGAACGGCTTTAGTAATGGGAGATTTCAATCTGCATATTGACTGGACGACACAAGTCAGACACATTGGGCTGGAGGAAGAGATCTTGGAATGCTATCGGGATGGGTTCCTCAAAGGATATGTGACAGAACCAACAAGACAGCGAGCTATCTTGGATCTGGTACCATGTAATGAGGCAGGTAGAATTAGGGATATTCATGTGACGGATCCCCTAGGGACTAGTGATCATAGTATGGTAGAATTTATGATGCAGATGGAGGATGAGGAAGTAGCATCCCGAACCTGTGTACTATGTTTGAACAGAGGGGACTATGATAGGATGAGAGAGGAATTGGTGACTGTGGATTGGAGGAGTACATTGGTTGGTAGGACGGCTGAGGAACAGTGGAGGATTTTTAAAAAGATCTTTTTCAGTACTGAGCAGAAATATATTCCGATGGTAAAGAAGAACTGTAGGAGAAGGGAAAATCAGCCGTGGTTCTCAAGGGAAATTAAGGAGAGTGTTAAATCGAAAGCTGAGGCATTCAGAGCAGCTAAAAATAGTGGGCAATCAGAGGATTGGGAAAGTTTTAAACAACAGCAAAGAATGACTAAGAAGGTGATTTTAAAAAAGGAAAGATAGAATATGAGGCTAAACTAGTTCGAAATATCAAAAATGACAGTAAAAGTTTTTATAAATATTTAAAGAATAGAAGGATGGCAGGAGTTAATGTTGGACACTTGAAGGATGAGAGGGGGATTTAGTGGTGGACGATAAGGATATTGTGGAGTTCTTGAATAAGTTTTTTTGTGTCTCCTCTTTACAGAGGAGAACGTAAATAGCTTGCTCGAAATTAAGGATAGAAGAGTGGTAAGAGATGAGGTCCTTGATGAGATTACAGTCACTAGAGAGGTGGTGCTTGATAGGCTAATGGAGTTGAGGTTAGATAAATCCCCAGGATCGAATGGAATGCATCCCAGGGTTCTCAAGGAAATGGCAGAGGTGATAGAGGATGCCCTAGTAACTATCTTTTAGAATTTGCTGGACTACAGGAAAGTGCTGGAAGATTGGAAAACGGCTAATGTTACACCGCTGTTTAAAACAGGTAGCAGACAGAAGGCAAGGACTTATAGGCCAGTTAGTTTAATGTCTGTAGAGAGAAAAATGCTTGAATCTGTTATCAAAGCAGAAATAATGAGGCACCTGGATACAGACTGTTTGATCAAGCAGACGCAGCAGTTAAGGGGAAGTCATGCTTGACGAATTTATTGGAGTTCTATGAGGAAGTGACTAGTGCGGTAGATAGATGGGAACTGGTGGATGTGGTGTTTTTGGATTTCCAAAAGGTGTTTGATAAAGTGCCTCACAAAAGGTTGCTGCAGAAGGTTAGGATGCAGGGAGTTGGGGATAGAGTACTAGACTGGATTGGTTGTCCAATAGGAAGCAGAGGGTAGGTATTAATGGGTACTATTCTGATTGGCAACTGGTGACTAGTGGAGTGCCCCAGGGATCGGTGCTGGGGCCTCAACTATTTTCCATTTACATTGATGATCTGGAGGAAGGGGGCTGAGTGCAAGGTGAGGAAATTTGCTGATGACACGAAAATGAGTGGAAAAGCAAATTGCGTGGAGGGTGTGGAAAGCCTGCAGAGGGATCTGGATAGGTTGAGTGAGTGGGTGAGGACCTGGCAGTTGGAGTATAATGTTAACAAGTGTGAGGTTATCCACTTTGGTAGAAATAACGGTAGGAAGGATAATTATTTAAATGGCGAAAAGCTGCAGCATGCGACGGTGCAGAGGGACTTGGGGTCCTTGTGCACGAATTGCAAAACACAGTCTGCAGATGCAGCAGGTGATCAACAAGGCGAATGCAATGTTGGCCTTTATAGCGAGGGGGATAGAATATAAAAGTAGGGAGGTACTGTTGCAGCTCTACAGCATACTGGTGAGGCCACAGTTGGAGTACTGTGTGCAGTTTTGGTTGCCGCATTTGAGGAAGGATATATTGGCCTTGGAGGGGGTATAGAGAAGGTTCACTATAGATGTATTATAAGGAGAGACTAAATAGGCTGGGTGTGTACTCATTAGAGTTTAGAAAGCTGAGAGGGGATCCTATAGAGATGTATAAGATAATGAAGGGGATGGATAGGGTAGAGGTTGAGAGACTCTTCCTGATTAGCAAAGATAGCAGGACTAGAGGGCACAGCCTCAAGATTGGGGGGGGAGGTTCAGATCAGAGTTGAGGAGGAATTTCTTCACTCAAAGGGTGGTGAAAGTTTGGAATTCTCTGCCTGTTGAAGTGGTGGAGGCTTCCTCACTGAATATATTTAAGTCAAGAGTGGATAGGTTTTTGATTGACAAGGGAATTAAGGGTTACAGGGAGAAAGCGGGAAAGTGGTACTGAACCACCACAGATCAGTCATGATCTTATTGAATGGTGGGGCAGGCTCGAGGGGCTGTATGGCCTACTCCTGCTCCTATTTCTTATGTTCTTATGTACTGAACATTGTGAAATTATCAAAGAATGTGCCCATTTTTGATGGAAGGAAGGCCATTGGTGAAACAACTGAAGATGTTAGGTCAATTAACTACTTTATTGAACAACAAAGAAATTGTCCTCTTTCAATTCTTCTACATCTCAGTTTTCTTTGCTCCACCATTGGCTCCATGCATTCAGCTCATAATATCCCCTTTTTGTAGCTTGGCATCTAATTTTGTCCAAAGTACCTTTGGACATTTCATTACATTAAAGTCGCTATATAAGTGCAAGTATTTGTCATTGATACATTCAAGGAGTTAAATGGTTTTATGACACACAAAAGACAAAAAATTCAGAAGCAAAATTTCCAATAATTTAAAACAAATAGAATGTATCCAACAGTGATTTGTCACGCATGTATTTCAATATTTTACAAAAAATCTTTTTGAGCATCTGATGTGAATTACTTGTCTGATCCTTAGCAACAGAGATGAAAGCAGGGGAGTTCAGAGTTCCTGTTATGTCCTGGAGGAGGGCTCCTCCTATTGGTAGAGCAGGGAAAAGCTCAAACCTCAGGCCATCTCAGCTAGAGAATGAGATATCACAGCAAGGAAAAAGAGAATTTGAGGACAATGTAAACTTAAAAAGTATGATGTATAAGATTAATTATAACCATTATGTTCTTGGAAAAGAAAAGTGAATATCATTAGTACCTCTGTCTGTTCCTCAGAAATTGAATGGAATTTTGATTTATTTAGCGTTTGTAATTTTAATGTAATTAATTATAAACGAAAGCATTGCTGCTTTAGGTGGGCCCCACAAAAACAGTTATACCAGTGAAAATTATGAATTGTTAATGGTTCAGCGTTTTCTCACTATTTGGTTGACAGGAGGACCAGGTTTTGAAAGCTCAACACGTAACATACCAAGACCTGTTTCCGTGAGATACATTAATTCTGTCTGCAAGCTGAATTATAGAACGGAAGAATAGAGATGAAAGAGCCTCTGCTAGGCAGAAACTGACAGCACAGTTGTGAGTGAAATGGTTGATGACAGGGCCATTGCAGTCCTGTTGAAAAATGTTTGCACTTATAGCACATTAGTGTTATCTGCCTAAACAGATAACTTCACAAAACAAATGGACAGCAATGCACAAGAGCGAAAATAGCAATACACAAGAGCAAAAAAAATCTAAACCAACATTCTCAGTTCAGTGTTGAATGAGTGCATTTGTTGGAGATGTCTTTTGGCTGAGATATCTACCCTCTCATGTGGATGCAAAAATCCAACCTACTATCTGAAGAAGGGCAGGGGATTTTTCCCAGAGTCTTGGCCAATGATTTTTTTTTTCCTTAACTGACATCACTAAAATGATCTGGCCATTATCTCATTGCTGTTTCTTGGAGCTTGTGGTGTTGTGTGCACATTGGCTGCCATATTTTCCCATACTATCACAGTAACTACACTTCAAAAGTACTTCAAAGGCAATAAGTGCTTTGGAATGTCCTGAGGTTATGAAAAACAGTGTATAAATGCAAGTCTTTTTGTTTTTTGCTCAGTAGGAATCCCTCCTACACCACAGTCCTCCTGCCCTGTTAAAATTATTACTTGTGAAGGCCTCGCGTCAGAGAGTGGAGCGATCAAAGCAACTGTAGCATCAGGGGATTTATGCAGAATACTCTTTTAACATCATCAGGCTGCTTTTTTTTTCTCTTATGGCCTATTTGGGCTTGAAAAAGCTGCCACTACAATCAGCCATTATTACCAACAATCTGTAATTGAGTTTATAAATTCAGTCCAATCAGTTAAATGAAGGAAACTGCTGATTCAGTGATGACTATCAGTGATCATTTCCTCTGCCCTAGACAGAACAGATGCCAATAGTCTAATTTAAACGTGGAAACAGTATTATTTTGTGTTGCAAGTACAGAATGTTCTGAAGTACAATTTCACATCACAAATGAGCCCAGGGTTCAACAAGTGTAATTAGGCACAGCTAATAAAGGTAAATGCTTATGAGTGTTAATAATGTCAAAACATGCAAATAAATTCCACAAATTATCAGTACAATTTGAAAATTACAGATTTTGCTTTCTTCCTTCTTCACAAGAAAAATGTTCTTCTGAGGGAATATAAATTATTTGGGCATAAATTAAAAAGCAGAACCAAAGAAGTAATAATTTCAAATTGCAACTGATGCATGAACAAATTGGCATAGTGTCTGTAAGATCAGAAAGTAACATTTGTGGCTCTAAGATTGGTATGGGAGAAATGTTAGGGCTTTTACTCTTAACATTCATAAATGACCTTCCCAATAAGTTTAAAAAAAGGGTGCAAATATTTGGAGATCACTGTGTGGCTCGTGGATCAGGGAAAACTCAAGATCATATCAATTCATTGCAAGATGATCTGGAATTGCAAAAATAGCAGAATTGAAGGCATATGGAATTCAGTGTCTCAAAGTGCTATGCCACGTGCATTACCAACAAAAGAGATCCACCAATAGATAATTTTAAGTTCTGTAATCAAATTCTCCAGCCATACCTGAGAGTTCATTCCAAAAGCAATCTTCAGTGTGGATTCTACATTCAGTAGATAACGTCCAAAGCAACAGGGTTCTTGGATTTATGAGGAGGTTTCTTGGGATTGCAACAAAAATATCAGGATTATATCTTATCAAATATGTGCTCGTCCATTTGTGAAGTATGCAAGCTTTGTGTGAGATCCTTACATGACAAGAGATATAAATAAGATTGAAGTGATCCAAAGATGTGCTGCATCAATGTAGCACATGAGAAACACATCCTTGATCAAAGATTTGAAATGGGAATCACTACAGTAACAGGGGAAGAAAATAACTGACCACCTTATATAAAATATTGAATGAGCTATGTGGAATTGACAAAGAAAAATTTGGTGCCATCTGGCAATGACAAGACATGAGATAGACATCCACATGAACTACAAAGATCATTTGTTACAAAATAGTGTATCAACAATCTTTCTTCCCAAGGACAATCCACGATGGAACAAGCTGCCAAAGGAAATAGTTATTATCCCATGAATTGAAATCTTCAAGACCCATCTTTAGATTATTTCCATTTAAGAGTTTTCATTATAAGGACTGTCATTTCAGCAAATCATATCTGGTTTAGCTACTACTCCCTATTTAAATATTGGTGGAATACCAATAAATATTGGTTAGTATGTGTTGCTGGCAAAGCAGAGGTTGACAGAACAACATGAGGTTGAGGGTCATTGCTAGATCTCAGCTCACAGGTGAGAGGCCGTGGGAGAAGTCGGGTCATGAGAGGAGGTGGGGGAGCGTGCTTGCCAATAAAGAGTGTGGTTCACAGCAGGCCTCAGCCTTCCAATACTAGCTCTCTTAATTAATCGCTGAACGCTTTAGAAGCAGAGCCTGCCCACACCCCCCCCCCCCCCCCCAACCCCCCTCCCCCAACAGGAAGCCTGCATATACCCATTACATGGGTTTGCTTATTCCCCAATGAAGAGCTTCCCCATCCCTACCCTCTGCAGTGTTAAGTAGACCATAATTGCCACTTTAGGGTTTCAATTGGCAACTAGGTGGAAAGGTCACCTGCCATCTTTCTAATAAAACGCTCTCCAAATTAACTCCAAAGAACAAAACAGTACGGGAAACAGGCCCTTTGGCCCAACGAGCCCGTGCTGCCACCCCGATGTTCCCACCTCTACCCTTGATCCCTGTCTATGTCCATAGATCTATGGATTAAAAACCAAATTCAAGACAACTTAGGGAGAATTTGTTTTCCCAATTAGCCTAAGAGCACATCTTTGGGATGTGGGAGGAAACCGGAGCACCCAGAGAAAACCCACACAAGCACAGGGAGAATGTGCAAACTCCCACAGATACGGGCCCAAATCCATGTATCTGCACAGCACAGCGACAGTCATCAAATGGTCCAGGTCAAGCGTACACTAACAATGTGAAGCACTAGGATACTCTCAAAAAAAATCCAAGAGCAGCCCTCTCTCGACCCATCGCGTGTACGCCCCTCGTTAGACAACAAGGTGGACCAAAGCACCTGTAGGATAGAAACAAGTACATCAATATCATCATCTATTTACACACTTCCCAGGGACTCCCAAGGCTCATGATCCCTATTTCAAATCAGTTTTCTATACCCTCCATTCCCATTCTGTTCATGTGCCCATCTAAGCATTTCTTAAATAACTCCAGAGTGCCTGCCTCCATCACTTTACTTGGCAGTGCATTCCATACTCCCACCACCCTCTGTGTGAAAAAACTCCCTCTAGCATCCAAATTATACCTTACCCCCCTCACCCTAAGCCCGTGACCTCTCATGCTATTTGAGTACATCCTAGGAAAAAGCTTACTTTATCTGTTTACTCTATCTATACCCCTCATAATCTTGTACACCTCTATTAGATCTCCTCAAGTCTACGTCTTTCTAAGGAATACAGCCCCAATTTGCCTAACCTCTCCTCGTAACTCAGACCTTCCATACCAGGCAGCATCCTGGTAAACCTCCTCTGCACTCTCTCCAGAGTCTCCACGTCCTTCCGGTAGTAAGACGACCAGAACTGGACGCAGTATTCCAAATGAGGTCTAACCAGCGTTTTATACAACTGCAACATTAAAGGCCAGCTCTTGTACTCTATACCCCTTCCTATAAAGGCTAACATACTATATGCTTTCTTCACAACCTTCTCCACTTGCTCTGCCAACTTCAAAGACTTGTGCACCTGCACCCCCAGGTCCCTCTGCTTTTCTATACTTTTAATAGGTCTACCCTTTATCATATACCTCCCCCCTACATTCTTTCTCTATCACCGAGGTGAAGGGCACTAAACTGTGTCTAATATCCCAGATATTGCCATCACCATTCCTAAATATGTTTGTCCCACAGACAAAGCCATCAGACATGGCAGCATCATGTTATCATGTTCAAGGGGGAGTGACCATGGGAATCCTCAATATTGACTCTGGATCTCATGAGATTCACAGCATCATGTCCAACATGGGCAAGGAAACTTGCTGACTACCAGCCCTGCCCCCCATCAGCTGATGAATATTACCCCTTCCACGCTGGTCAGCAAGAGGAAGAAGCATGAAAATAGCCAGGACAAAGCATATGCTTTGGGTGGGGACTTCATCACAAGAGTGGCTTGATAGCTACTAACCAAGATGGCTGAGCTCTATTGAACATATCTGTTAGACTAAGCCTGCACAGTTTGTGAGGCCAATAACAGGACAGAAAAACCATAAAGGAGGTTGTTGAGTTTTGTTCACTGTGGATGACAATCCCATTATGGCCACTAACTCTCACAAGGATTTGCATCAGAATGAGATCGTCCTTGCTCCATCCCACCCCACTGCCAACGTAATCAAGTTCATGCCCAGTGAAGGTGAAAACTTGATTGCTGTCAATTCTAAACGGCTTACCTTCCATTTTTGCCATATGTTCCCTCCTCCGCCACCTCCCACCGGTACCAACGTGACATGAAGCCAGCAGGAATCATTGCTGGTTTCCAAAAACAGAAAGTAAGTATAGCCCTGGGTGGTGAGGGACATGGCTTGGCATTGCTCCCTCATCCCCTGACAATGCCAATGTCACAACAGGTTGGCACTATCAGGGCAGGCCAGGGGTGGGACCTCCAGAGAATGCCATTATGGGCTTCCCATTCTGTAGGACGGAAGAAGATGCTTGTGTTGGTGGGGGAGGTTGGGGATGAAGTTGGGGTTGCTTGGGGAGGGAGCTCCATTGCCCCGATGCCAGCAATGATGAGAGAAGGGGTTCTTTTACTTCAATTGAGATCAGGATTCCTTTTAAAAATGGCACCCTGATCTCTTTAGAGACAGGTTTGATAGTGTCTATGAGCCTCGCTCCTCAGGAAAGATGGTGTAAACAAAATGTTGGAAGATCTGAGAGAAAACCTGCCTGTTTCTCTGGGAAGAAACACGCTTGTTTTCAGTAAGATCCAGATACTTTGCCATTTTGGGGGGAAAAATTCCACCCTTTTTCAGTTTTTGTGGAATAAAGTTCTCTTAACACTGAGAATTCCACCCATCATGTTGTGTGGCACTATCGCCTTGCTAAATTGGATGAATTTAGAACACATTTAGCAGCTGAAAACTGGGCATTAAAAACAGCAAAAGCAGCATTTGGTTGAGCTAAGCAATTCCACAACGAATGGATCATAGTAAAGCACTACAACCCTGTCGCATTCAATCATGAATTGTGATGTATAATTTAACAACTAACAGAAGATTCACAAATATCTCCGTCCACCAAAATAGGGTAGCCAAACACATCAGCCTAGATTCTGTGCTGGATGGCTGGATGGAGATGGAGAGTCAGTGGTGCACTGACTTATAACATTCTGACTCAAATACAAGATTGCTACTGACTGAGACAGAGCTGACCCTCCCCCAGGCTACGGCATTTAGACAGACGAGCATATTGCCAAACAGTGCAGCAATCCAAAAGCAAAATATTTAATTATCAGATTCTTTAAAGAGTGGTGTTAAATCATGAAATTCAGGAACACAGTGAACTGAAGGATGTAGACAAAATATTAATAGCAACCTTTAGTCAACCAAGAATCTTAAAGGGCTAGGAACAATATTAAGTGCAATTGGTTCTGACTTATTACTAGATTGAATCGTCCTTTTATCCAAGGATAACAAATGACATGCTGAAGTGTCATATAGAAGGTAATCGCCTATTCACTTCTTAGGCTATTATGAACTCTGTACACCTGGATAACATATCATACTAATAACAGTGACCACAGTACTCAAACTACTATTCATGTGAAATCTGCACTGCACCATCAAACGCCTCCGCAGGCTTATGTCTCTGTTTAGGGCCAGGAGGAGTTTAAAACGCAAACCTAATGTCTTTGGGAATTTCCTATTTCAATTCTGCAAACACATTCTTGTGATGTCTGGGAAAGTTATATGAATTCTGCATTTTCTCATTTTTAAAATTTGATGCTAGGATGTTTCCAGCCAGGATTCTGCTGCCAGCTGTCCAACTATCCACTCATAATTCAATCCCACAGACTATTCACAGACCCATCAACCACTATTAAGCAACAGTCCATAATATTCAGCAATAAGAATGTCCATGATTGATCTGGCAACTCACAACGAGACGGTGTGAGTCTGAGTTCCTTGGCCATCTGTCACTTCAGCTGACACACTTCCACTCAGTGTCTTGCATCAGTTCTGAATGAGGCTGCCAAATGGAAGATCATTCAAGGGATTGAGAGGTGTAGTGTGGTGAATGTGGAAAAACTTACTCCCCCACCCACCCCCCTCCACCGCCACCAAGCTTCTCACTATCAATCCCATCCTGTTCTGATTTATCAGTGGGAACTGAAGGTACACAAAGAATTCTACAAAGGAGAGGTGTCCCATTGCCTTGTATCCTGCCTTTTCTGAATAATATATAGAATTTAATAGAATCCATGGCACAGAATCAGGCCATTCAGGCAGACTCATCCATACCAGTGTTAATGTTCCATGCGACTCTTCCCACCTTCCTTCATCTACCCTTTCCTTCATCTAGAACTTTCTATTCCTTTCTACTTTGTGTACTTGTTGAGCTTCCCATTAAAGGTATGTGGGCAAATTACACCAACTACTCCATGTGGTAGCAAGTTCTCTTTCAGTGAAGAAATTTCTCTTGAATTAAACAATTTTTGGATTTATTGATAACTATGTGATTTTTATGCCCTCTAGTTTTGATAGTACCCAAAAAAGAGATAACTGGAAGAATAAACTCACCCAACTGGTCTGCAAGAGGAGCAGTGAATTGGCCAGATCCCATATTTTAGGGACAGATACCACTGAGGTCAAACAATGCCCAAACAGAACTTTCCAGCCCCAATAGTGAACTCAGCTCTAATTTGACATTTATTCTATTTAACCGCTATCATCTTTCTCAGTGGGTTTTATTTCTCAGGTTAGAACACTCTGTACTCTTATTTCTTTTTCAGTAACAATTATAAATAAATGTTGACAAAGATTCATGGTTGCATTATTAAGCCAACATTGAAAAAATTATTACTGTTTACTTATTAAGCAGTTTTAGCCTTTGCCCCTACTTGTAGCCACTCACCACAGCCGACACCATTCAGCCTCTTAAAGGAGAAATCAAATCTCTAAAAATGTGACTTCCTACTTTTATGATTTTTCTTTTCAACCATTTGTGCACATGTACAATAGGAATGTGTAGTATTGGATAAATGACTGCAATTCAACATTGTTTGGCAAAGAGTGTATGCAAGTATATGTCAATGATGACTTGAGGTCTGTATAGTAATTCCGACCATCATCCTGCGTTCATGTATGTGTATAATGCATTGATCCAGTAATAATGTCAGCTACCTACCAAGAAAATCAGTAGGGGAATATCAAAAACAGACCAGCATGTAAGATATTTGTCCTCCCCTTTAGGTACGAGTGATGACCCTCTCACCTCCAAGTTAAGAGACATAAAAAGCAGGGGCAGGGGTCAGTTGTGCTGCTTCTTTGGCTTATTCCGCCATTCAATAAGTTAATCTATCTCAGCTCTACTTTTTGACGTATGTCATGAAAAATCTAATTATCTCTTGAATATACACAACAGAACATCCATGGACCTCTGTGGTAAAGAATTTCAAAGATTCCTTATCATCCTAGTCCTAAAAAGCCAACCCCTTATCCTGAGACTAACATTACATTCTGGAGGAAGTAGTCTCTAGCATCTGCTCTGTCATATCCCTCTAAAAATTAGATCATCTCTGATTCTTCCAAACTTTAGCAAATATAGAAGCAATTTCTTCTCATAGAACAGCCTATGTTTCTACAATCAACCTAGTGATTTTTATGGCCTCTAGTTTTGATAGTACCCAAAAAAGAGAACAGTAACAATTGTAAATAAATTCAGTAACAATTATAAATAAAAAAAAAACTCTGCTGCACCTCTTCTATGGCAATTATATACTACCTTGGATAATGGAACAAAACTATACATTGCTCCACATGTGATACCTACATAACTGTAGCAACAGCTATTTGTAGACAAGGTTTTAAACTAAAATAACAAGGGGTGCAGTGGAGGAGAGGGTTGACATGAGGAGAAATTTGGAAAGTTAAAGAAAGAACAAGGCAATAATGTCAGGAAGTAGTCCAGGTAATGATAACCAGAGTGTGACAGGAAGAGCAAATCAGCAAATAATGCCAGAATAGGGAAAAATAGTAAAAAGATAAAATTAAAGGCTTATAAATTTCATGTATGCAGCATTCATTATTATATGGATAAATTGATAGCATAAATATAAATAAATTAATATAATATGATAACCATTACGAGACAAAAATAGAAAACGCTGGAGAAACTCAGCAGGTCTGACAGCAATAGTGGAGGGAACAGAGCCAACTTTTGAGTCAGGATGACCCTTTGTCAGCTAAAGGCAAAGAAATTCAGATAAGATTTATACTGTGGGGGACTGTATTTGTACAAAGGGAATGTAAATGATGTTAATAAAGGCTGAGAAAGGTGCTAAAAGCATCCATCATAACATATGAATAGCAGAAAAAAGACAGATTGTCAGAGGACTACCTGAAAGATGTTGGGCCTGGGGGATGGTTTTGATGGCAAGATGAAGAGTGAGATTTCAGAAGTGTAAAAATAAATAATGTTCAGTCCAGAAGGCTGCCTTCTGGGCTGAACATTGAATTCAACAACTTCAGAGCATTAACTCTTCCCTCCACCTTCATTCTATTTTCATTCTCATTTTATTTCATTTCTTCTTTTCATCTCATTCAACCATTTTTATTACTTCTTACTTTTGATTTTCCACTTTGAAATGTTGCTCTCCATCCTTGCTCTGTTCTCTCTCCACAGATTCTGAGTTTCTCCAGTATTTTCTGTTTTTGTTTCAGATTCCAGCATCCGTACTATTACCATTACAGAGACATGGTTGCAAAGTCACAAAGGCTTGGATATGAATATTCATCGGTATTTGTCATTCTGAAAATACAGGAAGAAAGGAAAAGAAGTTGAGGAAGCTCTGTTAATAATCGACAGTTCCGACGTACCACAGCGATAAACCGCACTGACCTCCTCAGAAGACGAACATGGGACAAGGTGGACAGAGTACCCTTTGTTGTCCAGTACTTCCCCGGAGCGGAGAAGCTATGACATCTTCTCCGGAGTCTTCAACATGTCATCGATGACGATGAACATCTCGCTAGGGCCATCCCCACCCCCCCACTTCTTGCTTTCAGACAACCACACAACCTCAAACAGATCATTGTTCGCAGCAAACTACCCAACCTTCAGGAGAACAGTGACCACAATACCACACAACCCTGCCACAGCAACCTCTGCAAGACATGCCGGATCATAGACATGGACGACATCATCAAACGTGAGGATACCATTCACCAGGTACACGGTACATACTCTTGCAACTCGGCCAACGTTGTCTACCTAATACGTTGCAAGAAAGGATGTCCCGAAGCATGGTACATTGGGGAGACCATGCAGACACTACGACAGCGGATGAATGAGCATCGCTCAACAATCACCAGGCAAAACAGTTCCCTTCCTGTGGGCAAACACTTCAGCAGTCATGGGCATTCAGCCTCCGACCTGCGGGTAAATGTTCTTCAAGGGGGCCTTCGTGACACACGACAGCGCAGAGTTGCTGAGCAGAGACTGATAGCCAAGTTCCGCACACATGAGGACGGTCTTAATAGGGATCTTGGCTTCATGACACACTATCTGTAACCCCCGTAACTTGCCTGGGTTAGCAAAAAACCTCACTTACCGTGCTGTCTGGAGAAAATACACAATTCTCTAACCAATGCTCAGGATTCCCTTCACACACATTGTTAGCCACTTTAACACTTGAATAGCAGGTTAGATGTAAGGATTCGCATTCTAATCAGCAATCTGTAACTGTCTGCGTGGATATGAGTGCCTCTGCAGATCAGAACACTGCATTTGCCTGATGAAGGCACAACATAGTGTCGAAAGCTTGCGGATTTACTATCAAATAAATTGGTTGGATTTAAAATTGGTGTTGCAAAACTTTACTGAGTTTACCCCAGTCCAACGCCAGCATCTCTACATCATAAAGGATAAGATCAGTACAATTATGAAAAATGATCCTCATTTGGAGGATCTGAATATAGAATCAGTTTAGGTGGAAGTAAGAAATAGCAAAGGAAATATCACAACTGGGATTGGTTAGAAGCCTTTGATAGCAGCTACATTGTGGGACAGAATATAAATTAAGGTTAAGAGATTGGCCATTGGAAATGTGTGGGGTTATGAAGATGATGCAGAAGGAAGGGCCTGGGTGGGATGCTCTTTTTCAAAGTGATAAAGCTGGCTTGGAGGATGAGTTCATGAAGTGTTTTCAGGCTAGTTTCTTAGACTAACGTGTTCCCTGAAGCTGATGGCCTGCATCCTAGGGTCTTCATGGAAGTGGGTGCAGAAATATAGTTGCATTGATTATGTAGTATAAGTAGAGTCTGGCACATAATATGTTTGAATACATCTACACAAGAGAACACATGACCAGCACCTGGTTGTCATTCTAGTGTTGGACAGGTTCAGGTGCACATGAAAGAATGAAGACAGCTTTTAGCTTGAGCTTTTTGCTGTATATAAGTACATAGTTCTTATAGTTAATAAATACACACAATTAACTTAAGACTGTGAGACTTCATTAAGAATTATTGAACAGCATCCACCACTCTATAGCAGCAAATAGAGAAACCCAAAGTCTTACAAAAAAAAATGCAGTGAAAAACTAAAACCTTGCAAAACTGAAGAAAAATTTGTATAAGTATTCTGACTTGAAGAAAAGCTCAAGAAGCATATACAGGAGTGAATCGCCAAGGAAAAGCTCCAAGAAAAGGCTTAGAAACTGATGGCAGAAATTTTAAATTCCTCGCCCTAGCAGAAGACCTCAGAGGATCTCTAGAAAGCCTTGCTTCGTTTCCCAAAGTGTAGCTTCAGCAGACATAGTTAGAAGGGTTGAAGAAAGCTTTTAAATGCCAGGATAAAGCAACTCCTGAGAAAGTTTTAAATAGATAAATGGTCACGTAAATTGTCACAAACCTCCAGCCCTGAATACCAAAGAGTGTAGTGCTGCAACACGCATGCTACCCTCCTGTACTGAGGATTCCAACCCAACAGGTCCAGACACTGGAACCATATCTTGAGCAGACAGTCGCCTGCTTGATCAGCGCATTTGTTCATGTGTTGATGTATGAGCTTTATTGTAGCAAGTCTCAGTGGGTGTTTGGGGCCTCAGCACTGGTATCATCAGCCATTTCCTGAATGGGTACCCTTTGTCCCCGAAGAACCATGTTCCAGACATTGTTGTCCCTCAAAAATGGCTGGATTCTGCAAGCATCCCAGGATCTAACTGTCATGGTTGCTTCCCAGGAAACAAGTACACACCTGCATGATGTGCACGGTGTCCTCACACAACATCTGAAGTCAAGGGAGTGGAATTCCTTGCAGTTCACAAATGGTTCATATGTGTCCATGGGGAACACAGAACCACACTGATACAGTTGACGACATCCTGCACCTAGGGCAGGCCATCGTGGGTGAATCCCACGGCCTTAGTGCTCTAGCTGATGTACCGAAGTTGATGTACAGGTGAGCCCTTGCAAATAACATATCTGTCACCCCCTTACACACTTGTGTAGACTGACTAGGAAATGCCATACATGTCACCTGTGCAGCCCTGAAACTAGCTACTGTCATATAAGTTCATGACTTTTAGGACTACAGGCAATGGGTGACTTACAAATCCATATGGTGCCAACTCTTGCATCACTTGGTACAGGTGATCCACGATCCCCCAGGACACACACAGCCTTCTCCAGCACTGAATCTCTGACATTTGAGTTAGGAAGTTCTCCAAACCAGAGGCTGGTAATGTCTCCACTGAAGCGCCTCCTTGTGTGGTCCTGCACCTGGCAGATCAGCAGGCCCAGGCTCCTCCTCTGTAGAATGATGGCAATACACACCTGCATGTTGACATTGCTGTTACTACTGCTCCATAGCTATCAACAGAACTGCCAGTTCACTAGCTCCACGATTCTCTCGAATCAGTGATTGAAAAGAAGAGAACCTAAAAGTGAGCAATGAAGAGAGCTGACAATACCCTGACCCACAACCTTTCAGGATCTGGGACATTTATCCATGCATATCCCCTACATGAGCACCTTTCCAATGAGTCTGACTCCCTCCCCACTCGCTCAGTGTAAATTATCCACAGTTGTTCCTCTGAATTCTGTGTGACAGAAGTGCCTCAACTCTTGAAAGCCTCAGTGGGTCACATGCACCCTTACCCCCACCCCATCATGTCCTGAAAGGGATGACTGATAAATGCTGTTATATTCCTGCCTTGGATTAGGGGTGCCATGTATGACACCTTCCTGTCACTGATGATGTGAGTGTAAACCTTGGTTCAATGATTCAAAGCTCAACTCTTGAAGGGTTAACTATTGGATGCCAATCTGTGGCATGCTCAAACATTGCAGGACTGACTAAATTGACACAATTGACTCATCAAGGAAGGGTCAGGGAGCTGATTAGGAAACTGTCCTCCTCTGAAGCAGGCGAGGCACAACTAATTCATGTTAACACAGCAATTTGCAGTCACCTTCATCATTAGATGGCACTCCTATTCCCGCAGCTCTCATGGGTTAGAGATTGAACGGGCCTCATATCTTGAACAGCCAGCTGCTCAGACTTAGCATCACGCAGTGATTTTTCCACTACAGACAGCTCATGTCTTGAGAATGTTCTTTGCAGCTTGAGGGTTGTGGTTCATTTCGCCTGCACCCATCTTCCCCCTCGAATGAGGGTCTTCTGTCCTCATGTAGCTGCTCAACATCTCCTGTCAGAGATCCCTACACTGCCCATGCAGTCTGGCATTTCACGAGACCCCACCCAGCAACCTCATGTTCACTCTCTGTGCTGACCTTGCAATTTCATCTGCTCCCACTTATCTCCAGCCGCTGCTCCAGAAGGGCAATCCGTTGATAGAGAAATGACCACATGCACAGCAAGGGGACCTGAAAAGTGCTACCATGCATGCTGCCTGTACTCTTGAGACCTGGAAGATCACAGTCGTGAAGGACCACTAAGGGCTGTCAGCAACCTCCCAACTCAGGTTCAAAGTTTCAGTCATTTAGTTCCCCCACATCCTCTCTGGTGATTCTCTCCAACTAACATCTTGGAGGGTAATGGTACTCTCTGATCTCCTTTATCACTCACCTCTGAAATCTCCTTTGGAGGTGAGATCACCGGGTGCTTGTTTTTATAAAGCTGTTGTAAATTGCTGCACAATGAATATTCAGTGAGGGGAGGAGTCTTGGATTTAAATGAAGTTTCTGACCTTTCTGGTCAGGAATCTTGTTACGTCGCCAACGACGGTTGTGGAAAATCGGAAAAAGGAATGTCACCAGCAAGAATTGCATTTTCCGATTCTTGTGGGATATTGTGTCTATATTGCTGTCTCACTGATGACTTCCTCAGGCACAAAATTCTGTCATTGTCTTCAAACAAATGGTGGCACCATTTTGAATTTCAGAAACTTTTTAAAAACTTAGATTTAAAACCATGGATCAGAAAGCAATTCGTCAAGATCCAAGACCCAGTTCAATCGCTTTTTTAAAATTCATTTATGGGACATAAGTGTTGCTGGCTGGCTGCACTTATTGACCATCCCTAGTTGCCCTTGGAGGGCAGTTGAGAGTCAGCTGCTGTGGCTCTGGAGTCACGTGCAGGTCAGACCAGGTAAAGGTGGCAGATTTCCTTCCCTAAAGGACATTAGTAAACCAAATGGGTTTTTCCTGACAGTTGATAATGGATTCATGGTCATCAGTAGATTCATAATTCCAGATTTTTTTTTATTGAATTCAAATTCCACTATCTGCTGTGGTAAGATTCGAACCCAGGGCCCCAGAAATTAACCAGGAAAAGATCGTCAATTGTCGGAAAAACTCATCTGGTTCACTAACGACCTTGAGGAAAGAAAATCTGCCGTCCTTTGTCCAATCTGGCCTACGTGTGACTCCAGAGCCACAGCAATGTGTTTGACTCTCGACTGTCCTTAGGCAACTAGGGATGGCCAATACCCATGTCCCATGAATGAATAAAAAAAACTTCATGAGGTTTCTTGTGAGTCAATATATGTCCAAGATAAAAACCAGACGACAAAAGACACATTTTCCAAGCCACAGTACGCCTTCCAATATCGATATCACCAAAGAGCTGGAGGCAGGGTCTCAATTACTAAGGGAGTACCTGCCAGTGAACAGAAGTAGATCCTAACAGATTCGCTGGGAATAAATGCCCACATCTACTGTATTGCTGTTATGATCTCAGCTGATGTTAAGTCTGCATAAATAAAACCCCAGGGCGGAATCTGGCCTGACAAACCCTAATTTTTTATTTAGGATGGAGACTGAATGAAGTCACAGAAGTCAGCTGATGAGCTTCTAACGAAAGAATAACACATCCATTAAACAAGAAATGATGAACTATGTTATAATATTCCTTCACCCATAACTGTAACTTTGCTGATTTATATGAATTCATAAGGATAAAACATATTACAATCTTATACCCTAATGTTCTCAGTAAGTATAAGGTCCATGTAAATCAATAGGTGACCTGTGGTCAGGCACACCACACTTTGAAACTAAGTGACAGAGATTGCCCCAAAGTAGCTTCTATGAATGTCTCATTGAGTTGGTGAAAGATGCACTTCCAGGTCGGAGTTCCACTGTGAAGCGTAAAATTCATCCTCAGATTCCAACCCCCTTGCAATAAAGTCTAACATATCGTTTGCCTTCAAAATGACTTACAGTAATGTTTACTTTCTGTGATTTGTGCACAAGGACACAACATTTACTGGCTTCTCTCCTTTTAAAAAAAATCTACTTTTCTATTCCAGAGCATGATGGAGGCTGACATTTTAATGCAGGACTGAAGGAGTGCTGCCTACTGTTAAAGGCACTTGGTAGGATTTTCTGCTCCTGTTTCCAGCAGATGGGATTGACAGCAGGAGTGGAAATTTGCACACTGAGGCCCAAAACAGAATTTATGCCAGCAAATTTTCCCATTGTGATTGTCCCTTCCTGCATCAGTGACGTAATGGGAATCCTGACATTCAATATTGACATCCTGCTTAGAATACATCTACTTCTAATTATCAGGCCTCTATGCCTGATAATACCATACCACCACGCACCCCACTGCTCCCCCACCCCCCACCCTGGCCAAGCCTCATTATGTAATCCATCTGCATTGGTGTGCTTTCATGACCGCTCTCCCATTTTGTGCATCTGGTGGGCAAAGCCCACTGGAGGAGTTTAGATGAGTGCATCACTCAGAGGGGAGAGGGTCATGTGAAGCAGTGTCCCTGACATTGCCAACTGGCACTATCCATAGGAGGAGGAGATGTTGGGTAGAGTGTTGGGATGGGAGTTCTGCTCACAATTTTTTGTATTCAGCTGTCCTATAAAAAGGATGACCCATCATTTAAAAAATTAAGTGGGCAATTAGGGGCAAGCTGATAAAATTGCAAGAGAGCTTGAGAAATCATGTTCATGCCTGACTTCCTGTCTCTCACGATCTTATTAGCACCAGCCTTCCAGTGCATTCAACATCCCGCCCATTTCCATTTCAAGAGGTTGAGTAAACTATTTAAATTCATGTTAAATGAAATTTAAATGAAATTAGCCAGGTTGGGAAGCAATCATCCTGACTCACTTGCCTTTGTGGCATGGCCTGGCATCCTGGCAGTGCCAGCCTGGCATCCTGGCAGTGCCAGCCTGGCACTGTGGCAGTGCCAGCCTGGTACTGCCCATTAGGCACCCACTGGGCAGTGCCAGGGTTGAGCCTGAGGGGCAGAGCCTATGAAGCAGACTGATCGTGTAGGGAGGGAGGCTTGCTGCAACTCTGCACGTGATTGGTGAGGGAAGGAGGGAGCTCCAATGCCATCTGCACGCAGTCAGTGAGAGGTAAGGTGGCTATCAGTCCGAGTGCCAGCAGGGAGCAGCAGGGGTATATTTCTGGGCGGGGACACTTGTGATCAGCTGGTAGCTCTGGAATAGCTGGGGATGGGGCTCATTGAGGCCAGCAGCACTCTCTCTCTCTCTCTCTCTCTCTCTCAGACCTGTTAGGTCTCTACTGGTTGCCATTGTACATGAGCAATCAAGGTCTACACGTGTGCAATGGTCCCCTGTACTGTTGCTGCAATCTTTCTGGCGAGTCAAGCCCCACCCCTCTCTTTAGTGGTTAGACATGGTTTAGTTCATTTTTTCCTTTTTTAAGGAAGGAATACCTTTTGCAATTTGGACTCACCCAAAAAACTAATCTGATACTAAATACATAATTCCCTAAAAGTGGCGTCACAGATAGATAGGGTCATAAAGAGTGCTTTTGGAACATTATCCTTTATAAATCAAAGTATTGAGTATGAGAGTTGGAATGTTATGGTGAGGTTGTATAAAACGTTGGTGAGGCCGAATTTAGAGTACTATGTGCAGTTTTGGTCACCTAATTATAGGATGGATATTAGTAAGGTTGAAAGAGTGCAAAGAAGGTTGACAAAGATGTTGCTGGGACTTAAGAAACTGAGTTACAGAGAAAGGTTGAATAGGTTAGGACTTTATTCCCTAGAATGTAGAAGAATGAGGGGCGATTTGATACAGGTGTATAAAATTATGATGGGTATTTATTGAGGGAATGAGAGTAGG
The DNA here is from genome assembly GCA_024679065.1 of Sphyrna mokarran. Taxonomy (NCBI): domain Eukaryota; kingdom Metazoa; phylum Chordata; class Chondrichthyes; order Carcharhiniformes; family Carcharhinidae; genus Sphyrna; species Sphyrna mokarran. Next base: position 14,816,213 of record JAGIQG010000033.1, on the reverse strand, counting down.
CTTTTTCCACTGAGGCTAGGGGAGAAAAAATCTAGAGGATATGGGTTAAGGGTGAAGGGGAAAATTTTAAAGGGAATATTGGGGGGGGGTTCTTCACACAGACAGTGATGGGAGTGTGGAATGAGCTGCCAGATGAAGTGGTGAACGCGGGCTCACTTTTAACATTTAAGAAAAACTTGGACAGGTACATGGATGAGAGGGGTGTGGAGGGATATGATCCAGGTGCAGGTCAGTGGAACTAGGCAGAAAAATGGTTCAGCAATTCAAGAATGGCCAAAAGGCCTGTTTCTGTGCTGTAATGTACTATGGTTCTACTCTCCCATTTTCATGCCAGCTAGGCACTCAGAATATTTCTTATAAAATTGCCCCCTAAGCTGCTGGTGGATGCCCAGCCTACCACCGTTACATTGTAGGGACTGCCCTCTCAACGTTTTTCAACTACTGGCAGAGAAAGCTATCATTGGGGTTGATGGTCTTAATCTGTGCCATGCTGCCAAAAAAGTAGGAAAACTCTATCCGTTGTCTTTCAGATAAGAGATTAAATTAAGCTCCATGTGCCCTCTCTGCTGAATATAAAAGATCCTATTGCATTATTCAAAGAAGAACTTGGGAGTTCTCTCAGTTTCCTGGCCAAGATTTGTCCTCAACCACAGTCAACATCAGTCCAACAGATTATCTAACTATTGTCACATTGTTGTTCGTAGACTTTGCCGTGAACCATAGAATCATACAGTGTAGAAGAGGCTCATCAAATCTTGGCCCATAGCCCTGAATGTTATGATATCCAAGGGCTTATCCAGGTACTTTTTAAGGGATGTGAGGCAACCTGACTCTATCACCTCCCAGAAATGCATTCCAGACTATAACGACCCTTTGGTTAAAAAAGTTTTTCCTCACATCCTCCCTAAACCTCCTATCCCTTACCTTGAACCTAAATCCCCTTGTGACTGACCCTTCAACCATTGGGAACAGCTACTCTTTATCCACACTGTCTATGCCTATCATAATCTTGCACATTTTGATCAAGTCACCATTCTTTTCTACTTCAACAAAAACAACCCAAGTCTTTCTAACCTTGCTTCATAACTTAAATGTTCCATCCCAGGTAATATCCTAGTGAATCTCCTCTGCACCCCCTCCAGTGCAATCACATCTTTCCTGTAATTTGGCGACCAGAAATGCACACAGTATTCTAGCTGTGGCCTCATTAATGTCCTATATAACTCCAGCATGACTTCCCTATTTTTGTAACATGTGCTTTGGTTGATAAGGCCTTTTACTACCAGACTAACATGCCCTTCTGCTTCCAGAGATCTATGGACAAGCATGCCAATAACCCTTGCAGAACTTCCTGGTGTCATGCTGTTCATTGAATATTTCCTTGTCAAATTACCCCTTCTAAAGTATATTACCTCACACTTTTCAGGGCTAAATTCCATCTCACACTTATCTGCCATTTTATAATTCCTGCCGCTGTTCCTAAATTATAATACTACATCAGTTTAGTAAGTTGTTCATTAGCTGTAAAACCTTTTGCGATGTCCTGAGTTCATGAAAGGCATGATGGAAATGCACATTCTTTATTTCCTTTACAAATGCCAAAGCTGTTTTTCTCAGCACATAGGCAACTTTAACAAGAGAATACATATTGCCCATTTGTATCTGCCTTAACATAATTAAGAATCAACCGCAAGTTTTGGGATGGAGTCACGTATAGGCCAAGTAGGGGTTGCAGGTTCCCTATTCTGTAGGATGTTACTCGACTAGTTACTCTAACCATCTCGCAGATTTTGTGGTCATTTTATGGTACAGCCAAAATTATTGAATTCAGTTTCACAACTTGCAATGGGGAATTTAAACTTGTGACCTTGGGCCTACTGATCCAGCACCAAAACAACCACGTTACTGTACCCACCATATCCAAGTAGCTTTGGTTTTGCTACAATTAAAGCAGACAGCTCTGGAGTTTTGTACAGCCGGATGTTCACTTACTGTTTTAACAAAAATATTATTATGCAGTTAGCTGAAGTGTAAAGCCCCTGAATGGTGACCTGGGCCAGCCAGCTGATCTGCTGAAACTCAATTACAGAGTTCTCCTCAAATATATTTGGCAGATCAGTTGTGTCAAATTCCACCTTCATAGGATTTAATCCCAAATCCAGTGATTGAAGGGAACAATTTACCTCCTACTGACTGTGACCAAAAATTCCATCTCTTCCAACTGGGCTGGTGTTGTTACTGTGGTGATACTGCCACTAATGAGCTTGCCTTTGCTTTTAATTTTTCAGGGCTGGTGCACTGTCTCTAGTCAACAAAGGATTTCTCATGGGGCTGCACGTTAACCCTTTGCTGCTACTTTATGATTTTACTGTACCGTATTGTGTTCATGTTACGTTTAGCCTTGTAACCCAGCTCATTTATTGTTTCTTCGCATTCTGTCTGGATTTAGATTTGCATGTATTTTTACTCACTTCCTCTAATTGAAAAACTAAAGGAAGTCAGAGGCAGTAGTGAGGGGATGCTATTGCAGTACAATTAGTTGTGATGGAAAGTTCGTATTAAATCAATTGAAAAGAAATGTCAGCATTATTGGTAGTCAGAACAAGTGGCAGATTATATTCTCAGGGTAGTGTCGGAGAGTTGGTTATCAATCATGGTAACCATCAACAATCATTGGTTATACATAATCAGCAAAATTTCCTGATATTCATACCCATGTATAATAATCAGCAAAGGAATAATGTTCATAATAAGGACATTGTTGTATGAATGTCCACCCCAAATTACTCTTCACTTTCTTGGAGGATGTGTATCTCTCGGATTGACAGCTCTAAATATCAAGAGCCTTTGACATGTTACTGAGAGCCGTCAATGGAGCCCAGTCAGATTATTACATCAAAAGTTTGAGAACTGGCAGGTAAGTGACATCAAGTAATTGAGCCGTGGGAACAATGTTTTACGTAAGGCTGTTTTCCAACCATGGCCAACAATGAGGAGTGGAAACCTTGGCTAGTCTTCTCTTCCTAACTAAGAGTGATAGAAGGCAAGTAATAGCAACTTGCTACTACTTTCAGGGATCTTACACTTCTTCATGCTGTAAAACAACTGTTTGGATGAGAGTGGGCTGTAGGGTGGATTGCAAACTAATGATGGCACTATGGTACAGGATGCTATTTAAGCTGGGGAAGGAAAAAAGAATGTAGTGGTGTAAGGGACAGTAAAATGCAGAGGATAGACACTGTCCTCTGCAGCTAAGAGCAAGAGTCCAGATTACCTACCCAGTACCAGGATTCAGAGCAATTGCTTAGAGCTGGAGAGGAACTTAGAGGGGACCGGATGGATCTAGTTGTCGTGGTCCACATAGATATTAATGACATAAGCAGGATTAGAAAGGAGGCTCTGCACAGTCAATATGAGGAGCTATGCATCAAATTAAGAAGCAGAACTTCAAAGATAATGATCTCTGGATTATTATTTGAGCCAATGTATGAATTAGAATAGGGCAACTAAGATTAGAGAAATAAAAGTGTGGCTCAAAGATTGCTGTGGGAGAAGTGAGTTCTGATTCATAGTACATTAGTACTGTGGATAATGAGGTCTGTAATGTTGGGATGATGTATACCTGAACTGTGCTGGGACCAATGTTCTGGTAAGCTGCATAACTAGAGGTGTAGAGAGATCTTCAAACTAAAGAAGGAGTGAAGGATCAAGCTAGTGTAACAAATCAAGGGGTAGAATCAAGACAAGAGAGCAAAATGGTAATGTGGGAAATGAAGGTTAGAGAATGGTAGGAAGAGACAGAAAGAAAAGAAATACCTAATACACCAAAAGGCAAGGCAGATGCTACAAAGATAACAAAAATACAAAACTAATGGCTCTGAATCTGAATACACATAGCATTCATAACAAATCAGCAAATTAATAACATACATTTAAATAAATAAATTATAATCATTCTGGAAACGTGGCTGCAGGATGACAAAGATTGGGTCCTGAATATTGACATTCAAGAAGAATATGCAGCTAGGTAAGGGTAGAAGGGTAACATTGTTAGTCTGGGATGGTATTTGTGCAATAGTTAAAGATGACCTTGGTTCAGGAAATCAGGATTTAGAATTAATTTGGGTGGAGAAGAGGAATAGTAGGTGAGAGAAGTCATGAGTGGGAGTGGTCTACAGGTCCCCTAGCAGAAACCAATGTGGGACAAAGTATAGGAGAAGAAATATTGGATAGTTGTGATAAAGGAACAGCAATAGTCATGGTGATTTTAACCTACATATAAATTGAAAAATCAGCTTGGCAAAAATAATCTGGAGGAAGAATTCATAGAATGTGTTTGAGATAGTTCTTAAAATAGCACGTTCTGCAACCAATCACAAAGTGGGTTATATTGATTTGTATTGTGTAATGTGACAGGATTAATTAATGACCTTGGAATAAAGATCCTTAGGTTGCAGCAATCACAGTATTGTTGAATTATACAACCAATGTGAAAAGGAGAAGAGAGGATCCAAACCTAATATTTTAAACTTAAATAAGGGCAACTGTGTAGGCATGAAAGCTGAGCTAGCTGAAGTGATCCTGGATACTATGTTAGAGGATAGATCAACAAGGAAACAGTGGCAAACATTTGAGGGGATAGTTCAGAATACTCAGAATAAGTATATCCCTCCTGTAAAGAAATATCCTATGGGGAAAACTATCGCCAGTTTTTGACTGAAGATGTTAAGGAAAACATCAAACCTAAGAAAAATGCCATATAACTCTTCAAAGAATAGTATCAGGTCGGACGATTGGTCAGGAAATGAAGAATGACAGAGAATGACTAAAAGGTAATTAGGAGAAAGAAATTAGAGTATGAACGGAAGCTGGCTAGAAGTGTAAAAATGGATAGCAAAAGTTTCTACAAGTATTTATAAAGGAAAATAGTAAAGTGAGTATCAGTCCTCTGGAGAGGGACAACAGGGAGTTAATGGAAGATAATAAGGAAATAGCAGATGAAATGAACAAACATCTTGCTCCTATTTAATTACAGAAGATACATAAAACATCCAAGTAATAGCTGTAAGTTAGGAAATGCAAGGGAGAGAGGAATTTAGTGAAATTACAATTATGAGGAAAGCATCACTAAACAAATTGATGGGGTTATAGGCTGACAAGTCTGCTGGTCCTGATTGACTTCATCCTAGCATTCTAATAGGGTGTTAATTTTCCAAAATTCCCTAGATCCTGGAAAGTTTCCATCAGACTGGAAAGCAAATATTCAAGAAGTGAGGAAGGCAGAAGACCGGAAACTGTTAGCCAGTTAGCTTGACAACTGCTGTGGGGAAAATGGTAAGGAAGTTATAGCAGGACTCTTGGAAAAATTCAAAATAATTGGAAGAGTCAACATGGTTTTATAAACAAGGAAATCACATTTAACTAATTTATTGGAATTCTTTGAAGGAGTAATGTATAGTATGGGTAAAGGGGAACTGTATATGTACTGTACTTAGTTTGCAGAAGGCATTTGGTAAAGTGTCACATCAAAGATTATTATGATAAATAAAAGCTCATGGCATAGGGGATAACACATTACCATGGATAGAATATTGCTCAGCTAGCTGAAAACATACGGTAGAATTTTCTGGCTCTTATAGTCAATGGAACCGGAGGCACCCCTCTGCAGATGAACCATTTAAAACACTGTTGACATCAATGCGACTGGAAGATTCTACCAAGTGCCAATAGCATGCCACCTCCACTTTATATGCTAGTGGTGGTGGTGGGGAGTGGGGGTGGAATCTGGGTTTTCTACTAGGTTTTCTATTCATGCAAGAATCATGAAAAGCTGGTATATGGGTACAATAAATAAATAAGAAGGCCAATGGAATGCTATCTTTTATTACAAGAAGAAGTGAAGATAAATGTTTTCACATTTTCCCTGTGTCTGCGTGGGTTTCCTCCGGTTTCATGCCACAGTCCAAAAGATGAGCAAGTTAGGTGGATTGGCCATAGTAAAAGTACAGGGGTTATGGCAATAGGACAGGGATGGTGGGCTCAGGATGCTCTTTCAGAGAGTTGTTACAGGCTAGATAGCTGAATGGCCTCCTTCTGCACTATAGAAATTCTATGGTTCTAAAAGTAAGGATGTCATGCTTCAGTTGTACAGGACATTGGTGAGATCACATCATGGATCCTGCATGTAGTTTTGGTCTGCTTATTTAAGAAAGATGTAAGGAGGTTTACTAAATTGATACCTGGAATGAATGATTTTTCCAAAAGGATAGGTTGGATAGGCTTTCTGGGCACTGCATCGTAGGAAGGATATATTGATCTCAAAAAGGATCAACAGCAGATTCATCAAAATTATACTGAGACTCAAAAGGATTATGACCTATGTACTAGGCTTATATTCACTTAGATATAGAACATTAAAGAGTGATCCAATTGAAATGTTTAAGATGATTAAAAGATTTGATAGGGTAGATGGAGCAAAGGGACATAATTTTAAATATAGGGTTAGATTGTTCAAGGTAATGTCAGGAAGCATCTCATCACGAAGAGGGCAATGAAAATCTGGAAATCTCTCCCCAAAAACTGCTGAGACCAAAGATCAATTGAAAATTTCCTGGATTTTTAAAAGCAAGGGTGTCAATTGTTATGGTATTAAGGTATAAATTAGCAATGATTTAAATGAATAGCAAAACAGATTTGAAGGGTTGAATGGCCCCCTCTTCCTATATTTCAACTGTGAAAGGTGAATAAGGAAAATAATTAACACAAACCATTCACAGACATTGGAATTCCCACACTTTCCCAGCCATTCTGAAGATCTGGGAACAGTTGACTGTTTGTTGATAAGCTCCAGCCTTCATTGCTCAGCAGCCACAAGTGGAAAAGAGTCAAAAATGTTCCATTTGTTACCAGAGGAAGTTAATTGCACTGGGAAGGGATTTGGCACTCGCCCTTGTGAATAGCAGCATTCTACCAAATATACAGGCCCTTTCTGTGGGAACGAAAGAGGAGCAAGTTGTGCTGACCATTCCATCTCCCCACCCCCCCCCTCCCCAGCCTCCAGCCCTCACACCAGATTGAATGTTTATATCAACCCCTGTTTTTAAAAACAAAACTATCTGTATTGCAAACATTACTTTATCATCATGAGTCAACAATTTATTGTTATAAATAATGCAAAAATCACTTTAATATTGGTAGATAATCTTTAAATTCAATGGTTGCCATCATTTCATTTGTTCAAAAACAAAGTTTCTACGTTTTAAGTTGAGTTGGACAACTGATATTTTAAATTAATTAAATAAGATTCAGGCCGTGGAATATTCAACACATGGAACAAGGAGGCAACAATTAGTCTGTTTCATGCATGGAGCGCTGCAGATCAGCAAGCTTTCACCACTAGAGTGGCTGAAACGTTAAGTAGGGTCAATTTCAGCACAGATTTTGGGGTCCCACATTCACTATCAGTGTCTGTTGGGAAATCATGGTATGCTATTCACAGTATCCAAAGTTTCATTCCCAGTGAATGTAAAGGTAGTCACAGGAGCAAGCTTGATGAATGAAAATATTATATTGACTTTTTTTTAAATTAGCTGATATTTCTATAGCACTTTTCACAGCCTTAGGATGTCATAAATTTGTCAGAGCAAAGTATTACTTTTGAATTAGAGTCTTGTGGGTAGGATTTTATGCTCCCCATCAGCATGTTTGAAGGCAGGGAGCTCATAAAATGCAATGGGTGACACACCCACTTCCTACCTGCCGGCCCCTGACCTGTCTCCCATTTTACAGAGGGCAGCGGAGACATCAGGTAGTATGGAAACCTTTTAGCTAACCCTTTTAGCACTGTTAGTGTCCTCTTAAGTGCCTCATTCCACCCTGGCATTATTTTACCCAAGAATCCTATTGATCTCAGTTTTGAAAATCCCACTGTCTGCCAGTGGGATTTTGGACAGAGAATTTCACATTTCCACTTCCTTTGTGTGAAAAAGTGCTCCTGATTTCCCTCCTGAATAATGCAGCTCCCCTTCCCAGACAACTCCTTTATTTGCTACTAAAATCATTCCAAATGGTCTATCCACCACTTGAACAATCCAGCACCAACAACATTTACTGTGAACATTTCATGGGACCGTGAAGTTTAATTTACATATATGTGATACAAATATATCCAAGCCAAAACAGTATTCTGAGATTAAATTGATTGGCGGGTGTTTATTCATTTCATGTTATTTGCTCTTTATTTTTATTTCAGTAATAACTTTCTGTTTTATTTATTATTCCTGGTATGGAGTAGGTGTTCTGAGCGGGTGAAGCAGTACCATTAGCCAAAATGGAAATTAATTTTATATTGGAGTTAAAAGTTCGAAGCGCTGCAAACCAAGCCAAGCTGTTGACTGGAAGCTTTAAATAGATGCTTATTATCTTTTTGGGGCCAAAATCGTCTTCTCCTTGAACCCAAATAGTTTCAGCTGTTCCCCGTGAAACAGAAATCATCTCTCTCCAGTTTTGTTTTAAAGGATTATGTCAGATGTGTGGCACAGACCATTCAGCCCAACAAATCCATGCTGGGCTTTATGCTCCACTCGAGATTCTTCTTGTCTTTTCTCATTTTTGTGTTCCCTTCTTCCTCATATACTTGTCTAGATTCCGTAATGCCTGTATAGCAGTGATGGGCAACCTGCAGGCCACGGGTGACTAGAAGCCCATCTGGGTTCTAAGTGCAGCCCACAATGCCCATAAGACATTGTGTTGACCATTTGCCAGATTCTGCTGATATATGTCTGTGTAGTCTTTTGTACCAGTATGACTGAAATGATTCATATGTAAAGCAGGGGCAAGTGAAGTGAGGTGTGTATTGATTGCTGACAACATTGGATACAGAGGGAGCACATGGGTCTCACAGTCAAAATACTTTCTTTGTTTTTATCATTTGAAGTTGATGACAGTTCTATTAATAAGTAAATGATTAAGTGTTTTCTATAACTCATTATGGAATATTCACTGTGTATTAAATGTATTTAATATTATTCATGGAGGTCATTATTAGTGAGCAAGCCTGATTTCAACCTTGTGGTGCACTGAGATGAAGGAGAGCCACTTGTGTCGCCTTCTTGATCTATGCTATTCACTACAAACAGTCTGTGGTAGAAAGTTCCACATATTTACCAATTTTTTTGGATGAAAATGTTTCTTATGATTCCCCTACTGGATTTCTCATTGGTGACCTTTAGTTATTCTCTTCCCTACATAAAGAAATATTCTATCTGTATCCACTCTATCAAAACCTTTCAGCATATTCAGGATCTCTATCTTTTTAAGAGAAAAGAGACCCATCTTCATTCCTTTCCTGATATTTCATCCAAACCTTCTCTGCATTTTCTCCAGTGCCTCTATATCCTTTTTATAATGTGGCAATCAGAACTGCACACGCTATTCTAAATGTGGTCCAACAAAGATTTGATATAGGTTCAGCATAGATCTTGAATTTTCAATTCTAGAAATAAAGCCTATAACTCTTGGCTTGCCTTTTTTATGGCTTTACTGAGTTGTGCCACAACATATAGTGATTGTTGTTTTCGTGCTCTTCGAGATCCGTTTGTTCTCTACTCCACCTATATGTGCACCTTCCAAGTAATAAGTGATTCCCCCCAATTCTTTCAATCAAAATGTACTAACTCATATTTATCTGTATTGAATTTAATTTGCCAATTATTTACTCAATTTGCCAATTTATTAACATGCCCCTCTCTCCATAATTGTTGCTATTCTCAGTATTAACTACGGCCCCATTTTGGTGTCATCGACAAATTTAGAAATTGTGTTCTAGATTCAAAAGCTCAAATTGTTAATGTAAATTATAAACAGCAGTGGTCCCAGCACTGATCTTTGTGGAATAGCATTTCACACTCATTGCCACTTTGAATAACTGACCTTTGATTCTCATTCTCTGCTTTCTATCTTTTACACTATCTTTTGCATCCCTTTTCAGTGCAAAAGAGTCTTCTGAAAATCCAGATAAATTACATGTACTGTATTACCATCGTCTACTCTCTCAGTTACCTCCTAAAAAGGAAACAGTACAGTTGGTCAAGCAAGATTTTTCCTTTTGAAATTCTTGTTGACTATTCATTATTGTATTTCTTATTTTAGATGTTCTTCAATTTTCTCCTTAATCAAAGTTCAATTCTTTTTCAACTACTGATGTTAAGCCGGTGGGCTTTAATTCCGAACATGTTCTGTCCCCCTTATATCTGGTGTAATCCCATACTTGAGTAGTAATGCCTCTTCCATAGTTCTTTTAAAACATGTAGATACAACCCAACTGCACCAGGAATTTTATCCTATGTTTGTTTAGCTTATTCAATATATCCCTTTTTCTATTTAAATGCAAATGATCTCATTAAGTGATGCCACCAGCAATGTCTATCTGTTCTACCTCCCTGGTAAATAACAAATCAAAATAATTATTTAATGTTTTTATCGTTACCTATGATATTATCCAATCTCTCTCTTCCTGATCCTATTCCTTTTTATTATTGATATGCTATTAATGTTTTGTTTATGCAAACTTAAAAAGGCCCTGATGGGAGTTATGGACAGGCCCCCTAGCAGTAGTCATGATATGACAGAAAATAGAACAGGAGATAGAAAAGGCACATAAAAAAAAGCAATATTACAATAATCATAGGAGACTTCAATATGTAGATGAACTAGGAAAATCAGGTAGGTAAAGGAATATCTAAAAGATAGTGTTTTTTGGAGCCGTTTGTGACAGAGCCTACTAGGGAACAGGCTATTCTGGATTTAATGATGTGTTATGAGGCAGACTTGATTAGGGAACTTAAGGTGAAGAAACCTTTAGGGAGCAGTGAGCACAATATGATAGAATTTACTCTGCAGTTTGAGAGAGAGAAAGTGATATGAGTATGTCATGGACTGATGTTTAAATATGGCATCGGTACGTTAGAACCTGCCGGCTGATAACAGACAGAAAAATCAGTCTACCAGGAGAGTTGGAGGAGAACTTGCCTCTTGGAGAAGAATTAATGAAGTTCCAAGCATTGAATGTGGTGCGGGATCCTGCCATTCTAATCAGTGACATAGGCACTGCCGGAACTGCCTACCACAGCACCTCAAATGGGAGAATTCTGCCCATAAGTTCCCTTTGCCTTCGTAATCATTTTTTATTACTTCTCTCCCTATACTCCTTCATACATTCCTTTGCTGGTCATGTATTAAATATGTTGCTTTTGAAATTTAACAAATATCCTTCTCCATTTTGTCTCAAATCTTATCATTTCGATATCTGGCTAGATTATACAGAAATGTCATTGCTGTAAAAGTGACCCTTTGTGAATTAGTTTGTGCTGACATATGGTGTATTATTTTCATTCAATAATTCAACATTTCTAATTCGGTAAAGTAATAAGAGCAGATATACTTGATATTAAAATGATGATAGAGCCTGTTCAGTGAGGCGTTACATTTGTCTTTTCAGCTCTGCAACCTGAAAGAAAGGAGCAACTTGCATTTATTGTAAATAGAATCTGGAATCAGGATTTCCAGGGTGTGACTCTTCCCCACACTGTCTTATGATATGTAATATGATTTAGCCAATCATACGTCTCCCAGACCGTTTTTTTAAAGTCTGGAGCTGATTCCCATATGGAAATAGCAATATCTGTCTCCCTCCCCCCACCACCACCAGCAGGGTTTACTACTGCTCCCCACCATCAGGAACAGGAGGCAAGTAGGGGGGTGGGGGCAAGAGGTATACCTCTTGAGTTCAGTATGCCAGCAATTGTGGGGTGTGCGGAGGTGTTTGCGCTCAGCAGGGGGAGGCTGGTGATGGGTGGGCTAGTGCACGTGCCATCTCCTCCCTAACAGATCAGTGCATGCACTGTGTCCCGCTCAGCTATCCTACCTCTCCAGCGAGATGAGGTCCCACTCTCTACTTAACAGCATGAATCTCTCTAAGGCACTTTGTGATGTATAGGATTGTCAGAGATTTGTTCAGGTAAGTAAGCCCAAAAAACAGGAGGGAACTTTTCTCACCCATTGGACACTTAGTTTTTTGTGGGGGAGAATCCCAGCCCAAGAATTTGGGGATTAGGAGCAGCTACTTGCAGGTAAATTGGCATTTAAAAGTGAAATACTGAGAGTTGATAGCCAATATGCTCTTCTAAGAGTGAAGGCAAGGGCAGCAAGTCCAGCAAACCCTGGATGTCAAGGGATATTGAGGATCTGAAAAAAAGGAGAAAGAGGAAGCATACAGTAGGTATAGAGCACTAAAAACAGGGAAGGCCCTTCAGGAGTATAGAGAGTAATGGATAAAGATGGGCCACAAAATATCATTAGAAGATAATCTTAATTAAAACCCCCAAGACATTAAGTATATTAAGAGCAAAAAGATAACCAGGAAAAGAGTGGGGATTACTCGAGATCAAAGGGGCATTCTGTGCGTGGAGCCAGAAGACATGGGAGAGATTTTCAATGAATACTTTTCATCTGTATTCACCGAGGGTGAAGTTCTACAGCATATTAAGATTAATAAGAATGGAGGTATTAGATGCTTCAGCTGGCATAAAGGTGCATAAATCCCCAGAGCTCAATGAGATATATACTAGGCTGCTGTGGAAGGCAAGAGAGGAGATTTCAGAGATCCTGACAGACATATTTAAACTTTCACTGGCAACAGTTAAAATGAAATAAATTTCATTTCTTTATTAATGATTAATAAATAATAAAGTTAAAATAAAATAAAATAAAATGGTGTGCCACAGGGCTCTGTACTAGGACCTCTTCTATTTGTGGTGTATATAAATGACTTGGAAGAGGGGGTAGGTGGTGTGATCAGCAAATTTGCTGATGACACTAAGATGATTGAATTGGTGGGTACTGAGGAGCAGTGTCTGGCAATACAACATGACATAGATAGGCTGGTAGATTGGGCAGATAGATGGCAAATGGAATTTAATCCGGATAAATGCGAGGTGATGCATTTTGGCCGGAATAATGTAGAGGGGAGTTATAGGATAAAAGGTAAAACTATCCGGAGCATAGAAACCTGGGGGTGCAAGTTCACAGGTCTCTGAAGGTGTCAGTACAGGTGGAGAATGTGGTAAAAAAAAGCGTATGGTATGTTAGCCTTCATAGGAAGGGGTATAGAATACAAGAGTAGGAGTCTGATGTTGCAGGTGTATAGAACGTTGATTAGGCCTCATCTGGAGTACTGCGTCCAGTTCTGGTCGCCGTGCTACAGGAAGGATGTAGAGGCCCTGGAGAGAGTGCAGAGGAGATTTACCAGGATGCTGCCTGGTATGGAAGGGCTGTCTTACAAGGAAAGATTGAACACACTGGGGTTGTTTTCCCTTGAAAGACGTCGGCTGAGAGGGGATCTATTAGAGGTATATAAGATTATGAGGGGTATAGATAGAGTAAATGGTGGTAAGCTTTTTCCACCATTAGAAATGGATAGAACGAGGGGTCACGGCCTCAGGGTGAGGGGGGCTATGTATAAGACGAATATTAGAGGCCAGTTTTTCACACAAAGGGTAGTGGGGGTGTGGAATGCACTGCCGAGTAAGGTGGTGGGAGCAGGCACGCTAGGGTTGTTTAAGGGTCTCTTGGACAGCCACATGAGCGGTCTGCAGATAGAGGGATATAGCAGGACTGTTTGAATATCGGGAGGACCAAATAGTAGTAGACTATCTTTTAGTTTCGTCTCGGGAATGTCTTAGTTTTTTTTAGCATGTTTAATTAAGTCTTATTTGTTTCCGCAGGCAATTCGGTCCACCTTGTTGACCAACAAGGGGCATGCATGCGGCATGTCGTGCGAGAGCTGCTCTTGGAGGTTGCTTCAGGAGTTGCCTAGTGCTTCACGTCGTCAGTGTATGCTTAAACTGGACCATCTGATGGGCAACGTGACAGCTCAGAGACTATCGCTGTTGCTGTGCAGACACATGGATTTGGGCCTGTGTCTGCGGGAGTTTGCGCGTTCTCCCCGTGGTTGCGTGGGTTTTCTCCGGGTGCTCCGGTTTCCTCCCACATCCCAAAAATGTGCTCTTAGGCTGATTGGGTAACAAATTGTCCCTATATTGGTCCCTATATGGGAATCTTCAACAATAGGCATAGCCTAAAGACAAGGATATGTCATTAGGACGTTGGGACGGCGGCGTGGGCTCGTTGGGCCGAAGGGCCTGTTTCCCGTGCTGTGTTGCTCTTTGTTCTTTGTTTTGTTCTTTGAAGTGGAATGCCAGTGTTGGGCTGGGATAAACACAGTAAGAAGTCTCACAACACAAGGTTAAAGTCCAACAGGTTTATTTGGTAGCACAAGCCACTAGCTTTTAAGAGCACATCAGGTGAGTGGGAGTTCTGTTCACAAATAGGGCATATAAAGACACAAACTCAACTTACAAAATAAATGGTTGGAATGTGAGTCTTTACAGGTATTCAAGTCTCAAAGGAACAGACAATGTATGAATAAAGAATGTTAAGCACAGGTTAAAGAGATGTGTATTGTCTCCAGCCAGGACAGTTAGTGAGATTTTGCAAGTCCAAACAAGTCATGGGGGTTAGAGATGGTATGACATGAACTCAAGATCTTGGTTGAGGCTGTCCTTATGTGTGCGGAATTTGGCTAATCAGTCTCTGCTCAGCAACTCTGTGTTGCCGTGTGTCATGAAGACTGCCTTGGAGAACGTTCACCCGAAGATCAGAGGCCAAATGCCCCTGATCACTGAATAGGATCCCCAATAGGAAGAGAACATTTTTGCCTGTTGATTGTCGAGCAGTTTTCATTCATCCATTGTCATAGCATCACATGATCTCTCCAGTGTACCATGCTTTGGGATATTCTTTCCTGCAATGTTTTGGGTAGACAATGTTGGCCAAGTTGCAAGTGTATGTACCAGTATGGTATTCTCACGTGAGGTGATGGCATCCGTGTTGATGTTCTGGCACATCTTGCAGAGGTTGCTGTGGCAAGGTTGTGGTGTTGAGGTCACTGTTCTCCTGAAAGCTGGTAGTTTGCTATGGACAAATGGTCTATTTGAGGCTGTGCGGTTGTTTGAAGGCAAGAAGTGAGGGTGTGGAGGGATCTTGTTGAGATGTTGTCTTCATCAATGATATGTTGAAGGCCCTGGAGAAGATGTTGTAGTTTCTCTGCTTTGAGGAAGAACTGGACGACGAAGCGTATTCTGTCCGCCGTGTCCTGTGTTTGTCTTCTGAGGAGGTCAGTGTGGTCGACCGATGAGTTGAGTTGAGCAACACTTCTTGTTCTTATGAGGGCATCTTTTAGTATCTGGAGGTATCCATTGCGATCCTCCTCGTCTGAGCAGATCCTGTGTATACAGAGCGCTTCTCTGTAGAGGATGGCTTCTTTAATGTGCTTAGGGTGGAAGCTGGAGAAGTGGACCCTCATGAGGTTATCCATGGGCTTGTGGTACACTGAAGTGCTGAGATGACCGTCCTTGATGGAGCTGCATATGTCCAAGAATGCAGCCGATTCCGAGAGTAGTTCATGAGTCTGATGGTGGAATGGAACTTGTTGATTTCATCATATAGTTGTTTCAGTGATTGTCTTCGTTGTCCAGTACGTGCCCGGAGTGGAGAAGCTATAACATCTTCTCTAGAGTCTTCAACATGTCATTGATGAAGATGAACATCTCGCCAGTCTTCTCCACACCCCCACGTCTTTCGTTTAAACAACAGCACAACCTCAAACAGACCATTGTCAGCAGCAAACTACCCAGCCTTCAGGAGAACAGTAACCACAACACCACACAACCCTGTCACAGATGCCAGATCATCGACACAAGTGCCATCATCTCATGTGAGAACATCATGCACCAGGTACATGGTACTTTGGCCAACATTGTCTATCTGATACTCTGCAGGAAAGGATGTCCTGAGACATGGTACACTGGGGAGACCATGCAGATGCTACAACAATGTATGAATAAACACAGCTCGAAAATCACCAGGCAAGAGTGTTCTCTTTCTGTTGGGGAACACTTCAGCGATCACGGGCATTCGGCCTCTGATCTTCGAATAAGTGTTCTCCAAGCGTTCTCCAAGCCTTCACGACACACATCAACACAGAGTTGCTGGGCAGAGATTAATAGCCAAAATCCGCACATATGAGGACGGCCTCAACCAGGATCTTGGGTTTATTTTGCATTATCTGTAAACTCCACGATTTGCCTGGGCTTGCAAAATTTCACTAACTGTCCTGGATGGAGACAATGCACATCTCTTTAACCTGTGCTTAACCCTCTCTCCACTCATATTGTCTGTACCTTTTAAGAGTTGATTACCCTTTAAAGACTTGCATTCCAACCATTTTGTAAATTGAGTTTGTGTCTTTACATGCATCATTTGTGTACAGAACTCCCACTCACCTGATGAAGGGGCAGCACTCCAAAAGCTTGTGCTATCAAATAATGCTGTTGAACTTTAACCTGGTAAAATGCCAGATGACATGAGGATAGTTAATGTGATACTGCCATTCAAGAAGGGCAACAAAGAATAAGTCAGACTAGTTTAACATCATTGGTAGAGAAATTCTTGGAAAAAATTTTGAAGGACAGGATTAATCAACACCTGGAAAGGCAAGGATTGATCAGGAATAGTCAGCATGGATTAGTTGGTGAGAGATTCTGTCTAACCTATGAAAAGGTAACTAAATATGTTGATGAGGGTAGTGCAGTTGATGTGGTTTACATGGATTTCAGTGAAGTCTTTGACAAGGTCCAACAAGTAAGGCTGGTCCAAAAGATTAGAGCCCATTGGATCCAAGGCAGTTTAAAATTTATTAGTGTCACAAGTAGGCTTACATTAACACTGCAATGAAAGTATTATGAAAATCCCCCAGTTGCAGCACTCTGGCATCTGTAGGGATACACTGATGGAGAATTTAGCTTGGCTAATCAACCTAACCGGCACTTTTTCTGGACTGTGGGAGGAAACTGGAGCACCTGGAGGAAACCCACACACAGGGAGAACGTACAGACACGGGGAGAATGTGCAGACTCTGCACAGTCTCTTGACCTAAGAGTCAAACCAGTATCCCTGGTGCTGTGAGATAGCAATGCTAACCATTGTGCCAATTTGGCAAATTGGATCCAAAACTGGGTTGCTTATTGGAGACAGAGTGATGGTGGAAGGCTTCTTTTGGTGACTGGAAGCCTCTGACCAGCAGCGTACCACAGAGATCTATGCTGGGACCCATGCTGTTTGTTATATACTTTAATGACTTGGATATGAATGTAGAAGGTATAATTAGTATGTTTGCAGAGGATATGAAAATTGGTGTTGTTATTGATAATCTTAGACTACAGACAGATATTGACGAGCTGATAAGCAGAGCAATGGCAGATGAAACTTAATCCTGATAAGTGTGAGGTGGTGTATTGTGTACAAGTCTATAGATCTCTGAAGGTAGCAGCACAGTAGATAGGGTAGTGAAGAGAACATACGGAATGCTTGCGTTCATTAGTCTGGGCATAGAATAGAGGAGCAGAGAGGTCTTGGTACAATTTTATAAAACAGTGGTTAAGCCATAGATAGAGTATTGTGTACAGTTCTGGCCACCACACAATTGCAAGGACGTGATTGCACTGGAGAAGGCACAGAGGAGATTCACCGGGATATTGCCTGTGATAGGAGAGATTAGATAGGTTGTACTTGTTTGTTTTTCCTGGAGCAGAGGTGGCTAAGGGGGAATCTGATAGAGACATAGATGGTATAGATTATAAGAATCTTTTCTCCTTGGCAGAGGCATCTAAGACCAGAGGGCATAGATTTAAGGTGAGGTTTAAGTGATTTAGAGAGGACCTGAGGAAATTCTCTTTCATCCCAAGTGTGATGGAAATAAGGAATGTGCTACCTGAGAGGGTGGTGGAGGCACATTTAAGAAGCATTTGGATGAGCAGTTAAATTGTCAAGGCATAGCGGGCTATGGTCCAAGTGCTGGTAAATGGGATTAGTATTTGATGGATAGCATAGACATGGTGGACTGAAGTGTCTGTTTCTGTGCTGCATGGCTATATCTCTACATATCCTCTCTCAGTTTTCTCTTTCAAGAGAGAAAAACCCAGGATTGTCAATCTTTCCTCTAATCTCATCCCCTTAAGTTCAGTAATTGACTTTTTCTGTTCTCCTTCCAACATCTGAATATTCTTTTCTGTAGCCTCTCCAATCACAGAATATCCTTTTCAGTACCCCCTCCAATCAGTGAATACTTATCTCTGTATGACAGCCAATAACTTATTATTCTTTTTGAAATGGGGAGATCAAAACTCCAGATGTGGTATCACTACAGCCAAATGCAGTTATAGAATGACCCCTCTGGATTTATACGTTAAGACCCTAGCTATGCATCCCAACATTCTGTTTGCTTTCTTAACAGCCTGGGAACATTGTGCTGATGGTTTTAATAAGCTGTCCAGTAAAACCCCCAAGAAGTTCCAAAACATCTGCCTGTAATTTGATGTAATAGGCCCTATGCTCAGCAAAAAGGGGTGGGGATGTATTTGTGGCCAATAATTTGTGTCATCTCTGACTGAAACTGTTATAGTTACCACAGATTCAGTGAAAAATTGACAAAAAGAAACTCTCCTAAATATTTAGGTATAATTGCTTTATGAAGATAAATTACCAAGCGCATAGTTCAGAATAATCCCCAACACTTCTCTCAATGTTCTGAGTAATGTTTCTGAAAGCCTCTTTCCTTATTGGTTTCTCTCCACCCCAACTCCCACCTTCTGAGCTCTTGCTGTGCCTCTTTAAATGGAAACCTACCTTTGTTTAGGCCTCCCAAAGAGTCCTATTAACAATTTGCATTTCAATAAGGTCTCTGACGGTGCCCAAATCTTGCTCTGAAACCTCTCATTTTAAGTCAGAGCAAGTTTTAGACATGTAGACAGTTTGAAGCTTTTGGGCGTAATTTCTATCATTCAAGAGTGTAAATAGTCTGGTCCCAATGGAAATCAGTACCTGGCGAGAGACCATCCTGGGACAGGAGTTTTGATGGCAGGAAGTCTCTACTGGAAACGTCGTGGTTAAAGTCAAAGATGAGGGAAGGGATGGCCAAGAGAAGAGTCTGGTTTCGTTGTGGACTTGATGGAGCACTTCTCCCTCACCTGTCGGTCTACAAGGAAGCAAAAGCATCTTTTTTAAAAGTACATGCCTAGTTCACTTGAGCATCCTGGAGGACATGATCTGAAATTAAAATGTCATCTGGGGTTCTATTGCAGGCAGAGGAATTCAAAACTTGCATTTCAGTGAGCCCCCCCTCCCCCACCGCCAGAAGCAGATGGCATTGAAGGGGAAGTGTAAAATTGCTTGGCATTTCTTTTGTGATCCCACCTGACCTGATCCAGATGCAATCTCACAATGGTAACCCATCTCTTCCAGGACAACACCCCAACACCTGATAGCGCACAAACTGGCACCTTTCTCCTGGTTGGATCCCGTGGCCCATGTGGCCTAGGGATTCTCTGGGAGGCTAGAGAGGAGATTGCAGAGCCTTTGGCTTTGATCTTCATGTTGTCGTTGGCTACAGGTATAGTGCCGGAAGATTGGAGGATGGCAAATGTTGTCCCTTTGTTCAAAAAGGGGAGTAGGGACCATCCTGGAAATTATAGACCGGTGAGCCTGACTTCTGTTGTGGGCAAAGTCTTGGAAAGAATTATAAGGGATAGGATTTATAAGCATCTAGAGAGAAATAAATTGATTAGGGATAGTCAGCACGGTTTTGTGAAGGGTAGGTCGTGCCTCACAAACCTTATTGAGTTTTTTGAAGAGGTGACCAAAGAGGTAGATAAGGGTAAGGCAGTTGATGTAGTGTATATGGATTTTAGCAAAGCGTTTGATAAGGTTCCCCATGGTAGGCTACTGCAGAAAGTGCAGATGCATGGATTGAAGGTGATTTAGCAGTTTGGATTAGGAATTGGCTAGCTGATAGAAGACAGAGGGTGGTGGTTGATGGGAAATATTCAACCTGTAGTGCAGTTACAAGTGGTGTACCTCAAGGACATTCCAACATTGTGGAACCACTGATATCTCTCGAAAACAAATTTTAAGCAAATGAATTTTAAAAAATGCAAATAACTAAACTCATATGTGTTGCCAAAGTTTAGGAGAAGTTTCGTCACCATCACACAGGGCGGCACAGTGATTAGCCTTGCTGCCTCACAGCGCCAGAGAGTCGGATTCAAATCCACCCTTAGGCCACTGTCTGTGTGGAGTTTGCGCATTCTCCCCATGTCTGTGCGGGTTTCCTCCAGGTGTTCCGGCTTCCTCTCTCATCCAAAGATATGCTGGTTAGGTGCATTGGCTATGATAAATTCTCCTCAGTGTACCCAAACAGGTGCCAGAGTGTGGCAACTAGGGGATTTTCACTGCAACTTCAATGCAGTGTTAATTTAAGCCTACTTATGACACAAACGAATAAACAATGTAAGCAGTAAAAGGGTAATAAGTGAAATCAACTGCACACTTACCCCACCCTAGAATTCCAAGACCATTCACCATTGTTGTATGAGAATCTGTCCCTACCACGCTGTCGGGGAACAAAACGTCTCTTAGATCAAACACGACGCGAGACAGGTATTCGAGGTTTACTTGGTGCACGATTCCACTTCCTGGAAGCACCACGATCACATTCTGAAATACTTTGGAAGCCCACTGCATCAAAAAAGAATGGGGAGGGGGAGAAAACAGTGGGAAAAAATATACATTTAAAAATCAATCCATTGCGTCACAGAACAGTTGTCAATATTGTTTTTAACCATTATTTTCACGTTCTCTAATTTGATTTGCTTCAAATTAGAGTGTGCCTCTGCCTTTACACATTTTACCTCACTTGCCCTCTAAAATAATGAATTTATTACAAAGTGGTATACCTCAAGGATCTGTTTTGGGGCCACTGCTGTTTGTCATTTTTATAAATGACCTAGATGAGGGTGTAGAGGGTTGGATTAGTAAATTTGCTGACGATACCAAAGTGGGGGAGTTGTAGACAGCGAGGATGGATGTTACAGTTTGCAGAGGGACATAGATAGGTTGCAGAGCTGGGCCGTGAGGTGGCAAATGGAATTCAATACGGATAAGTGTGAGGCGATTCACTTTGGTAGGAATAACAGGCATATGAAATATAGGGCTAATGGAAGGACCCTTAATAGTGTTGTCAAGCAGAGGGATCTTGGGGTACAAGTACATAGCTCTTGAAAGTTGGCACCCAGGTTGATAAAGTTGTTAGGAAGGCGTACAGTGTGTGTTATCTTTTATTGGTAGAGGGATTGAATTTAGGAGCCGTGAGGTTACGTTATAACTGTACAAAACTCTGGTGCGGTCGCACTTGGAGTATTGCGTACAGTTCTGGTCACCACATTATAAGAAAGATGTGGAAGCATTGGAAAGGGTGCAGAGGAGGTTTACCAGGATGTTGCCTGGTATGGAGGGAAGACCTTATGAGGAAAGACTGAGGGACCTGAGGTTATTTTAATTAGAGAGAAGAAGGTTACGCGGTGACCTAATTGAGGCGTATAAGATGATCAAAGGACTGGATAGGGTGGATAGTGAGAGTCTTTTTCCTCGGATGGTGATGACCAACACGAGGGGACATAACTTTAAATTAAGAGGTGGTAGTTGTAGGACGGATGTCAGAGGCAGGTTCTTTACACAGAGGGTGGTGAGAGCGTGGAATGCCCTGCCTGCAGCAGTTGTGGACTCGCCTACTTTGGGGCATTCAAATGTTCGGTGGATAGGCATATGGATGATATTGGAATAGTTTAGGTTAGAGGGTCCGCTGGCCGGCGCAACATCGAGGGCCGAAGGGCCTGTACTGCGCTGTAATGTTCTATGTTCTATGTACACCTGGCTCCTTAAAACGGCCTTGCTACCACAGCAGCTATTAAATCAATCAGTTGAGTATCTATCTGACCAGTTGATGAAGGGAAAGACAAATATCATTCATCACTTCATTGTGATAAGTGACTGGAGGGCCCCTCCTACAACAGCATTCTGATACAAACAAAATTTGAGGGCCTCCTATTCATGATAGAGTAAGATACCTGAGTGTAGAGAGCATCTTGAAATGGTTACTTCCAAATTTATAGGGCAATTACATCTTTACAGGAAGATTATAAGCGGAGGAAAATAGTTATTGGAATAATTCAGCTCAGTGGGATTCACTTTAGATTGTGTACAAAAGCCAGCACAGTGAAAGAGGGTCCCACACTATTTTGATGTTTACAGATTTCCAGTTAGGTCTTGTTTTTTTTTTATTCTTTCATGTGATGTGGGCATTGCCAACATTTGATTTGATTTATTAAATAAATTTATTAAAGGGTGGATGGTGCCAAGTGGTTAGCACTGCTGCCTCACAGTGCAAGGGGATCCAAGTTCAATTCTGGCCTTGGGTGACTGTCTGTGTGGAGTTTGCACATTCTCCTTGTGTCTGTGTGTGTTTTCCGGGGTGTGTATAGGGTATCAGGGAGGGATAGTACCTTTGGTGGATGAAAATGTAGCATCCTTTCAGGGCAGTTTATCCATCCTTTGTCCCCATCTGGCACTCAGCTCTCACCTGTGGTTCCCTGTAGTTGTTTGCATGCACCAGTGGCCACACTCCGAGCAATGGCCTCAACAAGCTGGCTAAACCAGATGAGGGTAGCCAACAGGTCTCAACTCTTGATAAGATGTCTATCCCATATCTGTGAAGATAGACTCTGGCGGATTGAGCGGATGAGACCAGTGGAAGGTCCAATGGTCAAGAAGGTGGTCTGTGCAAGCGTCGTGGAAAGCAAAGAGCAGGACAAGAAACCTGGTCATTCACTGTGCCTAGCCCCACTTCCAGCCATCTTGACTCTTGTCTTGCTACTGGATCTAGATGGGAATTGGGAAGAGAGAGTGAGGCTGACGCTGCGCAACTCTCCCTCACTTTAATCCAAATTAAATGCTAATTTCAACACCATCAACATCATCAGTGTCCTGTTCAAACCTTAAAGTCCTATTGCGATGGACAAGTAATAAAGCACTAGGAGCTGTAGTCACGGACCTGCACGCAGGTCTAATGGTCATTTTCCACTGACCGAAGCAGCAGTGAACTCAGCGTCTACCTAGGCAACTGAGCAGTCCTCTTCAGGATGCACTGCTCACCTCTTAGAAAAAGATGCCCTAAACATTGCCTGTTTCATTATACCCTGGCTTAACACAGCTGGCGGGGATCCCATCTTGCGATCGAACAAACAAGATAAAACACAAGGTGACACTGCTCACCATTGGCACTTGGAATGTGCGCACGCTTTGGGACAACCCTACAGCAGATAGACCAAAGAGAAGAACAGCCTTAGTTGCCAGAGAGCTTGAAAGATACAACATTGATATTGCGGCCCTGAGCGAAACTCATCTTACCAACATAGGTCAGAAACTGGGGTGGATACACATTTTTGAGTGGTCATGGCAGGGATGAGCTTGTGATGCTGGAGTTGGATTCACCCTCAGGAGTCACCTTGTTCAGAAACTTGATAGTCTACCCAAGGGTGTGAACGACTGGCTTATGACATTATAGCTTCTGCTACAGAATAAATGTCAAGCTATCCTGATCAGCGCCTATGCCCCCACAATGAACAACCCAGACGAGATGAAAGACAAGTTCTACAAAGAACTAAACACCCTACTATCGGCAGCGAACAATACTGACAAGCTGATCTTGTTTGGCGATTTCAATGCAAGAGTAGAGTGTGACTCTGCAATCTGGCAGGGAGTCACTGGGGGATATGGAGTGGGCGAGTGTAACAATAGCGGCCTACTCTTAATGGAGACTGTGCAGCACACGACCTCCTCATCACCAACATCTGCCTACCCATAACAGGATCTCCTGGATGCACCCCCCCCCACCCCACACACACACACACACACACACCCTCCCCCCGTAAACATTGGCATCTTATCAACTGTGTTATTGTCAGGAGAAAAGACAGGCAGGATGTCAGAGTAACCAAGGTCATGTCTGGTGCTGACTGCTGGACAGATCACAGGCTTATTGTCTCTAAAGTGAGGCTCGGCATCAGACTCAAGGCGACCAGAAGGAAGCAAGGTTATGAAAAGAATCAATGCAGCCAAGCTAAAGAACCCCAGCATAGCTTCAGCACTGGCTGAATACTTAGAAATCAAGCTTGCTGACTTACACCTTGCAGGACACTGGGAATGCTTCAGGGATGTTGTCCATTCATCTGCACTGAAGATGCTTGGGCCTTCCACCCACAAGCAGCATGATTGGTTTTATGAGAATGATGAGGAGCTACAAGTTCTATTTGTTGAAAAGCACAGTCTTCATCTGGCCTGTCAGAATGACCCATCATCAGCTGCCAAGAAAAATGCTTTTATCAGTGCTCGCAGGACAGTCCAGAATAAACTTACGTAAAATGCAGAATGCCTAGCTGTGCACCAAGGCAGATGAAATAGAGGTATACCCTGACAGAAGTGACTTGAAACATCTCTATGAAGCTCTCAACACTCTCTATGAACCTCAATCTCTCAGGAGTCCCCCTCTCCTGAGCACAGAGGTACAAATCTCATCACAGAGAAGGCTCAGATCCTGCAGAGGTGGGTTGAACACTTTGAAGTCGTCCTCAACCTATTGTCATATAACGATGAGGCAATAGACAGGATTCCCCAGGATGTTATCAACAGCACCATGGATGACCCACTGGTAGTAGCTGAAGTCATGAAAGCTGTGAGCCAGCTATCCAGTGGCAAAGCCCCAGGGGCAAATGCCATACCCCCAGAAGTCTATAAAGCTGCTGGTCGTGCATTTATCAAGAAGCTCACTGAGTTGTTCCAATCCTTTTGGAAGCAAGGATCCATTCTTCAGGAACTTAAAGATGCTTCCATCGTACACCTCTACAAGAGGAAGGGCAATCGGCAAGTATGCAACAGCCACTGCTCTCCATCACAGGAAAAACCCCCACAAGAATCCTGCTAAATCGTCTGGTCACTCATCTGGAGCTAGGCCCTGCTTCCAGAGTCGGATTGACTTCCGCAAAGGTCATGGGACTACTGACATGATGACTTTTGCTGCATGCCAACTACAGGAACAGGATTGCGAGCTCTACACAACCTTAGTGGACCTCGCAAAACCCTTCAACATTGTTACCCGACAAGGCCTGTGGAGGATCATGTCAAAATTCAGCTTCCCTCCCCCAAATTCATTCAGATGGTATGCCAGTTCCATGATGTCATGATGGCCAGAGTACTGGATAGCAGAGAATCCTCTGAGGCATTCCCAGTCATCAATGGTGTCAAACGGGGCTATGTGCTCACACCCACACTGTTCAGCATGATGTTTACTGCCATGCTGAAGGATGCCTTCCAGGACAATGTTGCTGTAATCAGTCTCAAGTACACAGTAAGTGGGAAGTTCTTCAACCCTGAGAGACTTCAAGCTATTATCAAAGTGAAAGAGACTGTTCTGAGAGATTTCTTCTTTGCCGATGACTGCGTCCTGTATGCTGGCTCAGAGCCAGAGATGCAAGTCAGAATGGAAAATTTTCCATGGCTTGTGACAACTTTGGACTCACCATCAACATTAAAAACACTGAAGTCATGCACCAGCCTGCTGCTCCTCATGCACCGTACACAGAACACAATCAAAGAGCAGAAACTACAGGCAGTGGACCAGTTCACTTACCTTGGCAGCACCTTCTCCCAAGCAGTGACTATTGATACAGAAGTTAACTGCAGAATAGCAAAAGCAAGTTCTGCTTATAATAGACTACGTACAGGAACGTCAAGGAATCAGCAACAAAACTGAAGGCCTACAGCACCGTGGTAGGCATACCGTCCTGTATGCCTTGAAACGTGGACTGTGTATCAAAGGCATGCAAGACAGCTCAATCATTTCCACATGACTTGTCTTTGCAGTATATTGCGCACACCTTGGCAAGACAAAGTACCAGACACTGAAGTTCTCTCTAGATCAAGTCTACCATCAGTCTATACTCTACTGATGAGAGTGCAGATCCGATGGGCAGGTCATGTCATCCGTATGTCAGATGAGCACATACCTAAGTAGCTCCATTTTGGGGAACTCTCTGCAGGAAGACACTCACATGGAGGGAAGAAGAAATATTTCAGAGACACACAAGGCCTCCCTGAAGTCGCTTGACATTACCACAACCACCTGGGAAACGCTGATACAAAACTGCCTATCTGGCGCTGCCTCATCCACAAAGGCTGTCAAGGTCATGAAGGAAGGTGTATTGCTGAAGCACAACTTAAACATGAGCTATGCAAGTCCAGAGCCACCAGCACAACAACTACAATGTCTACGCAAGACTGTCCAACATGTGTCAGGACATTCTGTGCCTGAATTGGTCTGATCAGTCATCTTCGGACACATTGCAACCAGCTTCAAAATGATTATTTGTATCGAGGTCTCATCAATGACAATGGATGAACAACAACAACATGTGGGCTTCCTGTTACACTCCAAAGATGTGCAGGTTGATTGGCCATGCTAAATTGCCCCATAGTGTCAGGGGGACTAGCAGGTTAATATGTGGGTTTATAGGGATAGGGCCAAATGGCCTTTTTCTGCACTGTAGGGATTCTATGATTATTGTCACATATACTAATATACAGTGAAAAATATTGTTTCTTGCGCTCTATGCAAAGTATACCGTACATAGAATAGGAAAGGAGAGGATACAGAATGTAGTAAGTGTTTAAAAGAGTTAGAATAGTGTTTTAGAAGCATAGATTACGAGCAAAAGATAGAATTAGAGGACATGCTGGACACTGCTTGCAAGAAGTCACCTTAGTCAGTGCCATTTTGGATTTTTTTTTATTTCTCCATCCCTAATTGCCCTTGAACTATGGCTTGCAAGACCATTTCAGAATGCAGTTAAGAGTCAACCATATTGCTGTGGGTCAGGATTCACAGGTAGGCTAGACCACGAATGACTGCCGAGATTTTATAGACAAGTCTCTGGAATGGAGATTGAACTCCTAATCTTCTAAGTCAATTGTAATTCATGATTGACACTTAATACTGTAGTTGGGAAGTGCCCACTCTATCCAGTATATTGAAAGCTGTTGTAATAAGTCATTAATGCCATTGCCATAAATTGGTTTAAGTGGTTTATTTGATATTGAGCAGGAAACCCATATAACTTCCTAATTATTAGCATAAAACTAGCATCTCTTTCGTGACTGGAAATTTTTTTGACATTTTCCTTCAGTTTACTCTGAAAACATGATTCTCATTGTCCTACACTGGCGTTTCTTACAGAAGCTCAAGGTACAATTTTATAATATGATTTGGTATAATGTTGATTTCTACAAAGTTTATTTTTTTTGCTTCTCATTCCAAAATAGCTCTGAATAATTTTGAGACGTGTCATGTCCTAAGTGTAGCAAGCTCAGGAACAATAGGTAACTTTGGACCTAAACTTCAATCTCTCCACTGCAGGGGTTTTCTGAGCCTTATTTGTTGTAGACTAATTGTTAGACACAACTTGTAACCTCATAACCACCACATTCCCCACTCTACCATCAAGAAGAGTGCAGGAAGGCACGCCAGGAGCAGCACCAGGCATTCATAAAATGAGGTGTCACTCTGGAGAAGCTAAAATAAAGGACTACTTGTGTGCCAAACAGTGTGAATAATTTGTGATTGAAAGAGTGAAACAACCCACAATCAGGATCAGGATTAAGCTCTGCAGTCTTGCCATATCCAATCATGAATGGTGAACAATTAAGCAGCTTGTTGGAGGAGAAAGCTCCGCAAATAACCCATCCACGATGATGGGCAAACCTAGGACATCAGTACAAAGATAAATCTGAAGTATTTGCAACAATCTTCATCAAGAATTGCTGAGTGGATGAGGTCCACAATATCAGAGATGACAGTCTTCAGCCAATCTGATATTCTCCACATGATATTAAGAAATGGCTGAAGGCACTGGATAGTGCAGAGATTCTGGACTCTATAACAATATTCTGACAATAGTATTGGTGACCTGTGCTCCAGAACTTATCGCACCCCGACCAATCCTTTCTAGTAGAGCTACAACACTGGCATGTACCTGACAATGTGGAAAATTGTTCAAGTATGTCCTGTATACAAGCAAGAAAGACAAATCCAATGTAGCTAATTACTGTCCCATATATCTACTCTTGATCATCAGTAAAGCAATGGAAGGGGTCTACAAAGCACTAGCTTAGCAAGAACCTGCTCACTGACACTCAACTCCTGACCTCAGAAATGGACAAAAGAGCTGAATTTGTGAGGTGAGATGAGAGTGACTGCCCTTGACATCAAGGCTGCATTTGACTGAGTGTGGCATCAAGGAACTCAAGAAGACTAGAGTCATTGAGAATCAGGAGGAAAATCTCTGTTGGTTAGAGTCATAACTGGCACAAAGATGATTGTAGTTGATGGAGGTTAGTCATCTCAACTCCAGGACATCATTGAAGAAGTTCATCAGGATAGTGTCTGTGGCACTATCTTTAACTGCTTCTATAATAAAGGTCAGAAGTGAGAGATGTTCATTGATAATTGCACATATGTTCAGCATCATTCAGCCACACATATACCAGGCAATAACCATCTCCAGTAAGAGAGAATTCAACCATCTTCTGTTGACATTCAAAGGCATTACCATCACTGAATCCCTTACTGTCAACATCCTGGGGCAGTTCAACTGAAAACTAAATTGGTCAAGCCATATAAATATTGTGGCTACATGAACAGATCACTCCAGGAATTGTGCACCTTGTCACTCATCTTGTGATTCCCAAAGCCTGTCCATAATCTACAAAGCACAAGTTAGAAATGTAATGGAATACTTTCCATTTTCTTGGATGAATACAGTTCTAGCAATACTCAAGAAACTTGACTTCATCCAGAACAAAGCAGTCTGTTTGATTGACACCACCTCCACCATCCACTCCCTACACCACTAATGCAAAGTGACAGCAGTGAGCATCATCTATAAGATGCAGTGCAGCAACTCACTAAGGCTACTTTGACAGCATCTTCCAAACTTGATATTCTTACTACCAAGAAGAATAAGGACAGTAGATGCATGGAAACATCTGCAAGTTCCTCTCCAAGTTACATACCACCTTGATTATGAACTCAATCATCATTATTTCACTGTCACTGGGTCAAAATCCTGGAACTCTCTTCCTGACAGCACTGTCGGAGCATCTACACCATATGGGCTGCAGCTGTCAAGAAGGTAGCTCACCACCACTTTCTCAAAGGCAATAGGAATGGCCAATAAAAATGGCTTAGTCTACATCATGTGAAAGAATTTTTAAAAACTCATTGGGAGAGAGAAATAAATTTGTTCATCATTTCTATACTACAGAGCTCCCTCCATATCGAGCATTAGCCTTAATTTGTGCCGACTGGGAATCCACAACTTTCTGGCTCAAAAGCAGAAGACCACCATTGAGCTCCCAAAAGGCTGTAGAATTTTGAATAGATTGTCAGCAAAGTTCGGTTTCAGCTCCATCCTACAATAGCCAGATAGATAAATAACCTGTTTGGAAACATATTGGAGCCAGGTAATTCACCCTTACATTTTGATAGTAATTTTCATGGATAAATCAAATTGTCCCCAATTTAAAATTCTCATTCTAATGTGTTAATCGGCTCTTTGTCTCCCTCCACACCACCTTAAACACCTCCACTTCTCCACCAATATCTTCTCCTTCAAAATCATTCTTAAATTGAACTTTCAGTCACCACTTTCAAGGTGGATCACACTCTGAAACGCCATGGAACATTTTTGCACTTAGTTGATGTTAGTGGCCTGTTGCCAGTGATGGCAATCACAGCCTGCTCCATACTGTACCAGATCTCATCTGGGTTCAGTTGATACCACACATTTCTAAGTTTGCCCTGCCTGACTTTATGTGCCTTTGCCCCTCCCACATGGCCATGCTAAGTGTACCAATTCATACACTATTAGACAGCACAGAATGAGGCCATTCAACCTACTGTTCATGTGCTGGCTCTTTAAAAGCACTTTTCAATTAGTTTCAATCTTTTTCCCATATTCCTGCAATTTTCTCTTTTTCAAATATTTGTCCAATTCCCTTTCAAAATTATGATTGAATCTGCTTTCACCGTGCTTTCAAGAAATGCATTCCAGACCACAAAATTTGCTGTGTAAAAAAAAAAATTCCTCTGATTTTTTTTTGCCAATTGTCTTAACTCTATGTCCTCAGGTTACTGGTGTCCCTGCCAGTGGAAATAGTTTGTCTCTATCTAATCTTTCAAATCCTCATACAATGCTTAACACTTCCATTAAATCTATGCTCCAAGAAGAATAGCCCCATCTTCTCTAGTCTTTCTGCACAACTCAAGTCCCTCATTCCGGGTACCATACTCTTCTGCACCTTCTCCAAGTCTTGACTTCAGTCCTAACGTGCAATGTTGCCAACCTTTCAGGATTTCTCTAGAGCCGCCAGGAATTAAAAAATAATCTTCTGGACTCTGCTGTGACCAACTAATTTTCTCTGAGCAATGTTGTTTGTTAGTTATAAAAATATTAGAGATTGGAAAAAGGCCGCTTGACTGGGTGGGCAGCTAAAGGCGGAGATCATGCAATGAAACCTCCCGGAATACTTTCAGTCCAAAGTTGGCAATTCTACTGAACTGTGATGAATTGGATGCAGTACATTAGCTGAGACCTAACCTGTGATTTATAAAAGTTTAGCATAATGTCCTTGAGTTTGAAATCTATGCCTCTATTGTTAAAAGTATGAATTCTAAATGTATTTCTAACAATGTGTCCTACCATTGTCAAAGGTTTGTGTTTGTACAATGAATAAATGTACAAGAAATCTACTAGCATATTTCAAGTACTGTATACAAAGGCCACCCACCTGGCATCTAGCGAAGTGAAGTTGGTTGAATTCTTTCACCATCTTGGGCTTTCTCAAGTGCACACAGTATATGGATGTTAGGAAATAAATATAATTTTAAGTAACTTTTGTTTTGTGGATATTAGGAATAAGGTACAGCTTTAATTTTAAACTTAAAAGTTTTTTTAAAAGTTTAAAAAAAATTTTTTAGACTAACATAGGGTATAAAAAAACTCATGTTGCTTAGCAACCTAAGCCCAAAGAGTTGGCAAAAGCAGCTTGAGTTCAGTTTGAACAAGGTAATCCAGAAGCAAAGAGTTTTCATAGAAACTGCTGGAACAGAAACATGAACAGAAATTTCAGGGACCAGGTCCCAAGCTAAAGAACAGGGAAGTCCTAAAGTCAGGGAGAAGGACTGAAGCAAGTTCTAAGGAAAGTTTCTAGTCAAAGGAAAAGAAATCTGGAAAAGATCTTGAGTTAAAAGCAGAGAAAGCCTTTTAAAATTACAATGCTGAATGTGATGTTAGCTTGAGAGAAAAGAGATCCAAGGAGGCCAACATTTGGTGACTCCTTACTGTATGCTGTGAAGAAGTGATGTTCTGTTGGCAAGACTGGGTATCTAAGAGAATGCATGGAAGTTGAAGATTGAATGCAGGGCAGAGGAACACCCTTCCAGGTTGAAACCCTGGAAGTGGATCCTTGGTGAAGACATCTGAATGAAAATGTTGTTTGGGAAAAAAATTCTAAAATATATTATTTGGGGGAGAGGGGAATTAGAAACACTTGTGTGGAAGACAGGGCTCTAGTGAGACTCAGTGACTTACAATGTGATAAACAATCCATAGAGGTCATTTTGTGTGGCGTCTGAGACTTGGTTTCAGAGTATGGGGTGTTAGACCACATGTTACATCTTCATTTACATGGACTGTGTACTTACTGTAAACATTAGAGTATTATATTTTGTGACAATATTTATCACATACATACATGGGTTGATGAAGTAGTGTATTATAATTAATGTTTTCTTAATAATTATTTTGTTAAAAATTCATCAGCTGATTCCTGTGACTCTGTTCAATAGCTGCTTTCTACATACCTAAACAAAAAAATAAAAGTAGGATCTATTAAGCTAGGTTCTATTCCAGGATCTGAGTTGTCCAATAATAACATTTGCAGAGATCGTAACGGTAAGAAGGAAAGGGTAATTTTTTTTCTCATCAAGCTAAGGTCGTAATGGTATGCACAAGTCAAGAAGCGGAGAGTAAATTCTTTTTCTAAATTTATACCATTATTAAATTTGAAAGCTCCAACTGTGACACCTCTCTAGCTGCAAGCTCCATCGAGGCTACAATTTTTAGAACTGTTCTTAAGCTCAAGTTGTGCTCAGAGAGCAAGCACCGCTGATAGCCTCATTCTCAACTCAGCAAATAATCATGCTGAATGTCATCCAATAATTCGCCAAATTCTCAATATTAACTGAGGCACTTTAAATGCTACAAACTGTGAAATATTCTCTCTAATTGGTTTCATTGATGAAACCTGAACCATTCTGTGATAATTAATGACTTTGGCGAATAATCTTTCTTGAGGCTTTTGGTACTGGGCTTTCCTGCTGGACTAAGCTGCGGAGTGAGTTAAAGGCTTTACTTCCAAGGATGCCAAGGAAGATTGGGACCAAGAGTTCTATTTGTTTGTACACCATATTGGCCACTGTATGGGAGCTCCAACATTCAATTTCCTCATCAAAACAGCTTATGGCCCCAAAGTGACCCGCCAATTTTCCTGGGGGAGTTACACAGCACTCTGAGCAGCAGCCCTTTTATTTTAGCTAACTCAATTGTTAGAGAAATGAACTGGATTTCCAGGATTTAAACGTCCTGTGATGATTACTGATTGGATTTTGTTGTCCTCACATCAGCGTTTGCCCGCCCCCTCCCCTGATCACGTGCTTGGACATTGCCAACTGGAACATATTTGCTTTGTTTTCTGGTAAGAAGTCGTGACTTATTTTGTTACGCACTTGGCCTTGTTGCTTACCAGCACCTGCGATGCTGCAGAGTTAATCCCTATCATGAGCCTGCCTGGGTTTTTTGCCTTTTTAAAATCATCCATGTTTCAGTTCTCTTTTGATCCCACCTCCTCGTCAGCTTGACTGTGGTTTGGGGGGAAAGGAGCGGCATTGGTGCAGAGATAAGTTCAGTTCACGAGGTCAACACCAGTTTTAATAAAAACAAAAGACAGTTTTCTTTTAGATGTGCACTGTACAGGCGTCCAGCCTCAACTGCCAGCAGGCTATGGCCCCAACAATGTCACGGAGTGATCATGTGATTGTTGTCTTAGTGGGGCCACGCCGCACACAGTAATTATCTGAATACACGAAGGGTAATTAGGAATGGGCAACAAATACTATCCTTGATACCACATTCATGAAAAAGTGAAGAGCAGTCACCAGCAATGATTTTTCCTGAATTGGTCAATTAGTCTCTTGTGCTTGATGTCCAATTAAGGATGATGTGCGGTATTATTGAGGTTGGGGAAAGTGTTCAGATGTTCAGTATAGGGAGTTTTGGATGGTCAGTAAAGGGATGTTGAATGGGTGTTCAGGAAGGCCAGGGAGTCAGTTCGGAGATCAAATGGTTGGTGAAGTGGGGATGGGGTTCAGTGGGGATCAGGTGGTGAGGGGACCATGTGGGGAAAGGTTGGGAGCATTCATGGGAGTCCTGTAGGGGGTCAGGTGGGCAGTATAACAGTTACCCAGGAGTTAGAAAGTTAGTTTCAATTCTTCTAACTTTTCCTGGTATTTATTACTGTAAGACAGAAGGAGCCATATGAAGTCTGAGATTTATATTGTACAGGGCAATCACCATGTTTGAACATCCTGGGAAATTATCCTTACCTTGGGAACTCTGAGTGGGGGAGGTTAGTCCCCCAGTATAACTTTGGGGCACCCTCTCAAATCAGAAAGTTCATATGTTACAGGCCTTAAATTTTAAAATGGCCCAGCTTTCAGGTCACCGTTTATGGAGGTCAGCCCTTCCACAGGGCGGCCTGTGCCTCAATTGTGACCAGTAAGACTTTGAAACTTATCTGGAGTACTAGCATCACTATCTCCCTCCCTCTCCTCTCCCCCCAGCCACACCACAGGGAGCCTTTGAGCTGATTGGAAAGTTTCAACTGACTTCTGATAATTGGTCTTAATCAAACATTTCATTATCTTATTGACACCCACTGCTGACAAGTGGCTAGCCCTTCTACATCTAATCTCTATGTGGGAGTAAAAGTTCTGCAGTTTGTGGCTATTCTGATTTTGTTCCTGAACAGGCTAGCTCGAATTTGAAGGTTCTGTCCCGAGTTTTGATTATTTGACCTGAGGTACTAGTTTTTCTGTGTTCCTTTGTATATTTTAAACATAATCAGCATCAACCCTGTAACTTGCACGTTATAATTCAGTAACAGTGAGCAGGAGTAAACTCATACTTATACTGACTGCCAGACTCATGGAATAGCTATCAGGTCTGGCCCAGTAACTGGAACACTGAGGAAAAGTGGTGTGTCTGTCTTGAATTGAACCCAATTTGTTCACAGACAGCAAACTTGTACAATATGACAGACTCATTAACAGGGAATTGAAAATCCAGATGATTTAAACTTTCTCGTATAACAGTCTGATTAATAACCTTGCTAGGACACAGCTGCGTAATTGATATCATCAGGTACCCATCCAGACACTGACAGAAATAATTAAGAAAAGCACAGATGGATAATGAATACAAATGCAGACACGCTACAGTCAACAGCTTCTGCCTCCTTGAACAGAGTTATTAAATAGAAATCAGAAAAGCAAAAACAAAATACTTGCGGATGTTGGAAATCTGAAATATAAACAGAAAATGCTGGCATCGCTCAGCAAATCAGCCAGCATCTGCGGAGAGAGAAACCAAGTTGATGAAGTAATCTTAACCCCCCCGCCCCAACTGCAAAATGGGTGGGTTTGGGTTGATTGAGAGGTTAAAATATTAAAAATCTAAAATAGGTACTCTTCCCCTCCATGAACCCTCCCATTTGTTTTCCTTGGAGCAGAGAAGCTGTGTGTTTTACACTTGTGTGTTTTATGGAGATAGGAGCAGAAGCCAAACCACTTGCAGAGGGTCGGTCAGTTATTTAAACCTTTTAATAGTGATACAGAATCTAGAGTTTAAATTTCGTGCTATTTAAAAGTCTAAGGGAAGAATATTTAATTCAATGTTAATCAAATAGATATGAGGCAATGATAGGATACATGGCATTAGGTTACAAATCAATCATAATTGAAAAGTGGAATAAGATAAAGGGGCTCCTCCTGGTGGTATGTTTCAGAACCATGAACATAAAAATCTAGGCTGATGCTGTCCTGTCGTACTGAGGGAGTACTGCACTCAGGGTAGAATTTTCCTGTTCCACTCGCCATGGGAATCGTAGCAGGTGGGGGCAGACTATACAAAGATCCGTTGACCTTAGGCGAGAATTTCCAGCCTTGGGGTGAGCATGGCCGGAAAGTTTTGCTCATACTGTTTTACAGCACAGAAAGAAGCCCAATGTCCACATTATCATCAAGTACCTATCTATTCTAATCCCGTTTTCCAGCACTTGGCACAAAGCCTCGTATGCTATGGTATTTAAGTGCTCATCTAAATATTTCTTAAAATATGTTCCCACTTCTACCACCCTTCCAGGCAGTGAGTTCCAAATTCCCGCTAACCTCTGGGTGAACAAGATTTTCCTCACATCTCCAATATCCTTCTGCCCAATATCCTAAATCTATGTCCCCTGGCTAGATTTCTCTGCTAGGGGAAAAAGTTCCTTCCTATTCACCCTGTGTATGCTCTTCATAAATTTTATATATCCCAATCAGGTCCCCAGTTTGCCTTCTCTGCTCCAAGGTAAACAACCCCAGCCTATCCAGTCTCTTTTGACAACTGAAATGCTCCAGCACAGGCAACATCTTGGTGGATCTCCTTTGCATCTTCTCTAATGCAATCACTTCCTTATTAGTGTGGTGACCAGACTGGCACACACTACTGTAGCTGTTGCCAAACCAGCATTTTATACAGCTCCATCATAACCTGCTTGTTCTGATATTCAGTCTCTGTTAATAAAGTCAGGTATCTCATATGCCTTCTTAACCATCTTACTTGTCTGTCCTACTTTCTTTAGAAATCTCTGGACATGCACACCAAGGTCCCTCTGATTCTCTGTACTTCCTAGGATGCAATCATTCATTGCATATTCTCTTATGTTGTTAGTCTTCCAAAAATACATTACATCACACTTTTCAGGGTTAACTTCCATTGTCATGTTCTGCCCATCTAGATCATTTTGTAATCTAATCTGCTCTTCACAGGTACAGTGGTTAGCACAGCTGCCTCACAGTGCCAGGGACCCAGGTTCAATTCCTGACATGTATCACTGTCTGCATATTCTCCCTGTGTCTGGATGAGTTTCCTTTGGGTGCTCTGGTTTCCTCCCATAGATCAAACAATGAGCTGATTAGGAGCATTGACCATGCTAAATTCTCACTCAGTGTACCCAAAAAGGTGCCGGAGTGTGGGGATTTTCACAATAACATCATTGCAGTGTTAACATAAGCCTCCTTATGACACTAATAAATAAACTTTAAACACCAATTTTTGTATCATCTTCAAACTTACCATATCTCCTACACTGACATTCAGATCATTAAAGTACACTACAAACAAAAAGGGGATCCAGCACCGATCCCCATGGGACACACTGGACACATGATTCCAATCATAAAAACAATCTTCAACCATTGCCCTCTACCTCCTATCACAAAGTCAATTTTGAGTCCAGTTTGGTAAATTGCTCTTAGCTTCTTCCTCAGCTTCCCATGTAGGACCTTGTCAAAAGCCTTACTGAAATCCCTGTAGACTTATGTGAAATGTACTACCTTCATCTACACACCTTGTCACCTCTTTGAAAAATTCAATCAAGAGACATGATCTCCCTTTGCCAAACTATGCTGACTATCCTTGATTAATTCTTGCCTCCCCAAATGGAGATTAATTCATTCCCTCAGTTTCCCTACCAATGAAGTTAAACTCACTGACCTGTAATTTTCTGCATTTTTCCTACCTCCTTGTTGAATAATGGTATCACATTTGCTATCCTCCAGTATCTCTCTTTTGTAAGAAGTCTCACAACACCAGGTTAAAGTTCAACACGTTTATTTGGTGGCAAAAGCCACTAGCTTTCGGAGCGCTTCTGCTCCTTCATCAGGTGAGTGGGATTTCAGTTCACGAACAGGGCATATAAAGATACAAACTCAATTTACAAAATAATGGTTAGAATGCAAGTCTTTATAGGTAATCAAACCTTAAAAGATACAGACAATGTGAGTGGAAAGAGGGTTAAGCACAGGTTAAAAGATGAGTATTGTCTCCAGCTGGGACAGTTAGTGAGATTTTGCAAACCCAGGCAAGTCATGGGGGTCACAGATAGTGTGACATGAACCCAAGATCACAGTTGAGGCCATCCTCATGTGTGCAAAACTTGGTATCAGTCTCTGCTCAGCAACTCTGAGTATGTCACGAAGATCGCCTTGGAAAATGTTTACCTGAAAATCGGAGGCCGAATGCCCACGACTGCTGAAGTGTTCTCCAATAGGAAGAGAATATGCTTGCCTGGTGATTGTCGAGTAGTGTTCATTCCTCTGTTAGCTTTGTAGCTTCTGCATGGTCTCTCCAATGTACCATGCTTCAGGACATCCTCTTCTGCAGCATATCACGGTAGACAACTCTTGCCGAGTTGCATGTACCATGTACCTGATGGATAGTGTTCTGATATGAGATGCTGGTATCTGTGTTGATCTGGCACATCGTGCAAATGTTGCTGTGGCAAGGTTGTGTGGTGTTGTGGTCACTGTTCTCTTGAAGGCTCAGTAGTTTGTTGTGGACAATAGTCTATTTAAGGTTATGCAATTGTTTGAAGCAAGAATTGGGGGTGTGGGGAAAACTTTGGCAAGATGTTCGTCTTCATCAGTGCAAGATGTTGAGGAACACTTCAGTGGTCACTGGCATTCGGCCTCTGATCTTTGGATAAATGGTCTCAAAGTGGTCTTCACGACACATGACAGTGCAGAGATGCTGAACAGAGACTGATAGCCGAGTTCCACATACATGAGGACAGCCTCAACCAGGATCTTGGGTTCATGTCACACTATCTGTAAAACCCCCCTCCCCTCCCTCCCTGAGTAGCCTGGACTTACAAAATCTCACGAACTGTCCTGGCTGGAGACAATACACATCTCTTTAACCTGTGCTTAACCCTCTCTCCACTCATATTGTCTGGACCTTTAAGACGTGATTACCTGTAAAGACTTCCATTCCAATCATTATTTTGTGAATAGGATTTATGTCTTTATATGCTCTGTTTGTGAACTGAAATCCTACTCACCTGATGAAGGAGCAGCGAGTACTCCAAAAGCTAGTAGTTTATGCTACCAAATAAGCCTGTTGGACTTTAACCTGGTGTTGTGAGACTTCCTACTGTGTCTACCCCAGTTCAACACCAGCATCTCCAGTTCATCTCTCCTTTGGCCAAAGACTTGAAAATTATTGTCAGATCCTCTGAAACTGCCTTCCAAAGCAGCCTGGGATACATCTGGGATTTATCCATTTTTAGACCTGCTAAATCATTATTACCTCCGTCCTCTCAATGTTGTTGTTCAAATAAATCACAGTTCCCCTCCCCTTCATGTCAGAAGTGTTGACTTTCAGATGAGACATTAAACCAAGTGGCTTTAACAATTCCATGACACTATTTCATTGAAGATCAGGAAGATTCTTCCTGGTGCCCTAGCCAATATTTAACTCTCAACCAACATTGCTCAGATAAATCATTGCAAATGACATTCTATATGATTGTAGCAAAGGTAAATTATTCCCCTTCATCCTTTTTGATCTGTCTGATCCTTTAAGATGGCTGACTACACCATTGTCCTTAAACGCATCTTCACTATTGTCAAGTTGGATAAGACTATGCTCACCCAGTTCTATTCTTATCTGCCTAATCATAGCCAGAGAATTACCTGCATGGTTTCTCTTCCTGCTCCACATCATTACTTCTCATATCTCACAAAGATCTACCCTTACTTCTCATTGATGTGTTACTCCCTCGGTAGCACCTTCTGAAAGCACAGAATTAGTTTCCAAACTAGCACCGATAATCCTCAGCTCTTGTCTTCACCACCACTCAAGTCCTAAAAATGGGATTATCAGCATGTTTATCTGACATCCACCACTGGATGAGCAGAAATTTCCTCCAACATTGGGATAACTGAAATCATTGTTCTCAATCCCAGCTATACACTCCTTTACTACCAACTAGCAAATGACTCCCTGAATGAGGCTTCAGTTTTACATCACACTCCTTCAGCTGGGAATATTGGCAGAGATTATGTGCTCAAGTTCCTGGAGTGGGATTTAAACCAACAACATGACAACTCAGAAACAAGAGCTCTACAAATTGAACCATGATTCAACAAAGGGAGACCAGTAGTTGGCAACCCTGGTCAGGCATTTGTTCTTTCACTATAGCTTTGCAGGAGGCAGCTTTAGAGGTCAGTCCTGACACACACAAAGCATTGTTACACTAATTGGAGAGCTTGGTGACAGCATGGAATGTTGAGATTACTGCATCCCTAATATGGCACAAGGGAAAGATGGTGATTCCACCACATTTAGCCTGATTCTCTCTTTCCCATGCTTGACCTTATTTTCTCAATGATGCCATAGTGGAAGAAAGCACAGACATTTACATACAGTAAGCCCGTGCTTAAGGTCGACACACTTAATGTTGTTTTGCTTTAACATTGTCGTTACTTTATTAACAATATATCTGTCAATATTGCTGGTTTTGATTTATCATTGACCACACACACGATCTTTTCCCAGGTGAACTCTCTTCAACTGAATGGCCATTTCAAGAGTCAGGTACATTGCTGTGGGGCCAAAGTCCAGGTAAGGCTGGGAGATGGCAAGAATGGATAGCATGGTGGCTCAGTGGTTAGCACTGCTGTTTCACAGCACCCGGGACCCGGGTTCAATTCCCAACTTGGGTCGCTGTCTGTGTGGAGTTTGCACGTTCTCCCCATGTCTGTGTGGGTTTCCTCTGGGTGTTCCAGTTTCCTTCCTTGTTCTGAAAGACATGCTGGTTAGTTGCATTGACCTGAACAGGTGCTGGACTGTGGCAAACAGACTGTGACTGTGGGGAGTTTCACAGTAACTTCATTGCAGTGTTAAGGTAAACTTTGTGATTAATAAATAAACTTTACTAGATTTCCTTCCACTACAACAATCAATCTGGAATTAAGGCCAGATTTTTAAAGCTCTATATGCCCATAGAGCTTTACCCTGGACTCTGGATTACTACCCAAAGACAACACCACAGCCTGCCCACTTCATTTCTGTGTACTGATGTTCTGCACTGACCAGCTTCTACCACAAGCTGGAGCCTAGTCGATCCAAAACCAGATAAATTTGATTTGATTTATTACTGTTGCTGATGTTAGTGTACAGTGTGAAGTATTGTTTCTTGCGTGCTATACAGACAAAACATACTGTTCATAGAGAGGAAAGGAGAGGGTGCAGAAAAGCTAGCATATTTAAATCTGTGAACAATTGAATTAGAGCATTGTTAGAAAGTTTAAAACAGATTGAATGAAGTTTTAGAAGCATAGAACAAGAATAAAAGATGATAAAGGGTAGACCTATTAAGAGTATAAAAACGCAGAGGGACCTGGGGGTGCAGGTGAACAAGTCTCTGAAGATGGCAGAGCAAGTGGAGAAGGTTGTGAAGAAAGCATATAGTATGCTAGCCTTTATAGGAAGGGGTATAGAGTACAAGAGCTGGCCTTTAATGTTGCAGTTGTATAAAACGTTGGTTAGACCTCATTTGGAATACTGCGTCCAGTTCTGGTCGCCTTACTACCGGAAGGATGTGGAGACTCTGGAGAGAGTGCAGAGGAGGTTTACCAGGATGCTGCCTGGTATGGAAGGTCTGAGTTACGAGGAGAGGTTAGGCAGATTGGGACTGTTTTCCTTAGAAAGACGTAGACTTAGAGGAGATCTAATAGAGGTGTAAAAGATTATGAGGGGTATAGATAGAGTAAACAGGGTTAAGCTTTTTCCTAGGATGGACTTGAATAGCATGAGGGGTCACAGGCTTAGGATGAGGGGGGTAAGGTATAATTTGGATGCTAGAGGGAGTTTTTTCACACAGAGGGTGGTGGGGGTATGGAATGCGCTGCCAAGTAAAGTGGTGGAGGCAGGTACTCTGGAGTTATTTAAGAAATACTTAGATGGGCACATGAACAGAATGGGAATGGGGGGTATAGAAAACTGATTTAAAATAAGGATCATGAGCCTTGGGAGTCCCTGGGAAGTGTGTAAATAGATGATGATATTGATGTACTTGTTTTTATCCTACAGGTGCTTTGGTCCACCTTGTTGTCTAACAAGGGGCATACACGCGATGGGTCGTGAGAGGACTGCTCTTGGATTTTTTCGAGAGTATCCTAGTGCTTCACGTCGTTAGTGTACGCTTGACCTGGACCATTTGATGGGCAACACGACAGCTCAGTGACTATCGCTGTGCTGTGCAGATACATGGATTTGGGCCTGTGTCTGTGGGAGTTTGCGCATTCTCCCCGTGCTTGCGTGGGTTTTCTCCGGGTGCTCCGGTTTCCTCCCACATCCCAAAGATGTGCTCTTAGGCTAATTGGCAAAACAAATTCTCCCTGAATTGTCTCAAATTTGGTTTTTAATCCATAGATCTATAAACATAGACAGGGATCATGGGTAGAGGTGGAAACAACGGGGTGGCGGCGCGGGCTCCACCGTGCTGCGTGCTGTTTTGTTCTTTGTTCTTTGATAGAATTAGAAACTATACTGGGCATACTTTGCAAAACATCACCTCACTGCACCCCCATTTTGAAATTTGTAATGTTTTTACCTTTATCTGCATTTACTGTATATTCTATTTCTTTTACATTTATTATATTTCAAA
This sequence comes from Sphyrna mokarran, assembly GCA_024679065.1. NCBI lineage: Eukaryota > Metazoa > Chordata > Chondrichthyes > Carcharhiniformes > Carcharhinidae > Sphyrna > Sphyrna mokarran. Next base: position 14,774,264 of record JAGIQG010000033.1, on the reverse strand, counting down.
GTTAGGCATTTCTAAATGTTCAGCATTTCAAGCTTATAAGACACAATTTTCCAGCTGTGCTCACCCCAAACTGGAAAATCCCCTCCCCAAGGTCAATAGAACTTTCTAGGGTCTGTCCTCCACCCTCAGGACAGGGAAATCGTGTTATTTCTGCTGAGAAAATTTCTAAAGTATCTACTTTATTCTTTTATTTTAGTTTGCAAGTTATTTCCACTTGGAATGCGGAGTACCAAACATGCATTTTTTTTCCTAAGTGAAAAATGTCTGAAGGAACCCAACTCCAGTTTTAAAATTGATTTCTCTAAGAACTTAGGATTCATGTAAAGTCTTGATTTCCATGGAGTGCAACAAAACTTGACTTGTAGCATCTTCCATAACTTCAGGTTACATCCACTGAAGGACCTTTTGTATGTAGTTACTGAGGAGTGGTATTCAGAATTGCCCCTTTCTTAATATCACACCCTCATTTTGTGAAATCAAAATTCATCTCAATATAATTTACTCTGTTTCAAGGTTTCAAACTGTGGAACTCCATGACTTGTTTTTGGGCCATAACTTCCACCAAATATCTGCCCACATAAAATCAAAACTACAAATAATATGACATCTATGGTTCTGATTGTGGTAAATAGCCTTTTCATCTCCCTCTGCAGCCTTTGACATAGTTTGCTGGGACTGCGTTCGACTGAACTCAATCCAGTAGTTCCTCTTGCACTGTTACCTTTGGCATCCCACAAGGATCTAACCTTGGCTCCCTCCTCTTTCTTATCGATACGCTGCTCCTTGGCAAGGTCATACAAAGTCGGGAGCAAAATCGTCTCATAATTTGTCAGAGTGTCAGTTATAGTGAAAAAATCACTTCAGCTGCACAGCTGAGTTTTCTCTCCAGAATCTCTAGCATTCTGCACAGAATAATGTCATACCATTCGATCCTCATGTGTCAGATAATAGCATAGCTGCTCAGCTCTGGATTCTTGCTAATGATGTTCATTCAAGAAGTTCCATCAGGCATCCTTCCTCACCTGAGAGAATGACTGTGCTGTCTTGTGTTCATGCTAGTCCTGAACTCTCCATTGTCCTCAACAATTTAGTGAATCCACGCAGGTGCTAAACTTCATTAAGGCTTAGAGGAGGAGACTATTCCTGAGGCTTGCAGCTATGTTTTTGATTGGATTGGATTTGATTTGATTTATTATTGTCACATGTATTAACAGTGAAAAATATTGTTTCTTGCACTATACAGGCAAAGCATACTGTTCATAGAGAAGGAAATGAGAGAATGCAGAATGTAGTGTTACAGTCATAGCTAGGGTGTAGAGAAAGATCAACTTAATGTAAAAGTCCATTCAAAAGTCTGATGACAGCAGCATAGAAGCTGTTCTTGAGTCAATTGGTACATGACCTCAAGACTTTTGTATCTTACTCATGGTGGATGAAAGTGGAAGAGAGAATGTCCAGGGTACATGGAGTCCTTGATTCTGCTAGCTGCTTTACCGAGACGGCGGGAAATGTGGACATAGTCAATGGATGGAAGCCTGGTCTGAGTGATGGATTGGGCTACATTCATGATCTTTTGTAGTAATTTGTGGTCTTGGGCAGAGCAGGACCCATGCTAAGCTGTGATACAACCAGAAGGAACATTTCTATAATGCACCTGTAAAAGTTGGTGAGGGCCGAAGCTAACATGTCAAATTTCCTTAGTCTTCTGAAAAAGTAGGAGCATTGATAGGCTCTCTTAACTGTAGTGTTTGGGGAGGAGGTAGGGAAACACCAGGACAGGTTTTTGATAATCTGGACACCTAAAGATATGAAGCTCTCGACCCTTTATCCCTATTGATGTGGCCACAGAGGAGCATCAATTTGCAGCAAGACATGGTACACACATAACTGATGAATTGAAGGGAAGAATGATCCAGGGCAGAGTCCATGGACCAGGAGTGGGGATCGTGGGTCAGTTTCCGTGACCGTGCAAGCTTGCTGGTGTGGGCAGCAGCTCTTGAAGGCTGCAGTGGGCAGTGGGAATGGTGAAGGTTTGTCAGTCTTCATACGTTGGATCATAATGGTATTAGGCAAGACTGGGAGGTCAAACGATGGATAACATTGTTGACTGTCTGCCTCTCTCCTTTCTACCTTGTGAGAGATTCAAGATGGTTCTCAGATTTGAGTCATGCCAGTTCACATTAATCCTGACAACTGCTGCCATGACAGATTGGCAGTGCCAAGAGCATCAGGGCTAGCACAGGCATGACCCAGCACCACAGGAGCTGGCCATCAGGCTGAGAAGGGAGTAAGAAGTCAATGATGCTGTAAGCCACAGATTTACAGAAAGCGCTGGTCTTTTCATGAGCTGTCAGACAATATGTGCTGCCGACAACTCTGCTTTCAAAGGGACATGGAGCAATATCTGTGCCAGGTTCTTGTCTATCTTGCACCAAAAGGAGGGGGCAGACATCTGTGAAAGTCACAGCTACCCTGAAGATTTTCACCACTGAATCATTTCAGAGCTTGAGTGGGGGCCAGTGCAGAATCTCACAATCTTCAGCACACAGATATATCCATGAGGATGCCCGTATGACGGCCAATGGACTACATCACTTTCCACATGTACTATTAGGATACCCAAGCTGTAGGACTCCGTGTCATTGATTGGATGTTCAAGACCAGGAGTTGATCAATGGTATTCATATCACCTTGAGAGCACCGTCTCGACCAGGAGTGCCCTTCATCAACAGGAAGGGCTTCCACTCCTGAATATCCAGCTGGTGTGCAACCATCAGCTGGACATTATCTACATCTGTGCATGATGTCCTGGGAGCATGCACAACGCATTCATCCTGTACGCTCGGAGGTAGCTGGAACCTTCAAGGGTATTTGTTGAGTGAAGGGCTGACTAGTGGGGATCAAGGGTTATCCGCTGAGGTCATGGCTAATGACGCCTGCGTGGAGACCCAGACAGAGGCAAAGACCCACTGCAATGAAGCCCAGTCTGCCACCAGAAACATCATTGAGCAATGCATAGGCTTCCTAAAGATGCAGCTCTTAGACTGTCCTAGTGGGACTCTGCAATACAGCACCCAGAGGATCGCTCAGATGTTGTTGCATGCTCTGTCCTTGGCAAAGCAGCAGGACGACATTCTGGAGGAGGAGGAGGAACAGGTGGATCCATCAGGGGGAGGAGGGTGACCTGGACTGGGTGGCAATGGAGCTTGAGGCAGACCCAGAGGAGGCTGCACAGGCCATGGCCAGGGTCGTACCCTAATGTTGGAAATATCAAAGGTGGTCTTGGGGGGGGTGCTGCAGCTGGAAGTTTTCATCATGAACAGCTTTTGTCCTCTAATTTATTGACTCATTTTGACACAGAGAAGGACCTCATCCGGACATGCGATGTCTCCATTTACAGGGTTTGGGTGGGAGGGTGCAAGGAGGAGGTACAGGAATACTGCCAGAATGATGAAACAGAAGCTCATTACATACACATTTAGGACTGAACAGGGATATTTCCAAATTAGGAAAGGGGGTCAGTAGTTGACTTTGGCATTAAAAATTCCATCAATATGTCTGCAGTAAATGCTTCATCGTCATAACTAATCATAAAGCATTGCTGGGACTTTTTAAAAAAGATAAGGCAATACCCCCATTTCCTCCACCTGGATACAGCATTGGGCCTTGTTACTGGCAGAATACTCCCAGAGCACCCCGTAGGGATTCAAATAGCTAATGCCAATGCACTGAGACATCTACTATTGCTCATAAGAATGGCTTTGTTACCAGCTGTGGAAGAGGTTATGATGACTGTTGATTTTTTGGACGTTATGGAGGAGGCAAACCAACATCTGGATACAAAAGGACTCAGTCCTATCTAAATTAAAACAAATGATATTACATGGGAGATTCAGAAGACAGCCCTCAGATTAAATGAAATCCTGTTTCATGAAGGGGAAGATGAGCTCAGTGTTGAGGATGGTATCCTCCTCTGGGGTTCCCACATTGTTGACGCTCACCAAAGGCCGTTACTTATGAATTAGACTTTCATTTCAAAAATAAAAATGATAGCTGGCATCAAGGTTTGGTGACCCAGTTTTAATGTAGATATTACCAACTTAGCCTTTCACAGTGTAACAGTTCCAGCTGTTGTTCACTCACTGCTGCCTCACAGCGACAGAAACCTGAATTCAATATTCAACTTGGGTCGCTGTCTGTGTGGAGTCTGCATGTTTCCCCTGTGTCTGTGTGGTTTTCCTCCGGGCACTCTGGTTTCCTCCCACATTCTGAAAGTCATGCTGGTTAGGTGCATTGACCTGAACAGGTGCCAGTCTGTGGCAGCTAGGGGAATTTCACAGTAACTTCATTGTAGTGTTAATGTGAGCCTTACTTGTGACTAATAAATTAACTTTAACTTTTCAGCAACTCTGACTTGGTGTATTTTGGGGTGCTGGTCACATTCCAGAGATCTAGGCTGGAATTTTACTGCCTGTCTGCCCCAGAATCGAGCTTCACCTGAGTGAGATCATAAAATACCAGCTCTAGTTTGATACTTCAGTGCAGTATTGATGGAGTGCAATGTTGCTCAGAGAAGATATTAAACTGAGGCCGTGTCTCCTCTCGGGCAGATGTAAGGGATCCCACAACACTATTCTGAAGAAAAGCAGGGGTGTTAGACATAGAATTCCTACAGTCTCCCATTGTCTTGGTCAATATACATAGCTTGGCTAACATAAATTAACAGACTATCTGATAGTTATTGCATTATTGTTTGTGGGAACTTGCTGTGTGCTGTGTTTCTCACATTACAACAGCAACTGCATGTTTTGTTTTATGGGCTGTACAGCATTTTGGGATTCTGGTTTTTCACAGCAAAATAAAACTGTTAAATATAGTAGGGAAACCAGAGATGATAATAATGTATTAATAATAATTACTATACTCAAAATAGAGAATAGAGGAGATATGAGATTTAAAATTATTTTTTGATTAGGGTAGACTCACAATTATGTGGAACTGAATTGGATTTAAAATTGCAGTTATATACTTTACCAGATGATGGTGACATTGCTTCCCTTCTTGCTCCAATCATATATTTCCCAGCTGTTATTTGTGCAGTATTTATGCATCAATCAAAAAAATAATGTTCCATGATGTTTGTAAATAAATGGGCAGCCTCTTGCTAACATAAAATGGAATATTAGATACAATGAAACTGATCAACCACAAGACATTCTACATCAGTGACTGCCTTCATAAAACACTTTTCATAGAATCCTTACAGTGAAGAAGAGGCTATTTGGCTCATTGAATCTGCACTGATTCTCTGACAGACCATCTTAATAAATTAGAAAGAAACAATTCTCAATCCATTGATGGAATGCTGCCGTCAATCTTCCCATCATAACTGCTGTTTCCTTTTAAAGGATTATCCGATTAGTTCTTTTTTGCAGCCCTCAAAATCAAAGAATTGCCTTTCATTTTTTTTTAACTCCTTTACTTTTTCAGGGAATGTAGCTGTCGCTGGCATCACCATCCCTAATTGCCCTTTCAGCTAAATAGCTTGTTAGGCTATTTCAGAGGGCAGTTAAGAGTTATCTCCATTGCTATGTGTCTGGAGTCACATGTAGGCTAGATCGGGTAAGGACAACAGATCTCCTTCCCTAAGGACATTAGTGAACCAGATGAGTTTTTAACAACAATTTTCATGGTCATCATTAGCTTTTAATTCTAGACTTTTATTTAATTCAAATTCAAACCCATTTCCTTATATTCCATCCTAGGTGTCCAGTTCAGTACCACTATGTCACTCCCTCAAAGCTGGTTCCAATAAAGGACCAATCTATCTTGTGCCACTCCCTGAGTTCCTCTCTCTAACCATACACATTCTTTCTTTCCAAATAATAATCCAATTTCCTCTTAAATGACTTAATTATCCTCTATCGCATTCTCTGGCAGAACCACTGGCTGCATGAAAAGGATTTTCCTCATCTCTCCTGCCAATTACTTTAAATCTCTACCCTCCTGTTTAGCCATTGCACCAATGGGAACAGTTTCTTCCTGCCTAGAGCCTTCATGATTTTGTATACTTGTATCATATTTCCCTTCTCCAAGGAAAACAGTCCCAACCACTCCAATCTGTCCAAGTAATTTTCCTCACCCCCTGAAGCCATTTTCATGGCTCTTTTCTATTCCAGTGTTGATCCAAGTCTCTTCTGGAAATTAAGATTGAATCTACTTCCACTGCGAATTCAGGCAGCACATTTCAGATCATAACAACTTGCTACAGGAAAAAAAAGGTCCTTCTGATTTTCTCTCCTGTTCATTTTCCAATTAATTAAATTGCATTATCTGATTGCTAACTTTCTTAACAGTGAAAACACATTTTCATTATTTGTTCATGGGATATGGGTATCACTGGTTAGATAAGCATTTATTGCCCATCCTTGTTTACGTTAACTGTACTCCACATTGTTTTGAAATTCTGTTAACCTCCCCTGAATCTTTGTTCTAAAGAGAAAAAACCCCCACGTCCTTTTATTTTCATGTAACTGAAGTTTCTCACCCCGTTGCTTCTCTGTTAACCCTCCTTTGCATCTTATTAAATATCTCTTCATATTTTTAACTCCTGTGTTATTAGTAACATCCTGTTTTTACATTATTTAAATATTGGTAATTTACAAACAGCAGCTTCTGCTGGGTGGTCACTTTCAACCAAAGAAAACAAATGAGAGAACAAAGCACAAAAAGGATTGGGGAACTCAGTGACAAAAGGAGAAGCTGTGGCAACTAAAATCAATGCATTTAAGCAGAAACTAGATTAGCACATGAGGGAGAAAGAAAGGAAATTTAATGAGAATGGATAAGAAAGAGTAAGGGAAGTTTTTTTTGGAGCACACGAGCTTCTGCCACTAGCATAATCCTGTTCTTGTGCTTGAACATTATGTAGCACAAGCCCTGTCTCCTGGATCATTAGCTAAGATTTGTGCAGGCCCAGAATACCTTCTTTGGTGCTTGATGCATGGTGAGAGACTGAGGATGGTTTAGAGACGTAGGGTGGATTATCTGGTCCCAGCTGCTGTGAAATAATCATGGGCAGGATAGAAAATTTGACACACCAGCAAAAAGTTTATTTCAGACAGGAACTTTGAGTGGAAAATCCCACCCATAAAAATCAACGAGACCACAGAAAGAGAGGCCATTTGATCCATCGAGTCTATTTCAGCTCTCTGAGAAATTTAGCCAGTTCCCAACCCTGTTGCCCTGAAAGTTAATTTCCTTCAGTGTAACCATATTTCTGATCATACCTGGAGCTTGACAGCAAATGTCAACCAATTAACAGCAGGTTGGGGGGGAGAAGGGGGAAGAAAAGAGAGAAAGAGTTCCTGACAAAATCTCATTCTTCCAACATCAGGTCACTAGATATAATCAGTAAACTGAAGATGTAATGACTAATTAAAAGCAACATACTGCTGGAAATCTGAAATAAAAACAGAAAATGCTGGATAAATTCAGCAGCCCTGTCAACAGCTGAGGAGAGAGAAAGAGAATTAATGTTTAGGATGTCCAAAGAGGTGCAGGTTAGGTGGCTTAGCCATGCTAAATTGCCCCTTAGTTTCCCAAAATATGCAGGTTAAGTGGATTGGTGTGGTAAATTGCCCATTAGTGTTCCAAATTGTGTATGTTAGAGGGACTTGCAGAGTAAATACGTGCATTATGGGGATAGAATAAAATGTTCTGTTGAAGAGTCAGTACAGACTTGATGGGCCAAATGGCCTTCTTCTGCACTGTAAGGATTTTTATGAATCTATGATGTAAATGATCCTTCTACAAAATACATTTGTTTAAGCTTATTAGCTTGGTTGGGAAAATCCCATGATCTAATGCTAATTTTACACGTGGCCCAATATTATTCTACACTGACTTCAGTCCAGGATAAGATTGGGCAGAATATAAGTGCAGCTTAGTCCTTGATTGGGTCACTTATACCTTCTTGGTACGCTAACTTTAAACTTCCCCTTTGTTTAGCAATCAGTCTTGTCTCCACAAGTGTTTTCCATTGTTTTAAGTGGATAGCACAATATGACACATTGCTACTGGGTGAGTTATTCACTGTCACTGTGACACACATCCGAATGTACTGTTATACTCAGAATCTCAACCCTTCTGTCCCTATTTTGATTGGAGGATTGAATGTGCTAACATTAAATGGTTCTATTGCGTAAATGTAATTCAAATTTGTACAACAGGAAGCGGTTTTTCTCTTCCACAACCCTTAAAAGGGTCACTTCTCCTTTTTTGTTCTGAGTCAGTGTACAATGTTGAAACAGTCATCCAGTTTCTGAAGGGCTAACATGATTTGAGAGTCTGCAATGACACTCGGTGCTCTACCTGTGGTTCTTTTGCTTTTGTTCCATCATGCTACAGGTAAGGATTAATACTTTATATTAATCTGCAGATTGCCTAGAAATATCAGTTTAAATTTTTATCTTCACAGAACGCTCAGATATCATTTCCCATTGTTATTGTGTTATAATGATGGTTTGGACCAGCCTCCCATCATTAAAGTGGGGAGAAGCAGAATGGATGGAGACCCTCACATAAAAATTGGGGCTTGAAACAAATGGAGCTGCTCCAGCCACTCAGTAAATTATTGAACGCCTCCCCCCATCCCATCTCGTCACTGTCTCATAATTTGCAGTGGGTTTAGGGAGAGGGAGTGGGATGTTGACAGGAAGGGGCATGTTAGAACTGGGATTAGAAGGTGAGTCAGACACTGTGATGTGGGAGTTGGGCAGATGATCAGAATGTGCAAATGGGGAGATGAGAGTGTATAGTAGAGCTTAGACAATGTGAGGGGGGATCGAACTCAGTGATTGGGTGGATTGGACTGTGTGAGATGGGAACAGGTCAGAGTTTGTGATTGGGTTGGGGGGGTGTCAGAGTTTGTGATTGGGTTTGGGGGGGGGGGTCAGAGTTTGTGATTGGGTTTGGGGGGGGGGGGGGGGGGTTGGTCAGACTATGTGATTGAGGGTTAGGTTAGTGATGAGGTCCAGACTATGCAATTGATGGGTCAGACTGCGTGATTAGAGAGTGATCAGACTATTTGAGTGATCAGTTTATGTGATCACTACAGCACAGAAGGAGGCCACTTAGCTCATCAATGAGAATAAACCATTTACAACTAAAGGATTTGCAACACAACAACAGAAGTCAGCACTCAACAACTTCCTCAATACATTCTGCTGAATTCCAGCCTTAGAGATCTGTGCCCTCGATCTTGAGGCATGCACTCTCACACTCCATTGGTTCCAGCTTGGTCATGTGGCCCGCAAAGGGGCCACACTATTACAATAGTGATTGTTTTAAGTTCCTCTCTCCATTTTGTCTCTTGATTCTTTAATATTGTTATTATTTTTTGACAAAGACAGTCTTGTTCCTCTGATATAATACTGAGGACACTTGAATAGGGAATGGGGAAGGAGGTGGGTACAGAATTGGTTGAAATACTGAGGGGCATGTGAAGGGCAAGAATAATGAGGACAAGACTTCAGAAAGTTGGAGCAGAGAAGCAAGAGAGTTGAAGGTGCAAATGGATGTAATTTAAGTTGAAGAGTTACTGAATGGAAAGATGAAGCAAGGAGAATAAGGAAAATGTTTTGACAGCAGAGCAGTTAGAGGGAACAGATTGGGGAGCCATTAAGAAATGAGAAATTGGAGAAGGGGGAACATTATGAGGTCTTCAGGTACAATGAGGCTGTTGCAAGAATAAGGGATGAGATGAGCTTTGAGGATGAATGATATATTTGTCCAAGCAGTTTGAATGAGAGATGAGAGGAGCAGTGTTATATTCTTGCTGTTCAAATAATCATCAGGCAGAAAACTCAGGACATTTGGGATTGTGGCTCAGTTGTGATTTTTTTTTTTGCTGTGCACGGATTGTCTGATTGGAAACTGAGCCAAATGGCAGAGGGACGCAGATCACGGGTCAAGGAGATACTTGCATTTGAAGCCAGAAAGTCAAAGGAAGCAGTTGCATTGTCGTCTAGTTTTACCTTGTACATGTATATAAATACTTTATTGGCAATAAAGGCTTGATTGTTAAAGCTGCATCAAGTTACCCTCAATCTGTTACAACTTGTTTCATTAATGAATTGGAATCAAAAAGGTTTTCAGGATCTCAGCTCTGTACCATAGACTTTCAAAAAGGCTTTCACTCCCATGTCCACATTCTCCAAGGCACAAGTCAGGAGTGTGATGGAATACTCTCTCCTCACCTGGATGAGTGCAGCTCCAACAACAAGCAAGACGTTTGACATCAGCTAGGACAGCTAATTGATTGGCATCCCATCCATAAACATTCATTCCCTCCATCACTGACACACAGTAGCAGCGACATGTACCATCTACAAAATGCACTCAGGAATTCACCATTGCACCTTAGACAGTATCTTCTAAGCCCACAACCGTCTTAAAAGACAAAGGCAGCATACACATGAGAACACTACCACCTGCAAATTCCCCTCAAAGCCACTTACAATCCTGTCTTTGAAACATATCACTGTTTTTTCACTGGGTCAGAGTGACCACATGAGAACACAAGAAATAGGAGCAGGAGTAGGCCATCTAGACCTTCGGGCCTTCCCTGCCATTTAATAAGATCATGGCTGATCTAAAGTGGATCAGTTCCACTTTCCTGCTTTCTCCCCATTACCGTTAATTCCCTTGGTAGAAACCTATCTACCCGTGACTTAAAATATATTCAGCGAGGTAGCCTCCACCACTTCAACGGGCAGAGAATTCCAGAGATTCACCACCCTTTAAGTGAAGAAGTTCCTCCTCAACTCTGTTCTAAACTGCACACCCCCTTATTTTGAGGCTGTGCCCTCTAGTTCTGCTATCCTTTCTAATTGGGAAGAATCTCTTTACCTCTACCCAGCTAATCCTTTCATTATCCTGTAAGTCTCTATAAGATTCCCCCCCCCCGCCCCCGCCTCAGCCTTCTAAACTCTGACGAGTACAGACCCAGTCTATTCAATCTCACTTCATAAGCTAACCCCCTCATCTCTGATATCAGCCTGGTAAACCTTCACTGAACTCTCTCCAAAGCCAATACATCCTTTCTCAAATACGGGGACCAAAACTGCACACAGTACTCCAGTTGCGGCCTCACCAGTGCCCTGTACAGTTACAGCAAGACCTCCCTGCTTTTATATTCTATCCCCCTCGCTATAAAGACCAACATTCCACTCGCCTTCTTGATCACCTGCAGACTAGATTTTTGCAATTCGTGCACAAGGACCTGCAGGTCCCTCTGCACTGTACATGCTGCAGCTTTTCACCCTTTAAATAATAATCTCTCCTACTATTATTTCTACCAAAGTGGATAACCTCACATTTACTAACAAAGAACAAAACAGCATGGGAAAGAGGCCCTTCGGCCCAACGAGCCCGCGCTGCCATCCCGATGCTCCCACCTCTACCCGCGATCCCTGTCCATATTTATTAAACATTAATAAATATGCAACATTAAAGGCCAGCTCTTGTACTCTATACCCCTTCCTATAAAGGCTAACATACTATATGCTTTCTTCACAACCTTCTCCACTTGCTGTGCCACCTTCAGAGACTTGTTCATCTGTACCCCAAGGTCCCTCTGCATTTCTATATTCTTAATAGGTCTACCCTTTATCATATACCTTCCCGCTACATTCTTTCTCCCGAAATGTATCACCTCACATTTATCAAGATTGAATTCCATCTGCCATCTGTCTGCCCAAGCTACCAGTCCAACTACGTCCTGCTGCATCGCGTGACAATGCCCCTCACTATCCGCAAGTCCAGCCATCTTTGTATCTGCAAACTTGCTGATCACTCCACTTACTCTCTCTTCCAAGTCATTTATATATATTACAAATAGAAGGGGTCCCAGTACCGAGCCCTGCGGCACACCACTAGTGACCGACCTCCAGCTAGAGAAACACCCTTCCACTATTACTCTCTGACTCCTATTACCAAGCCAGTTACTTATCCATCTAGCTACCTGTCCTTGTATCCCATTTGCCTCGACCTTCTCGACTAACCTCCCTTGAAGGACTTTGTGAAACGCCTTACTAAAATCCATACAGACGACATCAACGGCTCGCCCTTCGTCCACCATTTCCGTCACCTCCTCAAAAAATTCTACCAGATTTGTAAGGCACGACCTTCCCTTAACAAATCCATGCTGCGTATCCCTAATCAGATCGCAACGCTCTAAGTGCCATACATCCTATCCTAAGAATCCCCTCCAACAGCTTCCCTACCACTGACGTCAAACTCACCGGCCTATAATTTCCAGCGTTATCCCTACTACCCTTTTTAAACAATGGTACAACATTAGCTATTCTCCAGTCCTCTGGGATCTCACCTGTGTCCAAGGAAGAGACAAAGATTTGCGTCAGAGGCCCAGCAATTTCACCTCGCACCTCCCTAAGCAGTCTGGGATAAATGCCATCAGGTCCTGGAGATTTATCAGTTTTAATGCTACCTAGAAGCTCTAACACTTCCTTCCTCGGTATGGATATTTCCCTCAACTGGTCCACAGCTCCCTCAGAGACAGGAGCTGTCAACAAGCTGCTCTCCTTCGTGAATACTGACGCAAAATATTCAATCAGGATCTCCGCCATTCTCTCAGGCTCTAAGCACAGTTCCCCTCCTCCGTCCTTAACTTGTCCGATTTTTCCTCTAACCATCCTTTTATTCCTAACATGGTAGTAAAAAGCCTTTGGATTTTCCATACTCCATCTGCCAGGTCCTCGCCCTCTCACTGAGCCTATCCAGATCTCTCTGCAGACTTTCCGTACCTTCCACGCAATTTGCTTTTCCATTCATCTTTGTGTCATCAGCAAATTTTATTACCTTACACTCAGCCCTCTCTTCCAGATCATCTATGTAAATGGTTAACAGTTGAGGACCCAGCACCGATCTCTGGGGCACTCCACTGGTCACCAACTGCCAACCAGAAAAGCACCCATTAATTCCAACTCTCTGCTTCTTATTAGACAACCAATCCTTAATCCACGTTAACACCTTAACCTTTTGCAGCAACCTTTTGTGAGGCACCTTATCAAATGCCTTCTGGAACTCTTAAAAACACCACATCTGCCAGTTCCCCTCTGTCTACCGCACTAGTCACATCCTCATAGAAATCCAATAAATTTGTTAAACACGGTTTCCCCTTCACGAATCCATGCTGCGTCTGCTTAATCAAACCATTCTCTTCTAGGTGTTGTGCTATTTCTTCTTTGATGATAGATTCTAGCATTTTACCAACTACAGACATTAAGCTAATCAGCCTATAATTCTCAGTCTTTTGTCTGCTACTCTGTTTAAATAGTGGCGTAACATTAACCATTTTCCAATCTTCTGGCACTTCCCCAGAGTCCAGCGAATTTTGATAAATAATTACTAAGGCGTCCGCTATCATCTCTGCCATTTCTTTCAGAACCCTGGGATGCATTCCATCCGGCCCCAGGGACTTGTCTACCTTCAGTCCCATTAGTCTATCAAGCACTATCTCTCTAGTGATGATAATTGCATTAAGGACCTCATCTCCTACCATCCTTCTATCTTCAATACTTGGCAAGCTATTTGTATCCACCTCCGTGAAGACTGACACAAAAAACTTATTTAAAGTCTCAGCCATTTCCTCGTTACTCACCGAGTTACAAAGAACAAAGAACAACACAGCACGGGAAACAGGCCCTTCGGCTCAACGAGCCCGCGCTGCCATCCTAACGTCTTAATGACATATAGAGACCAATATAGGGACAATTTGTTACCCAATCAGCCTAAGAGCACATTTTTGGGATGTGGGAGGAAACCGGAGCACCCGGAGAAAACCCACGCAACCATGGGGAGAACGCGCAAACTCCCGCAGACACAGGCCCAAATCCATGTGTCTGCACAGCAACAGCGATAGTCTCTGAGCTGTCATGTTGCCCATCTGATGGTCCAGTTTAAGCATACACTAACGACTTGAAGCACTAGGCCACTCCTGAAGTAACATCTAGGAGCAGCCCTCGCACGACCTGCTGAATGCATGCATCTTGTTGGTCAACAAGGTGGACCGAATAGCCTGAGGAAACAATTATTTAGAAAGTCCTCCTATATCCCTCTATCTGCAGACCGCTCATGTGGCTGTCCAAGAGACCCTTAAACAACCCTAGCGTGCCTGCTCCCACCACCTTACTCGGTAGTGCATTCCACACCCCCACTACCCTTTGTGTGAAAAAATGCCCTCTAATATTAGTCTTATACATAGCCCCCCTCACCCTAAGGCCGTGACCCCTCGTTCTATCCGAATCTAATGGTGGAAAAAGCTTACCACCATTTACTCTATCTATACCCCTCATAATCTTATATACTTCTAATAGATCCCCTCTCAGCCGACGTCTTTCAAGGGAAAACAACCCCAGTGCGTTCAATCTTTCCTCGTAAGACAGCCCTTCCATACCAGGCAGCATCCTGGTAAATCTCCTCTGCACTCTCTCCAGGGACTCCACATCCTTCCGGTAGTACGGCGACCAGAACTGGACGCAGTACTCCAAGTGAGGCCTAACCAACGTTCTATACACTTGCAACATCAAACTCCTACTCTTGTATTCTATACCCCTTCCTATGAAGGCTAACATACCATACGCTTTCTTTATCACCTTTTCCACCTGTACTGCCACCTTCAGAGACTTGTGAACCTGCACCCCCAGGTCTCTCTGCGTCTCTATACTCCGGATAGTTTTACCTTTTATCCTATAATTCCCCTCTACAGTATTCCGGCCAAAATGCATCACCTCGCATTTATCCGGATTAAATTCCATTTGCCATCTATCTGCCCAATCTACCAGCCTATCAATGTCCTGTTGTATTGCCTGGCACTGCTCCTCAGTCCCCGCCAATCCAAGTATCTTAGTGTCATCAGCAAATTTGCTGATCACACCACCTACCCCCTCTTCCAAGTCATTTATATAAATCACAAATAGAAGAGGTCCTAGTACTGAGCCCTGTGGCACACCACTAGTGACTGACCTCCAGTTGGAAAAAGAGCCTTCCACTAATACCCGCTGTCTCCTCCTCCCAAGCCAGTTCTCAACCCATCTACATACCTGGCCCTGTATCCCATGCACCTTCACCTTTTTTATCAGCCTACCATGGGGAACCTTGTCAAACGCCTTACTGAAATCCATGTAGACGACATCAACGGCTTGTCCTTCATCAACCGTTTTTGTCACCTCTTCAAAAAATTCCACTAGATTCGTAAGGCATGACCTCCCCTTAACGAAGCCATGCTGCGTATCCCTGATCAGATCGCAGCGCTCCAGATGCTCACACATCCTGTCCCTGAGGATCCTCTCCATTAGCTTACCTATAACTGAAGTCAAGCTCACCGGCCTATAGTTCCCTGGGTTATCCCTCTGACCCTTTTTAAACAAACAACGGTACTACATTTGCAATCCTCCAGTCCTCTGGGACCTCAAGAGGCAACTCATCACCACCTTCTCAAGAGCAATTGGGGATTGGCAATAAATGCTGGCCTTAGCAGTGACACCCAAATCCAGTAAATGAATAAAAATAAATATTTTAAGAGAATATTGAGATTTTGAGATGACTTTTAATGATTTTGTGAGGGATTTCCTTATGATTGTTTACCTTTAAGAAAAATTCAGTTATAGCTGTCCGAGTAATTGGCAAATATTGATATATTTCAAACATATATGAATGGAGCAGCAATCATAGTATCATACAGCATAAAAGAGGCCCTTCAACTCATCGAGTCCACATTGACGCATTAGAAACATCTGAATCCCCTCATAATCCCATCTGCCAGCATTTGGCCCATAGACCTCTATGTTATGACATGTCAAATGCTCATCCAGATACTTTTTAAAGGATGTGAAGCAACCTGCCTTTACCACCCACCTAAGCTGTGCATTCCAGGCTATTATCATCCTCTGGGTAAATACCTCACATCCTCCCCTAAATTTCCTTTTCCTCACCTTGAGCCTAAGCCCCTTATGACTGACCCTTCAGCTAAAGGAAACATCTGCTCCTTATCCATTCTGTCCATGTCCCTCATAATTTTGTACATCTCGATCAGAACACCCCTCAGTCCTCTGTGATAACAACCCAAGCCTACCCAACAACTCTTTCTAACTTTAATATTCCATCCTAGCCAGCATCCTGGTGAATCTATAGTCATCTATATCATTTATATTAATTACAAATAATAAGTGCCCAGCAAAGATCCCTGTGGTATGATGCTGGACACTGGCTTCCAGTCACTGAAGCAACCTTCTGCCGTCATCCTCTAACTGCTACTACTGAACCAATTTTGAATCCACTTTATCAAATTACCCAGTATGTGCCTTCTTTACAAGTCTCCCACGTGGGACCTTGTCAAAGCTTTGCTGAAATCTGTATAAACTTCATTGATTACACCATCCTCATGTACATATCTGGTCAAAATTCAAACGCATTTGTTAGTCTTTGCTCTGACAAAGCCATGATAACTATTCCTGAGTGGAAATAGATGCTCACAAATTCTCCAATAGTTTTCTATCCACTGATATGAGACTCGCTAGTCTGTAGTTCCCTGGTTTAATAGCAGAACCCTTCTTAAATAGTGGAACCACATTAGCTGTTCTCCAGTTATCTGGCATCTTCCCGTGGCCAGAGAGGAATTGAAAATTTGGGTCAGAACCCCTGCAATCTCAGGCCCGATTTTACTATTTGGAGACATGATACAGATCTGAGCCTGGAATCCTCTTTGCAGCGCACCCATACACTTTTTGCTGGCTCCAGTCCAATCTTACTGTGGACGGGGCTTAGTGCTGCTAGAAAGGTCAGAACTCTGAACTGCACGTGCATGGTTCAAAACAAATTTGAAAAAGCACAATTGGGTGGTAAAGATAAAGGAAGTGGAGAGAGCAGCTGTCTGACACAGAGCATCCTCTGGGGGAGGAAAGGGGGCGGCGAATCAGAGCATCCTCTGGGGTCGGGGGAGGTCTGATCACTCACTGATCTCTGGTCAGGGGTGGTTTATATGGCCACACTGCTCATGATGTAGAGAAGCCGGCGTTGGACTGGAGTAAACTCAGTAAGAATCTAAATCAGCAATCTGTGACTGTCTGTGCTGGTATGTGTGCTATTGCAGACCAGAACACTGCATTTGCCTGACGAAGACGAAAAAGTCAAAAGCTTGCAGATTTACTATCAAATAAATCAGTTGGACTTAAAATTGGTGTTGCCAGGTTCTTACTGAGTTCACACTGCTCATCACAGTATTTCTAGCAATTGTTCAAAGTGAATGATAGTCTGCTGATGAGATAATCCATTAAATGCTCTGAGTACTGTTTTCAACACAATAAATACATTCAATTACCTGTTTGCAGCTCCTGATAGCAACGCATTCACTCCAGGAGGAGGGATTCGTTCCTCTGGTAGAGAGGAGGAGAGTCGCCTGCAGAGTGGTAGTGGACCCCCCCCCCAGAGATCCATCTGTCCAGCCCCTTCCCTCCCCCCCCCAATACCCATCAGTGAGCGATCGGGGCTCCATCCCACTCCCAGACAAGAATTTCACCCTCCCGTTTCCCCCCCCCCAAAAGATGCTCTGTCCCACCTCCCTCCACTGCAGCCCCCCCAAACACATCCCCATCCACCACCCCTTCCCCCCCACAACACATCCCCATCCACCACCCTTCCCTCCCCCCAGCACATCCCCATCCACCACCCCTTCCTCCCCCCTAACACATCCCCATCCACCACCCCTTCCTCCCCCTAACACATCCCCATCCACCACCCCTTCCTCCCCCCCAACACATCCCCTCCCCACCCTCCCCCCCCAACCCATCCCACCACCCCTTCCTCCCCCCAACACATCCCATCCACCACCCTTCCTCCCCCCAACACATCCCCATCCACCACCCTTCCTCCCCCCCAACACATCCCCATCCACCACCCCCTTCTCCCCCCCACACATCCCCATCCACCACCCCTTCCTCCCCCCCAACACATCCCCATCCACCACCCCCCTCCTCCCCCCAACACATCCCCATCCACCACCCCTTCCTCCCCCCCACACATCCCATCCACCACCCCTTCTCTCCCCCAACACATCCCCATCCACCACCCCTTCCTCCCCCCTAACACATCCCCATCCACCACCCCCTTCCTCCCCCCCACACTCCCATCCACCACCCTTCCTTCCCCCCCACAACACATCCCCATCCACCACCCCTTCCTCCCCCCTACACATCCCCATCCACCACCCCCTTCCTCCCCCCACACATCCCATCCACCACCTCTTCCTCCCCCCCAACACATCCCCATCCACCACCCCTTCCTCCCCCCCACAACACATCCCCATCCACCACCCCTTCCTCCCCCACACACATCCCCATCCCCACCCCTTCCTCCCCCACCAACACATCCCCATCCCCCCCCCCCCACCAGGGAATGATCTGGGGTCACAGAACCGTTGCAGGCTCTGAAGTCGCTTCGAAGGTTCCTCTGCAAAATAAACATCGACTTCGGATTTTTATTTTGCAGGTCACTTACAACTCAAATCCGGAATGAACCAGAAAATGGTAAAATGGGATTTGGGTGCACGGTTCATTAAATCAATATAAATGCAATGCTAATGCATTTAAATCGTCAGACCGCCCAATTTGGGTGTGGACGGGATCTCAGTGCCCAGATCGGGTGTCTAGTCACGATCTGCTCGGATTCGGGTACAGATTGTGTTAAAGACCCGAAGCCCGAATTTACTGCGATTTTGCACCCGTAAACCGGTGCGAAGTTTTGGTAAAATCGGGCCCCTCCCCTCTTGCATCCCACAGCAGCCTGGGGCATAATTCATCAGGATCTGGTGATTTATTCACTTTTAAGACTGCAATCACCTCCAATACCTTGCTTCCCCATATCAATTTGGCTTAGTACCAGCTCATTGTATGGATTAACAAAAATCACAATTCTTCATGTGAGATTTTGATGAACATTAATGTTTAATTATCTATTCTGTATGGATTGTTATTTATCTCCATCCGATTCTGTCCATATCCCTGCAGGATTCACCTATCTCCATTTCCGAGGATCAGGAGATGTCACCACTCTGCAATGCAACACACCCACTGGTGCTGGGAATGTCGGAGCCCTGTGCGGAATTCAGGATTACGGTACTGGAGCAAAAATTGACAAAATACCATGTGAGAAAGAAGTGGAGAACATGCATGATTGTGAAAATATTGAGCATCAGAGAAAGAATGAGACGCTGCAGTGTCAAAAATGCAAAAAGAATGAAGGTGAAATGAATTCACTGACATTCGCTGTGAAGACAGTTGACTCGATGATATTTACCTGCACGGTCCAGAATTCCACAAAACCATCAAAATGCCCAAGCTGGGAAAACCTGGTAAGGGAGGGATGTGAAAACTACAACTTGTTCTTTGTGATAAACCCGAAAGGTGAGTGAACTGGAGATATCGGGGGAATTATCACCAGGGAACATTGGGAAGATTGAAGCTGAGAATTAGGGGAGGCATTAGGACAGATAGCTGCCATTCGAGACAATTATAGATTCTTTATGGAGATGAAATTATCATGTGTGTAAATAAAGAGTAACAATTGAGACGCAACCGACAGATTTCAAAGATGATGGCCAGGATGGTGGCAGGGCCAGAGAATCAACGAGAGTCCTCAAATGGCTTTTACGCAGTCGGGATTTCCCGTCTGTAATGTTAGTTCCAGCCATGAAAAGTCGGGAAGTCCATTGCCACACATTTTAATCTCATTCCCAATCTATTATCTCCTTACGCTTCAATTTCCCCCCTCGCTTTCAGTGGGGTTTATACTAGCTTTTGACAAACAATTTAAAGTTTTA
This sequence comes from Sphyrna mokarran, assembly GCA_024679065.1. Taxonomy (NCBI): domain Eukaryota; kingdom Metazoa; phylum Chordata; class Chondrichthyes; order Carcharhiniformes; family Carcharhinidae; genus Sphyrna; species Sphyrna mokarran. The sequence goes on along the minus strand of JAGIQG010000033.1, from coordinate 14,754,367 downwards.
AAGTTTATTTACTACAGTCACAAGTAGGCTCACATTAACACTTCAATGAAGTTATTGTGAAAATCTCCTGTGTGATGCCTGTTCAAGTATACTGAGGGAGAATTTAGCATGGCCGATGCACCTAAACAGCACGTCTTTTGGACACCCAGAGGACCCATGCAGACACAAGGAGAATGTGCAGACTCCACATAGACAGTGACCCAAGCTGGGAATTGAACACAGGTCCCTGGCGCTGTGAGGAAGCAGTTCTAACCATTGGGCACCATGGCACAAACAGGGACCTGGTGAAGAAAACCCATCTTGGTGCACAGAAAGTACAGCCCCAAAGGGATAGAGAATAATGCCTGGAAACTATCGTGGCAGCATCTCCTGATATTGCCCCTTGGCACTGCAATGCCAGATGGAATTGCCAGAGAGAGTGGGCTTCCAATAGGAAGGTCTGTGGGAGATAGTATTCCCTGGTGTTGGGGTTTTGCTGGGAGGGGCATCTGCATGGAGATGGAGAGTGGTGGGGGCAGGAAGGGGTGCTCCCTATTTCCATGGAGGGTAAGAGGTGGATCCCCTCTTATTTTTATTGGTTTGGTTTGAAAGATGCCGGGTCTCTTGAACTCTGAGATTACTGCAGGGCAGGTTCAATCAGCAGCCCGCCAACGTGACATTTGGGACCCACCTGCTGGATTTATTTTGAGCAAGTGTCAAAAATTATGTTGGGAAAAGCTGGCAGTGGAGCTGGCAGGCTACAAAAAAAAGAAAACTTCTGCCCGATGTGCTTGATAAACTGTTGAGGAGGTAACAGACAAAGTAGATGGAGAAATGCAATGAATGTAATTTAACATGGACTTTTGGAAATCTTTTGACAAAGTTCCACATTGAGATTATTTAAGTAAAATTATTCTTTTCGATATTGTTTCTAGATTCAGATGAAGTATTTTCTACTGTTGAAACTTCCTCGTCACTGACTGTATCAGAGGGAGAGAATGTGACTTTACCCTGCCAGTTTGAGAGTAGAAAACCTCTGCCCTTCATTCTGCTTTGGATCGTATCTGGAAATATTAACAAGTGTCTGTACTCTGTTTATATTGAGAATTATACACCAAATTCTAACACACACTGCTGTGTGGATAAAGAGTCATCACAAAGAATTTCTGACCAAAGCTCAGACAATCCTACAAATAAAAACCAATCTCACAACCTCACTATTCACTCAGTGAAGGAGTTGGACACTGGAAGCTATTTCTGTGTTGTACAATGGCAGGTCTCAAGGAAACCTGTCTGGAAGATTATAGCAAACATCTCCCTCAGTGTGACAAAAAGGGCAGTAACTCCAGACACTCACATCTCAACATCTGGAATATTTCCAGTGACCAGCATTGGAACTCCTACAAAAATGACAAATGCAAGTAAGTCAGACTATGCACGAAATGATTTAAATCATTTAATATCAATAATTCCAGCTGAAGGACTTTGTATCTGTTGTAAACTGGTTCAATTTCCATCATTCGTCATTTATCATTACCAGATTCTAACTGGAAAGTTATGTTTTTTGGACAAGGAGTCCAATCTCAAGTAGTGAATCCCCAGACACTCTCACTTCAACATCTGGAATTTCTCCAGCATCTAACAGTGCATCTCTTGTTACAGCCCCTATGTGTGTTACTACTGAACCGGAAGGTCCAAATGGAACTTTGGCTCAAAAGACTGTAACTTTTACATTTTTTTAGAAAATGGGAATGAAGAGAGTCACGGGACTAACAATTAGCTTTTAACAACAAAAAAAAACATTTGTTGAACATGAAAGGTTTGGCTATAATACAATATACATTCACTCCCATTTATCTACACAAATATACATGGATTTTAAGGATGTCAGAGGTTACAAAATATATCTTATGCTATAATACTCTCTGTAAACACACAGTCCCTTTAATCCACAGGGTGACTGTGGTCAAATATACTCCATTTTGAAACCAAGTGGCAGACATCACCCAAATGAACTCTGTGAACTTCTTCTCAATCCCCCCAGATGATTCTCACACCATGAACCAACTGATTTTACTCGAGTCTGACTTCCACATGAGTGATTCCAAACCCCACTCTCAAAAAGACACACTTTACAATCTTCTTTCAAACAATTATTTCTCTCACCTGTTCTCAACAAAGATCCATTTCCAGGTTTTATAGCTCTCCGTTCAATATTCCCTTGTCTTGAATGCTTTCAAATTTTCACACAAACACTAAAAGATCCATCTCTAATTACTTCACATTTGCTTCAGCTATCACTTTACAGGCTGTAGTAAATCTCAAAAACCTTGAAATAATTTCAGATTTTTCACTAGCAAACTTTTCAGCTTCTCAGTTCTGTCTGTAACCTTGTTCTAGTTTCCTCTGTTCCTTTAACTTCAGACTTCCTGGAGACTTCTCTTCATCCTTCTTAACTGGCTGTTTTTAGATTTCTCACACTTGCTTCTTTGCCTGTTACTATTATATGGCTTTTTTTTTTAGCAAATGGGTAAAAGATGTTCCCTCGCTCACTGCTAAGCTCTTTCTACTTCCAGTTAAACTAAGAACGCAGTAAGGTCTCTTCCCCGTAAGTAAACCTTTATTGCTAAACAACATCTAATTCTTTTTCTAAGCTCTTATCTATTTAAATGCTGTAAACTCTCTCAACATAATGCTACCACAGTTTGAAATGAAATGGTGGCATAGTGATTAGCATTGCTGTCTCACAGCACCAAGGACCAGTATTCAATTCCTCTCTGTGTGGAGTTTGCACAGTTTCCCAGTGTCTGGATAGGTTTCCTCCAGGTGCTCCGGTTTCCTCCCCACAATCCTAACATGTGTGGGTTAGATTGATTGGCCATGATAAATAGACCCTAGTTTGGGGTAAATATGTGGGGTTATGGGAATAAGGTGGGTTGTGGTTGGTGCAGACTTGCTGGACCAAATGGCCTCCTTTTGCACTGTAGAATTCTATGATTCTAAAAAATCCCCCCTACAAGGAAATATTGTTTAATATGAATCTAACTGGAGGTTTACCTTTTCCTTTTACAGGAACACTAAGTTAATCTCATGTAAATCTATAACTCATTTCTAATATCCAACAGTACAAATACTTAAAACTACCTTCGCTTCTTGATACTCTAAAAAGCAAGACAATCTGAACATGAATCATTCAATATCAGGGAGTTCCAGCTGGAAGATTCTGGGTCTGTTTGTATAGTTTGTACCCATCTTAAATTTGTTCAGTTTCCTTCCCTACCATTTACTATTTTAGATTTTAACTGGAATGATCCATAATACAGGATTGTACAGCCTGAATTTAATGTTGCTTCTTCTCTGCAGAGTTAAACCATAAAATTATATCTGTGGTCATCGGCATAGTGTGTGCGATTGTGCTGATTTGCATTGTTGCAGTAATTTGCGTAGTCAGAAAAAAACGACAAATGGCCAAAGGTAAGTCAGAGTTTTAAAAAGCTGAATCTAACTCTTAAATTGTATTTAATACAGACTCCTTACAAAGATTTTTAATTTTGCCTTTCCAATATTGTTACACTTGCGAAGGATCCTCAGCACCAGGACAGAGGTAAGCAGAGGATTCACTCAGTTTTTGGACATTTCTGCATGGTTTTGTCCAATTATTGAAATATTTAAAGATTTGTTTTTATAATTGTAGGGACGGTGATGTGCAACTGACACAGGAAGATGAATGTAAGTGACCAGAATTACTACCCCGGTCTACTGAACCTATCAACTACAGAGTTATAACTAACATCAGATCTTGTGTTCCAATCCTTCTTTCTAGGTTTACCATACTCGGTGTTTCCCCGCAGGGAACAGACAGATGAAAATGAGCATGTTGCATATGCAGTGACCACAGTTCCAATAAACCAGCCAAGACATGGAGAAGGACAGGGCAGCCACTCAGCCTCTACCTCCGCGGAGCATGTGTACTGTTTGATCAAAGAATCAACAGTTAAAGGGTAAATAGGATGTCAGAATTCCTTCCAGCAACATTCAGTACTGACAACAGTGATTTTTGTTGGGGAATGGAGGATTAAGCAATAGTCAAGTAGTGAAGGAACTCGTGCTGGTAAATGGACACTGTTCACTTTGACTTGCCTGTATTGGTTGAGGCATTGAAAATTAGGCTGTAAAGACTAGGCACAGTACAAAGATTTCTCAGCACTCTCTTAATCCTGTTCCACACAGCCGCAACTTTGGGGGGAGAGGTTGGGGGCATGGAAAGGACATGCATTTCTCACAGACCACCTATTTGAGTAAAAGTCCCAATTTGCACACTGATCAATATAAACTATAAATTACATAGGATTACATAGGATATGTGACATAGGAATAGACATGACAAGACAACCAGCTGGTCTTAATACTTCACTACAGCTTCATTCCATCTTTCCTCATCTTGATCTATCATTGTAACCTTGTATTCACTTCCCCCTCATATACAGCTTACCCTTAAATGGATCTACACTGTTAGCTTCAACCACTCCCCGTGGCAGCAAGAATTAAATGACCAAAACTTTTAGGGTAAAAAGTCAAAGGGAGTGGTGATTGGACAATAGAAGAAACAAAAGATGTGTCTAGAAAAGGTACAAATGGCAAGAAAGCAACCATTTGAATGCAAAATAGGGGAGTTAAGAAATAAACAACAGAAGGCAAATTATGATCTAAAATTGTGGAACTTTCTTACCACTCTGAATCTAGACAATCAAACTTATTGCACCAAGAATCCTTGGAGGGAAAGAGAGAGTTAGAGATGTGATGAAGATAGAGAAAAACAAATAGACAGGACCAGAGAGAGAACAAGAGAGAGATAAAAAGAGGGATTTTATCAAAAGTTAAGACTTGATTTAGAAACAGAGCCTAAAATATGAAAGGACCATATGAATCTATTCCATCACTCAGTACAACATGTTCTAATTTTACTTCCAATCTCTCAACCAAATAATTGTAAATTAGCTATAAAATGGTCAGACACTATGTAAAGTATTCACCTCCTGATTTGATAGTGTCCCATTATCTCAACATCAGAATAGCTTCTCTTGTTACCCTATATGAAGTTATTTTTTAAAAACTTTGTCAGAATAATATTTTGGTTTATTTACCATAATAATCAATTGGATCCAACTGGCTTACTGAACCATGAATAGTTTTAGGCGAGGAACTGGATTGGAATTTGACCTTGAAAACGCATTGCGGAGAGGACTGCTCACGTTACAGGGAGGTAGAGAGAATGGGAGAGAGGCAGAGAGCGAGAATGGGAGAGAGGCAGAGAGCGAGAACAGGAGAGAGGCAGAGAGTGAGAACACGAGAGAGGCAGAGAGAGAGAACAGGAGAGAGGCAGAGAGCGAGAACGGGAAGAGAGGCAGAGAGCGAGAACAGAAGAGGGCAGAGAGAGAGAACAGGAGAGAGGCAGGAGTGAGAAAAGGAGAGAGGCAGAGAGGAGAACGGGAGAGGGGCAGAGAGAAGAACAGGAGAGAGGCAGAGAGCGAGAATGGGAGAGGGGCAGAGAGAGAGAACGGGAAAGAGGCAGAGAGCGAGAACGGGAGACAGGCAGAGAGCGAGAACGGGAGAGAGGCAGAGAGCGAGAACGGAGAGGGGCAGAGAGAGAGACGGGAGAGAGGCAGAGAGCAAGAACGGGAGAGGGGCAGAGAGCGAAACGGGAGAGAGGCAGAGAGCGAGAACGGGAGAGAGGCAGAGAGCGAGAACGGGAGAGAGGCAGAGAGCGAGAACGGGAGAGAGGCAGACAGCGAAGAACGGGAGAGAGGCAGACAGCGAGAACGGGAGAGAGGCAGACAGCGAGAACGGGAGAGAGAGACAGACAGCGAGAACGGGAGAGAGGCAGACAGGGAGAACGGGAGAGAGGCAGACAGCGAGAACGGGAGAGAGGCAGACAGCGAGAACGGGAGAGAGGCAGACAGGGAGAACGGGAGAGAGGCAGAGAGCGAGAACGGGAGAGAGGCAGAGAGCGAGAAGGAGAGAGGCAGACAGGAGAAAAGGGAGAGAGGCAGAGAGTGAGAACGGGAGAAGAGAGACAGACAGTGAGAACGGGAGAGAGGCAGAGAGCGAGAACGGGAGAGAGGCAGAGAGCGAGAACGGAAGAGAGCAGAGAGCGAGAACGGAGAGAGGCAGAGAGCGAGAACGAGGAGAGAGAGGCAGAGAGCGAGAACGGGAGAGAGGCAGACAGCGAGAACGGGAGAGAGGCAGACAGCGAGAAAGGGAGAGAGGCAGAAAGCGAGAAGGGAGAGAGGCAGACAAGTGAGAACGGGAGAGAGAGCAGAGAGCAAGAACGGGAGAGAGGCAGACAGCGAGAACGGGAGAGAGGCAGACAGTGAAAAACGGGAGAAGAGGCAGACAGCGAAAACGGGAGAGAGGCAGACAGCGAAAACGGGAGAGAGGCAGACAGTGAGAACGGGAGAGAGGCAGACAGTGAAACGGGAGAGAGGCAGACAGTGAAAAGGGAGAGAGGCAGACAGGAGAACGGGAGAGAGAGCAGACAGCGAGAACGGGAGAGAGGCAGACAGCGAGAACCGGAGAGAGGCAGACAGCGAAAAGGGAAGGAGAGGCAGACAGCGAAAACGGGGAGAGAGGCAGACAGTGAAAAGGGAGAGAGGCAGACAGTGAAACGGGAGAGAGGCAGACAGTGAAACGGAGAGAGAGAGGCAGACAGGGAAAACGGGAGAGAGGCAGACAGCGAAAACGGGAGAGAGGCAGACAGCGAAACGGGAGGAGGCAGACAGCGAAAACGGGAGAGAGGCAGACAGTGAAAACGGGAGAGAGGCAGACAGTGAAAACGGAGAGAGGCAGACAGCGAAAACGGGAGAGAGGCAGACAGCGAAAACGGGAGAGAGGCAGACAGTGAAAACGGGAGAGAGGCAGACAGCGAAAACGGGAGAGAGGCAGAGAGCGAGAACGGGAGAGAGGCAGAGAGCGAGAACGGGAGAGAGGCAGACAGCGAGAACAGGAGAGAGGCAGACAGCGAGAAGGGAAAGAAAGAGATAGACGGAAAGACAGAACAAGAGAGAGAATTAGATGAAGAAACTGGGCAAGAGAGAGTCAGATAAGGTGATAGTGAGACCCCAATCCTTCTTAAGCTTTCTCTTGTGCATTAATAACTATGTCAGCAACATTTCCAGATCTCATCCTGCTCTCTGAATTGGAAAATGTCATTGACTTTGCATCCAATTTCTAACCTTCTCCACGTTCACTTGGTCCGTCTCTGACTCTTTGCTTCCCTTCCTTGACTTTGCTGCCTCCATTTTTGGGGATATCAGTATTCACTATACGCACACAGACTTGAAAATTACCTGACTACGTTTTCTCCCACTTCATTTTATGTCAAGATTCTAGTTCATTTTCCCCTATCCGCCATTACCATCTTATTTTTGAACAATATGATGTCTAATATCAGCATTTTTAATCTGTCTTCTTTTTCCTCAGCCGAGGATTTCATCATGCTTGCAGCTTCCTTCTTTTCCTCATGTTGCACTGTGGTTGGCAAGATACTTGGCCCTGTCGGTACTTTCACCTGTACTTCTGCTCCCTCCCCTTTCCCCTTCCTCCAAACTCCCATATCCTCAGCTTCCACCCCACTAGCCTCTATAATCAATGGATGGTCTTCCATTGCCACTACCTCCAATTACCAAATGCATCTACCCTTACTCTCTCCCTTCAGCAATCTAAAAGGACTGTTCCCTTCACAAGAACCTGGCTCAGCCCTTGGTTACTCCCAACACTCCCTTTCAGTGCAGGAATGAGAGATACAACTTGCGACTTTCTATCTCCTCCATTCTCACCATTCAAGGCCCCAAACACTCATTCCAGATGGAACAGCAATTTACCTGTTTTTTTTCAAAATGTAGTTAGTTTTTGTATTTGTTGCTTATTACATTGCCTCCTCTACTTTGGGGAGACTAAGTATAGATTGGGTTATCATTTTGTGGAACACTTCAGTTTGTGAGTGTGACCCCACTCTTGACATGTTACTTGACATTTTAATTCTCCATCTTGCTCTGTCCTTGGCTTGTGGCAAAGTTCCAATGAAATTCAAGGAACAGCACCTGAGTTATAACTTTACAGTCTTTGGACAACAATTTTAAATTATAATCTCTGCCCTTTTATTTTACATCTTTCTTTTTACAGTTTTGTTTTTCTGTTACTTTTTTCCCAATTTCTTTACATTCAGATGGTTGCTTTCCTGTCATTCACACCTCTTCTGGACACAGCTTTTGTTTCTTTATGTCCCTTTATCACAACTCTTGACTTTTAACCCTGGAGCCTTTTGTCATTGAATCTGGCCTGTCCTTCCTTCAGCGACTGAACTTCTCATTCATTCTTCTACCCATCCAATCCCAGCCTCTGCCACCACTTGTTCCTGTCTAAGTCAATGGACCTTTTGCTGGTCCATCAAATTTTCCGTCTTATCTGTTATGATTCCTAAACTGGGCAGAGCTGGAGAATCATGACCAGGCTGGCCAACCATTCCGCATTTTCAGGACTGTCCCGGAGGTTGGCCTTTCACCCTGTGTTTCTGTAGCTCAGATCTTCCTGGGACATCATTTGTCCCCAGTTCCTTCTTTTATAGATCATTTCTGAGCAAGCATTTGGCCTGGCCTGGTTTTGGATCCTGAATGGATTGTGTGTAGTTCACCTCATCCCCACCTCACTGAGGTTTAGGGGCACACCCATCCCTTGCACTGGCATTGGTCATCCTGGTGATAGAGTCAATGAGAGAGACACAGAAAAACAAGGAGAGATACAGACAGAGAGGGAGAGCGGATCTGAGAGACAATGTGATGGATAGGCAGGGAGGATCCGAGAGATAAGAATAACAATGAAAGAAACAATATGAATGAGAGAATTTCAGTCTGGGCAGGATTCAATCCAGATCCCATGGAGAAAATGGTTGAATCAAGTCTCCACTTGGAGTGTTTAATATTGTTTAAATCTTTTGTGGCTCAATTTTCACTGTCTAATTTTCTATTTTCCTCAGTAATGGAGACAAAGCTGATATCCAGGGAGAGAAATGTAAGTAGTTTCATTCTTTCAATATAATCCAACCCTGTAACTGCTCTAAAACTCAAAGAACAAAACAGCACGGGAAACAGGCCCTTCGGCCCAACGCCGCCACCCCGATGTTCCCACCTCTATCCGTGATCCCTGTCCATGTTTATAGATCTATGGATTAAAAAACCAAATTTGAGACAATTTAGGGAGAATTTGTTTTGCCAATTAGCCTAAGAGCACATCTTTGGGATGTGGGAGGAAACCGGAGCACCCGGGGAAAACCCACGCAAGCACGGGGAGAATGCACAAACTCCCACAGACACAGGCCCAAATCCATGTACCTGCACAGCACAGCGATAGTCACTGAGCTGTCGTGTTGCCCATCAAATGGTCCAGGTCAAGCGTACACTAACGACGTGAAGCAATAGGATACTCTCGAAAAAAATCCAAGAGCAGCCCTCTCACGACCCATCGCGTGTATGCCCCTCGTTAGACAACAAGGTGGACCAATGCACCTGTAGGATAAAAACAAGTACATCAATATCATCATCTATTTACACACTTCCCAGGGACTCCCAAGACTCATGATCCCTAATTTAAATCAGTTTTCTATACCCCTCCATTCCCATTCTGTTCATGTGCCCATCTAAGTATTTCTTAAATAACTCCAGAGTACCTGCCTCCACCACTTTACTTGGCAGCGCATTCCATACCCCCACCACCCTCTGTGTGAATAAACTCCCTCTAGCATCCAAATTATACCTTACCCCCCTCACCCTAAGTCCGTGACCCCTCGTGCTATTTGAGTCCATCCTAGGAAAAAGCTTAACCCTGTTTACTCTATCTATAACCCTCATAATCTTGTACACCTCTATTAGATCTCCTCTAAGTCTATGCCCTGAATATTTACCCCATGTAGTGAAACAGTCTGCTATAATTGTTTGTTCCTGATTGCTGCTAATCCTCATTAAACACAATCTCTATTAATATGTAGGCAAAGATCACCTGAACCATGGGAGTCAGGTTGAAAGCTCTTCAGCCGTTGAGTCCAAAGACAACACATCACTGAAAGAGGAAGATCCCATTGCTTCATCCAATGACCAGACTTACTCTTTGATCAGCTATCCTGAGACTGAGAGTCTTGGAAACACAGTGACACAGCCCTGCCTAGAGGAAAATGACCCAAAGGATTACCCACCAGAAATGGAAGAAAATCCTATTTATTCTAAAATGGAAGACAACTGAGTTTAATTGATAATAGAAAAGAGATGTTTAAGTTCATAGAGTTTTTTTCCCCAAACATATAAATAAGTAAGTGATATCTAGTGCTAGATATCACTTTCCCAGTCATCTCCTAAACCCACCTCCTAGACTTCCTCTCCCGCACCCCCTCCCACAATTCCATCACGTCCCATTGCTTCATCCTTCTTTGACTGAAGATCTGCCTTTGAGATTGTGACAGAGACCCACAGGCTGCTCTGAATAATTAAATGAGGCAATGGGTCCAGGTCACTGTCTTCTTGCCAGCAGTCTCTTTGGGTATGTACAGTTTGTGCAACAGCCAGATCCAATTTCTGTGCTCCATTGTCAGTGTTCCATAGGCCCAGGACTGATGCAGAGTGTGACTGGTACAGAGTCAATTTCTTCCACTTAGCACCTGCATGAAACTCAAGCTCAGAAATGGCCCCAATGTTTTTCCTGTATCACATGAAATTGTGACCTTTCCGTGCCTGATAATGCTGCACTGATGGTGGTTTTAGCATGATGTGGAAATGCCGGTATTGCATTGGGGTAAGACAGAAAGAAATCCCACAACACCAGTTTAAAGTCCAAACAGGTTTATTTGTAGCAAAAGCTGCAAGCTTTCTGGACAGCCTGTCCCTTCGTCAGGTGGCTGGATCCTTTCACCCTTCATCTCTGGCACTTGGGCTTAAACACAGTCCTTTTCTCATTCATGTTGGCTAAATCATCAGCTGAGTCATGAGATCCTCATCGTCATACCACCTTTTACACAATGTGCACTATAAACAGAACATTTCACCACGTTTTGAACTGGATCAGCACGTGGCACAGCAGGTAGCACTGCTGCCTCACGGCACCAAGGACTTGCATTCAGTTCCGACCTCAGGTGACTAGCTGTGTGTTCTCTCCACATCTGCGTGGGTTTCTGTGGATGTTTTGGTTTCCTCTCATAATCCAAAAGTGTGTGTGTGTTAGGTTGATTGGCCATGGTAAATTGCTCTTTAGTGTGTCAGGGGGATTAGCAGATTAAATACATAGGGTTACACTTGGACCTGGTGGGATTGTTAGTGGTGCAGGCTTGATGGGAGAAAAGCATACTTCTGCACCGTAGGGAGTCTATGATCACAGAACATGCCTCTTTTCTTTTGAAAAAGACCAGAAAACAGAGTTTTTTGAAACAAAATACTCACTGACACACTTTCAGCATCTCCAAAACATGTATGGATCATGTCCCCCCCACCTCCCCCCACTTTGAAAAACTCTGGTCTAGGTGTTAGTTTGTTCTATCCACTACTCATAGCATCGTGACAGGGAATGGATTTGTATCCGGGCCAGTCCATATGGTCTTATAGTGATTCACCTCAAGTGAGGTGGAGGGGAGAGGAATGAATGCTGGGGTACAGGAAATGAAAAATCAAACAAACCAAACATTCTCACCTCTGGGAAAGATGTGATTTTTGTGACCAACATTCAATTTGTGTTTCATTTTAATTCGTGTGAGAGTGTGAAGAAGGGAAAGGGTTAGTGAATTTAATGACTTTTGCCCCTAGTATATATCCCAAATATAACCTTTCCTCATGGCTGATCTCCTCAAGCTTATACTATTCCTGGCATCAATATAAATTATTTATTCATGTTTTCCTTGCTTGTTCATGTCTTTCATTCTCTAACTTTCATTTCCATAAAGACAGATAGTTAAATGTGAATGTTATTTTATAGACATTGCAAACCTTACCTGTTTGTACCAGCTAAACATTGTTTAACGACTGTAGATGGTAGAGTACGATAATGGCTATTTGACAGGAGGACGCCTGCTGGGAAGCCGTGACCACAAAATTTCAACGAAGGAGCTGCTGAAGCTGCTGGAAAAGCTGTGGGTTGTGATGTACCAATGACTGCGCCGTGATTGAAGCTGCCAGATGAATTGTGGGCCCTGGCTGAAGCCAGGGGCTGCATCGGCATTGCGAGTCCTGACTGATACCAGAGTTTGCATTGTGATTGATGCTGGGAACCCACACTTATTTGTGTTCAGAAGGAAGCCTGGTAAACTGCTATTAGGTACCAGATCTCTCCCAAAAGCTTTTGTAATAAAACTACTGTACTTTGACCCACTAACAGTCTCAGAGGTGTCCTTTTACCTGCAACAATTTGGTGCTGAACCCCAGGATTCTGTTTGCGAGCCTGGTTGAATGGCCACAACCAGGGCACTGCAATAGAATACTCAACTTAAAAGGGAAGTCAAACTGGGTGATCATCTGTGATGAGAGTCTGTAATGAGATTGAAAGATGTCTGAACTGAACATATATAGACAAGGAGGCATTTGTCTTTAATACCCAGCATTGGACCGATTGTTAAGAGGAGAAATCCCCCACATGAATTTGAAATAGGTGTATAGACTGGAGAAAGAGATGCCTGGAATATGATGTCCAGACGTGAGTGTCTGAGTGATCACTGGAATAGAAGGAAAAGCTGGTTTAATAGTGTAAGCTTGATAGTGTAAGCTTACTATTGTAAGCAGTGGTACGGAGAGTTCTGATCACCCCTGACAGACATTGCAGGACTCTGATGAAAACAGCCTAGGAGGGGACAGCAAGAAGGAAGAATTGAAGACTCCAGGTGGTGAGTGTAAACTTATCTGTATTATGGTGGGATCACAAGGACAATGGGCGCCTCCAGGATCTCTGTTAAATGAATATATGACTGAGAGGACAAATTCATTAAACAGATGAAGAAAGGGGGTGTTGAACTCATCTCACCGTTAGACCAACAATGGAAATGGTTGGAAAAGAAAAGAAAGACAGAACTAAGAAAATTGGAGTCCTCTTAGTTCACCAATTGGCCAGATTAATTGATCAAGTCTCAGTCTCGGGTAAGAAATGGGCTGACGACAAAGCAAAAATCAAAATATTGGAATCACACAATAGAGAACTAAAAAGAGAAACCAAATTTTAGAAGATCCCGGCTGGGGATCCTTGCCCCCCATTGGTCAGACATTAATCCCACGGCACCATAGGAGACTTTGATCCCAATGAGGAAGAGGTCTATGATCTCACTCCCATAACTCGGGCGAGACATTTCAGAATCCCTCTGCTCAATACAAACCCTTTACCCCAAGAGAAAAATAACAAGTTTTGACATCCTTGGGAATGCTCCAGCCCTGGAGTAACAGTGGCAAATTTTGGGCAGAACTGGACACCATTTGGGTGGGACACTAATTACACTTGCGGGACATACACCAGTTGGTATGGGCTGTTTGCCCACAGGACAAGTGGAGACTAATGGGTGACAGAGCGAGCCAGAATAAAGCCGCCGACCAAGCTCAGATGGATTACTGAGGCAGAAGGTGGACATACACGATAGAGACAAATGTGAGATCAATGCAATGGTAGAACCGTTTAATCGGTTTAAGGCAAAAGTCTAATGAGTCTTGGGCAACACATCAACCAACTGGTCCAGAATTACCAATACTAAACAACAAAGGGGTGAAGGAGCCTCCGAATTTGGGTAGCAGCTCTTTAGAATATATCAAGAGTGTTCGGGTAAACTGATAAGGGGCAGCCTCCGCAAGTTTGGGTAAGAAGGAAGGTAGAACCTACATATCTGCTCTAGTAGGGGGCTGATACTGGTGGACACGGGAGCCTCCATATCTATCACTGACCTGCCCTTACCCACCACTAATAAAATGATCTATGTGAGAAGGCTTAACGGACAGAAGACCTCTGCCTACTTAAGCAAAACTGCTCTATAGAAATTAAAAACCTGTAAATACCTATGTGATTTTATGTATGTAAAAATAATGAAGTAACTATTATGGGAAATGACCTGATGAAGAAATAAGAAGTCTTAGTAGATTGTGGGAAGGGTGAATTGATGGGAGAAAAGACAGGGTAAACCATATGTAAACCATTTCGCAATCGTCCATGCTGCACCTGCAATAGGACATGACTGGCAGTCAGAAGGTAATAGATTTGGTGCCATTTGTGCCTCAGTTCCAAGGGTCTGGGCAAAAACTAAACTAGATACCGGGCTAATTAAAACTGACCCCATAATAGTGGAGGGTTCGGAGCATGAACTTCACTGATAATATCCGATTAAGCCCGAAGTCAAGAAGGCAGTTGAGGAAATTGTGAAGAGATTGGTGGTAAAGTAGATCCTGTGGGAGAACACGAGTGCCACTAACTTCCTGACTTGGCTGGTGTCCAAACTGGATGGGAGTTACCGATTAATCGTTGATCATACAGCTTTAAATAAAGTAACTCCTAACCTACATTCCATTGTGGCCAGCCCCTCCAATGTCCTAAACAGATTATCACCATCCCATGAGATTTTTTATGGTATTAGACATTGCCAATGGATTTTGGTCCATCCCTTTGGATTTTAATTCACAGGGTAAATTTGCTTTCACAGTAGATGATGATAAGCAGTATACATGGACTAGGCTGCCTCATGGATTCCATAAATAAGAAGGGTGGAGTGGGGAGCAGTACTTCTTCTCCCCTCTAAGTCCATCACCATCATACGAGACATGAGAGGAATGTTAGGTGAAGGGAAACCACACGTGTGCAGCAACATAGATGAGGAGATAGAGGAAAATAGAATAAAGGATGTGCTCTTGGAGGCACCGGAGGGGACCCTGTTTGTGGATGGTCACGCAAGTATATAGACAGGTCACCGCAAACAGGATGGGCAATGGTAAACGTGGACTTACATGTGGTCCGAGCCAGAAAGATAGAAGGAGGTATATCAGCATAAGTGGCAGAGCTAGTGGTCCTGACCCAGGCTTTTACAGAGGTGGCGGGGAGAAGGCTCAATATTTACACTGACAGCATTTGGAATTGTGCATGACTATATGACCGTTTGGGGAAAAAGGAGATTTGTTACAACAGGGGGACTCCAGTCAAGCACGGACAGATAATCAAAGCTTATTGGATGCCAGCGAGCTCCCACTGGAAGCCGCAATATTGAAAGGAAAGGCACGCCAAAAAGAACCAGATAAGCAAAGCCCTGAATATTTTTAAGGGAGACCAGACAGCGGATAAAATAGCACAATTAGCTTTAGAATCAGGAGAACTGCAAGCTGTGTCCGCTGTCTTAGTTGAAGTTGAACCCCCAGTAGAGATCTCAGAGCTATGCTGACACACCTGAAGAAGAATGCACAAGGTGGAAAGTTCAAGGAGCTATACCTGATGAATAGGGTGTATGGAGACCAAATGATAGAGTTTTAGAGGCAGAATGTATCCAGCATACACTTATGCAGTTACATCATGGACTGCCTCATGTGGGAAGGGATACTATGATGACCAATATAGGAAAGGAGTGGTGATGGAAAGGAATGAGACAGGACATTGCACAATATTGTCATCAGTGTGTAACTTGTGCCCAGTATAACCTAGGGAAGCCTGTAAAAATCAGGACCGGGCCCAGCCTCGCCCTAAGGATCCCTGGGAACATGTAAAAATTGACTTTACAGAACTACTTCCTCAGTCACACGGAAGAACGTACTGCTTGCTGACAATTGACCAATTCATCAGATGGGTAGATATGTTCCCAACTAAAATGTGGCGAGAATATTAGCTGAGAAAGTTATCCCAAGATGTGGGGGTACCATTACAAATAGATTCCAATCAAGGCGTACACTTCACGGGGAGGGTAGTAAAAACTATTTGTCAACTGATGGGCATAAAACAGAAATTTCACATACCTTACCATCCTCAAAGTTCAGGAGTGGTGGAGTGTATGAATAGAACACTCAAGACCTTCCTGGCAAAGGCCATGCAGAATTCATGAAAAAGACAGACCGAGGTGTTGTCCGCCTTATTAATAAAACTCAGAGCCATTACGAATCAAAATTAGCGGGCTGACACCATATGACTGGAAGGGCTCTGCAACTGCCCAAATCCATAATTCCCGGCAGGGCAAATGTAGGCCCATTACGAAATAGGATTAGACAATATGTTTTAGAACTAAGTGCCCAACTGAACGATATGTGAAAAACAGAGAGGGAAAACCAAATAGTGAAGGATGAGCAAAATGAGCTAAAACAGACCCCTGAGGTACCCTCAGCAGGCAGCAAGGTCATGGTGAAGACGTTACCTGGAAAGCCTGAGTTCACCCCCAAATAAAATGGCCCTTATGAGGTCATAATTAGTGGCGATACCTGTGCCTGCAAGGGCATCTCGAAATATTGGACTTAGTTGAAAGAACATACCAGCTCCAATTGCAAAAAAATTATTTATTGTGCTCATTCACAGATACGTGAGACAGTTGACCTCCAAGCAAGTTGAACATGTTCGTGGGAAGTTGCGCACAGGTGATATAGCCTTTGAACTATGGTATAACGGTACAAATACAATTATAATTAGGATGATAGGATAATTCTTTTGCTGCTTCTCATGACTCTTGCCGCCAGTTACAGAGGGAAAGTATAGGTGGAATTGTGCAGACTTGGGGACAGAGCATCACAAACTTCTATGTAATCATGACTCTGTTCATTGTAACTTTCTGACACATGGAATGGGCCCCTGGGAGGTAACCCATAGGGACCGCTGCTTGGGATTCCTTAACCCCGTACCATGTTACCAAATCTGTTGGAAAGGCAAAGCGATTGAGGTCTTTCATGCAATGTAACTTGGGATATTGGGAATTCCTGGTGTTTAGCTGAGGGACCAGAATGAATCCGTGCCCGGCAATATCAGAGGGCTTGAGGGGATGAGTACATCAGCATGGGATTTGGCCAATTGAAGCGATCATTATGCCAACACTTTAAAATCAGACCCCATCACATAAAAACTTCCGTGTATATGTCTCACTTGTATGCATTACAGTCAAATTTGAGTAAGGACTGGGTCTGCCCACACATTCCCGCACATGGAGGCGAGGGGGGGAAAGTCCTTTATTCCCTATCCTTTTGTCAACTCCAGAAATGGTAGAATGGATTTTAAATCAGAATGGAACCCAGGACGGGACAAGGAAAGTGATATTTAAAATCTCACTATGTAAGATGCCTTCAATGTCAGCGACAGTGATGATGTTTTGGGGTTAGGAGCCAGAGAGTGCACTCTATCAGCCATTAAGAACAATTACCAGCCTAGCTATAATAGATAAGACTCTGCTCCCTATTTTGTTGTGAAAAACCAAGAAAGCACATCAGAAAGGGAACCTTATGTGTTGGCCGTAGCAACTGCACTCAGCAGGTTAATGTCACCAATGATGTCTGGGCTTTGGAGCAACAACTCCATTGCCCCACAGCTGGTGTCCCATTCAATCTCTCCTCTGCTTATGTAAGCAGCATGATTGCATATAATGGTAACCATTTTGTCTGTGTAAAAAATGCCTACCTGTGGCTTCCATGGGATTGTGCAAGATTGTGTTGTTTAGCATATGTGGTGCCCTATTCACCATATACTGACTTCGGGACCACCCCAAAATACACATGCATAGAGCTAAGTGAGCTATTAGTGAGACAGCGTAGTTCTTCATGATAACCTACCCACCCTATGGGACGCCAAAAGCCGCTCAGGAACTTATACGTATGGCCTTGACCTGAGAGAGAATTGCAAATGAAACTAAAGACAGGTCTGAAGAGGTAAGCACAGCCATCTCTGGGGTATCGGCCAAGATTGTAGCTATCCAGACTCTTTTCTTTACAGAACCGATTGACATTCGATTATGTGTTAGCTTCCCAGGGAGGAAGTTAAACAACTGCAGATGATAGAGTGCGATAATGGCTATTTGACAGGAGGAATCCTGCTGGGAAGCAGCAACCACACAAGTTACTTCAATGAAGAAGTGCCAAAGCCACCGGAAAAGCTATGGATTGTGATGACTGTGTCGTGACAGAAGCTGCCAGACGAAGTTTGCGTCCTGGGGCTGTCTCGTGACTGGAGTCGGAAGCATTGCGAGTCCTGACTGATATCAGAGTTTGCGTCATGATTGGTGCTGGGAACCATGATGTATAAGTATCCATGCTTATTTGTGTTCAGAGAGAAGCCTGGTAAACCGCTGTTAGGTGCCAGATCTCTCCCAAAAGCTTTTGTAACAAAACTATTGTACTTTGACTCACTAACAGTCTCAGAGGTGTCCTGTTACCTACAACAAGTGGGTGGAACAGGATGATGTAGTGAAATGCTGTTGACCAAATGTTCTTGAGCAGAATGTTCTCAAAAAATAACTAGATGTCATAAAGGTGAGAAAACCAAAGTGATCTGCACCACGCGTCCAGTATGGACCACATCGCAGTTGTCTCAAGGGTAGTCATTTTTTGGGAGACTGGTGGGTTCTACGCTGGTTTTGGGAGGGGCAGAAAGCACACGGTGAGCCCGGCTGCAAAGCGATTGGGTGCCATTTTGATCTCAGTGTACTGGAAGACTCTCCCCTTTCTCCCACGGACATTCAGACCCTCCTCCACTCCTGCCACCACTTACTGATTTTGCCCAGAAAGGGGGCAAGATTAATTAGCATATTTAAAGTAGTTTTTAAATATATTTAGCCCATCCTACCTTGAATTCTCCCAGCTCCTGGGATCTTCTGACTCTTGGATATGATGAGCACCCAGAAAGCATTGCTACTGATTTCCATTTGCAGACACCAGACGTGGTGGCTATGTCAGGGGACTGAGAGGCCATTGAAGCCCTGGGTATTTGTGGAAGTGCCCATCTGCCAGTGCCCATCTAGCACACTGGCAGTGTGTCGGGGCAACGCCAAAGGGGTGGGTCCGAGTTGGCGATGGGGCCCGAGTGGAGGTCACTAAGGGGATGGCTACAATGGCAAAAATGGAGGGGAGTTATGAAATGGGGATTGTGATCTGGTGGGAAAGGAAGGGGGCAAAGAAGGGGTGCAGCGTGAAAGGAGACTTATTTGGAGGGACATATTGCCCCAGAGCTGGTGATCTATGTCAGGGAGGGGATTGGCAATCGTAGAAACCCTATAGTGCAGAAGGAGGCCATTTGGCCCATTGAGTGTGCATTGACTTTCATTACACACTGTCATCACGATTCAGAGAAGCACACTCAGAGTGTATACTTAGTACTTTAGAGATTTTTGTCACGTCTCAGGTCGTGGACGGCCCAACAAACATCTCAACTGCTGTCCTGGTACCATTAACACAAGGTTTGTCAAACAGGAAGCTGTTATCTTACATACCATCTCTACAAGTTCAGCTTCTATTCTTTCTCACAGGCAAGAGTGTAAATGGAAACCACGACTCAGTAAACATGGGCCAAAAAATGTAGTTGGTGCTTTTTGTAGGTAATTTTTATGTTGCCAGAGAGGTGGTGGAAGCAGGCACTTTAGCAGCATTTAAAAGGCAACTGGAGGAATAAATGAACAGGGAGGGAATAAACTTTCTGTCCTGACCAAGTAAGGACAGAAGGTTCTCATTTAATTTGGGCATCGTGATTGACACAGGCTTGGAGGGCCAAATTCCCTGTTTCTGTGCTGTACTGTTTTCGTTCTTTGCACTTTGCTTTGTACTTTCCATTAATCTTCCATATCTTCCTCACCTGGAAAGAAAAACAGAGAGATTAAAAGCATTTCTGTTTAACATTTGACTCACAGTCTTTGCTGTGTCTATTTAATATAAAGATACAGGAGAGCGAGTTGGTCAGTTAGTTCTGGGAGAGAACCACAATTTAAAGTTTATGTATTAGTTACAAGTAGGTGACATTAACAATGCAATGAAGTTACTGTGAAAATCCCCTAGTCGCCACACTCAAGTTCGGGTACACTGAAGGAGAATTTAGTACAGGCAGTGCACCTAACCAGCACATCTTTCAGACTATGGGAGCAAATTGGAGCACCCAGAGGAAACCCATGCCATTTTGTATGTGGCTGCATTGATTTGCTCTTATGGAGTAATCTGCATAATCAGAAGGCTACAACAGTCTGCCAGAGGTAAGTAAGAGTTTTAACATATGTTGCTTCAAACTGGAAAATTACATTTTAATACCAACTAATTGTGATGATTTTTAAAATCACCTTCTAACACATCTCATTTGTCTTGATCATGGAAATAGAAGGAGACCTTCAGTCCATCGAGCTTGTTCTGCCATTTAATTTGATGATAGTTTATCTCTTTCTTTACTCCATTTGCTCACCTTGGTTCCACATCCCTTCATATATCTTATAGAAAACTGATCAATCTCAGAACCAAAGAACAACTAAGAACAAAGAACAACACAGCACGGGAAACAGGCCCTTCAGCCCAATGAGCCCACGCCGCTTACCGAGGAAATTTTCAATTGATCCTCAAACTAACACCTTCTAGGGAAATAAGTTCCAGATTTCCATTACCCTTTGATGTGTTTTTTGTACAGCTGTGCTCCAATCTCAAGGTTGGCTCTTCTGATTTTAGACTCTCCAGCAGAGATAGCAGTTTCTCTCGATTTTTCTAATATAACCCTGAAAACATCTTAAACGTCTCAATTAGATCAACATTTAATATATTCAAGCCCACCCTCTTTATTTGTTTTAGCATCCTGATGAATCTCCATTCACCAAATTAACTTCCCTGAAGTGCAGTGCCCAGAACTGGAGCATAACTTTTATCCCTTTGTATTCCAGCCTCTGTGAGATGGGTTAACATCCCATCAGCATTTTCATCATTTTGTGTACGTCAACGAACCTTTAGTTCTCTGCTCCTTCAGAGTTCTTAGATTCTCACCATTTTGAAATACTCTGACCAGTCTTGGGTGCAATGTGGATGATGTCTTTATACTTCCCCACTTTAAACTCTGTTGCCACAGATTTAATCCATCAATGTCTCCTTGTTATGCAGTCCACATTACTTAATGTGCCTTAATGTCATCAGCAAGCTCAGATATCTGGATCGTTATTGCTTTATCGAAGTCATTTATAAATATTGTGAAATGCTGGAGTTCTGGGAGATACTATATTTATATCCTGCCAATGTGACTGTATACATATTGTTCCTATTTTCTGCCTTCTATACTTCCTAACAAATTTCATATTTATGTCATTGCCTCCAACTCCATACACTTTATTTTTGGTGACAGCCTCTTGTGTGGAACTTTATTGAGTTGTGATGAGAACATGGGTCACATCCAAATGCACTCCCTTATCCACCAAATTAGGGAACCACTTATTGAATTAAACTAGGTTTGTTAGAAGAAACTTACATGTTTGATTGAGTTCGAGAGATTCCTGATTGATGAGGCTGTATGAAGCAGAGAGGATAGGACAGTTGAGACCACAATCGGATCAGCCAATGGCTGAACAGGCTTAAGGCCTGAATGGCCTTCCCTCTTGTGTCTAAATTTTTTGATTTTGAGTTCTAGTAGCAGCTCCTAGCAACTTCCCCGTAACAGACATCAGTCTATTATTTCCAACTTCCTCTATCCTACCTATCAGAAATTATGGAATAACAATGGTAGCATTCCAATCCAGAGGGATAATTCCTAATCAATTGAGTTTTGGAAGATCTTGACTTAAAAATGCCAAATCCCACTTCTAGATATTTGACATTGTTTGAAGTAAAATATTAAATATTTCACCTGTTTTATTTTCTGCATTCTTCCTCACAGAGGCGAATATGAAGTTCAACAATTAAAATGTAAGTTGTTTCACAGTTTGAGTATAATCCTCCAGTCAGTGCTGTGTCTAAAGCTCCGTTATTCCATGTGACAGCACAGTGCCATTTTATGATTTGTCCCCAGCCAGAATTGGAACCCATTCGCTGTGATCTCTTACTATCCAGACAGAGGCCAGAGGGACCATGAGTGTGAACAACGTGACCAAGCCCCTCAATGTCAGATGTGTTCTCACAGCTAGTGATGTGGAAGTTGCTTGAAGAGTGGAGAAATCTTTTCATCCATCCTGTGACAAGCCACTCCTCAGCTTTCACAGATTGTCCTGAAGTTACGGAGATCAATTTCCCCCACCTGCTCAGCCCTCTCCATGGACAGAACAATGCTTATTATACACAAGAAGTGATAGGAAGTCACTCAATAAATGATTTCTTTGAAATGATAATGAAACGATGAGCTGAGTATGAACTTTATCCCAATTTAATGGAATAAATCAATTGATCCCAGTGAGGTTATGACCTGGGGTTTAAGGTTAGAATTGCCAATCACTTCACTAGTTACTCTTTGCCAACCTGAAAATATCCCATTTATCCCATTTCAGTGTTTCCCATTAGTTTACCAAACCTTTATTGATTCCAATGTTCAAATTATTTGACAGAGTTGATACAAATGGAAAAAAGGGGAAGGTAATCTTAAAATTAGAGAGTCATCATCTCAATTTGGAATCAAGAAGCATTTTTTTACCAAGGACAGTGGAAATCTAGAACTGTTTCTCCCCAAAATATTGTGGACACTGGGAGAGAACTGGTGTCTTTAAGGCACATTTAGTCAGTCAAGGCTTCCAAAGAATTTGGGGCAAAGGGAGATATTTGAACTTATGGTGAAGATTTACCCTGGTCTCATTGAAAAGACAAACTGGCCCCATGGGCTGAATGGCCTCCTCCTGTGTTTGCTGGTTCTATTTTGCATTTGCACATTGAACATGATGGTCCCAAGATCACACAATGTGCAGCCATTTCTAGCCCACGCTCACACAAGAAGCATGAGAGCCTCAAGAGAAGAAAACTGAGGCAAGAATGCAATGAACTTAAAATAAACACAGGCACTGAATGGCCCACAGTGGCTGAAGTTCTAATGCTTCCTGTTTCTTTGCTGAGATACTGATTAAAGATAGCAACGCAGTATCATGCATTTCCACTGTTTAGATGCAGTGGAATAGAATTTAACGCTTCACCTCCAAGGCAAGTTCTCAGGGTATGGATGGTGATGGGGAGGCAGAGAGGAAGGTGAGTGGGGTTGGGTGGGGGAAACAGTGCAATTGTTTAGCTTTGACAGTGTGGGATATGGCCCCTGCTGCTTCTCTGCCTCCAGCCAGTTTAATCTGGGATAAGAAGGCTCTGCGCAGCCTTCCCACCCAATACTGATTGACACTCTTGACCGAGCAACTCAGAGCTTCATCCGACTGTAATTGATATTCAAGCCATCACAGAGGGTGGGGTGAGGGGGGTATGTGGGGGACTCACCATCTGGGGAGATTGACATTATTCCTTTCAGGTTTGCTTGTAGCCAAGTGTGGAGTGGGAAGTATTTCTTTACTCAAGATCACTTTACTCAAGATCAAAGGACCTGGCATCAGGCGAGTATATCACCCCCTCCTCTTTCCTCCATCCATTACGCTTCTCTCATTGACAAACCGCTCCCCACAGTCCCCATCCCACCCAGCATTTGTCTTCCTCCAGGGGCCCCACACGATGAGTACCCTGGTTAGATTACCAGCAGCAGACACAGTGCCAGCCTCTGATTGGTTCTCAGGAGCAATATTGCCGTCTGACTGGGGAATGTCCAGCAAATTAATGTCCCCATTCTCCTCACTGTACCCCCACCTAAATACCCCGCTCCATCCCGGAGCCAGGAGCTCAGCAGCAGGGTTCCCACTGCCAACTAGGAACTTAATTCCTTTGGGGCTCCTGGACATCGATTTGACCCAGGAGCAGTGAGACTGGAAAATCCTTTTCTTTGTGTTTCCAGGTCATTCTGGGGGAGCGGGGTCTGTTGATATGTCTGCTCTGGTGATATGCACTCTCATCCTGATGCACAGAAGCACACTTTGGGTGTGATCTTATCGGTTCCCCAGACCTGTTTCACACTGTTTTTCACCTCTCCTGATCCACCGGTTTTACCGACAAAATCAGATCTGCGCCCAGAAATATCAAAGACTTCATTTAAATGTCATTAGTAAGTCCTGCATCCTATTGTCCATGTTTACTTGCCCTGACCTCATGGGTCAGGGTCCCCACAGACGAGAATTACAGCTGGTCTCCATCAATATCAGGGAGTGGGCCAGGCCTGGCAGTGCCCAATGGGAATGCCAGAGGCAGTGCTAAAGGGGAAGATCCTGAAGGGGTTTTGGTTTGAGTAAGGTGAGGACATAGGAGGGTCGAGGCAATGCAAAGGAGCTCCACGTGTGAGGTAGTGAGCAACTCTGCAGCCATGACGATTGAAGGGGTTGGGGGGGGGATCTCCACAAGGGGGGGATTGGAGAGTGGGAGGAAGTCTGTAATGGGACAATGGGAAGGGAGAAACACTTCAAAGTAGGCAATTGGGGGCTGGGAGAAACTCAGCAAAGCGGGGGATTGAGGGGTTGAAGCAATCCCAATATACATGGTGACTGGGGAGAATGGGGAGATCAACACAGGGAGCAACTAATGGGGGAGTGTACACCGGGAGGTCAGAGTACCTGTGCAAAGGCGCCCAATAAGTTCAATAGCTGGCTTCATAGGTGAGATTAGGCTACACTCCATCCACAATTCTACTAGTAAGAATTGCGATCTGGCTCTTCTTTTGCATGAACAGCAATCAGACTGTGACTCACAGCTCACCCCAAAAACCCATACGCTTCTCTCCTATTTTCTCATTCTTTCAGAACTTTGAATTCTTTTCATTAAATTCCATTCTTTGTATTTTGGAGCTTTTTGTGATGTCTCTGGTTGGAGAGTCAAACAAACATCGGTTGCATTAACACAATTCAGAGCCTACATTTCACCTAAGTTGGTCAAACAGAACTTGTTTTCTCTCACGCCATCTCAAGAAGTTCAGCTTCTCTTCTTTCTCACAGATTGTTGCTAAGAGTGCAACCATTATACAGCAAGCACAGTCCAGGAATCTAAAATGGCATTCAGTGCTCTGTTTGTGGGTCTTTTTCTTCTCTTCCAACATATTGCTGGTAAGGATGAATACTTTCCATTAATCTTCCAAATGTTCCTCACCTGGAAAGAAAAACAGAGAGGTTTGAAGCATTGCTGTTCTTGCGCAGATGTTTAACATAGTCAACTCGCAATTTTTGCTGTGTCTGTTTAATATGGTGTACATGATGTAGGGATGCCAGCGTTGGACTGGAGTAAACACAGTAAGAGGTCTGACAACACCTGTTTTAAATCCAACCGATTTATTAGATAGTGAACTTGCAAGCTTTATGGCCTTCGTCAGGCGAATGAG
The DNA here is from genome assembly GCA_024679065.1 of Sphyrna mokarran. Lineage (NCBI taxonomy): Eukaryota > Metazoa > Chordata > Chondrichthyes > Carcharhiniformes > Carcharhinidae > Sphyrna > Sphyrna mokarran. The sequence goes on along the minus strand of JAGIQG010000033.1, from coordinate 14,729,062 downwards.
GCGTTCTGGTCTGCAGTAACACACATATCAGCACAGACAGTTTACAGATTGCTGATTCGAATGTTACACCTAACATTGTTAGCCACTTTAAGACTTGAATAGCAGGTTAGGTGTAAAGATTCGCATTCGAATCAGCAATCTGTAAACTGTCTGTGCTGATATGTGTGTTACTGCAGACCAGAACACCTCATTCGCCTGACGAAGGCTATAAAGCTGAAAGCTTGCGAGTTTACTATCAAATAAATCAGTTGGATTTAAAACTGATGTTGTCGGACCTCTTAATTATGGTGTAACTATGGAGCATCAGTTTGATATTGTCATTCAGAGAGTGAGGAGAGATTAGGAGCAATTCTTTACCCAGAGAGTTGTTGGGGCAATGGAATACTTTGACAAGCAGTGCTTGAGTCAGAGATCTTTGTATATTCAACTGAGAATTAGATAAGAATTTGAGATGTGAAAGATACAGGAGAGCAAGTTTGGTCATTTAGTTCTGGCAGAGAACCACAATTAAAATACATTAATATAAAAGTGGGTAGTTCTGTATTAGAGACAGATCAGATTGCTTTGAATCCAATTTCCACCACACCTTGTGCACCCCCTTAACTCCAACTCTACAGCAATATTCATGTGTTAAAATACAACTCCTGACCTGTGTCTTGAAGAAGTCGGAAAGGTTTTGGGGAATTCAGTGAGCTACACAGTGAGCAGAATTCCCAGCCTGTGACCTGCTCTTGTAGGACCGGTTCTCTGAATGAGCATTTCACCTAATGCCATCTCTCTGCCTTCTCTCTGTAATCCTGCACATTCTTCCATTACAGTTAACAGTCTAATTTCTTTTTAAATGCTTCAATAAACCTGCCCTCTCCACACTCTCAGGCAGTGCATTCCAGACCTCAACTACTCACTGCATGAAAAAGCTTCTCCTCGTATCAGTTTGCTTCTTTTACTGATTATTTTAAATGTACACCCTCATTCTCGATCTTTCCATGAGTGGGAACAGTTTCTCCATATCTACACTGTGCGGAAGCCTCATGATTTTGAACACCTCGATCAAATCTCTTCTCAGCCTTTTCTTCTCTAAGGAAAACAATCCCAACTTCTCCAATCTCTCTTCATCACAATGGAATCATTCTTGTGAATATTCTGCATTCTCTCCAATGCCATTACATCCTTCCTAAAGTGCCTTGCCCGGAATTGGAAGCAATATTTCAAATGAGGCCAAACTAGAATCTTAAAGAAATTCAATATAACTTCCTTGCTCTTGGACTCTATGCTGTTATTAATAAAGCTCAGGTTACTGTATATTTTATTAACTGCTCTCCAACTGCCTTACCAACTTCAATAATATAGTACATACACACCCAGTTTCCCCTGCTCCTGCATCCATTTTATTGTTGTAACTTTTATTTTGTACTGTCTCTGTTCCATGTTCTTGCTATCAAATTGAGTCACTTCACACTTCTCCACACTGAATTGCATCATCCACCCATCTGTTCACTCCACCAACTTGCCTCCGTGTTTTTGAAGTTCAATACTCTCCTTCTCACAGTTCACAAAGCTTCCGGATTTTAGATCAGTGGCAAACTTTGTAATAGTGCCCTGTACAGCCAGTTATAGGTCAGCAATAGATATCGGGAAAAGCAAAAGTTCCAACACTGACCCCTGAAGAACTCCACCACAAACCTCCCTCCAGCAGGAAAAACATCCATTAATCACTGCTCGCTGTTCTCTGTCGCTCAGCCAATTCTGTCTCCATGTTGCTGAACTCCTTCTTATTCCTGAAGCTTATTCTTATTTACAAAGCAGCGATTCTATATCAAACACCTTTTGGAGTTAGTCACTTCCAGACACTTGTGTTGATGTGAATGTCATGTGTCACTTATCAGCCCGAGCCTAAACGTTGTGTTGGTCTTACTTCACGTGGCAATGGATTGCTTCAGTATCTGAGGAATAGAAACATAGAAAATAGGTACAGGAGAAAGCTATTTGGCCGTTCAATATGATCCTGCCTGACCTTGCACTTTCAGTATCCCATTTCCTCTTTCTCTCCATATACCTTGAGCCCTTTTTCCAAAAAGGCTGTGTCCAGCTCCCTCTTGAACACATCTAACAAACTGGCCCAGACAGCTTCCTGTGGCAGAAAATTCCACAGGTTCACAACTCTGAATGAAGTTCTTCCTCATCGTAGCCCAGAATGTCTTAGTCTTATCCAGTCCCAACAGGATTTTATATTTTACATCCCCTCTCATTCTTCTAGATTCCAGAGAGTACAAGCCCAGCCGATCCAGTCTCTCTTCATATGTCAGTCCTGCCATTCTGGGAATCAGTCTGGTGAACCTTCACTGGACTCCCTCAAATTCACAAAGAATGTCCTTCCTCTGAGTAGGAGACCAAAACTCCTCAGTTGTACCTGTTAATTCTCAGATACTTTCGACCAGTTTGCTTACTCCAAGGTTTTACCCTGTGCCTTTATTGCAAGATGGACTAAGGAGAAACACAAGTAAAGGTTCAACAATTTTATTAATAATTTATTAACCTTTAAATTACCCACATAAAACAAGAGGATACCTCAGATTCAAGTATATTCCCGCTTGGTTAAAACTGTAGGCTCGATTCTCTGAGTCCCTCTGGTCCGTTGTCACGAAGCTGAGTCTCGATGGCAGCTTCTTCCTTCCTTTCTTCTCTGGTCAGTCCAAGGCTGCCTCCCTCTTCGAGTCTCACTGCTGGTATCTGAAAATGCGTCCCTTTATCCCATGCCTGCTTGCCTTTCCAGAAACTTCTCTGGCCAATGAGATCCCAGGAAGGGGTTCCAATATCCAGTGGGTTTGTTGATTTCTGTCTGACAGAATACCAGGGTCCGTCCCCAGGTGTCCATCATCATGCCGTTGCTTACATGTAACCTGTTATCAGATAAGCAGGAACTCTCGGTGACAGAACATTAGCCCGATCTGGGCTTCTAACAATAGGCTGGTGCATTTCAGTGGGATGCAATGATCCCCTGCTAAGTATCAGTAGGGTGCAACAACCTTTGATGGGTGATTGATGGGTCAGGCCCAGACATGTTTGTGTATTTGTACACAATTGGGCTACCCGAGGTTTGACTGTGTTTCATTTTAATACGCTCAATTCTTTAATTTAGGATATTCAATTTAATCAGCCTTAAAACTAGGTCCTGTTTACATTACCACATTGTTGATCCAGTGAGCATCACCAAACCATCTCAACAAGCAAGTATCCCGAATCTGGGGTTGATAGTATCATCTCCAACCCACAATAGTACCAACAAATTTAAATGAACAATCCAAATGCACACTATTACCTACAAAATTTGAGAACCCCTTATTAAATTAAATCAGGTTTGTTAGAACAAACTTCCATGGTCGCATTGAGTTCAATAGATTCCTGATGGAAAAGGTTGCATGAAGTGGAGAGGATAGTAGAGGTAGACCACAATCAGATCAGCCACTAGTGGAGCAGGCTTGAGGGACTACATTCCTGCTCCTAAATCTTTTGATTTTGAGTTCTAGTAGCACATCCTAGTAACTTCTCCACATTAGACTAATGGGTCTATTATTTCCTAATTTCTCTATCCACCCGTCTGAAATTATGGAATAACAGTGGGAGCATTCCAATCCAGAGGGATAATTCCTGAATCATTGGGTTTTGGAAGATCTTGATTTAAAAATGCCAAATCTCACTTCTGGATGTTAGACATTGTTTGAAGTATATGTTGTTAAATATTTCATCTGTTTTATTTTCTGTATACTTAGTGACAGAGATAAATGTGAAGTTCAAAAATTAAAATGTAGTAGTTTCACAGTTTGAGTATAATCCTCCCAGTCGGTGCTGTATCAAAGGCTCTGCTATCCCATTGTGACTGCACAGTGCCATTTTATTATTTGTCTCCGGCCAGAATTGGAACCCATTCAATGTGAGCTCTTCCCTTACTATCTAGAGAGAGGCTGGAGGGACTGTGAACGTGAGCAGTGCGACTGAGCACCCCAGTGTCAGATGTATTCTCATAGCTTTTGATGTGAAAGTTGCTTGAAGAGCAAATAAATTTTCTCACCCAAAGTGTGATAAGCCAATCCTCAGCTTGTCCTGAAGTTACGAAGATCAGTATCTCCCCCCCCCGCTTATTATACACAACATGTAACTGATACAACGGAAAGTAACTCAATAAATGATTGCTTTAAATGATAATGAAATGATGAGCTGAGTAGGAATTTTATCCCGAACTAATGGAATAAATCAATAGACCTAAGTGGGGTTACGACACTGGGTTTAAGGTTAGAATTGCCAATCACTTCACTAGTTACTCTTTGCCAACCTGAAAATATCCCATTTATCCCGTTTCAATGTTTCTTGTTTGTTTACCAATTTTTTATCTAGTCCAATGTTCAAATTATTTGACAGAGTCGATATAGATGAAAAACAGGGGAAGGTAATCTTAAAATTAAAGATTTGAAGTCAAGGAGCATTTTTTTTAACCATTAAGGATAGTGAAAAATCTGGAACTGTTTCTCGCCAAAATGTGGTGAATGCTGGGGGAGAACTGGTGCCTTCAAGGCAGAGACTGATAACATTTGGTCAGTCGAGGGTTCCAAGGAATTTGGGGCAAAAGGAGATACGTGGAGTTATAGTGAAGATTTACCATGGTCTCATTGAAAGGACAAACAGGCTCGAGGGACTAAATGGCCTCTTCCTGTGCTTACTGGTTGTCATTTGCACATGCACATTGATTATGATCTGGGTGTGTGGTTACCCCAGAGATCACACAATGTGCAATCATTTCCTGCCCCACAGGGGGCTGGAAGACTGAGAGCCTCAAGAGGAGAAAACTGAAGCAAAAATGCAACGAACTCAAACTAAATATAGGCATCGAATGACCCACAGTGGCTGAAGTCCCAATGTTTCCTGTTTCTTTGCTGAGATATTGATTAAAGACAGTGATGGAGTATCATGCACTGTCAGTCCCATTTAGTCCCTCGAGCCTGTTTGTCCTTTCAATGAGACCATGGTAAATCTTCACTATAACTCCACGTATCTCCTTTTGCCCCAAATTCCTTGGAACCCTCGACTGACCAAATGTTATCAGTCTCTGCCTTGAAGGCACCAGTTCTCCCCCAGCATTCACCACGTTTTGGCGAGAAACAGTTCCAGATTTTTCACTATCCTTAATGGTTAAAAAAAATGCTCTTTGATTTCAAATCTTTAATTTTAAGATTACCTTCCCCTGTTTTTCATCTATATCGACTCTGTCAAATAATTTGCAGTGGGACTGAATTTGATGCTCCACCTTCAAGACACATTCTCAGGGTGTGGATGCTGATGGGGAGAGGGAAAGGAAGGTGAAGGGTGGGGGAGGGTTGCAATTGTTTGGCTCTGAGGGTTTGGGATATATCCCCTGCTGCTTCCCTGTCTCCATCTAATTTAAACTGGGACAGGAAGGCTCTGAGTTGACGCCTTTGACTGAGCAACTCACGGCTTCACCCAACTGTCAATGGTATTCAACCCATAGCGGGTGGGGGATTCGCCATCTTGGGAGATTGACAACCTATTCCTGTCAAGTTTGCTTGTGGCTGAGTGTGAAGTGGGAAAAGCTTACTGTCACTCAGCACAAGATCAAGGGATCTGGCGTCAGGAAGTAGGGGGAGGGGTGGGTTGCTGAGAGTCACCATTCCCCACTCTTTCTTCTCACCCATTACCCTCCCTTACTGGCAAACCACTCCCCACTGCCCCCCATCTCTTCCAGCACTTGTCCATCTCCAGGGGCCCCCATGATGAACCCTGGTGAAAGCTCGGTTGGATTATCAGCAGCAGACACGGCACCTGGTGGTGCTTCCAAGTGGGGAACTGCCAGCCTCTGATTGGTTCTCAGGAGCAGAATTGCCACCCCAATTGTGGAACATTTGGCAAATTAATGTCCCCACTGGAGCCAGGAGCTCAGCAGCAGGGTTCCCACTGCCAGCTAGGAACTCAATTCCCTTGGGGCTCTTAGGGATTGCTCTGAGCCAGGAGTGGCGAGACTGGAAAATCCTGGTCCTTGTGTGTCCAGATGGTTAGTGTCTCCATCATACTGGGGAAGCAGGGTCAATTGATATGTCTGCTCCAGTGTCATACAGTCTCATCATGATGCACAGAAGCAAACTCAGAATGTTTGCCGGCTCCCCAGGCTGGTTTTACACCTGGTTTCTCACCTCTTGCCTTTAATGTTGCGGTTGTATAAAACGTTGGTTAGACCTCATTTGGAATACTGCGTCCAGTTCTGGCCGCCTTACTACCAGAAGGATGTGGAGACTCTGGAGAGAGTGCAGAGGAGGTTTACCAGGATGCTGCCTGGTATGGAAGGTCTGAGTTACGAGGAGAGATTAGGCAAATTGGGACTGTTTTCCTGAGAAAGACGTAGACTTAGAGGAGATCTAATAGAGGTGTACAAGATTATGAGGGGTATAGATAGAGTAAACAGGGTTAAGCTCTTTCCTAGGATGGACTCGAATAGCACGAGGGGTCACGGGCTTAGGGTGAGGGGGGTAAGGTATAATTTGGAGAGGTTAGGCAAATTGGGACTGTTTTCCTTAGAAAGACGTAGACTTAGAAGAGATCTAATAGAGGTGTACAAGATTATGGATGCTAGAGGGAGTTTTTTCACACAGAGGGTGGTGGGGGTATGGAATGCGCTGCCAAATAAAGTGGTGGAGGCAGGTACTTTGGAGTTATTTAAGAAATACTTAGATGGGTACATGAACAGAATGGGAATGGAGGGGTATAGAAAACTGATTTAAAATAGGGATCATGAGCCTTGGGAGTCCCTGGGAGGTGTGTAAATAGATGATGATATTGATGCTGGAAGCTTATAGAGAGTGTAGATGGGATCTTAAAAGGGGTGTTAGAAAGGCAAAAAGGGGCCACGAAGTGGCTCTGGCAGGTAGGATTAAGGAAAATCCTAAGGCATTTTACACCTATGTAAGGAGCAAAAGGATGGTTAGAGGCAAGATTGGACCTCTTAGGGACAGAGGAGGGGATCTATGCTTAGACCCTGAGGGAATGGGGGAGATCCTGAATGAATACTTTGCGTCGGTATTCACGCAGGAGACTGGCCAGATGTCTGTTGCTGATGTTGACAAAGTTGAGGATCGGTTGAGGGAAATAAGGATTACGAGGAAAGAGGTGTTGAGGCTGTTAGGCAGCTTAAAGACATATAAAGCTCCGGGGCCTGATGGCATTTACCCCAGGCTGCTAAGGGAGTTGAGGGAAGACCTAGCTGAGCCTCTGATGCAAATCTTTGTCTCTTCCTTGGACACAGGTGAGGTCCCAGAGGACTGGAAGATAGCAAACGTAGTACCGTTGTTTAAAAAAGGTCAGAGGGATAACCCAGGGAACTATAGGCCGGTGAGCTTGATTTCAGTTATAGGTAAGCTAATGGAGAGGATCCTCAGGGACAGGATGTATGAGCATCTGGAGTGATGCGATCTGATCAGGGATACGCAGCATGGCTTCGTCAAGGGGAAGTCTTGTGTTACAAATCTAGTGGAATTTTTTGAAGAAGTGACAAAAACAGTTGATGAAGGACATGCTGTTGATGTCGTCTACATGGATTTCAGTAAGGCGTTTGACAAGGTTCCTCATGGTAGACTGATAGAGAAGGTGAAGGCGCATGGGACACAGGGCCGGGTATGTGGATGGGTCGAGAACTGGCTCGGGAGGAGGAGACAGAGGGTAGTAGTGGAAGGCTCTTTTTCCGACTGGAAGCCTGTCACTAGTGGAGTGCCACAAGGCTCAGTACTAGGTCCTCTTCTATTTGTGGTCTATATAAACGACTTGGAAGTTGGGATAGGTGGTGAGATCAGCAAATTTGCTGATGACACTAAGATGCTTGGATTGGCTGGTACAGAGGAGCAGTGCCAGGCAATACAACAGGACATAGATAGGTTGGTAGACTGGGCAGATAGATGGCAAATGGAATTTAATCCGGATAAATGCGAGGTGATACATTTTGGCCGGGAAAAATGTAGAAGAGAGTTATAGGATAAAAGGTAAAACTATTCGGAGTATAGAGACACAGAGAGACTTGGGGGTACAGGTTCACAAGTCTCTGAAGGTGTCTTCACAGGTGGAGAAGGTGATAAAGAAAGCGTATAGTATGTTAGCTTTCATAGAAAAGGGTATAGAATACAAGAGTAGAAGTTTGATGTTGCAATTGTATAGAACGTTGGTTAGGCCTCACTTGGAATACTGCGTCCAGTTCTGGTCGCCGTACTATCGGAAGGATGTGGAGTCCTTGGAGAGACTGCAGAGGAGGTTTACCAGGATGCTGCCTGGTATGGAAGGACTGTCTTATGAGGAACGATTAAATAGACTGGGGTTGTTTTCCCTTGAAAGACGTCGGCTTAGAGGGTATCTCATAGAGGTGTATAAGATTATAAGGGGTATAGATAGAGTAAATGGTGGTAAACTTTTTCCACCTTCAGACATGGATAGGACGAGGGGTCATGGCCTTAGGGTGAGGGGGGCTATGTATAAGACGAATATTAGAGGGCAGTTTTTCACACAAAGGGTAGTGGGGGTTTGGAATGCACTGCCGAGTAAGGTGGTGGGAGCAGGCACGCTGGGGCTGTTTAAGGGTCTCTTGGACAGCCACATGAGCGGTATGCAGATAGAGGGATATATTAGGACTGTTTAACTATGGCTTTCTTTTTCCACAGGTAATTTGGTCCATACTTGACCAACAAGGAGCATGCATTCGGCAGGTGGTGCAAGGACAGCTCTTGGATGTTGACTCATGGGTTGCCTGGTGCTTCATGTCATAAATGAGTGCTTTATCTGGACCATCTGAAGGGCATCATGACAGCTCAGTGACTATCGCTGTAGCTGTGCAGACACTTGGAATTGGGCCGGTGTCTGCAGGAGTTTGCGCGTTCTCCCCGTGGTTGCGTGGGTTTTCTCCGGGCGCTCCGGTTTCCTCCCACATCCCAAAAATTCACTCTTAGGCTGATTGGGTAACAAATTGTCCCTACATTGAGACTCTTCCATATTAGGAATAACCTAAAATTAGAATAGGATAATGAAATTGTTACTATATAGTTATGACGGCGGCGTGGGCTCGTTGGGCCGAAGGGCCTGTTTCCCGTGCTGTGTTGCTCTAAAAAAAAAATGTACTTGTTTTTATCCTACAGGTGCTTTGGTCCACCTTGTTGTCTAACAAGGGGTATACATGCGATGGGTCGTGAGAGGACTGCTCTTGGATTTTTCGAGAATATCCTAGTGCTTCACGTCGTTAGTGTACGCTTGACTTGGACCATTTGATGGGCAACACGACAGCTCAGTAACTATCACTTTGCTGTGCAGATACATGGGTTTGGGCCTGTGTCTGTGGGAGTTTGCGCATTCTCCCTGTGCTTGCGTGGGTTTTCTCCGGGAGCTCCGGTTTCCTCCCACATCCCAAAGATGTGCTCTTAGGCTAATTGGCAAAACAAATTCTTCCTAAATTGTCTCAAATTTGGTTTTTAATCCATAGATCTATAAACATGGATAGGGATCGCGGGTAGAGGTGGGAACATCGGGGTGGCGGCGTGGGCTCGTTGGGCCGAAGGGCCTGTTTCCCGTGCTGTTTTGTTCTTTGTTCTTCTGATCCACCAACACGTTGTTGCCAGTGAAATCAGATCTGTACCAGAAACATCAAAGACGTCATTTAAATATCATGAGTGAGTCTGTACCTATGGTCCTGTTTTAGTTGCCCTGATCTACTCAGCAATCGGGGTCCCCACCAGTGAGAGTCCATGCTTCCCAGATCTCTTCTCATTTCATCAAATTTGGCCTTATTTCAGTTCAGAACTTCAACCCGAGGACCAGATCTGTCCTTATCCAGGATCAGATTGAAACTAATGGCATTATGATCACTGGATCCAAAATGTTCCTTCACACTTACAACCATCACCTGCCCTAACTCATTTCCCAATAGGAGATCCAAAATCGCATCCTCTCTAGTTGGCACCTCTATGTATTAATGTAGAAAATTCCTCTGAACACATTTGACAAACTCTACCCCATCTAAACCTTTAACAGTATACTAGTCCCCATCTATATGTGGAAAATTAAAATTCCCTATTATCACAACTTTCTGTTTCTTGCAGTTGTCAGCTATCTCTCTGCTGATTTGCTCCTCCAATTTTCGCTGACTATTAGGTGGCCTATAATACAATCCCATTAAGGTGGTTATACCCTTCCTGTTTCTCAGCTCCACCCATAGGGCCTCTGTAGACAAGCTCCCTGATCTATCCTTCCTGAGTACTGTTGTAATATTTACCCTGACCAACAATGCCACCTCACCCCCACCCAATCTTTTATCCCTCTGCCTCTATCACACCTGAAACATTGGAACCCTGGAACATTGAGCTGCCAGTCCTGCCCCTCCTGTAACCAAGTTTCACTAAGAGCTATAATGTCACATTTCCACATGAGAATCCACGCCTTCAGCTCATCTGCCTTCCCCATAATACTCCTGGCATTGAAATAGACACACCTCAAAAGATTATTTCCACTGCACTCAACTCTTTCATTTGTGATTTTGCTTGAACTTTTTACCCCCCGCGCCCCCACTCCATTATCTGCTCTGGCACTCTGGTTCCCAGACTCCTGCAAATCTAGTTTAAACACTCCCCAATATCACTAGCAAACCTCCCTGCAAGTATATTGGTCCCCTTTTAGTTTAGGTGTAACCCCTCTCTCTTGTACAGGTCCCCAGAAGAGGTCCCAATGATCCAAGAATCGGAAACCCTGTCCCCTACACCAGTTCCTCAGCCACGTGTTCATCCACCCAAGCATCCTACTCTTACTCTCAGTGGCGCGTGGTACAGGTAGCAACCCTGAGATTATTACCCTTGGGGTCCTGATTTTTATCTTCCTTCCAAGCTGTCTATATTCTCTCTTTAGGACCCCCTCACTTTTCCTACCTACGTCATTGGTACCGATGTGTACCACGACATCTGGCTGATCACCTTCCCACTTTAAAACACTGTGCACACGATCAGAGACATCCCTGATCTTGGCACCCAGGAGGCAACAAACCATGCGGGATTCTCTGTCCCAACCACAGAACCTCCTGTCCGTGCCTCTGACCATTGAATCCCCTATCACTGCCGCTCTCCTCTTCTTCCTCCCACCCTTTTGCACTGCAGAACCAGACTCAGTATCAGAGTTCCAGCTGTCGTAGTTTGTCCCAGGTAAAGCATCCCCCACAACAGTATCCAATTCTGTATATCTATTGTGGAGGGGTATGGCCACAGGGGAACCCTGCTCTGCCTGTCCTCTCACTTTTCCATTTCATCTCCTTACAGTAACCCAGTTTCCTGTGCTCTGCTGCTTAGGTGTAACTACCTCCCTAAAACTACTGTCTGTATACTTCTCCCGAATTAGACTGAGGTCATCAAGTTCCTTCTTCAGTTCCTTAACACGCTTTGCTAGCAGCTGCAGCTGGATGCATCTTTTGTAGGTGTTGGCGTTAGGAATGCTGGAGGTCTCCCAGCTCTCCCACATACTGCAAGAGGAGCATTCCAACATCTTGCCTGGCATTTCTTTCTGGGGAAAAACAAGAACAAACTTTCCGAAAAGGAAAAAAAAACTACTCTTGCCTCTGCTTGTTCTCGCCAAAGCCCATTTTGAGCCAAAGTCCTTCCGCTCCCTCTCACTCCGCTGCCTTCTCTTGAAACTTCCTGCTCACCGCTGGCTGACGTCACCTTTTTTTTAAGGTTAGAGGAGGGGGTGGGGAGGAGATGCTAGAACAAAGAACAAAGAACAAAACAGCATGGGAAACATGCCCCCCGGCCCAACGAGCCCGCGCCGCCACGAAGACGCCCCCACCACAACCCGCGATCCCTGTCCATGTTTATAGATCTACGGATTAAAAACCAAATTTGAGACAATTTAGGGAGAATTTGTTTTGCCAATTAGCCGAAGAGCACATCTTTGGGATGTGGGAGGAAACTGGAGCACCCGGAGAAAACCCACACAAGCATGGGGAGAATGCGCAAACTCCCACAGACACAGGCCCAAATCCATGTATCTGCACAGCACAGCGATAGTCACTGAGCTGTCGTGTTGCCCATCAAATGGTCCAGGTCAAGCGTACACTAACGACGTGAAGCACTAGGATACTCTCGAAAAAGGTCCAAGAGCAGCTCTCTCACGACCCATCGCGTGTATGCCCCTCGTTAGACAACAAGGTGGACCAAAGCACCTGTAGGATAAAAACAAGTACATCAATATCATCATCTATTTACACACTTCCCAGGGACTCCCAAGGCTCATGATCCCTATTTTAAATCAGTTTTCTATACCCCTCCATTCCCATTCTGTTCATGTGCCCATCTAAGTATTTCTTAAATAACTCCAGAGTACCTGCCTCCACCACTTTACTTGGCAGCGCATTCCATACCCCCACCACCCTCTGTGTGAAAAAACTCCCTCTAGCATCCAAATTATACCTTACCCCCCTCACCCTAAGCCCATGACCCCTCGTGCTATTTGAGTCCATCCTAGGAAAAAGCTTAACCCTGTTTACTCTATCTATCCCCTTCAAAACCTTGTACACCTCTATCAGATCTCCTCTAAGTCTACGTCTTTCTAAGGAAAACAGTCCCAATTTGCCTAATATCTCCTCGTAACTCAGACCTTCCATACCAGGCAGCATCCTGGTAAACCTCCTCTGCACTCTCTCCAGAGTCTCCACGTCCTTCCCGTAGTAAGGCGATCAGAGCTGGACACAGTATTCCAAATGAGGTCTAACCAGTGTTTTATACAACTGCAACATTAAAGACCAGCTCTTGTACTCTATACCCCTTCCTATAAAGGCTAACGTACTATATGCTTTCTTCACAACCTTCTCCACTTGCTCTGCCACCTTCAGAGACTTGTTCACCTGCACCCCCAGGTCCCTCTGCGTTTCTATACTCTTAATAGGTCTACCCTTTATCATATAACTCCCCCCTACATTTTTTCTCCCGAAATGCATCACCTCACATTTATCAGGATTGAATTCCATCTGCCATCTATCTGCCCAAGTTACCAGCCTATCTACGTCCTGCTGTATCGCCTGACAATGCTCCTCACTATTCGCAAGTCCAGCCATCTTTGTATCGTCTGCAAACTTGCTGATCACTCCACTTACTCCCTCTTCCAAGTCATTTATATATATTACAAATAGAAGAGGTCCCAGTACCGAGCCCTGTGGCACACCACTAGTGACTGACCTCCAGCTAGAGAAACACCCTTCAACTTTTACTCTCTGTCTCCTATTACCAAGCCAGTAACTCATCCATCTAGCTACCTGTCCTTGTATCCCATTTGCCTTGACCTTCTCGACTAACCACCCATGAGGGACTTTGTCAAACGCCTTGCTAAAATCCATATAGACAACATCAACGGCTCACCCTTCGTCCACTGATTTCGTCACCTCCTCAAAAAATTCTACCAGATTTGTAAGGCACGACCTTCCCTTAACAAATCCATGCTGCATATCCCTAATCAGATCGCAACGCTCTAAGTGCCTATACATCCTATCCCTAAGAATCCCCTCCAACAGCTTCCCTACCACTAATGTCAAACTCACCGGCCTATAATTTCCAAGGTTATCCCTACTACCCTTTTTAAACAATGGTACAACATTAGCTATTCTCCAGTCCTCTGGGACCTCACCTGTATCCAAAGAAGAGACAAAGATTTGCATCAGAGGCCCAGCAATTTCACCTCACACCTCCCTAAGCAGTCTGGGATAAATGCCATCAGGCCCCGGAGATTTATCAGTTTTAATGCTACCTAGAAGCTCTAACACTTCCTCCCTCGGTATGGATATTTCCCTCAACTGGTCCACAGCTCCCTCAGAGACAGGAGCTGTCAACAAGCCCCTCTCCTTTGTGAATACTGACGCAAAGTATTCATTCAGGATCTCCGCCATTCCCTCGGGCTCTAAGCACAGTTCCCCTCCTCTGTCCCTAAGAGGTCCGATTTTTCCTCTAACCACCCTTTTATTCCTAACATAGGAATAAAAAGCCTTTGGGTTTTCCTTAATCCTATCCACCAAAATCATTTCATGCCCCCTTTTTGCCCTTCTAACTCCCTGCTTGAGCTCCCTCCTACTCTCTCTATATTCCTCCAATGCTGTCTCTGTTCCCAGCTGCTTTGACCTATCATACGCCTCTCTTTTCTTCCTAACCAAGTCCTCGATATCTCTAGTAATCCACGGCTCTCTAATCCTACCTTTCCCATCTTTCCTCTTGGCCGACACGTACTTATCTTGCAACATTTTCAGTATTCCCTTGAAAGACTCCCACATGTCTAGCATGGACTTACCCTCAAACAACCGTTCCCAATCAGTTTCCACAAGTTCCTGCCTAATCCGACCGTAGTTAGCCTTCCCCCAATTCAGCATCCTGCCCCTCGGGCAACAAGCATCCTTTTCCATCTGAATCTGAAAGTAGACAGAATTGTGGTCACTGTTAGCCACATGTTCCCCTACTACAACATCAACCACCTGCCCTGGCTCATTACTCAGAACTAAATCCAATATAGCCCCTTCTCTAGTCGGGCTAGCCACATACTACTCCAACGATCCTTCCAGTACACATTTTACAAATTCCTGCCCATCCAAACCCCCAGCTCTAGGTACTTTCCAATCCACCCTAGGGAGATTAAAATCTCCCACTATAACGACTCTTCTTTCTGCACCTATCTAAAATGTCTTTACATATGCCTTCTTCAACTACCCACGGGCTGTTGGGTGGCCTATAGTAATCGCCCCCTTTCTATTCCTCAACTCCACCCACAGCGACTCCACTCCTAAGTCCTCTGTGTTGTCCTCCCTCTGCCCTGCTGTGATGCTCCCCCTAACTAACAATGCCACTCCCCCACCTCTTCTGGACCCTCCTCTGTCACGCCTGAAAAATGTATACCCAGGAATGTTCAGTTGCCACTGCTCCCCTTTCTTTAACCACGTCTCTGTCACCACAACCTAATCCAAGTTCCTCACAAACATTAAGGCCTTAAGTTCATCCGTTTTTTCCCGTTACGCTCCTCACATTGAAACAGACACACTCCAGACCTCCAAGACCACTCAGAACCTCCTTCTCCCCGGTGCATCTCTTCTCGTCCAAGCTTACTCTATCTCCCATCTCGCTCTCTACCGAGCTATTGGTCTCAGCCCCTCCCCCCCTCCATATTAGTTTAAATCCTGCCAGAACAGTCCAGCTAACCTTCCAGCTAAGATACCCTTCCCATTCAAGTGTTCCCCGTCCCTTCTATACAGGTGCCCTTCTTACACAAAGACTTCCCAGTTATCCACAAATATGTAACCCTCTGCCCTACACCAGTCTTTCAGCCACGCATTCAGCTGTTGGATCTCATTTCTCCTGGCTCCGCTGTTACCCACGCCTGGAAGCAGACCTGAGATCGCCACCTTCGAGGCCCTGCTCTTCAGCCTATCCCCCAACTCCTTGAACTGCCTTCTTATATCCTCCCTGCTCTTCCTTCCTACATCCTTCTCTCCTACGTGAATAATCACATGCGCTGGGCCCCCTCACCCTTCAAAATGCCCTCTACCCTGTCCGACACACCTTGCACCCCTGCTCCAGGGAGACAAACTACCATCCTGGAGTCCCGCCTTGAACCACAGAAGTGCCTATCTATTCCTTTAACCCTCCCATCCCCCACCACTATCTCCCTTCTAGCCCCTTTACTCCCCTTTGAGGTACTCTGGTCCTCGTGTCTTGCCTTTTTTAATCCTCCGCCCTCGATATTTTGGGGGGCTGCCACTGGGGAAGTCTTTGGACTGTCTCCCCTCTCCTTCTTCCCTTTCCTGACAGTAATCCAGCTGGAAGGGTCAGGTTTCCCCCCCTTAGGCTCCGGGTCCGCCACCCTACTCTGCCTCCCTTCCATGATTGCCTCATTCTCCCTGACTAAAAATGCATCTTCCAACTGGCGCTCTAGTTGCTTGACCTGAGCCCTCAGACGCTGCAGCTCCAAACACTTGACGCATATGTGGACTTTCGGGAGAGGTCTCGCCTCCAGGAACTCCAACATGTGACACTGTACACAGGTGAGGCATCTTCCCTTAATCCCTGCCATTGTCATGGACACCTTTGGAGGTGTGAACGCCAGTGGAAACCCAGTAGCTCACTGTGCTTAAGCCTGCTCTCGCTCAAGCCCTACGAGCCAAAGCCCTTATATCTCACTCTGCTGCTCTATTCACTCCACTGCCCGCTCCCGACACTGCCTGCTGTCTACTGCCACTTTCTTTTTATACTCCCCGGTGCCCTTCCCAGCCAGCCCCAGGACTAACTACAACAGCAAAAAGCACTCAAAAAGAGAGAGGTTAAAAAAAAAGCAAATTGAAAAAAAATCACACTCAGCCACCAGCACTTCCAGTCACTCTGTCCCAGAAAACAGAGAAGTCTGGAGTCTCGGGTTTCTTCTCCATTCAAATTTATTGGGGAAAAAAAACCTTCCCAGGGTCACAGAGGCCTACTTTTACACTCCCAGTTTGAAAAAAACCTCCAAAAAGTAAGGTAAAAAATCCCTTTTAACTTCAAGCTTTTTGTAATGAGTCTCCACTCCAACTTCTCCTCTGGAAACAATGAGGTCGAACTCTCTAAGGCAAGCTCCTTTTAAAGGGGAAAAAAACATTCCCAGGGGTCACTGGGGCCTACTTCCTGTTTTACACTCCCAGGTTGTTTGAAAGCAAGAAGTGGGGGCGTGGGGATGGCCTTGGCAAGATGTTCGTCTTCATCAATGATATTTTGGAGGCTCCGGAGAAGATGTCATAGCCTCTCCGCTCCGGGGAAGTACTGGATGACTAAACGTACTCTGTCCACACTGTCTTGTGTTTGTCTTCTGAGGAGGTCATTACAGTTTTTGGCTCTGGCATGTCGGATCAATAAATCGAGCGTCATTTCCTGTTCTTATGAGGGCACCTTTCAGCGTCTGAAGATGAGTGTAGCAATCCTCCTTATCTGAGCAGGTGCTGTGAATACAGAGGGTTTGTCCATAGGGGATGGCTTCTTTAATGTGTTTAGGGTGGATGCTGGAGAATGGAGCATCATGAGGTTATCTGCGGGCTTGCGGTATAGTGAGGTGCTGAGGTGACTGTCCTTAATAGAGATGCACATGTCCAAGAATTCATGGTGAGTCTGATGGAGAGATAGAACTTGTTGTTATCATCATATAGTTGTTTCAGTGACTGTTCGCCATGAGTCCAAAGGAAGAAAACATCATCGATATATCTAGTGTATAGCATCGGTTGAAGGTCCTGTGCGGTGAAGAAATCTTATTTGAGCCTTTGCATGAAGATGTTGGCATATTGAGGTGCGAATTTGGTCCCCATGGCTGTTCCCTGTGTGTCTGGGTGAAGAACTGGTTGTTGAAGGTAAAGACATTGTGATCCAGGATGAAGTGGATGAGTTTGTAAAATTGCATCTGGAAACGGGCAGTTGTCAGCATTGAGTACCTTGGCAGTTGCAGCAATGCCATCGTCGTGGGGGGTGCTGATATAGAACGTCGAGACATTCATTGTGACGAGGGGTGCTCCTGGTTCAACTGCTCTGTTTGTGCTGAGTTTCTGTTGGAAGTCTGTAGTGTCATGACAAAAGCTAGGGGTTCTTTGTACATTGGGTTTCAGGATGCCCTAGACGTAGTTGGATAGGTTCTCGCCAGAGTCCCATTGCCCCATACAATAGGACAGCTGGGTGTGTTTGCCTTGTGTATCTTTGGAAGACAGTAGAGATCTCCAACACTGGGAGTATTTGGGATGAGAGCCCGGAGGGTGCTCTGAAGCTCTGGATCAAAGGTCTTGATCAGAGTGTTGAGTTGACGGGTGTGTTCTTTGGTCAGATTTACGGGTAAGTGTCTGTAGTGTTCCTCGTTGTTCAGTTGTCGATACAATTCTTTGCAATAATCCGTTCTGTTCAGAATGACGATGGCCCCTCCTTTGCTGGTTTGATGATAATGTTATGATTGGGCTTGAGAGTGTGTGGATGGCATTGCATTGTGCTTGGGAGATGTTCAAGGCTGTCTTATGAGTGCAGTTAGTGAATCTGGTGTTGACGCACCTCCTGGCTTGGGGATACATGTCAAGTCGAGGGCAGTAGACTTCCTGAGGAGTCCAATTGGACTCCTTCCTCTTTGGTCACTATGCTGCAGATCTATCTGTCGACTGTTCTGGTTCATTGGCTGTCTCATTGTGTTCGCTGTTGGCCTCTTGGGGTTTGTGGAAGAACTCCTGCAGCCTCATTCGCCCGATGAATTCCTCTGTGTCTGCTGTGAGACTGATGGGGTCCATTTTGGGGGTGGGACAGAAATTGAGCCCTCAACTGAGAATTTCAACTTCAGCTGGTTGAAGTGAGTAGTCCGACAAGTTAACAATAGATATCCCTACGGTGGGACTGTTATCTACTGTAGTACCAGAGGAAGCTTTGTTGCTGCTGGTGATGATACTAAGTTTCTCAAGTTTCCTGTTATTGATGTGCACGTAGATGGTGTAGTTCCTTTATCTCGTCTGCTTGGCCGAGTTTCACAGGTGGTCTGCATCCTGAGTGCAAGTTAAGAATATGAATTCAATCTTGGTTTCCAGGATATGGCATTTGTTGTAGAGCTGGTGTATGAGGTGGTTGAGGAGTGTGAAAGAGGTGCAACAGAAAAGTCTCTTAGCGTAGTCTGTGTTATAGATTGACCTGAGTGGATTTGTGATCTGGTCTGCGAGATGATGGGGATTGGAACAGACATCTTCAGATGCTGAAAAATACCTTCATAACAACAGGATATGATGCTCGACTTATTGATCAACAGTTCTGATGCGCCACAGCCAAAATTGCACTGACGTCCTCAAGAGACAAACATGGGACACGGTGGACAGAGTACCCGTCGTTGTCCAGTACTTCCCTAGAGAGGAGAGGCTATGACATCTTCTCTGGAGTCTTCAACATATCATTGATGAAGGTGAACATCTTACCAAGGTCATTCCCACATCCCCATTTCTTGCCTTCAAACAACCGCACAACCTCAAACAGATCATTGTCCGCAGCAAACTACCTGGCCTTCAGGAGAACAGTGACCACAACACCACACAGCCCTGCCGGATCATTGATACGGGTGCCATCATCTCATAAGAGAGCACCATCCACCAGGTACACGGTACATACTGTTATAACTCAGCCAATGTTGTCTATCTAATATGCTGCAGGAAAGGATATCCCGAGGCATGGTACATTGGGGAAACGTTATGACAACGGATGAATGAACATGCTAACAATCACCAGGCAAGACTGTTCTCTTCCTGCTGGGGAACACTTCGGCGGTCACGGGCATTCAGCCTCTGATTTTCTCCAAGGCAGCCTTCGCAACACACAACAGCACAGAGTCGCTGAGCAGAGACTGATAGCCAAGTTCCACACACATGATGACGGCCTCAACCGGGATCTTGGATTCATGTTACACTATCTGTAACCCCCACACCCTGCCTGGACTTGCCAAATCTCACTAACTGTCCTGTCCGGAGACAATACACATCTTTTTAACCTGTGCTTAAATCTGTCTCCAATCACATTGTCTGTACCTTTAAGAATTGATTACTTATAAAGACTCACATTCCAGTCATTATGCATGTAAATTGAGTTTCTGTCTTTGTGCCCTGTTTGTGATCAGAACTCCTATCCACCTGACGGAGGAACCACGTGTTCCGAAAGCTGGGGTTATTTGCTACAAATAAATTTGTTGGACTTTAAGCTGGTGTTGTGAGATTTCTTTTTGTTTTGCCCCAATCCAATGCCAGCATCTCCACATCATTGCCAGCCTGGCAGCACCCAACCAGGCACCCCAGCAATGCCAGGGACAGTGCTAAAGGGCCAGATGCTAAGGTGGTTTGGGCCAGAGTGAGGTGGGGATCTTGAAGGAGGCTCCACAGTGGGATAGAGTGAGCAATTCTGCAGCTGAGATGATTGGAGAGGTTAGTGGAGGGATTTCCACAAAGGGGAATTGGAGAGTGGGGGGAACTCAGCAATGGGGCCAATAGGAGAGAAGAAACACTTCAGAGTGGGCAATTGAGGGGCTGGCTGAAACTCAGCAAAGCGGAGGTTTGAGGGATGGAGGGGCTGCCAATATATGTGGTGACAGGAAGGGGGAGACCAACACAGGGAGCAACTGATGGGGAGAATGTATGATGTAGAGATGCTGTCGTTGGACTGGGGTAAACTCAGTAAGAGGTCTGACAACACCAGTTTTAAATCCAACCGATTTATTTGATAGTAAATTTGCAAGCTTTCGGCCTTTGTGCCTTCGTCAGGCAAATGAGGTGTTTACAGTTTACAGAAACTGTAAACTGTCTGTGCTGATATGTGTGCTATTGCAGACCAGAACACCTCATTCGCCTGACGAAGGCACAAAGGCCGAAGGGGAGAATGTAGACAGGAAGATTAGGGCACCTGCACAATGGTGCCCCATGAGCTCCGTAGCTGGCTTTATCAGTGAGATTAGGCTCTGCTCTGCCCAATACTGGCAAGAATTGCACCCTGGCTCTTATTTTGCACAAAGATTCAGATTGTGACTCACAGCTTACCCCAAAAACCCGTACGCTTCTGTCCCGTTTTCTCACTTGTTCGGAGCTTTGAGTTATTTTCATTAAATTCCATTCTTTGTATTTTGGAGCTTTCTGTGATGTCTCTGGTTGGAGAATCAAACAAACATCTCACCTCCTGTTAACTCCTGCATTAACACAATGTCAAAACCCACATTTCACCTAAATTGGTCAAACAGGAAGCTACTATCTCTGTCACACCATCTCAAGATCTTCAGCTTCCCTTTTTCTCACAGATACGGAAGAATGCAACCACTACTCAGCAAAGTCTAGGAATCTGAAATGGCACATAGTGCTCTGTTTGTGGGTCTTTTTCTTCTCTTCCAACATGTTGCTGGTAAGAATGAATACTTTCCATTAATCTTCCAAATGTTCTTCACATGGAAAGAAAAACAAAGAGATTTGAAGCATTGCTGTTCTTTGCTGTGTCTCTTTAATATGGTGTAACTATGGAGCATCAGTTTGATTTTGTCATTCAGAGAGTGAGGAGAGATTAGGAGCAATTCTTTACACAGAGAGTTGTTGGGACAATGGAATACTTTGACAGGCAGTGCTTGAGTCAAAGATCAGTCTATATTTCAACTGAGAATTGGACAAGAATTTGAAATTGTGAAAGATACAGGAGAGCAAGTTGCTCAGTTAGTTCTGGCAGAGAAGCACCATTAAAATGCAATACATTTCGGAATAGGTGGTTCAGTGTTACAGGCAGATCAAATCCCTTTGAATCCAGCTTTCCGTCAGTCTCTATCACTTTGTACATTTCCTTCACTCCAACGCTATGACAATATTCATTACTCTGTATTAAAATACAATTCCTGACCTGCATTTTGTAGAAGTTGGAAAAGTTTTGGGGATTAAGGAAATGAGCAACACGTCACAGAATTCCCAGCCTATGACCTGCTCTTGTAGACACAGTGTCTTGGAGATGGTCAGTGGTAACTTCAAGAATGTTGATGATGATTTAACAATGCTGGTGCTATTGAATATCAGGGGGAGATCACAGGATTGTGACTGTAGAGGAGGCCATTCAGCCCATTCTGTCCGCTCTGGTTCTCTGAATGAGCAACTCACCTAACGCCATTCCCCTGCCATCACATTGCACATTCTTCCATTACAGTTAACAGTCTAATTTCTTTTTAAATGCTTCAATAAACCTGCCCTCTCCACACTCTCAGGCAGTGCATTCCAGACCTCAACTACTCACTGCATGAAAAAGCTTCTCCTCGTATCAGTTTGCTTCTTTTACTGATTATTTTAAATGTATACCCTCATTCTCGATCCTTCCATGAGTGGGAACAGTTTCTCCATATCTACACTGTGCAGAAGCCTCATGATTTTGAACACTTTGATCAAATCTCTTCTCAGCCTTCTCTTCTCCAAGGAAAACAATCCCAACTTCTCCAATCTCTCTTCATCATCAATGGAATCATTCTTGTGAATATTCTGCATTCTCTCCAATGCCATCACATCCTTTCTAAAGTGCCTTGCCCAGAATTGGAAGCAATATTCCAATTGGAAGCAATACTGAGGCCAAACTAGCATTTTATAAAAATTCCACATAACCTCCTTATTCTTGGACGTTGAATGTTTTATTAATAAAGTCCAGCTTGCTGTATACTTTACTGTATACTTTACTGTATACTTTAATAACTGATCTCCAACTGCCTTGCCACCTTCAATGATATATGTACGTACACAGCCCAGCTCCTTCTGCTCCTGCATCCATTTTACTGTTGTAACTTCTATTTTATATTGTCTCTGTTCCATGTGCTTGCTATCAAATTGAATCACCTCACACTTCTCCACATTGAACTGCATCATCCATCAGTCTGCCCACTCCACCGACTTACCTATATGTTTTTGAAGTTCGATATTCTCCTCCTCACAGTTCATAAAGCTGCCAGATTTTGGGTCATCATCAAATACTCAATAGTGATTGGAGAATGAACATTGTGTAGTCATCATTCACAGTGACAGATGTCACGCTATGATGGAGGAAAGGGGATTGATGAAGCAATTGAAGATTGGCCTTCCGTCAACAACTTCAATGCCCTCCTTTCTTCCATGTGTGAGAGTTTTTAGACTCAGTGTAATACTGTGGGGAGGGGGAAGGGATGTCTTTATCCAGACCTCTGTGATGGGGGAATCTTTAATCAGGTTCATTTACTGTGACAGGCTTTGACGGGCATTAATGTTTAATTATCTATTCTGTATGGATTGTTATTTATCTCCATCTGATTCTGTCCATATCCCTGCAGGATTCACCTATCTCCATTTCCGAGGATCAGGAGATGTCACCACTCTGCAATGCAACACACCCACTGGTGCTGGGAATGTCGGAGCCCTGTGCGGAATTCAGGATTACAGTACTAGAGCAAAAATTGACAAAATACCTTGTGAGAAAGAAGTGGAGAACATGCATGATTGTGAAAATATTGAGCATCAGAGAAAGAATGAGACGCTGCAGTGTCAAAAATGCAAAAAGAATGAAGGTGAAATGAATTCACTGACATTCGCTGTGAAGACAGTTGACTCGATGATATTTACCTGCACGGTCCAGAATTCCACAAAACCATCAAAATGCCCAAACTGGGAAAACCTGGTAAGGGAGGGATGTGAAAACTACAACTTGTTCTTTGTGATAAACCCGAAAGGTGAGTGAACTGGAGATATCGGGGGAATTATCACCAGGGAACATTGGGAAGATTGAAGCTGAGAATTAGGGGAGGCATTAGGACAGATAGCTGCCATTCGAGACAATTATAGATTCTTTATGGAGATGAAATTATCATGTGTGTAAATAAAGAGTAACAATTGAGACGCAACCGACAGATTTCAAAGATGATGGCCAGGATGGTGGCAGGGCCAGAGAATCAACGAGAGTCCTCAAATGGCTTTTACGCAGTCGGGATTTCCCGTCTGTAATGTTAGTTCCAGCCATGAAAAGTCGGGAAGTCCATTGCCACACATTTTAATCTCATTCCCAATCTATTATCTCCTTACGCTTCAATTTCCCCCCTCGCTTTCAGTGGGGTTTATACTAGCTTTTGACAAACAATTTAAAGTTTTAAAGTTTATTTACTACAGTCACAGGTAAGCAAAGAAGTTACTGTGAAAGTCCCCTGTGAAAATCCCTGTGTAGCACGTATTGGATGGAGAATTTAGCATGGCCATTGCACCTAAACAGCACGTCTTTCGGATTGTGAGAGGAAACCAGAGCACCCCCGGAGGAAACCCACGCAGACACGGGGAGAACATGTAGACGCCACGCAGACAGTGACCCAAGCTGGGTGCCTGGCACTGTGAGGCAGCAGTTCTAACCGTTGTGCCACATGCTGCAAACAGGGACCTGGCCAAGAGAACGCATCCATGATTGCACAGAAAGTACAGCCCCAAAGGGGGTAGAAGGTCATGCCTGGAAACTGTCCTGGCAGTCTCCTGACACTGCCCCTTGGCACTGCAATGCCAGAGGGAATTGCCAGAGACAGAGTGGGCTTCCAATGGGGAGGTCTGTGGGAGATGGTATTCCCTGGTGTTGGGGGCTTCGCTGGGGAGGGGCATCTGCATGGAGATGGAGGGTGGGGGGGGGGTGCTCCCAATTTCCATGGAGGGGAAGAGGTGGAATCCCCTCTTATTTTTATTGGTTTGGTTTGAAAGATGCCGGGTCTCTTGAACTCTGAGGTTACTGCAGGGCAGGTTCAATCAGCAGCCCACCAACGTGACATTTGGGACCCACCTGCTGGATTTATTTTGAGCAAAAATTATGGTGGGAAAAGCTGGCAGTGGAGCTGGCAGGATACAAAAAAAAGAAAACTTCTGCCCGATGTGCTTGATAAACTGTTGAGGAGGTAACAGACAAAGTAGATGGAGAAATGCAATGAATGTAATTTAACATGGACTTTTGGAAATCTTTTGACAAAGTTCCACATTGAGATTATTTAAATAAAATTATTCTTTTCAATATTGTTTCTAGATTCAGATGAAGTATTTTCTACTGTTGAAACTTCCTCGTCACTGACTGTATCAGAGGGAGAGAATGTGACTTTACCCTGCCAGTTTGAGAGTAGAAAACCTCTGCCCTTCATTCTGCTTTGGATCGTATCTGGAAATATTAACAAGTGTCTGTACTCTGTTTATAATGAGAATTATACACCAAATTCTAACACACACTGCTGTGTGGATAAAGAGTCATCACAAAGAATTTCTGACCAAAGCTCAGACAATCCTACAAATAAAAACCAATCTCACAACCTCACTATTCACTCAGTGAAGGAGTTGGACACTGGGAGCTATTTCTGTGTTGTACAATGGCAGGTCTCAAGGAAACCTGGCTGGAAGATTATAGCAAACATCTCCCTCAGTGTGACAAAAAGGGCAGTAACTCCAGACACTCACATCTCAACATCTGGAATATTTCCAGTGACCAGCATTGGAACTCCAACAAATAATGAAAGTAAGTCAGACTAGGCACAATATGATTTAAATCATTTAATATCAATAATTCCAGCTGAGGGATTTTGTACATGCTGTTTCGAGACTCAGATAAAGTATTTTCTACTGTTGAAACTTCCTCGTCACTGACTGTATCACAGAAATCAGAGAAATCCTACAGTACAGAAAGAGGCTATTCGACTCATCGAGTCTGCACCGACCACAATACCACTCAGGACCTACCCCCACATCCCTACATATTTCACCCATTAATCCCTCTAACCTCTGCATCTCAGGACACTAAAGGGCAATTTTAGCATGGCCAATCAACCCAACCCGCACATCCCTGGACTCCAGGAGGAAACTGGAACACCCGGAGGAAACCCATGCAGTCATGATGCGGTCAAACTTATTGAGTGTCAAGTTGTAGATTCTTCCAACTCACATCAATGGCTGATGGGAAGAGAAAAAAGAGAGAGAGAGAGAGACTCCTGGTCAGGGTGTGATGGACAAAAGCGTCTATCACTACTGTCCATAGTTCCAGACCGCAACACTCATGTAAAATGTTCATGCTGCTACATCAACCCAGATTCCCTGAATGAACCGTGATGTACCTTCATGTATGTTAGGTGGGAGATGAGCAGCTTGATGAAGGAAATTAGTTCGTTGGGGGGGGGGGGGGGGGGGGGGGGGCAGTGTAAAAGGGATGAAGCTGGTGGTGTGGTTCTGGATGAATTTTGGGTACAGAGCTGTGCTGACTAAAGGCGCAACCACCGACGGTGGAAAGAAAGGAAAAGGATTTGAGGAAAAACTCTTCCAGCCAAAGGATGGTGGGGATCTGGATGTCACTGCCTAGAAGTGTGGAAGACTGGGGCAGCGTGGTGGCAAAGCTGCCTCACAGCGCCAGGGACCCAGGTTCGACTACCGGCTTGGGTCACCGTCTACATAGGTCTCCTCCGGGCACTCCAGCCTCCCTCCACAGCCCAAAAGACAACGTGCATCGGCCATGCCAAACTTGCCCTCAATATACTGCCCACACTTGGAGTACTGTGCGCAGTTCTGGCCGCCTCACTATAGGAAGGACGTGGAAGCTATTGAAAGGGTGCAGAGGAGATTTACAAGGATGTTGCCTGGATTGGGAGGCATGCCTTATGAAGACAGGTTGAGGGAGCTGGGACTGTTCTCCCTGGAGAGATGAAGGTTGAGAGACAACCTGATAGAGGTTTACAAGATGTTGAGAGAATAGATAGGGTGGACTCTCAGAGATTATTTCCCACGGCTGAAATGGTCGCGACGAGAGGACACAGATTTAAGGTGCAGGGAAGCAAGTACATAGGGGATGCTCGGGGAAAGTTTTTCACTCAGAGGGTGGTGAGTGAATCGGCTGCCGTCGGTGGTGGTCGAGGCGAACTCGCTGGGGTCTTTTAAAAGACTTCTGGATGAGTATATGGGATCCAATGGGATTGGGGGATATAGATAGGTCTATGGCTGGGTAGGTTTTTGATGTGTTCGGCACAACTTGTGGGCCGAAGGGCCTGTTTGTGCTGTAGTGTTCTATGTTCTATACCCAAACAGACGCCGGAGAGCCAGGATAACCCCACAGCAAGTTAAATGCAAGCCTACTTGTAATATAATAAACAAACTTAGAGACAGAGACCCTCATAACATTTAAGAAGTGTTATGAATTTTGGAGCATAGCCCCTTTAAGGGGATGGGTCAGATAACCTGGTGTGTGAGGTGAGCTAGTTGGGAACTGACCTGAGTAGGCAGGCAACGAGTGGCATGTGGAGCAAGTAAACTGAAGAAAGACCAAGTGCTTCCTGACGCCTGCTTGTGGAGTAGTTTTTGAGAAAATGTCTCAGTACTAGAGATTTAAAAAGAAGTTTTCGGATGAGCACTTTAAATGCTGTACTACACAAAGCTGTGAACCAAATGCTGGAAATGGAATTTGAATAGATATGTATTTAAAGGATGGTACAGACACTGTGGACCGAAGGACCTCATTTTGTGCTGTGAGACTCTTTGAAAGCAATGCCTGAGGGGTCAGAATCAGATGAGCAGTGAGTCAGATGGGGGCGTGCACTGCTGGAGGATCTACAGAGATAGAAAATGGTGAATCCCCGTGGGACTTGTGGATGAGAGTGAGAAATCTGAATCGTCAAGAAGCTGGGATTTCTGTAGATTAATGAGGACTGTGCAGATAAGTGAAGAGGACTTGAAGTGGCCTAGGATTAGAGAGAGCAGAGTTGGTAATAAGCTGATTGAGGTTACAGAGGTTGCAAGATTGCAAACCAGCCAAAAGATCATGAGGCAATGAGGTAGATACTCAGAATAAATACAAAGTTGAGGGATTCAGCTGAAATAAGGTTGGATTAGGATGCCAAGATTATGGAAGCAGACAGTCTTCTGCGTTGCAGACAATATGGTGTCGGAATGTCAGCTTTTGTTAAATTAGATACAAACATCAGAATTTTGTCACCTCACCGGCCCGAAGCCCGCACAATCCCAGAGGGGGAGAATGTGACTTTACTCTGCCAATTTGAGAATCAGAAAATCTCTTCGCTCTACTTTGGGTCATATCTGGAAATATTAACAAGTGTTTGCACTCTGTTCATATTGAGTAGATCACATTCTAACACACATTGCTATTGGATAAAGAGTCATCACAAAGAACCTCTATCAAAAGCTCAGACAATCCTATAAATAAAAGCAATTCTCACAACCTCACTATTCACTCAGTGAAGGAGTTGACACTGGGAGCTATCTCTGCGCTTTACACGGTCTGATCTCAGAGAAATCTGTCTGGAAGATTACAGCAAACATCTTCCTCAGTATGACAAAAAGGGCAGAAAATCCAGACACCTCAACATCTGGAATATCTCCAGTGATCAGCAGTGGAACTCTGATCAATAGTAAAAGTCAGTAAGACGATCTGAAATATAAATTATTCAATGTCATGGTCAGGATTTCCAGCTGAGAGATTCTGGGTCTATTTGTAAGTTTGTATCTGTTGTAAATTGGTTCAATTTCCTTCCTTTGCCATTGACTATTTTAGGTTCTATGGGGAAGGTTTGGTAGTCAGTGCAATGAGCTGTATCTAGAACACTGGATTGTAATGCCTGAATTTAATGTTGCTACTGCTCTGTAGGTCCTGACACCGGTTGCAGTTCCGTGCGTGTAAGTATCCTGGTTTTGTATGAGGCTGCATTAATTTGCTTCAATGTAGTAATCTACATAATCAGACGAGGACAACAATCTGCCAGAGGTAAGTAAGAGTTTTAACATATGTTTCTTCGAGCTGGAAAATCGTATTTTAATACCAACTAATTACGATGATTTTTAAAACCTTGTTTCTAACACATCTCATTTGTCTTGATCATGGGAACAGGAGAAGACCTTTCAGTCCATCGAGCTTGTTCTGCCATTTAATTTGATGATAGTTTATTTCTATCTTTATTTCATTTGCTCACCTTGGTTCCACATCCCTTCGTATATCTCATAGAAATCTATCAATCTCACCAGGGAAATTTTCAGTTGATCCCCAAACTAACACCCTTTGGGGAAAGAGTTCTAGATAGAACATAGAACATAGAACATTACAGCGCAGAACAGGCCCTTCGGCCTTCGATGTTGCGCCGACCAATTATGAAAAAAAGCAATGCCCCTCCAAACTAAACCATTCCCTTTTCATCCATAAACTTATCAATTAACCTCTTAAACGCCACCAAACTTGGCGCATCTACAACTGCCGCAGGCAGGGCATTCCACTCCCGAACCACCCTCTGGGTAAAGAACCTACCTCTGATATCCGTCCTATAACTATCACCCCTTAATTTAAAGCTGTGTCCCTTTAAATTAAGATTAAATTAAATTAAATTAAATTAAGGGTAAGATTTCCATTACCCTTTGATGTCTTTTCTGAGCTGTAACCTCAAGGTTGGCTCTCCTGTCCAGCAGAGGTAGCAATTTCTCTCGATCTTCCTGATGTAATTCTAAAAACATCTCAAACATCTCAATTGGATCACCACTTAATATATTCAAGCCCACCCTCTTTACTTCTTTTAGCATCCTGATGAATTTCCGTTCACAAATTAACTTTCCTGAGTGCAGTGCCCAGAACTGGAGCATAACTTCTACCCCTTTATACATCAGCCTCTGTGAAATGGATTAATATCTCATCAGCCCTTTTCATCATTTTATGGTCCTCTGACCAGTTTTGGGTGCAATGTGGATGATGTCTTTACACTTCCCCACTTCTATACTTCCTAACAAATTTCACATTCATTTCATTGCCTCCAATTCCATACACTTTATTTTTGATGACAGCCTGTGTGGAACTTTATTGAGTTCTGTCTAGAAATCTACATGAGTCACATCCAAATGCACTCCCTTATCCACCAAATTAGGGAGCCACTTTTTAATTAAACTAGGTTTGTTAGAACGAACTTCCATGTTCGCATTGAGTTCAGTAGATTCCTGATGGACGAGGTTGCATGAAGTGGAGAGGATAGTAGAGGCAGACCACAATTAGACCCCCACTGATGAAGCAGACTTGAGGGGCCGAATGGCCGATATTCCTGCTCCTAAATCTTTCTATCTTGAGTCTTAGTAGTAGATCCTAGTAACTTCCCCACATCAGACCAATGGGTCTATTATTTCCTAATTTCTCTATCCTACCCATCTGAAATTATGGAATAACAATGGCAGCATTCCAATCCAGAGGGATAATTCCTGAATTAATTGAATTTGGAAGATCTTGATTTAAAAATGCCAAATCCCACTTCTAGATGTTTGACATTGTTTGAAGTATACGTTATTAAATATTTCATCTGTTTTATTTTAGTGACAGAGGCAAATGTGAAGTTCAAGAATTAAAATGTAAGTAGTTTCACAGTTTGAGTATAATCCTCCAGTCGGTGCTGTATCTAAGGCTCTGCTATCCCATTGTGACTGCACAGTGCCATTTTATGATTTGTCCCCGGCCACAATTGGAACCCATTCAATGTGATCTCTTTTCTTACTATCCAGAGAGAGGCCGGAGAGACTGCGAATGTGAGCGATGCTACTGAGTCCCTCATTGTCCGATGTGTTTTCACAGCTTGTGACGTGGAAATCGCTAGAAGAGCAGAGGAATCTTCTCACCCATCCTGTGATAAGGCATCCTCAGCTTTTACAGATTGTCAAGTTATGAAGATCAATTTCCGCCCCCCACTTTCCCAACCCTCTTCTTATTATACACATGTAACTGATACGATAGGAAGTAACTCAATAAATGATTGCTTTAAATGATAATGAAATGATGAGCTGAGTAGGAATTTTATTCCAATCTAATGGAATAAATCAGTTGATCCCAGCGAGGTTTAAGGTTAGAATTGCCAATCGCTTCACTAGTTACTCTTTGCCAACCTAAAATATCCCATTTGTCCCATTTCATTGTTTTCCATTAGTTTTCCAATTCTCCATCCATTCCAATGTTCAAATCAGCGTCGATGTGAATGAAAAACAGGGGAAGGTAATCTTAAAATTAGAGGTTCATCATCTCGATTTGAAATCAAGAAGCGTTTTTTTACCACCAAGGATAGTAGAAATCTGGAACTATTTCTCCGTAAAATGCTGTGGTCACTGGGGGAGAACTGGAGCCTTCAAATCACATTTGGTCAGTCAAGGGTTCCAAGGTATTTGGGACAAAGGGAGATACATGGAGTTAAAGTGAAGATTTACCCTGGTCTCATGGAAAGGACGAACAGGCTTGAAGAGCCGAATGGCCTCCTCCTTGACTTTCTGATCCTGTTTTGCATATGCACATTGATCATGATCAGAGTGTGTGGTTGTGATGCCCCCTCCCCCTGACCCCCTTGCCCAGCATCCCCCCCCTCTCACCCCCAGGAACCAGGAACCCAGCAACAAAGCTCCTATTGCCAACTGGGAACTTAATTACTTTGGGGCTCCTGGAGATGGGATGAGGGTGTTTTGAAGGTCTTTGGTGGACTTCTTCCAATTGACCAGATGACAGGCAGGGATAGGTTATAAAGTTTATCGTGGTTCAAGCATGGAGGGAACTACCCCAGAGAGTTGGAGTACCCTCCCCTGATACAGCTGCTCTAACAGAATAATCACAGTCACAGCAATTTAATACTGCTGTCAGCTACAAGTCACAGATACAGGCTGCTTATACAGTTAGTCAGTACACAGAACATTGTTTTAAAATTTTGATGTTGCCTCCATAGCTTTATTATTAAATATTCGCCCAAAAACAGCTAGGAACTGTCTGTTTTCCTACAATGTAAACTACATTGTTGACAAGTTCTTCTGACCTCAGATCCTTCAGGTTGTGCATTTAACTCACACGTGACAATATTCTAATGCAGGAGGGGTTAAGTCTATTCACCTTTTTATTCAATCTGTAAATTCACCTTTACTGTGGCACACCTTGAACCCACATTGCTCTCATTAACCTGTGCACAGTGGGTGGGGAGGGGTGCAGTGGAGGGATGGGGGTGAGAGTATTGGAGGGGATTCAGCGGAGGGGAGGGAGCTGGGGGTGTTTGGAGGAGGCACAGCAGAATCAATGGGCTGAACGGCTTCCTTCTGTGTTGTAGAGATATTCCTCTTGTTAACAAGTATTTTTCTTTTTAAAACAAGTACCGAAAGTGTTACTGGATCTCTTAGTTTTGGAATACCAAAAAAATGGTTATGACCTGTGAGCCAAGTTTCCCTTTGGGGTTTACTCCGCAATTAACATCTGCTATGGTCAGTAAATACTCCTGAGGTGGCATGACACATTTGTTCACCAATAATTCCTAGATTGTTGGAACATTTTCTTTGGTTGGGCGGGAGACTGGAATGAATTAAACTCGAGTCCGTTAATTATTTGTCCCATTCACTGGAATTTTCTTCTGATTCAAGTCTCGAAGGAAAAAAAATGAACGAGGAATTGGTAGAAGAAACCCAAATGTTTGTCAGAGCAATTTCTTCGAAATGTAGAATTATCTGACAAGGGAATAGTCCGGCAGTTATATGTTGTATTGGGGGGGAGGCAGGGGGGGGGGGGGGGGGGGGGGGTGGATGGAGCATTGTTTCTAGATAGATTAAGGAAATACCACAACAACTTGAAGGAAATAGAACTGCACAGGAAACTTAAAACATCAAAACAAAATGTGATTAAAGAGGTTGATAAAATATTCTAGCCCCCTTTGTACCCACTGGGCATGGAAGGCAATGGTCGAGCAGAAAGACACTGCATGTTCTTTCTCTAAGGACATCATCATAGCAATGGTACGGGGCAGACAGAAGGGGTGACCCCCCCCTCGATCACCCAGACTGCTGCCATTCTAATTTGATTTTATTTGTACTCAGTGAGAAGTATTGTTTCTTGCGCGCTGTACAGATAAAGCATACTGTTCATAGAGAAGGAAAGGAGAGGGTGCAGAATGCAGTGTTACAGTCATAGCTAGGGTGTAGAGAAAGATCGACTTAATGTGAGGTAGGTCCATTCAAAAGTCTGACAGCAGCAGGAAGGAAGCTGTTCTTGAGCAGTTCTACAAATTAATATAAACACAGATGGTACTCATGTCCCAGATTGATATCACAAAACAAATTATTATGTCCCGGATTTTTGATTTTTTTCTAAATTAATGTGGAATTGTTGAAGGATAATATTTTTTAAAACAGAAACACCACAGATTGAAAAAGATTGTCTGCTGGTTACAAACAGTAAGTGCCTCATCAATCTGTATGATGCCATGTCTCATGACACCAAATTTTAACTCAGCCTAACTGACGGATGGATTAGCCATGGCAAATGTGTAGGTTACCAGGATAGGACTCTCTTAAGGTTAATATGCAGGTTCAGTTGGCAGTTAGCAAGGCAAATTCAATGTTAGCATTTATTTCTAGAGGACCAGAATACAAGAGCAGGGATGTACTTCTGAGGCTGTGTAAGGCTCTAGACAGACCTCATTTAGAATATTGTGAGCAGTTTTGGGCTCCATATCTAAGGAATGGTATGCTGGCCTTAGAGGGGGGTCATGATGTGGAGATGCCAGTATTGGGCTGGGGTAAACACAGTAAGAAGTCTCACAACACCAGGTTGTGATACTCTGCAGGAAAGGATGTCCTGTGACATGGTACACTGGGGAGACCATGCAGATGCTACGATAATGGATGAATGAACACTGCTCGACAATCACCAGGCAAGACTGTTCCCTTCCTGTTGGGGAACACTTCAACGGTCACAGGTATTCGGCCTCTGACCTTCGGGTAAGCGTTCTCCAAGGTGGCCTTCATGACACACGACAGCGTAGAGTCCTGAGCAGAGACTGATAGCCAAGTTCTGGACACACGAGGACGGCCTCATTCAGATCCTGGGTTCATGTCACATTATCTGTAATCCCCATGACTTGCCTGGGCTTGCAAAATTTCACTAAATGTCCTGTCTGGAGACAATACACATCTCTTTAACCTGTGCTTAACTCTTTCTACACTCACATTGTCTGTACCTTTAAGACTTGATTACTTGTAAAGACTTGCATTCCAACCATTATTTTGTAGATTGAGTTTGTGTCTTTATATGCCCTGTTTGTGAACAGAACTCCCATTTACCTGACAAAGGAGTATTGCTCCGAAAGCTAGTGGTTTTTGCTACCAAATACACATGTCGGACTTTAACCTGGTGTTGTGAGACTTCTTACTTGGAAGCGGGGGGAGGTCCCTAGAGGAGGTTCACAAGAATGATCACAGAAATGGAGGGTTTGTCATATGAGGAGAGGTTGAGGAGGCTGGGTCTGTATTCGATGGACTTTAGAAGGATGAGAAGGGAATCTGAAACTTACAGAATACTGAGAGGCCTAACTGATTGGATGTGGAGAGGATGTTTCCACTAGCGGGGGAGACTAGAACTTGAGAGCACAACCTCAGGGTAAAGGACAACCGTTTAGGACCAAGATGAGAAGGAACTTCATCTGCCAGAAGGTGGTGAATCTGTGGAACTCATTGCCAGACAGATCATTAGTGTTGTTAAGACAGAGATGGTTAAGTTCTTGATCAATAAGGGGATCGAGAGTTACAGGGAGAAGGCAGGAGAATGGGGATGAGAGTCATATCAGCTTTGATTGAATGGCAGAGCAGATTCGATGGGTCGAATCTGTTTCTATATCTGTTTCTATATCTTACTGTCTTATGGAAACTGGGCCATGCCATCACTAAAATCCCTGTCAGCTTTTTCTCACTCCAATGCCAGAGTTAAGTTTATTTACTAGTGTCACAAATAGGCTTACATTTACACTGCAATGAAGTTGCTGTGAAAAGCCCCTCCTGCAGTGCAGTGGCACAATGGTTAGCACTGCTGTCTCACATCCCCAAAGACTCGGGTTCGATTCCAGTCTCGGGTGACTGTGTGGAGTTTGCATGTTCTCACACTGTCTGCATGGGTTTCCTCCGGGTGCCCCAGTTTCCTCCCACAGTCCAAAGTTGTGCAGGTTAGAAGGATTGACTAAATTGCCCCTTAATGTCCAAAGATGTGGCGGTTAGGGTGTTTAGCCACAGTATCTGCATGAGGTTATGACTAAGATGCTCTGTCAGCAACTCACCGCAGACCCAATGGGCTAAATGGCCTCCTTTTTCCACTCTATGGATTGTATTATCCCACTTGGCAGCCCAGCTGAATCTGGTTAAGAGTCTCATTATTATCTATAAATAGAAGGGGAAGCTAAGACCAAAGGTCCAGGCTAATGGCCTGGAGAAATGGGTTCAAATCAAAAGCTAAGTCTCTGTAAATCGTCATAAAAACCCACCTGGTTTATTAATGTCCCTTAAGGAAGAAAATCTGCCGTCTTTAACTGGTCTGGCCCACGTGATTCCAGACCCAGGGCAATGTGTTTGACTTGTAACAGCCTTCACGGGCAATTGGCATTAGCAACAAATGCTTTATCACTGACTCCCACATCCCATGAATAAACAATAAAGAAAAATCAGGTTCCTACAAGCTAAATCAAAGCCAAGGCACTTGAGGGATAGGGGAGAATTTGGGAATTCTGCAATGAGTCATTCACTTTCTGATTCTCAAACACCATCACCAAGTCAGGAGGGTGATGGAATACTCTCCATTTGCCTGGATGAGTGCAGCTCCCAATGACACGTGAAGTTTGACACTCCATTCGCCACCTTGAATATTCACTCCCTTCAGTGCCAATTACAATAGCAGCAGTGAGTACTGTCTACAAAATGCACTGCACAAACTCATCAAGGCTCCTTTGACAACACTTTGCAAACTCTACCACCTGGAAGGACAAGGGCAGCAGATAATAACAAACACCATCACTTGAAAGGTCTCTTCCAAGACACACACCTCCGAACTTGGAGCTGTAATCACCGGTCTTGACACAGTGGTTAGCACTGCTGTCTCACAACGCCAGAGGCCCAAGTTCAATTCTGGCTTTGAGTCACTGTGTGTGCAGAGTCTGCACATTCTCCCCACGTCTGCATGGGTTTCCTCTGGATGCTCCACAGTCTACAGACATGCTGGTTAGGTGCACTGAACATGCTAAATTCTGCCTTGGTGTACCCGAACAGGTGCCAGGATGTGGTGACTAAGAGATTTTCACAGTAATTTCATTGTAGTGTTAATGAAAGTCTACTTGTGACACCAATAAATGTAAACAATGATTTACACAAAAGGCCTGAGGCTATCCTTTCAACTCATGCTATCAAAAAGATTTGCACTCACATCACTGGAAATTTAGTAAATACATGGGGCTATGGGGATACGGCCTGGGTGGAATTATTGTTGGTGTAGGCTTGATGGAACGAATGGCTTCCTTCTGCATGGATTTTATAATTCCTTCATTGTCACTGGAATTACTTTCATGTGCAGAGTCTGCATGCTCTCCCAGTGTCTGAGTGAGTTTCCTCCAGATGTTCTGATTTCCTCCCACAATCCAAAAGACGTGCTGGTTAGATTCATTAGCCATGCTAAATTCTCCCTCAGTGTGCCTGAACAGGCACCTGAGTGTGCTGATTAAGGAATTTTCACAGTAACTTCATTGCAGTGTTAATATGAGCCTATAAGTGACAATAACAAACATAGAAAAACTACAGCACAAACAGGCCCTTCAGCCCACAAGTTGTACTGATGATATCCCCACGTACTAGGCTTAGCTATAACCCTCAATTCTATTAAGTCCCATGCACTTATCCAGAAGTCTCTTAAAAGACCCTATTGACCCAGGCAGATGTGATTATTCATGTAGGAGAGAAGGATGTAGGATGGAAGAGCAGGGAGGATATACGAAGGCAGTTCAGGGAGTTGGGGGATAGGCTGAAGAGCAGGGCCTCCAGGGAGGCGATCTCAGGGTTGCTACCAGGGCCAGGTAACAGCGGGGCCAGGAGAAATGAGATCCTACAGCTGAATGTGTGGCTGAAGGATTGGTGTAGGGCAGAGGGTTACATATTTGTGGATAACTGGGAAGTATTTGCGAAAGAAGGGCACCTGTATAGAAGGGACGGGGAACACTTAAATGGGAAGGGTGCGAATATCTCATCTGGGAGGTTAGCTGCAGTGTTTTGGCAGGATTTAAACTAATATGGAGGGGGAAAGGGGCTGAGACCGATAGCTCGGTAGAGAGCGAGATGGGAGACAGAGTAAACTTGGATGAGAAGAAATACATCAGGAGGTTCCGATTGGGCTTGGAGGTCTGGAATGTGTCTGTTTCAAAGCGAGGAGCATAACAGGAAAAAACGGATGAACTTAGGGCCTTAATGTTTGTGAGGAACTTGGATGTGGTTGCAGTGACTGAGACGTAGTTAAAGGAAGGGGAGCAGTGGTACCTGAACATTCCTGGGTATAAGTGTTTCAGGCGTGACAGAGGAGGGTCCAGAAAAGGTGGGGGAGTGGCATTGTTAGTTAGGGAGAGCATCACAGCAGTGCAGAGGGAGGACAATACAGAAGAGTTAGGAGTGGAGTCGCTGTGGGTGGAGTTGAGGAATAGAAAGGGGGCGATTACTATGCTAGGGGTGTATTATAGGCCACCCAACAGCCCGCGGGTAGTTGAAGAAGGCATATGTAAAGACATTTTGGATAGGTGCAGAAAGAACAGAGTCG
Organism: Sphyrna mokarran; assembly: GCA_024679065.1. Lineage (NCBI taxonomy): Eukaryota > Metazoa > Chordata > Chondrichthyes > Carcharhiniformes > Carcharhinidae > Sphyrna > Sphyrna mokarran. The sequence continues at coordinate 14,691,920 of JAGIQG010000033.1, read as the reverse complement.
TTATAGTGGGAGATTTTAATCTCCCTAGGGTGGATTGGAAAGTACCTAGAGCTGGGGATTTGGACGGGCAGGAATTTGTAAAATGTGTACTAAAAGGATCATTGGAGCAGTATGTGGCTAGCCCGACTAGAGAAGGGGCTATATTGGATTTAGTTCTGAGTAATGAGCCAGGGCAGGTGGTTGTAGTAGGGGAACATGTGGCTAACAGTGACCACAATTCTGTCTACTTTAGGATTCAGATGGAAAAGGATGCTTGTTGCCCTAGGGGCAGGGTGCTGAATTAGGGGAAGGCTAACTACAGACGGATTAGGCAGGAACTTGTGGAAACTGATTGGGAACGGTTGTTTGAGGGTAAGTCCATGCTAGGTATGTGGGACTCTTTCAAGGGAATACTGAAAATATTGCAAGAAAGATATGTGCCGGCTAAGGGGAAAGATGGGAAAGGTAGGATTAGAGAGCCGTGGATTACTAGGGATATTGAGGACTTGGTTAGGAAGAAAAGAGAGGCGTATGATAGGTCAAAGCAGCTGGGAACGGAGACAGTGTTGGAGGAATATAGAGAGAGTAGGAGGGAGCTCAAATGGGAAGTTAGAAGGGCGAAAAAGAGGGCATGAAATGGTTTTGGTGGATAGGATTAAGGAAAATCCAAAGGCTTTTTACTCCTACATTGGGAATAAAAGGGTGGTTAGAGGAAAAATAGGACCTCTTAGGGACAGAGGAGGGGAACTGTGCTTAGAGCCCGAGGGAATGGCGGAGATCCTGAATGAATACTTTGCGTTGGTATTCACGAAGGAGAGGGGCTTGTTGACAGCTCCTGTCTCTGAGGGAGCTGTGGACCAGTTGAGGGAAATATCCATACTTAGGGAGGAAGTGTTAGAGCTTCTAGGTAGCATTAAAACTGATAAATCTCCTGGGCCTGATGGCATTTATCCCAGACTGCTTAGGGAGGTGCGAGGTGAAATTGCTGGGCCTCTGACGCAAAATCTTTGTCTCTTCCTTGGACACAGGTGAAGTCCCAGAGGACTGGAGAATAGCTAATGTTGTACCGTTGTTTAAAAAGGGTAGTAGGGATAACCCTGGAAATTATAGGCCAGTGAGTTTGACGTCAGTGGTAGGGAAGTTGTTGGAGGGGATTCTTAGAGATAGGATGTATAGGCACTTAGAGCATTGCGATCTGATTAGGGATACACAGCATGGATTTGTTAAGGGGAGGTCGTGCCTTACAAATCTGGTAGAATTTTTTGAGGAGGTGACGAAAACGGTGGACGAAGGGTGAGCCATTGATGTCGTCTATATGGATTTTAGTAAGGCGTTTGACAAAGTCCCTCATGGGAGGTTAGTCGAGAAGGTCAAGGCTAATGGGATACAAGGACAAGTAGCTAGATGGATAAGTAACTGGCTTGGTAATAGGAAACAGAGAGTAATAGTGGAAGGGTGTTTTTCTAGCTGGAGGTCGGTCACTAGGGGTGTGCTGCAGAGCTCGGTACTGGGACCTCTTCTATTTGTAATATATATAAATGACTTGGAAGAGGGAGTAAGTGGAGTGATCAGCAAGTTTGCAGACGATACAAAGATGGCTGGACTTGCGAATAGTGAGGAGCATTGTCAGGTGATGCAGCAGGACATAGATAGGCTGGTAGCTTGGGCAGACAGATGGCAGATGGAATTCAATCTTGATAAATGTGAGGTGATGCATTTCGGGAGAAAAAGTGTAGTGGGGAGGTATATGATAAAGGATAGACCTATTAAGAGTATAGAAACGCAGAGGGACCTGGGGGTGCAGGTGCACAAGTCTCTGAAGGTGGCAGAGCAGGTGGAGAAGGTTGTGAAGAGAACATATGATATGCTAGCCTTTATAGGAAGTGGTACAAAAACAAAGAACAAAACAGCACGGGAAACAGACCCTTCGGCCCAACGAGCCCGCGCCGCCACCCCGATGTTCCCACCTCTACCCGCTATCCCTGTCCATGTTTATAGATCTATGGATTAAAAACCAAATTTGAGACAATTTAGGGAGAATTTGTTTTGCCAATTAGCCTAAGAGCACATCTTTGGGATGTGGGAGGAAACCGGAGCACCCGGAGAAAAACCCACGCAAGCATGGGGAGAATGCACAAACTCCCACAGACAAAGGCCCAAATCCATGTATCTGCACAGCACAGCGATAGTCACTGAGCTGTCGTGTTGACCATCAAATGGTCCAGGTCAAGCGTACACTAACGATGTGAAGCACTAGGATACTCTCGAAAAAAAATCCAAGAGCAGCCCTCTCACGACCCATCGCGTGTATGCCCCTCGTTAGACAACAAGGTGGACCAAAGCACCTTTAGGATAAAAACAAATACATCAATATCATCATCTATTTACACACTTCCCAGGGACTCCCAAGGCTCATGATCCCTATTTTAAATCAGTTTTCTATACCCTTCCATTCCCATTCTGTTCATGTGCCCATATAAGTATTTCTTAAATAACTCCAGAGTACCTGCCTCCACCACTTTACTTGGCAGTGCATTCCATACTCCCACCACCCTCTGTGTGAAAAAACTCCCTCTAGCATCCAAATTATACCTTACCCCCCTCACCCTAAGCCCGTGACCCCTCGTGCTATTTGAGTCCATCCTAGGAAAAAGCTTAACCCTGCTTACTCTATCAATTCCCTTCAAAATCTTGTACACCTCTATCAGATCTCCTCTAAGTCTACGTCTTTCTAAGGAAAACAGTACCAATTTGCCTAATCTCTCCTCGTAACTCAGACCTTCCATACCAAGAGCTGGCCTTTAATGTTGCAGTTATGTAAAACGTTGGTTAGACCTCATTTGGAATACTGTGTCCGGTTCTGGTCGCCTTACTTCTGGAAGGACATGGAGACTCTGGAGAGACTGCAGAGGAGGTTTACCAAGATGCAAGGTCTGGAAGGTCTGAGTTACGAGGAAAGGTTAGACAAATTGGGACAGTTTTCCTTAGAAAGATGTAGACTTAGAGGAGATCTAATAAAGGTGTACAAGATTACGAGGGATATAGATAGAGTAAACAGGGTTAAGCTTTTTCCTAGGATGGACTCGAATAGCACAAGGTGTCACGGGCTTAGGGTGAGGGGGGTAAGGTATAATTTGGATGCTAGAGGGAGTTTTTTGACACAGAGAATGGTGGGGATATTGAATGTGCTGCCAAGTGAAGTGGGTGGGGCAGGCACTCTGGAGTTATTTAAGAAATACTTAGATGGGCACATGAACAGAATGGGAATGAAGGGGTATAGAAAACTAATTTAAAATAAGGATCATGAGCCTTGGGAGTCCCTGGGAAGTGTGTAAATAGATGATGATATTGATGTACTTGTTTTTATCCTACAGGTGCTTTGGTCTATCTTGTTGTCTAACGAGGGACATACACACGATGGGTCGTGAGAGGGCTGCTCTTGGATTTTTTTCGAGAATATCCTAGTGCTTCATGTCGTTAGTGTACTCTTGACCTGGATCATTTGATGGGCAACACGACAGCTCAGTGACTATCGCTGTGTTGTGCAGATACATGGATTTGGGCCTGTGTCTGTGGGAGTTTGCGCATTCTCCCTGTGCTTGCGTGGGTTTTCTCCGGGTGCTCCGGTTTCCTCCCACATCCCAAAGTGTGCTCTTAGGCTAATTGGCAAAGCAAATTCTCCCTAAATTGTCTCAAATTTGGTTTTTAATCCATAGATCTATAAACATTGACAGGGATCACGGATAGAGGTGGGAACATCGGGGTGCGGCGTGGGCTCGTTGGGCCGAAGGGCTTGTTTTCTGTGCTGTTTTGTTTTTTGTTCTTTGAATTTGCCTCCACCACCATGGACGGCAGCCAATTCCACTCACTCACCGCCCTCTGAGTGAAAAACTGACTCCTGATATCTCCTCTGTACCTACTCCCCAGCACCTTAAACCTGTGTCCTCTCATAGCAACCATTCCAGCCCTGGGAAAAAGCCTCTGAGAACCCACCCGATCTATATCTCTCAGCGTCTTATATGCTTCTATTGGGTCACCTCTCGTCCTTTGTCTCTCTAAGGAGAAAAGACCGAGCTCCCTCAACCTATCCTCATAAAGCATGCCACCCAATCCAGGCAACATCCTTGTAAATCTCCTCTGCATCTTTCAAATGGCTTCCACATCCTTCCTGTAATGAGGCGACCAGAACTGAGCACAATATTCCAAGAGAGGTCTAACTAGGGTCTTATAAAGCTGCAACAATAAATATAAATTAGATATAAATTAATATAAATTAAATTAAATTAAACACAAATGACAAACAGCATAGTGGGTGTACCTACGCCTGTGGCCTGAAGCAGTTCAAGAAGGCAGATCGCTGTCACCTTCTCAAGGCCAATTAGGGAAGTGTAATAACTGTTGCCCAACAGTGACACCCACATCCTGTGAAATAACAAATGAAAATAAAATTCAGCCAGTTGTTCTGAGACAAAAGAAAGGAAGTGCAGCTATTTTTGTGGTGCCAGGAAGGGCAGCAAGTTGTAAATGACTCATCTTGTAGCAGATCAGGGTTTCCCTGGAACAGAAAAAAAAACTCAAGATGCTGAAAAGTGAAAAAGCAGAACATGCTGGAAATACTTGGCAAGTCAGGCAGTGCCTGCAGAGAGAGAAAAACTGAGTTCAAGTTCCACATCAACAAACTTCCATCAAATAGTCTATGAATGTTGTCAATGTGGATTTTTTGGAGACATTTTGACAACCCCACAAAACAGATTAATTGGTAAAAATAAAAGCACTTGGAATCGAAGGAGACAGAGGTAAGAAACAGAAAATGGTGAGAAGGGGAATATGACCCGACTGGCAAGATGTACCGTGGATTTTCCCAGAGATTTATACCAGCAGGAGGATGGGAAGCACAGCTTCTCACCGTATCAGCACTGGATGAAGGAGTAGAGTGGTTGTGTTTTGTAAATGACATTGCTCGGCAGATCTGGAAGGAAAGGTTAATGTTTCAGGTCGCTGACCTTCTTTGAGAAGTGGACAAAGTTTAAGCGGTGTAACAGGTTTTAAGCTTTACATCTGGTTCAGCAACACCAGGTCCAAGAAGTTGTGCGTGCAGCATCCTTAAAGATACCACGCAGTGATAAATAACATGTCTGCAGCCACTTAAGAGAGACCACACACACACACAAAAACAGCTCCTGCAGCTGCAGTTACATTTTAAAGAAGCACTGGTCAGAAAACAGATGGGAGAAAGGAATGTTAACACAGTGGGAACTATAATGGGTCTCTCAAATCTTCCCTCAAAACCACAAAGTGCAGCGATAAAGATTAAAAATGGTCTTATTTTCTCATGAGTCCTTTACATACTTCTCTTTTAAAAACCTCACAATTAAGTTAAATTTGGTGGTAGACTATTTTTTCTTTATGTCACAAGTAGGCAGGAGGAAGTTACTGTGAAAATCCCCGAGGTGCCACACTCCAGTGTCAGTTCAGGTACACCGAAGGAGAATTTAGCATGGCCAATCCACCTAACCAGCATGTCTTTCGGACTGTGGGAGGAAACCGGAGCACCCAGAGGAAACCCACGAAGACATGGGGAGAATGTGCAGACTCCATGTAGACAGTGACCCAAGCCAGGAATCGAACCCAGGTCCCTGGCGCTGTGAGTGCTGACTGAAAGTGACGAGAAACATTAATAACATTGCATAACTTGCCTGAACATTATTCACCCTGAACCCTCCATTCAGTATGTGGATGTCCAACTAGACAGGGGCAAAACCTGACATCCGCTTGGGAAATAAGGAAAGGTAGATGACAGAAGTGAGGAATCACTTTGGGACCAGTGACCTTAATTCCATTAGTTTTAAGATAACTATGGAGAATGATAAGTCTGACCCAAAAGTTAAAATTCTAAATTGGAGCAAGGTCAATTTTGGTGGTATTAGACAGGAACTTCCAAACGTTAATTGGGGGAATCTGTTAGCAGGCAAAGGAACATCTGGTAAGTGGGAGGCTTTCAAAAGTGTGTTAAAAGGATTCAAGTTAAGCACATTCCTTAGAGTGAAAGGCAAAGCTGGTAGAAGTAGGGAACTCTGGATGACTTTGGATATCGAGGTCTTGGTCAAGAAAAAGGAACATACATAGGCTACTGGGATCATGTGGATCCCTTGAAGAGGGTGCAGGAGTAGTGTTAAGAAAGAAATCAGGAGGACAAAAAGGGACACAAGATTGCTTTGGCAGATAAGGCAAAGGAAAATCCAAGGAGTTGCATGGTGGTTAGCACCGTGGCCTCACTGCGTCAGGAATCCACATTCAATTACAGCCTTGGATCACTATCTGAGTGGAGTTTGCACATTTTCCTCATGTCTGCACAGGTTTCCTCTGACAGTCCAAAGATGCGTGGTTATGTTGATTGGCTATGCTAAATTAACCCTAGTGTCAACGTGATCATGAGGGATAATGGCGTAAATACGAGGGATTATGGGAATAGGGCCTAGGTGGGATTGTGGTCAGTACAGACTTGATGGGTTAAATGGCCTCCTTTTGCACAGTAGGGATTCTATGAAATATATAAAGGGCAAAACAGTAACAAGAGAGTAGGACTTCTTAACGATCAACAAGGTCACCTATGTGCAAATCCACAAGAGATAGGTTAGATCCTAAATAAATATTTTTCACTGGTATTTATTGTTGAGAAAGGCATGGATGTTAGGGAACTTGGGGAACTAAATAGTGATGTCTTGAGTGTATATATTATAGAGAAGGAAGTCCTAGAAACCTTAAAAGTGCATTCAGGTAGATAAACCCCTGGAACCTGATGAAGTGTATCCCAGGATGTTGTGGGAGGCTAGGGAAAGAAATTGCGGGTCCCCTAATGAAGATATTTGAATCGATAGTCACAGGTGAGGTGCCTGAAGATTGGAGGGTGTCAAATGTTGTGCCTTTGTTTGAGAACGGCTGCCTGGGAACTACAGACTAGTGAGCTTTACATCTGTGGTAAGTAACTTGTTGGAAAGTGAGAGACAGGATCTACAAGCATTTAGAGATACAAGGAATGATTAGGGACAATTTGGCTTTGAGTGGAAAATCATGTTTCTCAAATTTGATTGCGATATTTGAAGAGGTAACCAAGGCAGTGCCGTCAACGTTGTCTACATGGACATGGACTAGGTCTGGATATGATCGGCGCAACTTGTGGGCCAAAGGCCCTGTTTGTGCTGTAATATTCTACGTTCTATGGACTTTAGCAAGGCCTTTATCAACCTACTGCACGGTAGGTTGTTGCATAAGGCTAAATCTCACAGGATCCAGAATGTGATAGCCAATTGGACACAAAATTGGCCTGATGACAGAAGATTGAGCATGATTGTAAGGGAATGTTTTTCAAACTGGAGGCCTGTGACCAGCAGTGCGCCTCAGGGATTAGTGCTGGGCACGCTATTTCTTATTTATATTAAAGATTTGGATGAGAATTTAGGAGACATGGTTAGTAAGTTTGCAGATGACATGAAGATTAGTGGCATAGTGGATAGTGAAGGTTATCTAGGATTGCAACAGGATTTTGATCAATTGGGCCAGCAGGCTGACGAATGGCACATGGAGTTTAATTTAGATAAATGAGAGATAATGTGTTTTGGTACACTGAACCAGGGCAGGACTTATTCAGTTCATGGTAAAGCCTTGGGGAGAGTTACAGAACAAAGAGATCTAAGGCTACAGGTTTATAGCTCTTTAAAAGTAGAGTCACAGGTGGACAGAGTGGTGAAGGCAGCATTCGGCATGCTTAGTTTCATTGGTCAGAACATTGAATACAAAAGTTGGGATGTCTTGTTGAAGTTATACAAGACGTTGCTAAGGTCACTTGGAATATTGTGTACAATTCTGGTCATCCTATTATAGAAAGAATATTACTAAACCTTTTCTGTACTCTTTCTAGTTTAATGGGGTGATATGGGACTTGATGGTTTGCATTATAAAGAGAAGCTGGATAGACTGAGACTTTTTCCCCTGGAACGTAGAAAGCTTAGGAGTAATCTTCTGTTCCACATCTTAGGTTTGGAAGCTACTTTAACATTGGGTATCCAGAACCCATATATGGGGAGTGATACATTCCTCGAGTATTTCAATTCACCTTCTCCCAGGCTGCAATGGTTACAACTCACTCTTGGGGTGGGGTATTCTTTCTCTATACCTTAGCTATGACTGTAACACTGTATTCTGCACTCCTTTCCTTCTCTATGGACAGTATGCTTTGTAAAATATGCAAAAAACAATGCTTTTCACTGTACACTAATACATAACAATAATAAATCAAATCAGATTAGGCAACACATACTCCTCTTCTTGAGGGATTTGGGAAATGAAATGGGAGAATAAGGGGCTGTCCCACGAAGAGAGAGATATTTGAACATTAAGCTAATAAAATAACTCACAATGGATTTACTGCCTCCTGGGTGAGGTCTCACTTGGTGCTATTGTTAAGCCCATTGCACTCTGCGCCATTCACACATTCCTGCTTCCCGGGCTTTCCTGCGAGGCTGCCATTAACTCCATCAAAAGCATCAAGAGCAAGTCTGATAACCTCCCCAGTTGCACCAGCCCAGTCTATCCAACTGCCAATAAAGGATTCTACCATTTGGTCACGTATGCGCGAGGGGCAGCACGAGGGACAGCGCAATGGTGGGGGGAGGTGAAAGAAGGTGGGGGAATGACTCTAGTACAAGGTCTGGTCGAACACTTGTGTCTTTGAATGGCTAACAGTTAATCAGAGAATCCCAGAGGCTATCAAGCTTACACCAATGAGAATTCCACTCGCTGTACCACCCCAAAATGTAAAACAAACATCAGAAATACATTTTTTTTTTGTCTTTATTCTTTATTGTAAAAACCCATCTGGCAATTTCTAGTGCATATACAATTGATGTGCGGAAGTGTACAAGGTGGTTGGATGATATCTGGCTCCTCCAACTTTATATTGAAGATTCTGCAGTCACCTGGATTTTTAATAAACTTCTATTTTTCACTCAAACACAAACCTGGGCCTCATTCAATCTGCAGTCCTATTTCTCCTTCTCCTTTTGCTCTTTTTCTTTCTTTTCACGCTCAGACTTTGCTTCTTCCTCCTCGTGTTGCTTAATCAAAACCTCCACTTCCTTCTGCTTCAGAACCTTAATGCGTGTTTTCCCATTTTCTCTGGTGAGTGTCGCGATTTCCACTGAAGCACAAAGTCAAATATTTCAATTCTAGGGGTTATTTGAATTTCAAAGATCACTCAACAAGCTGGGCAAGGCCCTGCCGATAAGAACGGAGTGAAATAAATGAAAAAACATCTTCAAATTCTGCCAATTACTTGGTGGACCAATATAATTTTTACAGCAGCTTCACTGTGGGATAAAAACAAAGCAACATTCCTGTCTTTCTCTCTGCGATCTCGAATAGCTAGATGTCAATCTGGACTGTTAGAATGCAACTTGGAAAGGACAACATTATAGAGATACAAAGCAAAATACAGGTGGCAATAACATTAGTAATAAAATAAAACATCAGGTTTCATTTTAGAGGGCATCATTTAGAATTCTGCACAGGTGGAGAGAGAAATTGTCCCCCAGTCATTCTTCAAGGCAAATAAATTTACATCAAGACAGTTGATGAATGATTTCCCTTATTCAAATTGCCATTCTCTGTGTAATTTGCAACGTGCAGTTTATCTAACTACAGGTAACAGGTACAATGCAGAGCTTGGCCCTGTCCTCAGCAGACACTCATAGGAGGGAATGTGGTTAGTCATTAGGTATTGGAATCCTGAATGGCTAGTCACCTCTGCACGTTGTGGTCAGCCAGCTACACTGAGCAAACCGTGCATCCCCGCCCCACCCCGGTATTTAAGATGGAGATGAGGAGATTAAATTGTATCCCTAGTTTGCATTTTCAGAGATTAAAACATTTAGAATACAAATAATTATACTGAAGTCTTGAGATATTAGCAGGGAAATGGAAACACAACTTTATTCAGTGATATCTGCAGCCGGAAAGTGAGATTGGTTTTATAAATCCTATTCTAATCTCTCCTATTACCCAGTGTGATTAACAACTGAGTAGTTATTGAGTTCCTGTTAGCATCTAGGCTGACTGCAGTACTGAGGGAAGAAAGCAAATTACCACAAATGCTGGAATCTGAAACAAAAACAGAAAATGCTGGAAAATCCTGGCAGGTTTGACAGCATTTTAGGGGACAAATAGAGCCAGCGTTTCGAGTCTAGATGATCCTTCCTCGGTCCATTACTGAATGCATTCACTACTGAGCTAGAGAGATGTTTGATTGACAAAAGGATGAGAGTTCCCCATGCTCTCTGGGGAAGAGAGAATTCCCAGCAATTAACAACTCCCTGAGAGAAGATATTTCTGACCCGCTCTGATGAAGGGTCATCCAGACTTGAAACACTGGCTCTATTCTCTCCTCACAGATGCTGTCAGGCCGAATGGCCTACTCCAGCTTCTGTTTCCTTTACTTATGTTGTATTTGTGTTTAAAGATGTGCTATTTTCCAAAACAGAGACGTGGAAATCTTTGGCATTCACCCAAGAGCAGATGAGGTCTCTCTTTAATGTCTCACATGAAAGACTGCACCTCCTTCAGTACGAGAACAAAAACAGAAAACCTCAGCAGGTCTGACAGCATCTGTGAGGAGAGAATAGAGCCAACGTTTCGAGTCTGGATGACCCTTCATCACAGCGGGTCAGAAATATCTTCTCTCAGGGAGTTGTTAATTGCTGGGAATTCTCTCTTCCCCAGAGAGCATGGGGAACTCTTTCATCCTTTTGTCAATCAAACATCTCTCTAGCTCAGTAGTGAATGCATTCAGTAACGCACCGAGGAAGGATCATCTAGACTTGAAACGTTGGCTCTATTTGCCCCCCACAAATGCTGTCAAACCTGCCAGGATTTTCGAGCATTTTCTGTTTTTGTTTCAGATTCCAGCATTTGTGGTAATTTGCTTTCTTCCCTCGGTACTGCAGTCAGCCTAGATGCTAACAGGAACTCACTAACTACTCAGCTGTTAATCGCATTGGGTAATAGGAGAGATTAGAATAGGATTTATAAAACCAATCTCACTTTCCGGCTGCAGATATCACTCAACAAAGTTGTGTTTCCATTTCCCTGCTAATATCTCAAGACTTCAGTATAATTATTTGTATTCTAAATGTTTTAATCTCTGAAAATGCAAACTAGGGATTTAATGAGGCTCATAGAATCAAAAAACCCTACAGTGCAGAAAGAGGTCCTTTGGCCCATCTAGTCTGCACCATCCCACCCAGGCCCTGCCCCCATCCCTACATACTATAGCCACTAATCCCTACACATCCCTGGTCACTAAGGGGCAATTTTTAGCATGGCCAATCAACCGAACCCGCACATCTTTGGACTGTGGGAGGAAACCGGAGCACCTGGAGGAAATCCATGCAGACACGAGGAGAATGTGCAAACTCCACACAGACAGTGACCCAAGCCAGGAACTGAACCAGGACCCTGGAGCTGTGAAGCAGCAGTGCTAACCACTCTGCTACCTTGCCGCCTGATACCGTTAAACTACAACCTGCAAGCTAAATGAGAACAGAAACTTAAAATGCTAAATTCCTCTTACCTTTCTCAGCCGATAGTTTGCTAACGTCCATGGTCTTATTCAACACTTTAATTGCCAATGCAAGTGCCGATTCCAGGGTCATGTCACCTTCTTTGAAATCCTGTTTAAGCATCGATACTGCAGCCTGGAATATTCACAACAACAAAGAAACTTAATTATTGAAAACATCATCATTCAACGGCTTAAACCTCTTAACTAGTGTAAAATAATTTTATTTATTAGTCACAAATAGGCTTACATCACATTGCAATGAAGTTACTGTGAAAATCCCCTAGTCGCCACACTCCGGTGCCCATTCTGATACGCTGAGGGAGAATTTGACACAGCCAATCCACCTAACCAGCACGTTTTTCAGACTGTGGGAAGAAACTGGAACACATGGAGGAACCCATGCAGATATGAAGAGAACGTGCAGATTCCGTATAGACAATCACCCAAGCCAGGAATTGAACCCGGGTCCCTGGTGCTGTGAGGCAGCAGTGTTAACCACTGTGCCACCCACGGTGTGTTTACAATTGATTACTCCAGTGCAAAGTAAAGGTTCCAAGCTGCTCAATGGAAAAACAAATGTTGCATTTACATAGCACCCTCCACAACCACCAGACAATTCACTATTTTGAACCTATAGTCATTGTTGTCACATAGGAAACACGGTATGGATGACACAGTGGTTAGCACTGCTGCCTCACAATGCCAGAGGCCTGGGTTCGATTCCCGGCTTGATTCACTGTCTGTGTAGAGTCTGCACGTTCTCCCTGTGTCTGGGTGCTCCAGTTTCCTCCTACAGTCTGAAAGACGTGCTGGTTAGGATGCATTAGCCGTGCTAAATTCTCTTTCATTCAGCGTACCCGAACATGCACCTGAGTGTGGTGACTAGGGGATTTTCCCACTAACTTCATTGCAGTGTTAATGTAAGCACTAATTAAAAAAAAACAGCCAACTTACATACAACAAGCTCCCTTCGACATTGTGACAATAACCAAATAATCTGCTTTCTTGTGATGTGACTCTGTTGAGCAGAACACAGGATAACAGATGTGCTTTTCTATAAAATAGAGACGTGGAAATCTTTGACATTCACCTGAGGAAGCAGATGAGGCCCCTCTGTTTCACGTGAGAGACTTCACCTCAAGCAGTCTGGCACTCCCTTGGGACTACAGTCAGCCTACACTTTGTGCTCAATCTCTGATGTGTGACTTGAACCCACAATCAACCAAATTCTGAGGGGAGTGGGCTACAGACTGAGCTGTGGCAGACGCATCGAGGCGTGGACTTGTAGATGAACCGGGGGACAATGTCTGAAAAAACTGCTTTATAGAGAAGATTCACCCTTTCAACTCTGTTCTTGTGAAGTTAGATGGGATATTTTAATACATTAAAGGAGTTTATATACCAAATACTGTTGCTGATAATTTTATCATAATTCTTCATGCTTAACTCTTGATCACTTCCATTTGAAAAATATTCCTTCCCCAGTTAACTATGATGGTGACTGAAGCAGGCTGACACCTTCACTGCTTCAGGTTTCCACAGGAGCTCAGACAATCAGCTTCTGCTTACAGAGCAGCAGCGCAGCTCAAAGTTGCAACCACCCAATGATGGGACTTCTGAGCAGAGGCCACTGGGTGGTTACCATTAGTCGTAAACTTAACTCGTCCGCAGGGCACTGAGGCCAAGTAGATGACTAACTTACATTGACCGAGCACCTACTGACAGAGAGAAACATCTCAGTGTGCGCTGCAGCAATGCTAATCAGGCAAAAACAAGTGATAAAATGAATCTCTGCAGTTACTCCCGAATCTGACTAGGATTTCTTTTATTCACCCCAGGAGTTATCAATGTGACAGAGTAGGGAGGGATGAGTCTGAAATGTCTTTTACTTTTGAGATGGCTCTTCTATTGCTTTTTCGTATTGTTGCATTGCCTTAACCAAACATTGAAAATGCTGTTAACAGAATTTGTAGATCCCAGTCTCAGTTAACCTGCAGATCTGGCGGCATCAGTGAAGAGAGAAACAGAGTTAATTCTTTGCATTTGTCATCCATTGTAGATATAAATATTAAATAGATGCTACCAGCCCTGCTGAATTTTGCAGTATTTCCTGTTAGATTTCAGATTTCCAGCAGTATTTTACTTCTGCAGTGCAGAAAAAGCCAAGTATTGACTCCAGAATGTCCGTGTGCCTCATTCACATTCTCCACAAACTAAATGTCCTCATCCAGAATTAAACCATTGAAATCTCAAATTCATAGATAGCTAATAACAGACTGAAATCTTGCATTCTACTGTAAACCTATTAGTTTCCTTTATAAATATTCACGATAAATCAATGAAAGTTATAGAGTACAGAATAGGCCCTTTGGTCCTTCGAGGCTGTACTGACAAAACTACACTAAATTTAATCGCACTTTCTAGCACTTGTCATTTCAATGCTCACTCACGTACCTTTTTAAAGGTTGAGGTTTCTCACCTCTCAATTTTATACACCTCAATCAGCTTCACCCTTAGCCTTCGCTGCTGAGGAAACGGTAAATAAGGGCAGTGCAGTTGATGTTGTCTACATGGACTTTAGCAAGGCGTCTGACAAGGTACCACAAGATAGGTTGTTGCATAAGGTTAAATCTCACAGGATAAAGGGTGAGGTAGCCAATTGGATACAAAATTGACTTGATGAGAGAAAACAGAGATTGGTTGTAAAGGGTTGTTTTTCAAACTGGAGACCGGTGACTAACAATGTACTTCAGGGATCAGTGCTGGGTCCACTGTTATTTGTCATTTATATAATAAATTTATGATTATATAATAAATAATGATTTGAATGAGAATTTAGGAGGCATGGTTAATAAGTTTGCAGGTGACTCCAAGATTGGTGGCATAGTGGACAGTGAAGAAGATTGTCTTGAATTTCATTGGGATCTTGATCAATTGAGCCAGTGGGCTGATAGATGGCAGATGGAGTTTAACTTAGATAAATGTGAGGTGATGCATTTTGGTGGATTGAAACAGGGCAGGACTTGCTCAGTTAATAGAACATAGAACACTACAGCACAAACAGGCCCTTTGGTCCACGAGTTGCGCCGATCACATCTATACCTACCAATCCACAGACCTATCTATAACCCCCTATCCCATTCGTTCCCATATACTCATCCAGAAGTCTTTCAAAAGACCCCAGCGAGTTCGCCTCTACCACCTGCGACAGCAGCCAATTCCATTCACTCACCACCCTCCGAGTGAAAAACTTACCCATAACATCCCCTCTGTATTTGCTTCCCTGCACCTTAAATCTGTGTCCTCTCGTAGTGACCATTTCAGCTCGGGGAAATAGCCTCTGAGAATCCACCCTATCTATTGCCCTCAACATTTTAATGGTAGGGCATTGTGGAGAGTTATAGAACAAAGAGATCTAGGGGTACAGGTTTATAGTTCCTTGAAAGTAGAGTCACAGGTGGACATGGTGCTGAAGGCGACATTTAGCATGCTTGGTTTCATTGGTTAGAGCACTGAATACAGGAGTTGGGACTTCTTTTGAAGTTGTACAAACATCTGGAATACTGTGTATAGTTCTGATCATCCTATTATAGGAAAAACATTATTAAACTAGAAAGAATGCAGAAACGATTTATTAGGATGCTACCGGAACTTGATGGTTTGAGTAATAAGGAGAAGTTGGATAGACTGAGATGTTTTTCCTTTGAGTGTAGGACGCTTAGGGGTGATATTAGAGAGATCTATAAAATAATGAGGGATATAGATAGCTAGATGGTCAATATCCTTTCCCAAAGGTAGGGGAGTCTAAGTCTAGAGGGCATAGCTTTAAGGTGAGATGGGAGAGATAAGGGTCCAGGGATGCAATTTTTTTTTCGCAGAGGATGGTGAGTGTCTGGAATGAGCTGCCAGAAGCAGGTATAATTTTGTCTTTAAAGCATTTAGACAGTTACATGGGTAAGATGGGTATAGAGGGATATGGGCCAAATGTGGGCAATTGGGACTAACTTAATGGTAAAAACTGGGTGGCTGGATAAGCTGGGTCAAAGGCCTGTTTCCATGCTGCAAACCTCTATTACCCTACAACCCAAGCTTATTCACCACCACTCCATAGTTCAAATGCTCCATCCAGACAATCTTGACAAATCTCCTCTGCACTGAAGGGTGTATCACATCCGATAATGAGGGTGTCTAGAACTGCACTCCATACTCCAGTTAACCAATGCCCTGTATAGTTCCACCATAACCCCACTGCTCTTACAATTGGTAGTAAGAAGTCTGACAACACCAGGTTTAAGTGCAACCGATCCAGACTTCTTATTGTGTTTACCCCAGTCCAACGCCGACATCTCTACATCTTACAATTGATGCCAGAATTGGTAAAGGTAAGAGCCCCGTATGCCTTAACTATCCTGTTAACCTGCCCTACCTTCAAGGATCTGTGGACAAATACCCCAAGATTTCTCTGCTCCTTTGAGCTTCCCAGTGTCCTGCTATTCATCGAGTACGCCATGTAACTCTTCTATGCTTTGAATTAGAAATAGGATAACATCATACCTTAGTAAAAGATCAAATCAACGTGCTAATACATCAGTTACATCTCTCTGTGCTCAATAGTTAAGGTACTTACAGCACTGTTATTCCCGATGCAGGTGGCTTTCCAACCTCCGTAGTTTCCGCTGGGGTCACTCTGATAAAGCTGATAGCCATAGTGTTTGTCCCATCCCATATAGAGCAGTGAAACACCAAAAGGACGCTTTCCTGTCAGAGATTGCCAAGAGGAAATCAATTGAAAGTTTGAAGAGTGCATATATTAAAAACCTTCATTTAGTGAACAATCCTTCACAACTCACAAAAGGCTTCGCATACAGCAAATTATCCTGAAGCACAGCGATTAGGTGAACAAACATGATAATCATCTTTCACATAGCAAGGGAGAGCGATAGCATTGTGGTATTATCGCTAAACTATTAATCCAGAAACTCAGCTAATATTCTGGGGACCCTCATTTAAATCCTATCATGACAGGTGATGGAATTTGAAATCAATTTAAAAAATGTCTAAAATTAAGAATTTACAGATGACCATGACATTGCAGATTATCAAAAAAACAATGTCCTTTAGGGAAGAAAATCTGCCATCCTTATCCGATCTGAACTACATTTGGCTCCAGAACCACAGAAATGTGGTTGACTCTCAACTGTCCTCGGATGGGGAATAAGTGCTGCCCAGCCAGTGGTGTCCGTGTCCCAGGAATGAATTTAAAAACATGACAGCAAGATGGCAGTAAGGTTCCTTACTCAATAGAGCTCCAATGGGATTAAATAGACTCCTGGAGCCTTTAAATTCAAAAAACCTGCCTTCAAGAGCTGCTGGGCAATTAGATGCAGAGGAAAAGGTGACTCTGTGATGGGCAAAAGGAGAAGGGAGAAATCTTTTAACAATGATGGTCCTCTGTGGGACTGCTTGAATAGGTAGCACCTCCCACCCTGAGCCCACAGGCTACTGTTGGTCTCCCCACATGGTGTACAGGTCTCATAACAGCAAGGGGGATGAGATACTTAAGTAACTCTTAAGGTCTCAGTAGGATCTGGGCAGGAAAGTTCTCCCTGATCTTTCTAACCCTCAACTTAACTGGGGTATGGGGGAAATCAGGGAGATGACAGACTCCTCAATGTTTCCATTAATTTATTCCATCCACACATGGAATGAGTTTTGTTCTCCAGACAACGTACAGATATGCACCACCAACAGAAACAAAAAAAAGGGCATCACGGTGACACAGTGGTTAGCAGGCGATGCAGCAGGACATAGATAGGCTGGTAACTTGGGCAGACAGATGGCAGATGGAATTCAATCCTGATAAATGCGAGGTGATGCATTTCGGAAGAAAGAATGTAGAGGGGAGGTATATGATAAAGGGTAGACCTATTAAGAGTATAAAAACAGAGGGACCTGGGGGTGCAGGTGAACAAGTCTCTGAAGGTGGCAGAAAAGGTGGAGAAGGTTGTGAAGAAAGTATGCTAGCCTTATAGGAAGAGGTATAGAGTACAAGAGCTGGCCTTTAATGTTGCAGTTGTATAAAACGTTGGTTAGACCTCATTTGGAATACTGCGTCCAGTTCTGGTCGCCTTACTTCCGGAAGGACGTGGAGAGTCTGGAGAGAGTGCAGAGGAGGTTTACCAGGACGCTGCCTGGTATGGAAGGTCTGAGTTACGAGGAGAGGTTAGGCAAATTGGTACTGTTTTCCTTAGAAAGATATAGACTTAGAGGAGATCTAACAGAGGTGTACAAGATTACGAGGGGTATAGATAGAGTAAACAGGGTTAAGCTTTTTCCTAGGACGGACTCGAATAGCATGAGGGGTCACGGACTTAGGGTGAGGGGGGTAAGGTATAATTTGGATGCTAGAGGGAGATTTTTCACACAGAGGGTGGTGGGGGTATGGAATGCGCTGCCAGGTAAAGTGGTGGAGGCAGGCACTCTAGAGTTATTAAGAAATACTTAGGTGGACACATGAACAGAATGGGAATGGAGGGGTATAGAAAACTGATTTAAAATAGGGAACATGAGCCTTGGGAGTCTCTGGAAAGCGTGTAAATAGATGATGATATTGATGTACTTGTTTTTATCCTACAGGTGCTTTGGTCCACTTTGTTGTCTAACAAGGCGCATAGGATGCGCCTTGTTAGGACGTTGTTTTCCTAGGATGGAGAAGGCTAGCACGAGGGGACACAGCTTTAAATTAAGGGGTATGAGTTATAGGACAGATATCAGAGGTAGGTTCTTTACTCAAAGAGTGATTAGGGAGTGGAATGCCCTGCCTGCAGCTGTTGTAGATGCGCCAAGTTTGGTGGCGTTTAAGAGGTTAGTTGATAAGTATATGGAAGAGAAGGGAATGGTTTAGTTAGGAGGGGCATTGCTTTTTATTTTGGTCGGCACAACATCGAAGGCCGAAGGGCCTGTTCTGTGCTGTATTGTTCTATGTTCTATGTTCTATAACGCGATGGGTCGTGAGAGGGGATTTTTTTTTTTCGAGAGTATCCTAGTGCTTCACGTCATTAGTGTACGCTTGACCTGGACCATTTGATGGGTAACACGACAGCTCAGTGACTATCGTTGTGCTGTGCAGATACGTGGATTTGGGCCTGTGTCTGTGGGAGTTTGCGCATTCTCCCCATGCTTGCATGGGTTTTCTCCGGGTGCTCCGGTTTCCTCCCACATCCCAAAGATGTGCTCTTAGGCTAATTGGCAAAACAAATTCTCCCTAAATTGTCTCAAATTTGGTTTTTAATCCATAGATCTATAAACATAGACAGGGATCACGGGTAGAGGTGGGAACATCGGGGTGGCGGCGCGGGCTCGTTGGGCCAAGGGGCCTGTTTCCCAAGCTGTTTTGTTCTTTGTTCATGGCTGCCTCATAATGTCAGGGGCCCGGATTCAATTCCAGCTTGGGTCACAGATTGTGTGGAGTTTGCACGTTTTCCCCGTGTCTGCATGGGTTTCGTCCGGGTGCATTAGTTTCCTCCTACAGTGCAAAGATATGGCACTTAGTTGGATTGGCCATGATAAACTGCCCCTTAGTTTCCCAAGATGTATAGGTTAAAGGGGTTAGCTTTGGGAAATACGAGAGGTTACGGGGATAGGGGCCGCGGTAGGATGCTCAATCAAAGAGTTGTTGCAGATTCGATGGGCCAGATAGAATCCCTACAGTGCAGAAGAGGCTATGACAAAACTACACAGGTATGGAAGAATAATAAAGAATATCACCACAACCATTGACACTGTAACAGCAAATCACCAAAATTAAATGAATTCAGTTTTAAATTTACCATGGTGGCATGTGAACTCATGGTTTTAAGTTCAGGACCATAACCAGTACACCACCATACACTGACAAACATCTTAGTTTGATTTTATATATCATTGTTACATGTACTAGGATACAGTAAAAAGAATTGTTTCTATACAAAAACATACCGTTCATAGAGAAGGAAAGGAGAGAATGAAGAATATAGAGTTACAGTTCTAGCTAAGATCAACTTTGTGAGATAAGTCCTGTTAGCTTTCATATCGTAGCTAGCATTTTCATTATTGAACAGCAGTGAGCATTCAAGACAACACCAGATTCAATTGGATAAGCTAAAAATAGAAAGAGCTAAGGAGATTGGTCTTTTAAATTGGTAAAAAAATGTGGAAAAGGCGACTTTTATTTTTTTTCAGTTCACTGAGTATTTTCTTTACTTAAAGCTGCGTGAATAACAAGGAAAGCAGCTCAGTCATTTCATCGCATTAACAAACAGAATCAGGCAGTGGGAAAGTGTCGCTGAGAATTTGGAGAGAAGTTGGCTGTCGCGAACTGGAGGGTGAAGGTCAGAGAGAAAAGTGTCCGAATAAATTCAATGAATATCGAAGGGGGAAATCACATCTGGGAACTGGTAAAGAGAGAATCCAGGAGGGAGATGAATGACTGTTGAAATCATTTTTGCGGAATCTGAGTGAATTTTTTCCAGCTACAGTTTTCTTCTGAATTAATGAAGTATATATTTATGATCTGTGAAATAATAAACTAATTGACCATTATTAAAGTAATTGTGTCTCACAATGCATCCAGATGTGAAATAGGGAAATGCAGTATTTGAAAGTGTTCACGATTTAATTTGCCTTACGAGATGTGGCAGCATGGTGGGACAGTGGTTAGCACTGCTGCCTCTCAGCACTGGGGACTTGGGTTCAATTCTGGCCTCGGGTCACTATCTGCGTGGGCTTCGTCTAGGTGCTCCTCCTACAGTTTAAATATGTGCAGGTTAGGTCGATTGGCCAAGCTAAATTGACACTAGTGTCGGGGAATTAGCAGGGTAAATATGTGGGATTACACCAATTGGACCTGGGTCAGTGCAGACTTGATGGGCTGAATGGCCTCCTTCAGCACAATAGGGATCCTATGATTCTATGAACCTCATAAGAAGCTTTGTCTTTATTATTTGGAGATTGGGCAAGTAATCCAAAACTTTTCACAAGATAACCTTAGAGATACCCTTGATTGATTTAGAATCAATCTTTCTTTAAATAATTCTACAAAATCAGTTACAGCAGAATGTCTCCATCAGTTTCAATAACTATTCCAAGGACTTTCTTACTAACTCTTATAATGTACCACCTAACTCACCACTTCCCTCCTAGGCTCTTCTCTGCACCGCATCCTCTTCCTGCTTGTACACTTCCCTCTCCTAAGCCCTTTCCGTAAACAGGAAAGGAAACAGTGAGAGAGATTTCTAGTGGGCTGCAGGAAAGGCAAGTGCTGGGATAGCATGGGGCCCCAGGAACATGGGCTGTTTTTTTCATACTAACTGATCACGCCAGGCTTGGTTTTTGTTCATTAATTGTCTGCCTTAGAGGAATTTACACAGTAAGAAGACTCAACACCAGGTTAAAGTCCAACACGTTTATTTGGTAGTAAACGCCACTAGCTTTTGGAATGCTATTCCTTTGTCAGGTGAATGGAGAGTTCTGATCACAAACAGGGTATATAAAGGCACACGCAGTTTACAAAATACTGATTTAGAATGCGAGTCTTTACAACTAATCTGCAATTCAAGTCTTAGAGGTGCAGACAATGTGATTGGAGATAGTATTAAGCATAAGTTAAAGAGATATGTATTGTCTCCAGCCAGGACAGTAAGTAAGATGTTGCAAATTCAGTCAAGTCATGGGGGTTACAGATAGTGTGTCACGAACGCAAGATCTCGGTTGAGGCTGTTCTCATGTGTGCGGAACTTGGCTATCAGTTTCTGCTCAGCGACTCTATGCTGTCGTTTGTTGTGAAGGCCGCCTTGGAGAACTTTTACCTGAAGATTTGAGGCCGAATGCCCGTGACCGCTGAAATGTTCACCAACAGGAACGGAACAGTCTTGCCTGATGATTGTCAAGCGGTGTTCATCTCACATTTCTGCGGTTATGGGCATTTGGCCTCTGTTCTTCGGCACACGAGAGCGCAGAGTCGCCGAGCAGAAACCGATAGCCAAGTTCCACACATATAAGGACGGCCTCAACCAGGATCTTGGGTTCATGTCGCACTGTCTGTAACCTCCATGACTTGCCTGAACGTGCAACATCTCACTTACTGTCCTGTCCAGAGACAATACATATCTTTTTAACCTATGGTTAATGCTATCTCCAATCACATTGTCTGCACCTTTAAGACTCAAATAGCAGATTAATTGTAAAGTCTCGCATTCTAATTAGTATTCTGTCAAATGCGTGTGCCTTTATATGCCCTGTTTGTGATCAGAATTCCCCACTCATCTGACAAAGGAACAGCATTCGAAAGCTAGTGGTGTTTACTATCAAATAAACCTGTTGGACTTTAATATGGTATTGAGAGACTTCTTACTGTGTTTACCCAAGTCCAACACCAGCATCTCCACATTTAGAGGAGTTTACCAGATCTTTGCTGATGAGCTACGGTGGCAGTATTATTTAATCGTCAGGATCTGCCCAACTACGACAATTAATGTGCGGTGCTTCATGGACAGTTGTGCAGGCACACAGCTTAGAAGGAATATGCTTGTCCACCTCCTGCCTTCTCTTCAGATTCTATGCTCCCCATCTCACTTCCCAGTCCAATTCCAGGGATAGAATTACATTCTGCTCAATAATCCTGCTGTCTCCCCACAATGTTTCAATGGATAATTTGTAGTGGTCAGGTCAGATGTTTTTGCAACAGACCAAACAGAATTATTCACAAATAAGTCACTTGCATATTGCTGAAAGAGAGACACACTGTTGAAGCTTTTCACCATACATGCATCAGGACAGATGCAAAAATATCAAATTTTAATAATTTATACTACATGAGAAAGAGCTGGCTGTGGAATTGCCAAGGAGAATGAACCAGAGAGGTTATCCCACAAACTTGCTTCAAATCATAAAGATTTGACTCTGATTAGTTGAAGAGTTGTCTTGGAGAATGCACCAGGGAACAGTCCCCTACCACCAGTCTTTCTGCTAAAGGCAGAACAGTGACAGATAGTTGATTTAAGATCATCAGGGTAACAGGGCAGCCTGCAACTGGTGTCCAGATTGTCTTACTGAGGAGAATGTGCAAAATATTCACAGCTATAAACAATGATGTGGCAAGTTATGTGGTGAAAGCGCTAATCTACAAGTGTCACAAGATAGAGTCAGGAATGTCAGGTTTTGTAAACGGTTATATCTTAAGTACTCTTCAATTTCAAGATGAAGAAAGGAGTTGGGGGCTTAGACATAGTTAATCAGAATTTCTACCTGGATATAAGGCCCATGCAATTCATGTTACCATGAAGATATCCTGCAACCTTAAGTTTGATAGTCACATTATCATTCACACATTTGTTTTGAAACATATTTTATTCCAACTTACCTCCGAACTGTGTATAAGCTTGCTTAATATCACAGAGTGTCGTAACCAACTGCTCACATGGGATCGGTTCTTGGTACTGAAGGAGATATCTGTGAATATAAAAGGAACCAATGATTTCAATCTGGGCACTTGCTAGTGGATTTCTACTCTTCATTATTTAGTTTAAGTGAGTATAAAGAAACTCTAATATTCCTGCAATGTTTTTAAATGTGGAATTAAGAAGTTCATTCTTTAAGAGGAAGTCACGTCTACATGCTTGATGTAAAACTATAAAAGGATGGTCCAAATTGGAGCATTCTCATCTCCAGACCCTAAACCTACTTCAGGTCACACAAGGAAGAGAATGCACAGCACACTAAACTGAAGCTTCTTTATCCATTCATGCTTAGGGACGTGGCCTTTGTTTATGACGCATCACCATTCACTTGGGCAGTGAGTTACCTTCTTGAACTGGTGCAGCTCAAGTGGTGAACATGATCCAAAAATGTTCCGGACGGATTTTCAACATTCTGACACTGCAATGCTAAATTAATCACAGGATCTCTAAAGTGTAGGAGGCCAATGGGCCCATTGAGTCTGCACCAACCAGAATCTCATCTATTCTCGTAATCCCTCATATTTATCCTGCTAATCCTCCTAATACTAGGGTCAGTTTAGCATGGCCAATCAACCTCATCCACATATGTTTACACTGTGGGAGGAAACTGGAGCACCCAGAAGAAACCCATGCAGACACCGGGAGAACATGCAAACTCTATACAAACAGTAACCCCAGCTGGAATTGAACTGAGGTTCCTGGCACTGTGAGGCATGATGTGGAAATGCCGGCATTGATCTGGGGTAAGCTGTGAGGCAGCAGTGCTAACCACTGTGCCACCGAGGGATGTATTTCCAATCTTGGAGTTGGGTGGGTATCATAGTGGTTAGGTTGCTGTTCAAGTAATCCACGAGTTCAAATCCCAACATGGTAGCCTGCGAAATTCACATTCAGTTAATTAAATCTGAAATAAAAGCTAGTCTCGAAGTTTCACAGTCACGAACAATCAGATTATCGGTAAAATCCATTTGACTGTTTTTTAGGGAAGGAAACTGGGTTAACCACAGCAATGTGCATGATTTTTAACTTCCCTCTGAAATGATTCAGCAAGCTACTACGCTGTGTGAGAATATCAATAAATACTGGCTGTGCCAACCAATCCTGCATTCCATTAACAAAGAGAGATTCAGGATGGTTGGGACACCGTTTCCATGCAGATGATTCCCTTGTCCTATTAGGTTTATTTTACTAGTATCACAAGTAGACTTACATTAACACTGCAATGAAGTTACTATGAAAATCTCCTAGTCATCACAGTCTGGCCCCTGTTCGGGTATACCGAGGGAGAATTTAACATGGCCAACGCACCCTAATCAGCATGTCTTTCATACTGTGGGAGGAAACTCACACAGGAAAAACCTGCAGACTCCACACAGCCAGTGACCCAAGCCAGCAATCAAACCCAGATCATGGCGTTGTGAGGCAGCAGGGCTAACCACTGTGCTACCCACAGGCATTGGAAACTATGGGTTTGGGGAGTTCTAGTAAACCTGTGATGATTTGTATCCTGTGGACATTGTACATAACCTCATGGCACTGACTCCAAATACTAAATCCAATCAGGAGCCATTAACACTGCAATGAGGCCTCATGGCACTGACTCCAAATACTAAATCCAGTCAGGAGCCATTAACACTGCAATGAAGTTACTGTGAAAATCTCCTAGTCATCACTCTGCAGCTTTACTTAAAAGGTGATAAAGTTGGCCTCTGCAGTGGGCATTTGGGAAGTTGATATAAGGCTTATTGTTGTGGTGAAGTAGCAATGGACCTCATGCTGGACTTGTAAAGGGTTTACTTCCTGTCAACATTAGGCACCCAAGATCCCAGCACCAACAACCTGCAGCTACAGAACTATCAGTTTGTCACTTGAGGAAAAGTGAAGGATTGTGGATGCTTTGACTGAGACAGGGCTATGATTACTGATGGAGATATCCTAGAACAGTTTCCACTGTGGATGTGATGTGCTGCAAGCAGCAGTTTGGCACTGAACAATTAAAACATTCTGAAATTCGAAACTCGAGAGCAATAAGAGAGTCAGGATGATCTGGGACGTGGACCTGACACTGTTAACATGCAGATGACGCCCTTGTGCTACTACAAGTAGACATACATTAACACTGTAATGAAGTTTCTGTGAAAATCTCCTAGTCTCTACACTCTGGTGCCTGTTCGGGTACACTGAGGGAGAATTTAACATGGCCAATTTACCTAACTAGAGGGAAAGCTCATTCAAAACAAATGGATTATCTTACCTCTGGGCAATTAACCGCAGTTCATTTGTAAGGACATTGGCATCAGATGTTATTCCTGCGACGCTACAAGCCATATCACTGAGAAAGATGACCAAAAACGGTCAAGTTAATTTACATCCTTATACGAGGCTTTTGATATGAATGTTTAATTAATGTTATATGATATGATATGAATGTTTTGATATGAATGTTTAATTACAAGTGTAATTGACATTGTCTGTTCAAAGTAACAATACTGAAAATTCCACGTTAATGGTCATTTTCTGTTGAAATCAGATCCCGGTAAACTAGTTAAATTAAACACACAAGTTAGTGAGGACACAGCAATCACAGACTCGAACCAGAGACAGCTAACTCCCTCTTGTGGCTGTTTGCTGCATAGAACATCAAACCATTCAGCTTCTGCTTCATTCAATTGCTCACATACAATCTGATCCTTAAACCCCTTTCTGTCCAGATTTCATAGAATTCCGACAGAACAAATGACAGAATCCCTACAAGTGCTGAAGGAAGCCATTCGGCCCATCGAGTCTGCACTAACTCTGACAAAGATCTTACCCAGGCCTCTCCCCACCCTTTTCCCGTAACCCTACACATTTCCCAAGGCTAATCCATCTAATCTTTGGACACTAAGGGGCAATCTAGCACGGCCAATCCGCCTAACCCGCACATCTTTTGGAGTGTGGGAGAAAATCGGAGTACCTGGAGGAAACTCACACAGACACGGGGAAAATGTGCAGATGCCACACAAACAGTGGCCCGAAACTGGAATCAAATCAGGGTCTCTGGCGCTGTGAGGCAGCAGTACTAACCACTGTGCTATCCTGAACAGGTTCCTATTTTAAAGATTATGCACCCCCTCCCCCCCACCGTTCTGGCAATCCCCACAGTATAATTTATGTTAAAATATAATTTATAATAAAATATAGTTTCTCCTTACCAAAGCTTTTTAACATCTTTCACAGTCTGATCACTCCCCCACCTCCCCCCCGCCAATCTTCTAAACTCAAGGGAGTACAAACCCAACTGACCTCATTTGAAAGTTATATCGCTAATGTTAACTCAGGCTGGCCAGACAGAAGCCCAGTAGATTTATGGATCGGAGTTTACACGTACTCATTCAGTTTATAGATTTTTTCAGAGAAGAAAACTTCATCCAGTAGCTTGTGAATGTTACGTCTCTCTGCAGCCAACAAAACACCGTCATTTGCTAAGATTCCCAAGCAGGTTCCAGCGTGACCAATGGCTTCCATGGCATATTCAACTTGGTACAGTCTTCCTGTTATATCATGAAAAGTTTATTTGAATGAAACATAAATACAGCACAGATACAAAGCACACCCACTAAAACAGTCAGAACCATAGGAGGCCATCACTCAGAGAACCTCACCTTCTGGCGAGAATATGGTCGTCCGCGAGTCATATCTTCGAGACTACAAAGGCAGACAAAATAAGAATTAGTCTTACACGTTATATTTTAACCACCCTTCTCCCCTCACAAACATTGGTTACCTTCTTCTTTGAGGATTCCGCCCCAATGTTGAGGCACCTACACCCAAACCACTCAATTGAGGATAGAATCCATCGAAACCCACAGTGCAGAAGATGGTCATTTGGCCCATTGAGTCTGCACTGACCATAATCCCACCTGGGCCCTATTCTCATAACCCTTCACATTTATCCTGCAATGCCCCTGCCACAAAGGGATAATTTAGCATGGCTAATCCACCTAACCCGCACATCTTTGGACTATGAAGAAACTGGAGCATCTAGGCAAAACCCACGCAAACATGGGGAGAATATGCAAACTGCACACAGACAGCGACCGGAGGTGAACCTGTGCAGCCCCAGAAATCACTTTCCCTCATTGTAGGAAAGAGAGGTTATTGTATCAGGATACTGATGATGAGGAACTTGGTATGTTAGGAATAAAAACCAAAAACAAGGCATTGGGCTCTAGGTGTTAGGTGGCACAGTGGTTAGCACCGCTGCCTCACAGCACCAGGGACCTGGGGGACTAGCTAGGGTAAACAAGTGGGGTTATGTGGATAGGGCGGGGGTGGGATCATGGTCGGTTCAGACTTGTGGGCCGAATGGCCTCATTCTGCACTGTAGGCATCTATGATTTTACAAACATGCAGCAACTCAATACAAGCAATATGGGTAACAATTTTTGGACCTTTTTTTAAATTCATTCATGGGACATGGGTGTCGCTGGTTGGCCAGCATTTATTGCCCATCCCAAATTGCCCTTGGAGATAGTTGAGAGTCAATCACATTGCTGTGGTTCTGGACTCACACGTAGACTAGGCCAGGTAAGGATTGCAGATTTCCTTTCCTAAAGGACATCAGTGAATCAGATGGGTTTTTCTGACAATTGATAATAGTTTCATGGTCATCAGTAGATTTTTAATTCCAGATTTTTTTTTATTGAATTCAAATTCTAGCTGTATTTTCAGCAAGTTTTATTATAGTCTCTAAGTTCCTTTGATCACTGTATCTCAGCTTCCACTCTAACCTCTTCAACTACACCAGAGAGTCAGTGATGTAGTGGTAATGTCACAGGACTAGTAATACAGAGGCCGGGCTAATGCTTTCAAAACATGGGTTCAAATCCCACCTTGGTGGAACTTAAATTCAACTAATAATTCTGGAGCTGAACATTAATCTTGATATTGTGACAATCAATTGTTATAAAATCCAGAAGGAATCTGCCATCTTTATCTGGTCTGGCCTACGTCTGACTCCAGACACAAAGCAATGTGGTTGTCTCTTAACTGTCCTCTGAAATGTCTCAGCAGGACATTCAGTTTGGGGGCAATTAGGGATCCGCAACAAATGCTGTCTTTGTCATCGACACTCATGAAAGAATTAGAAAACAACCGAGAAGCTTGAATACAGTAAATACATGCTCCTGTTAAAGTCAAATTTAAGTTTTTTGTGCAATTAAAATCTCAGTTACTCACCATTGTGTTCTGAAGCTAGATCAAAAATCTGGGAACAGAAAAAGGAATTCGTTAATGTCTGCGATACTCTGCTGAAACAAGACTGACAGTATCTGTCCCGAATATCTTCTTAATACTGATAACACAGGCAAGCTTTAATCAAGCATTCAGACAGAATAGCTTGCGACCAGAAGGACGACACAGACGAACGGGATCATTTGGCCCATTTTTGCTCATCAGTAAGGAACAGCCAAGTAACAAAGCAGAGTTTGAGGAGTGGAAGTAGCATTAATGTCCATATCTCAATGTGAAATCAACTCAAAGATGTTGAAATTTGAAAATACAATGAATTAAATGACCACGTGACGGCATTTATTTTTTATTTTTAACTTGTTCCTATATCAGCAAAGACAGCCACACACAAACACACTTTCTACAATTACCACCCACACTGAGATAGATAGCAATAGAATGTCTCCAATATGAAGACATAGTTAGCCCCAGTTTAGCCCCTTGAAAACCACTCATTTAAGAGTTAAAATTGGGCCTCAAAGTTGGTCAAATGATCTGTCACAGATATAAGGGACTACAAATCTCCTTCCCTGAGATTATCAAATACAAAAGACACTAACTATTCGAATATGTGTTTACATTCATTGGCAGAATGTCCAGCATATTCTAAAGGAAAGTTTTGCACAGAAAATTGACAATATATTGGTTAACCTGTAATTAGAATGAATTTCTAAATAATGACAGATTTGTTTAGCCTAAGGCACAAGTTTCACTTAATTGAGAAGAAACGTCAGCTGTCTGCGTCCTAGAATGGTCCTCGCACAGGACAGGGAAAACCTGCAGCTGGAGGACCACATCTGGGGATGGAGATTTAACTGAAGAATGGAATACTTCATTTTAATTGAGATGTTACCAAGTGCATTTGTAATCCATTCCACATCTATTAGGAAACTTGTTTCAAATTTTTACAAGGCCTAAAACCACAAAAGCTTCACTTTCTATTAATTTTTTTGTCGAAGCTGTTCATCCTGCACTCATCAGGACATTCACAAGAACATCAACATCAGGAGAAATCAACAAATTCAGATCATGTAAGAAAAGAGTGCCTATTGGTTGGCAAGTGGACTCTGATGGGGAGAAGAACTCTCATGGAGAATGCAACAGCTGACAGAAACTGAAAGTTAACTGACAAGCACAGTTTGAAATTTAAACTAGGGAGCTTGACTCCGATTGATGATCAAGGCATTTCACTGAGGAACGAACCAGCGAATGACTGACACTTATTTTGTTTAGCTGAAACAGGTGCAATGTGTATACAAGTTCTTTCTGTCTGCAAAGAACAGGATTCCTATGTATTAATATGTAGCTTCCAGTATATGCAAATACACCACAATGCCAGCCTGACTGATAATCTTAAACTAGTTATCAGTGTGATTCTTAGCACAACATGGATTATTTAGCAAACACTGTCCAACCACAGAATTTCATCTAATCTCAGACACTTGTTTTAAATTTTGCAGGTATGAGCTGGTTGACTTGTGCACAGTGGAAGGGACATGCTATTTGATATTACGAGCCATCCTTTGTCTATATAGCTGGCATCACACTGGCACACAAATTCACATGCCGTAATCCATCTGTGCGAGAGGCAGAATGTCTTTTCAGCGTGATGACAGCATTCTGTTAGGAGAGAAATCTGTGTTGTTACCGCACGGTAATAGTGAGAAACAGCTAGTGAGAGATTGCTTGTCCTCCCAGGGTATACTGAGGTAGGCTGGGCTCTTCTCAGTGCTGAAGGTGACAGCCTGAGGCCCATTCACAAGCTTGCACGAAATGATATGATCTGGATAGTTATGATCTTGCAGGATGCTTTCCAAATGCCCTGTTTCAGCATCAAGTTTAGGGTGACAAATGGCCTTGACTCCATTTATGAAGCTGCCAATCCTGTAACATGTGGAACTGTCAGAATCCCAAACAGCATATTGATTGTTGAAAGTAGGCATTCACCATCCTTCGAGTAAAAATCAAAACCTTCAACACCTCTAACAGAAATAGAATCTGCTTTTCCAATTCTAGTTTGCCACAGTGTGATGAATCAATGAGACGCCCATCCCAAAATGGTCTTTGATAAAGAGAATCACATTATAACAAAAACACACACAGTGGTCTGATCAAATCAATATTACAATTTAAGGGTATTTAAAACTGTTTGCTGAATTTTGGAAAATTTTGGTTAATATTTAATACTACTGAGCTACAGTATTTATAGAACTTATGTCAATTGGACTTTTAAAAAATTCTTATGTGGGATGTGGGCGTTGCTGGTTGGGTCAACATTTATTGCCCGCCCCTAACTGCCCTTGCAGTTACAGACCTCTTCAGAGTCATTCACATCACTGTGGGTCTGGAGTCACAGGACATTAAAGGATTTTGATGAAACAGATGGGTTTTTATGACAATTGACAATGGTTCCATAGTCTTCATTAGACTTTTAATTGAAGATTTTTATTGAATTTAGTTTTCACTATCTGCCATAGTGGGATTTGAGCCCAGATCTTGCTTTGGATTACTAGTCCAGTGACAATATCACTTCCTTATCTGTTATGAAGATAGTGACCATGTGGCCTAACACAGGCAGCTGCAGAGGGCTACATGACAGCTTTGTTAGATTCAGGACTTTTTCCACCAATAACGACTAGTGACTAGACAGCAACTTAGAACATTGGGCCCCTCACAGGACAACATTCCCAGGATAAATGTAATCAGGGAGGTATTTTGTTGGAATGCAGAATAAAAAGTCAAGGATCGGAGCAGAATTTTGGGAATTAGAGGG
Source organism: Sphyrna mokarran (assembly GCA_024679065.1). Taxonomy (NCBI): domain Eukaryota; kingdom Metazoa; phylum Chordata; class Chondrichthyes; order Carcharhiniformes; family Carcharhinidae; genus Sphyrna; species Sphyrna mokarran. Next base: position 14,660,788 of record JAGIQG010000033.1, on the reverse strand, counting down.
TGTGTGTCAATTATGACAATTTTCAGGGATCAGTATAAGTCTGGGACATCATCCAGGGAAATGGCTGCAGGAAAAGAAGCTGCTTACTCTGCCCACTGAAGCTGTACTCCAAACAATGCTGTTTTGCTGGCACAGAGCAGACCAGGATTGGTAACAGCCAGAAGCTCAGGGGACTGGGTCGGAGCTGTAGTACAATAGGGATTGCACTCAAAAATTATTCACCCTTTTTCCATCTCATTTGGGACCCTAAGAGAAGCTGTCAGACTTTGAACTGTGAGGATTTACTAGACAAAGATACAATCCCAGAGGCTAAAGGAATGTCACCTCGGAGTGCCCAATCACTGATAAGGTTACCTGAAACTACTTCCGGTGCCAACTGACCTGAAGTGACTACAGCCGGAGTAAAAACTTGCTCTTGATAAAGTTTTCCCAATCCTGTAATGGCATGAAAATGAAACATTCCTGTTCACCAAAATGGGAGATGCAGACATCAGTGTGAACTGACATTTGGGACAAAGGAAAAATCCACTGCAATTGTTGCAGTAATGTCTTGACCTGACAATTTGAGACCATATTTATGATGGACAGAGCTAGCACTGAGACCAGTATAACTTTTCCTCAGAACCAGTCCTTAAGTGGCATTAAACCTGAGATGTTAACTCTGTTTGCAGGACTCTGTTTTTATTTCAATTCTCCAATATCTGGAGTATTTTGCTTTTATTACCATACTTATGATGCATCTGGAGAAGGTGCACTTGAGTCCTACTGTGCATCAGTGGTGGAAGGATTGAATGTTCGTGGAAGGGGTACCAATCAAGTGGCTGTTTTGTCCTGGATGGTGTCCAACTTTGAGTGTTGTTACAGCTGCACTTATCCAGGCAAGTGGGAAGTATTTATGCCTTGTAGATGATGGACAGGCTTTGGGGAGTCAGGAGATGAGTTACTCACCACAGGACTCCTAGCCTCTGACCTTCTCTTGCAGCCACAGTATTTATACGGCCAGTCCAGTTCAATTTCTGGTCATTGGCAACTCCCCAGAATGTTGGTAATGGGGAATTCAGTGCTGATAATGCCACTGAATGTTAAGACAGTGGGGGGCAGAAAACCATAAGAACTAGGAGCAGAAATAGGCCATTCAGCCCATTGAATCTGCTCCATCATTCAATTACAGCTGATAAATTTCTCAACCCCATTCTCCTAACTTTTCTCCATAACCTTTGATTCGCTCACCAATCAAGAACCTATCTCTATCTTAAATATATTCAATGACCTGTCCTCCTCTGTGGCACTGAATTCCACAGATTCACCACCCTCTGGCTAAAGAAATTTCTCATCTCAGTTCTAAAGGGTCGTCCCTGTACTCTGAGGCTGTGCCCTCAGATCTAAGTCTCTCCTAATAATGGAAACATCTTCCCATGTACGCTCTACACAGGCCTTTAGTCATTCTGTAGGTTTCAATGAGATCTCCAATTATCCTTCTAAACTCCATCAAGTACAGACCCAGAGTTCTCTAACTATCCTCATATATCAAGTTTTTCATTCCAAGGATCATTCTGGTGAATCTCCTCTTGATCCATTCCTGGGGCCAAGACATCCTTCCTTAGATACGGAGCCCAAAATTGCTCACAACACTCCAAATGGGGTCTCCCCAGAGCCTTACAAAGCCTAAGCAGCTCAACCCCACCTTTATATTCTAATCCTCTCAGAACGAATGCTAACATTGTATTTGCCTTCCTAACTAGGTGGCACAGTGGTTAGCACTGCTGCCTAACAGCACCAGGGATCGATTCCAGGTTTGAGTCACTGTCTGTGTGGAGTCTACACATTCTTCCATGTCTGCATGCTCCGGTTTCTTCCCTGAAAGATGTGCAGGTTAAGATGCGTTGGCCATGTTAAATTCTCCCTCAGTTTTTACCCGAGCAGGCGCTGGAGTGTAGTGACTAAGGGATTTTCACAGTAACTTCATTGCAGTGTTAATGTACGCCTACTTGTGACACTAATATGAAAACATTAATTTGCCAATTCAAGGGGGATAACGGGGAAGAAACAGACGGGGGCCGAATTCAATGGGGAGACACTTCATTTCCCCCCTCCCCCACCCCCCGGGCCTCCAGCCTCCCTACCCCAAACCCTCGGGGCCTCCTCCCCGGGCCACGAATCGAAAGTGAAACCCGTGGCGGTGACTCGGGGATTTTCCTGCCTTCAGGCCGGGAACCCGAGCCCCGGCCGGCGAGAGGACCGGGCGCTGCGGCCCCTCGTTTGCCCCGGTGCGGTGAAGGGGGCACTCACCGGCCCCGCGGGGGCCCCGCGGTGAGGAGGCGGCAGCAGCAGGCGGGCCCGGCGAGACCGGGGCCTGTGCTGCCGGGGACTCACAGAGCCGCACCGGGGGGGGGGGGGGGGCGGGGTGAGGTGAGGCGAGGCGGGGACTGGGGTCCTGAGCTAGGCTCAGGCCGCCGGCCTCCCCCCGCCGGTCCCCGGACTCTCCCTCTCCCTCAGCCCCGGGGTCTCTCACCTGCCGCTCCGGCTCCTCCCGGGCCCCGTTCCCAACTGCCAACGAGACGCCGCCCGCGGTCAAGAGCGGCCCGTTCCTGCAACCGCGTTCAGCCGCTGCAGCGCCGCCGAGCGGCCTGGAGGATGCAGCTCCTCAGCAGCTTCAAGACCAACAAATGGGGCTGGGAGCCTGAAAGAGAATCCCTACAATGCGCCAAGAGGCCATTCAGCCCATCAAGACTGCACTGACAACAATCCTACTCAGGCCTCCATTCCCACAACTCTACATATTTACTCCCCCTCATAATAAGGGGTAACTTAGCATGGCCAATGCGCCGAACCAGCACAGGAAGAAACCAAAGCACCAGGAGGGAACCCACTCAGACATGGAGAGAATGTGCAGACTCCACATAGACAGTGACCCAAGACAGGAATTGCAGCCAGCTCCCTGGCGTCGTGAGGCAGCAGTGCTAACCACTGTGCCACACACCTGGGATGTGAGCATCACCAGCAAAGCCTTCTATTTATTAGTTGTCTATAGTTGACCTCCAGAAGTTGGTGGTGAGCTGCCTTCTTGACTCACTGCCAATTCTATAGTGTAGCTACACACACACACATCTCAAATAAAACTGAAATAAAAATATCTAAAATAAAACTAAAATCTGAATTTTTAAAAAAATCTGAAAAAGATATAAAGTACCTAAAATAACAACAAAAAAACTGCAATCAATTATTTGATTTGATTTATTGTATGAAATAAACTTTAACTTCTTAATTTTACCAGTGAAAAATATTGTTTCTTGCGTGTAAGCATAGAGAATGAAAGGAGAGAGTGCAGAATGTAGTATTACAGTCATAGCTAAAATGTAGAGAAAGATTAAGTTAATATGAGTTAGGTCCATTCAGAAGTCTGATGACAGCAGGGAAGAAGCTGTTCTTGAGTCAGCTGGTATATGATCTCAGACTTCTGTATCTTTTTCCTGAGGGAATAAGGTAGAAGAGAGAATGGCCAGGGTGCATAGGGTCCTTGATTATGCTGGCTGCTTTTCTGACGCAGTGAGTGTAGACAGTGTCAATGGATGGACTGGGCTTGGTTCATGGTCAGAGCAGGAGCCATACCAAACTGTGATACAACCAGAAAGAATGCTTTCTGTGCTGCATCTGTAAAAGTTAGCGAGAGTCTAGCAGACGTGCCAATTTTCCTTAGTCTCCTGAGAAACTAGAGACATTGATGGGCTTTCTTAACTATAGTGTTGGCATAGAGGGACCAGGAAAGGTTGTTGGTGATCTGGACATCTAGAAACTTGAAGCTTTCGACTATTCCATCCCTCATCGACGTAGACAGGGGCATTTTCTCCACTAAACTTCCTGGAGTCAATGTCTATCTTCTTCATTTTGTTGACATTGAGGGAGAGATTATTGTCGCTGCACCAGTTCATCAGATTCTCCATCTCATTCCTTTACCCATCTCACCATTGTTTGAGATCCAACCTACTACAGTGGTGCATTCGGCAAACCTGAAGATCGAGTTGGAGAGGAATTTGGCTGCACAGTCATAGGGGTACAAGGAATCTAGCAGGGGGCTGAGAACACAACCTTGTGGGGCACTGTTGTTGAGGACGATCATGGAGGAGGTGTTGTTGCCTCTCCTCACTGATTGGGTCGGTAGGTTAGGAAGTTCAGAATCCAATCGTGGAGGGAGGAGCTGAGGCCCAAGCCACGGAATTTGGATATGAGTTTTGTAGGAATAATGGTGTTAGACGTTGCTGAATCCCTCTGCTCAACAGCTCCAGTTATTCCCCAAATTCTCACCCTGGGCTCAGACCAAATCTGTAGTGTTAAAACGGACCACGTCAGTGTGGGACTGGAGTCACATATGGGTCAAGGTGGGTACAACTGCCATGGCAGGTTTATTTATTTTATTATTGTCACAAGTCAGTTTCCATTAACAATGCAATGAAGTTAATGTGAAAATCTCCAGTTGGCACACTCTGGCGCCTAACTCCGGGTACACTAAGGGAGAATTTAGCACGGCCAACGTCACCTAACCCACACGTCTTTGGAAACCGGAGCACCCGGAGGAAACCCACGCAGACACAGGGCAAATGTACCATTTCCACACAGACAGTCACCGAGGGCTGGAATCGAACTTGGGTCCGTGGCGCTGTGAGGCAGCAGTGCTAACCGTTGTGCCACCCGTGATGGCTAGATCATGTTTCTGAGGAGCGTATTAAACGATAGAACTGCAGAGTTGATCCAGAGTTAAAGGGGCCAGACAGTTTTAAGTCACGACCACTAATGACAGAATGGTTATAATCGCCCTTAATGTGGTTAGCAACAGCGAGGATTAATTCTTCCCTGCTTTGGTCATCACTGTCCACGGGTCAACCAGGTTCAGAGGTCAGCAAAGCCAATTGCCATTGAGATATTCCTCACGCATGGTCAGATGCACTAATTTGGGACTGGATAAAGGAAATTCCGATGTGAATCTAAATTGTTGGAGAGAGGTCTACAGATTGGGTATTTATCTGGAGATTCACTTGATGAAGGAGCAGCACTCCGAAAGCTCGTAATTCTAAATAAACCTGTTGGATTTGGTGTTCTTACCGAATCAGAAGAAAGCTAGGCATTAGGAAGGAAAGATGGGTTAAAAAAATGTATCTTAGGAATGAAGATCTTAAAACATTTGTATAATTCCGGCTGCCAATCTATCAGTTGACATTATTTTCAATGATTCTTCTTTTAGTAATGCCCTTGTTATGTTGGAAGCCAAAGTGTCTGCGGATACACAGAACCAATAGGCTCTATGTCAAGTGCTGTGGGATTTTGCTGTCTCAAACCAAATCTTTTCCACTGCCCCTTTACCCAGCGACCACAATTGGTGTAAACACCTCCAGCCAGTTCTCGCCGTGGTCAGAAGGTATTCTTCATTTTCAGGGTACAGCAGAATGTTGTATCTTGCCAGAACCAGCGACTGAGAAAACCTGCAGAGAACCAGCAGAAACACCACATCTCGCTCCTCGGGGCTCAACGGGATCACGCTCTCGAAGCCTGACAGAACGTGCCCTCCAACACTTACGGGGTCGCTGCTCTCCAGCATCAGATACATTATGGAAACGGCCACATCAGATATGTAATAACCATCGTTCAGGTCAGAAAAGTCCAGGATACCAGAGATGTCCAACTCCTGCTGGAGGTCACAGTGCCCAGCCAAAGGTCGGACAGGCTGAACTAGAATATTGGTGTGACTGAAATCTCCGTGATTCAGGCCTGAGAAAGACACAAACAATGCGCTGTTTTTGTAATAACTCAGTAAAGTTTTGCAACACCAATTTGAAATCCAACCAATTTATTTGATAGTAAATCCATGAGCTTTCGACACTATGTTGTGCCTTCGTCAGGCAAATGCAGTGTTCTGATCTGCAGAGGCACTCATATCCACACAGACAGTTACATACTGCTGATTAGAATGCGAATCCTTACATCTAACCTGCTATTCAAGTGTTAAAGTGGCTAACCGCACATATCGACACAGACATTTGTAATAACTCCACAGAGGCAAAAGTCCTGTCACCAAGTTTACACCCTATTTACACCCTACATCTGCACACAGCCAATTCTCCAGTTGCTCCCTGCTGAATGCAGGCAGGGAGTCTGACATACCTGCTTTAAACAGGGAGCAACGAGACCGCCTGATTTAACCATCAATTAGATTTCTTCTCAAATCCAGCCCAAAGAAATCAAATTAACTGAAGGACAACCTAAAAGGAGCAGCTGCCCAAAAGGAAGGGGGACAGCTCAAATTAGAAAGCAAAGTAGAAAGTAAACTTAAAACATCAAATTAAAATGTGATTGTCAGGGTCGATAGTACAACCCTTGCAATACCCAGCAGTCATACTCCAGCAAGACAACCTCATTAGCCTGGCTGAAGTCATCACATTTTTCTCATGTATCACTAAACACAAACGGGCACGATTCTCCCAGAGTGCTGCTAAGGAAGCTAGGTGCGTTTTCCGCTGGGATCGGCAGGGTGAATGGAGGTGGGATTTGACAACTTTGCGTTGTTCGCTAGCAGCGGGATTCTCTGGTCCCGTCTGCTGTCAATGGGAATTCCCAATGGAAAATGAACAGTGGGATGGGGTGCAATGTCGGCGGGTCTGGCAAATCCCTGCAAGGTGAACGGCTGGAGAATTCCAGCCCTGACCTTCCATCATTGGTGAAACCACTTTTTACAAGATGTCTAACTGTGGAATTACTTACAATGGAGGCAAGGTCACAGAAAAACTCACCGAAACCCGTAACTGAATATCTTCCCCCAAAATGTAGTTTGTTATAAGACTGAACAGATATTACACTACAGTGTACATTTAAAATATGTCAAATCAATGAATCAAACCTGTAGTTTCTCCATTAGAATTGCATCTTTCACATAGATCCATGTTAATAGAATAAGATGTTGTTCTAAAATTGTACCTCGTGCAGGAGCTGCCATCTAGGGTTTTGAGTTTTTATACAATAAAGCAGGGGGATGTATAATAACATATTATAACGCCTCATGAGTTACCAATCTTATCAAAGGCAACACATGGAGGGAGAGTTACCCCAATAGCAGCCCTTGTATACTTCCTACCTGCCCACTGTCTGACTCATGGATAATAAATATGATAAGAAAACCATTTCAAAAATGGTGCTTCACAATGCTAAGAAAGAAATCCCACCAACTTTCTCAAGAGGCTAAGGAAATTCGGCATGTCCGCTACAATTCTCAGCAGCTTTTGCAGATGCACCATAGAAAGCCTCCTTTCTGATTGTATTACAGCTTGGGTATGGGCCTCCTGCTCTGCCCAAGACTGCAAGGAACTACAAAAGGTTGTGAATGTACTCCTGTCCGTCACGCAAACCAGCCTCCCATCCATTGACTCTGTCTACATCTCCCAATGCCTCGGAGAAGCAGCCAGCATAATCCAGGACCCCACACACCCCGGACATTCTCTCTTCCACCTTCTTCCTTTGGGAAAAAGATACAAAAGTCTGAGGTCGTGTACCAACTGACTCAAGAACAGCTTCTTCTCCACTGCCACATGAAGAGATGGAGAATAGAGGGATACAAGAAGTTGGTCTAGATGGGATAACGTGATCAACGCAGGTTTGGACGGCCTATTCCTGTGCTGTAATGCAAACATAGGTTGCAATGTTTTATAACCTTCTATGAATCCTGAGCCCACCACTCCCTCTAACTGTTTCACTCCCCCCACTGCCTTTAATCAATGCCCACTGGTAACTACTCTGCTAATAGAGTGGCAGCCACTTACTTTGACGGAACTTGCTGAGATTGGGAAGTATCTTTTCCTTGAATTGTTGAATAATTTGCTCCACCACTTGGCGATCACGTCCCTCCTCCAGCGCGTGAAGGTACTCGTCCAGCATGTGGGTGTTCGAGAGTTTCCAGATGAAATCCTGTCGCTGCAGACTCTTCCGGGTCGGATGCTGGAATTCCTGGCAAAGAGACAAATCCGTTGCCAAGGTGGTGATGGGGTAGTGAGTGTATGGCAATGGGAAAGTTGGCGGATGGGCTGGACCTGGCAAGGGTGGGTGGGCAGTTTGGGAGGGGAACACCATGTGGGTGGGCAGCGTGGGAGTGGGGAATGTGTGATGGATTGGGATGAAGATGATACAAGAGAGATGAACAGAATGAAAGGGGCTTATTGGCCTGGGATATGGATTTAAATAGGCATTGTTGCAATAAAGATTCTAATCTCACCATAAATATTTGGTAAGTGTCCGCTAATTCATACCAGAAGATATAGGAGCAGAATTAGGCTATTCAATCCATCGAGTCTGCTCTGCCATTCAATTACAGGCTGGTATTTTTCTCATCCCCATTTTCCTGCTTTTTCTCCATAACCCCTGATCCCCTTATTAATCAAGAACCTACCTTTCTCTGTCTTAAAGACACTCAACGACCTGGCCTCCTCCTGCGGCAAAGAGTTCCATAGTTTCATCGCTCTCTGGCTGAAGAAATTCCTCCTAATCTCTGTTTCAAAGGATCGTCCCTTTAGCCTGAGGTTGTGCCCTCTGGATCTAGTTTTTCCTACTAAGTTGAAATATCCTCTCCACATCCAGTCTATCCAGGCCTTGCAGTAACCTGTAAGTTTCAGTAAGATCCCCCCCACCCTCATCCTTCTAAACTTAGTATTTAATAAACCAGCAGGAATCAGATTCCATTCCTGAAGTCTCCCAATGGATCATTGTCTATTGTGGTGTCCCTTCTTTCACTGTGACCATTGGCATTTGGGAAAATCTTCAAGAAACTCATAGCAAAAATTTTTTATTATATATTTGTCAGACGTGGGTGTCTCTGGCTGGCCAGCATTTATTGCCCATCCCTAGTTGCCTGAGGGCAGCTGAGAGTCAACCACATTGCTGTGGCTTTAGAGACACATGTAGGCCAGACCAAGTAACAAAGCAGATTTCCTTCCCAAAAGGACATTCGGGAACCCAAATGTTTTTTTCTGACAATCGACAATGGTTTCATGGTCGTCAGTAGATTCGTAATTCCATATTTTTTTTATTGAATTCCAATTCCACCAGCTGCCCTAGGGGATTCGAACCCAGGTCTCTGGAATATTAGCTGAGTTTCTGGATTAATAGTCTAGCGATTATACCGCTAGACCATCACTTCCTCTACTGTCCTGGCTTTGGATTTAATTATCAATGAGAGCAGTGAACTGGTACAAAACAGCACTTGTGTTGGATGTATGGATATCTTACTTTTTTTTTTATAAAGGAAAAAGATATTCCACACTCCAGCTATCGATGGAAAGCTGCTATTGTCTCTACTTTCTCAGAAGAGCAAGGAAATTTGGCTTGTCAGCTACGACTCTCACTAACTTTTACAGATGCACCATAGGAAGCATTCTTTCTGGTTGTATCACAGCTTGGTATGGCTCCTGCTCTGCCCAAGACCGCAAGGAACCACAAAAGGATGTCAATGTAGCCCCAGTCCATCACACAAACCAGCCTCCCATCCGTTAACTCTGTCTACACATTTCCCAGTGCCTCGGAAAAGCAGCCAGCATAATTAAGGACCCCATGCATCCCGGACATTCTCTCTTCCACCTTCTTCCATCAGGAAGAAGATACAAAAGTCTGAGCTCACGTACCAACCAATTCAAGAATAGCTTCTTCCCATCAGACTTTTGAATGGACCTACCTCGCATTAAATTGATCTTTCTCTACACCCCAGCTATGACTGTAACACTGCATTCTGCACCTTCATTCTCTTCCCTGTGAACAGTATGTTTTGTCTGTATACCGCATAAGGAACAGTACTTTTCACTGTACGCTAAAACATATGACAATAATAAATCAAATCAAAGATGTGATTCGATTTCCTCCTCTTTGATGTTTAGAATCACCTCGATGTTGTCCACCGACCACAAATGAGGAAAGCTTTTGAAACGATTCCCTTTTGTGCTGTCGGGTTAAAGAAGCTTTGAAGTGGCTCTGACCTGTTAGAAGGTCGATCAAACCACACACACATTGAACTGCTTCACTGTATCCCGGGGTGGGGTGGGGTGCACACACAACCCTTCCTAGAAATAATTCCACAGGTAAAACACTCCGACTTACTGCAAGAACGCGGTTCATCCGGGCAAGTGTTTGGCCAGCTTTGTACAAGATCTGGGGTCCTATCGGCATCTGGGCCAGTGGGGTTCCAGGTAAGTAGCTGAGTAACCGCACCATATGGATCTTATATTCTTCCCCACAATCTGGAAAAGATAATGCCCCCGTGTTGTTGTTAAGTTAGCTTCGTGTATTGGGAGCTGAGTGATCTCAATAAATACTGATTTCTAATTAATTCTAGTTGTTTGCAATGATTTATGTAAATGTGGATATTTATAAAAAGGAGAATACTGGGTGTGTTGACTGGTCAACTGTAAGCTGAGCCCAGTAAATAAAACTCACCAATAGTCTCCAGTGACGTAATCTGGCCATCAATGGTAGGGATTGGAGTGGGTGAAGGAAATCCTTTCTCACTCAAATACATCATGGCTCTCGTTTGTGCTTCTATCAAATTGGCATCTTGGCTATCGACAGAGTTCATCACTTTGAGGACGTAGCTCTCACTGTGATCTCCACCCTCCTCAGACACCACCACGTGGAAGTTCTGATCATCGTAACTGGGCATTGGTCGGACACCGGAGACCTTCAGACCGTATAACCGCTCGACCAACTCGACAGCCTGGGCTTCACTCAGTGAGGGTTTGATTAGAACAGATTTCTCCATGGAGGATAGCTGAGAAACACCGAGATAATGAAACGGATTAAATAAGGGAATACACCAACAAATTTCATTTATTCTTAACTTAAGCCGTTCAAACAGTGTTTATTTATTTATGTAAATTGTTGATATTTAACATTAGTGTGAGATAAGATGTTTCAATCCAGGCGCGATTCTACTGAAAACTGGGAACCTTTTAATTGAAACAAACTTTAATTCACAACACATTTTAACTATAACAAATGAAGCAATATTTAAATATTACAAGACACAAGTTTTAACTGTAATCTATTGCAATCAGTTACATTTCAAGCAATATTCATCTTATAGGCTCAACCTGTTTAAAATTAGTTAGCAAAACATAGGTAGATATACACGCTTGTATTAGGCCCTGGAGCTTCCAGAATATCTTTGGAGTGAGAAAGAGAGAGACAGAGGGAGAGAAACCTGTTTTCTTCCGCAGTCCATGCAGCAACTCTTTGTATTTCAAAATGAAACTGAAACAGTACTTTTTTCCCTGAAAGCTTGGCCCCTCCCATTGAGCACAAAGACTCTAAATCAATCGACCTAATCAAAATGCTACACTGAAACCTTTCAGAGGAAAGACAAGTAAATACAAATACATAAGTTCTACTTAATATGTATTCTTGCTCCCAGCGACCAATTTAAAGGTTTTGCTAGACAGATTGACATCTTGCAAAGCAAATCTGATTTCTAAACGTACCCCTTACAAAAAACATGATAGACATTTATTTCTTAAAGGAACAGAATCAGCACAGACTGGTCTAATACTGTTGCTGTTCCTGAATATGACGATGTTAATACAGAGTATAAACTTTAAGATAAGATAGATTTTATCAGGAAGGGGTTGATGAATGGGAGCCTCAGGGGATCTAAGCAGTTCAGAACCACTGCTTATATGTCCTGACTCATGGCCCATTCCTCCACTGCAGCCGACAACATCAAGTTCAATCAATCTCCATCCATGTGGAAAATGGCCCTTTAACACTTGGAAGACTGCAGCATTCCAGGCTATGGACCAAGTGATGAAAAATGAGATTAGAATAGAGAGGTGCTCAATGGCTGGCGTTGACACAAAGGGCTGAATGGCCTCTTTCTGTGCTCCACAAGCCTACAGGAGGGGTTCCCCGATCTCATCCATTCCCACCCTGCTGCCAGTGAGAATGGAGAGTTGGTGCTTAGCCAAAACTCCATTCAGCGCAGCGATACCAGAGAATTCCAGCCCCTGGAGGAGGCCAGAGGTTTTTAGTGAATTACTCTGACTCTAAAAATAGAGAGAGGAGCTTCATTCAAACTTCCCCATCCTGAACGCTCACTAACTTCACACATTATGTAAATAATTCGGATGTGAATATACAAGGCATGGTTAATAGGTTAGGGGATAATACTAAATTAGGAGGTATCGTTGATAAGCGAAGAAGGCTATCAAAAATTACAGGGGGATCTTCGTTAGTTAAGAAAGTGGGTCGAGGATTAGCAAACGGATTTTAAGACAGGTAAGTGGGCGGTGTTGCATTTTGGAAAGTCAAACCAGATTAGGACTTGTACAGTGAATGGTAGGGCCCTGGGGAGGGTTGAGGAACAGAGAGAGACCTGGGAGTACGACTACATAGTTCGTTAAAACTGGCATCACAGTTAGACAAGGTGGTGAAGAAGGTATTTAGCTCACTGGCCATCATCACAGAGCATTGAGTATCGGAGTTGGGACATTACGTTACAGTTGTATAAGTCGTTGGTGAGGTTGCATTTGGAGTATTGTGCACGGTTTTGGTCACCCTGTTATAGGAAAAGACATTGATAAACTGGAAAGAGAGCAAAAAATGATATAGGAGGATGTTGCTGGGATTAGTGAGCTTGAGTTATAGAGAGCAGTTAGCCAGGATGGGGCTTTATTCCTTGGAACATCTTAGAATGAAGGGTGAACTTATTGAGGTGTATAATATCATGAGGGGCGTGAACACACATGGTATTTCCCCCACGGAAGGGGAATTGAAAACTAGAGGGTGCAGGTTTAAGGTGAGAGGGGGAAGATTTAAAAGGAAGCTGAGGGACAACTTCTTCATACAGAGCGTGGTGCGTGTAAGGAATGAACTGCCAGAGAAAGTGGTTGAGGCGGGTTCAATAACAACATTGACAAAAGTATTTGGCTAAGTATATGAATGGGAAAGGATTAGAGGGATATAGGGACCAGCTAAGAGGGCCTATTTAGGCCGAAGGGCCTGTTTCTGTGCTATATTGCTGTATGACTCCCGTGCATCTCAATTGGTCTTAAGATGAGTCAGGAACCAGACAGAGGATCAAAAAATTGGGGAAAGGATGATGAGAGAAGTGGGATGGGGAGGGAGAGACCATGAGGGATACTTTTAAAAGCACCATTTAGATTTGTTTAATGAATAACACCATTCCTGCATCTGACAGCTCACTCATTCAGAGTTAAACAGTAAGGAAATTTAGGGAGGAAATCTCAAATAAACACAGACCAGCAACTCGAGAGTTAAAAACTGAACAAACTTTCAGGTCTGAATTGAGCTTCTGCAGAGTTACTCCTTTGGTAACCAACGGAGACGATTGGGAATCTTCCTTTGACGATCAGTTCAAAAGCTGCAAGTGGCTACACCCGGATCTATCCCGAATGTTTGCACACACACAGTTTTGTTCAGACGCACACTGCTTATTTCAGCTCACAGCTTGCTCCCCTGCTGAATCCCTGGCATTCTCACAAGTTCGGAAAACCTACTCAGAACCTTTGTGATAATCCTTCCTGTCACGCTTCCAACAGGGACCACAAACAAATACATCCCCGTGCTTACAACTACTTGAACATTTGTTCCCCTCTTTCAAAGAAGTCTCCACAGGAGCAGAATCACAGAACTGTTACGGCGCAGAAGGAGACCCATCTTGTCTGCACTGAATTCAGTGCACGTAACCTACACATTCTTGGGGCAATTTAGCATGGCCAATCCACCTAACCCCCCCCCCCCCCAATCTGAGTGTGGGAGGAAACCGGAGCACCCAGAGGAAACCCCCACAGATAATGTGCAAATTCCACACAATGATGCAAGACCAGAATTGAATCTAGACCGCTGGTTCTGTGAGGCAGTAGTGCTAACTGTGCCACCGTGCTGTGTAAGTCAAAGAAAGATCCAAGAACAAGATCAAATGAGTTTGTTTTACAATAGGGATATCCAGTGATGTGAATAAAACATCAGCTAAAGGAAGGAAGTGATTGCATGAGAGAGGGCACAGAGGAGATTCTTAACTCCTTAACTTCTCTCTAATGAAAACAGCCTCAAGTCCCTCAGCCTCTCCTCATAAGACTTTTCCACCAACATCCTGGTAAATCTCTACACCCTTTCCAATTGCTTCCACATCCTCCCTATAATGCGGGGACCAGAACTGTGCGCAATACTACAGCTGCGCCAGAGTTTTGTACAGCTGCAACGTGAATAAAGATGTACAGGTTAGGTGGATTGGCCGTGCTATACCATTGCCCATTAATGTCAGGAGGCTAGCGAGGGTAAATGCATGGGGTTATAGGAATAGGGTCTAAGTGGGATTGTGGTCAGTGCAGACTTGATGGGCTGAATGGACTCCCTCTGCAGGGTAGGGATTCTATGGTACCATCCAGAGGGTAATGGGAATTTGGGATTCGCTGCCTGAAAGGTGGGAATCCTCAAAACACCTAAGAAGCCTTTTGATGAGCACTTGAGACACCGTAGCCTACAAGGCTATGGAGTGAGTGCTGGAAAATGGGATAGGAGCTTGATGGCTAATGGGCCGAAGGGCCTCTTTCTGTGCTGTAAAATCTATGGGTGGTTTTCTCCAGCCTTGTCAGATAGTCCGTGGGTAATCTTGACACCCTGCTGATTGAGATGATAGCCAGAAATCGGGCTCCCCGATGGGCATCAAGCAATCTTCCTCATCTCTGTTTTAATATATAGAAACCCCACAGTGCAGAAGGAGGCTATTCAGCCCGTCAAGACTGTGCCAACCACAATCCTACCCAGGCCCTATCCCCGTAACCCCATTTATTTACCCTTGCTAGTCCCTCTGGTACTATGAGTCAATTTATCATGGCCAATCCACCTAACCCCACACAATCTTTGGAGTGTGGGAGAAAACCGGAGCACCGAAGGAAACCCATGCAGACACAGGGAGAACGTGCAAACTCCACACCAACAACGACCTAAGGCCGGAATTGAACCCCAGTCTCTGGTGCTGTGAAGCAGCCATGCTAATCACTGTGCCATTGTACTGCCCAGGGTCTGAGTGGGAGGTCTGGGGGGGAGAGGAGGGGTGAGTGGGAGAATCTGAGGGCGAGGACTGAATGGGACATTCTGAGGGGGTTTCTATGAGTTTATGCCTATGACTATTTATTGATTGGGGGGGGGGGGGGTGGTAGGTCGGGGGGGTTTGGGGGAGGGTTTGGGGAGATGTAGAGGATGCGTTGAGAGCAGGTGGGGGGAGGTGGAGGATGCATTGAGAGAGGGGTTGGGGGGAGAGGTGGAGGATGCTTTGA